>CM045448.1:11282384-12482384 GCA_024666655.1 Dascyllus trimaculatus | reverse complement strand
GACTCTCAGATTTCCAGCCAACATGAGTGAGTAAGCCTCAGAGTGATTGAGAAAGAGGAAATTCCACGATAACATGTGCAGCTCCATCTGCTGATATAATCGAAATCCCAAGAAAAGCCACTAAATAATCAATGTGTTAGGAAATTTCTCAAGTTTTTCCATGTCAATAGTCTGTTTTTGCTTCACTCCATCCCATCATGCAGTTCTTGACATCCGCCCACAGATGGCACTCTTTGCCACACCTGAGCTCTGACTCACGCCACTGATCAGTGCTCACATCAAGATCCTCAGGTTTCCTTTCAGACCCAGACACTTAGATACTTCATCCCTTCACTGTGCGGTTCACTGCTCTGGCATTGCACCCTGCAAGGATGCACCGCAAGCCTCCCAGAAATAGCCACACGTTTTATCACTGACTGTATTAGGAGCGTTCTTAATGGCACATTTGTGATGGATCCTGAGAGCAGTTGATTTATTGATCACTGTCTTCGGCCAAGCTGCAAATGCTCGAATAGTTACCAGTCACATCCAGAAAATCCCTTTCCAACACAGCCTTTTTTAAAAAAATGTTTTCTGGTTTGCGCCACAGGTGACTTTGACACCAGAATTGACTGAATATTTGTGGGCCGATTGCCTCACAACGGCTGAATCCGTGAGGTGTTCTTGTGTCGAACGTGGCCATTTGTGGCTGTCAAAGGACTTTGTCCATCCGTCACCGAGGAAGAGGAGGGTTGAGCTGAACAGCAGTGGTGGAGAGGAAGAGAGAGGGGTTGGGGGGGGGGAGAAGCAGAGGGCGCCTGACAGATGGGCTTAGTGAGTGAATCATTGACAGGGGCCTGCTAACGGATGCTGGCTCCATCAATAGCTCAAAGCCTGTGTGATGAATTACTGCAGACAAACAATGCTGAGTAAGCAAATGTGTTTTTAACAAAGCCAGGTGAAAATATTAGAGCTTCTTTTCACGGCCTCAGACGTGAACGTGTAAGCTGTTTTCATGTGTGCTCCTTTTTTTTTTTTTTTGGTGTGGGAAGACACACAGCCGAGCAACAGCAAAGCAGAAAGCATACTTTAGTACTTTGTATGCATTTGTAGTTTTAGTCTTGTTATTCTTCGTGATTCGTTGTCTATTTCTGATTTTCTCTCTTATCTTAATAGGCATTAGCACTCTTAGCACGGATTCATATGTACACAGCCCTGCAATTGTGTTGCATGAAGTACTCCAAGCATAAATACATATATTATAGCTCTTCTGGTGTCACATCATCCCTTAACAATCAAAGTTTGCTCTCGTGCAACCCAAGTAAAAAAAATGTAAAAACTGTTTCCTCTCTTTACAGCTCTTCATGTGTAATAACATCATGTTCACTGCTGGTCTTCTCTGCCAATAAGGCTTATTGACTGCAATAACAGAATCCTCCATGCCATACCTGCATATATGTAAATTCATCATGTCATGTGCGTATATATCCGTATGTAAAGTCACCATGTCATAACTGTACTTATCCATAAGCAATTTTCACTATGTCGAAATGTACGTATCCATATGTAGGTTTATCATGCCTGGTGTATGTCATTATTTTTTTAACCTGTTGTACTTTTGTAATTCTTCTTTCTTCCTTACCTGTATCCAGCTGCTATAATGTGAATTTCCCCGGCGAGGGATCAATAAGGTTGATCTTATCTTATCTTATATTGTAAAAGCACATAAACCTAAACTTGTGTACAATGAGACTAACAGTAAGAACTTTTTTACTAACTGTAATATCACTTCATGATAATAATAGTTCTCGAGACTGTAATTAAGTCAAACTGTTGGTATTTTTTGCAGCAACAGCCATTTGTTTCTGTAATTACCTTCCTGCATAGCCTGGTTGCTTTCACTGTTAGTTCCAATGTGAGTTTGTTCAGTTGTTCCTCTGAATTCTGGGAGTTGTAGTACTAAATGACACTTGCAGTTACCACCAGTAGCCAGCGGTGCTGCCAAACCAACCACGGCTGAAATCTTCAGGATTGTTATTTCACTGGAATATATCTAAAGTACCACAGTCACTATCAAAAGTCTCACTTCGTTCTTGTTTCCAGTTTTAAAAAGAGTAGCCTAGAAAATGTTAACACCTCCTTCTCCAAACTAATCCTCTCCCCCTCCTCTTTCCTCGGTGTGTCTCCTCCTCCCCATTACTGCAGACAGAACTCCACCAGGTGCTGCTGGAAACAATGGCTGGCCCATACAGGGATCAATGCCAGGCCACTGATGGGCTCTCATTCCTTCACCAGCAGACGTGATAAATGACATGGCCCATATGTTTCAGCAGCCTAGACTCGAGCCATCAGCCTCCTTTGTCTCCACATCTAAGGGGAGTTATGCTGTGAAAAATGTAATGCGGACACGAGCGCAAACAAAGCAACTTAGACACGCATGTTTTTTGGGGATATGCTGTATTAACTGTCCCCTTGTTTGGACAAGAAGTGATGACAAAGACTTGCTAATTGGAGGCAAATCCCTTTTGTTTATATGAGCAGATTTGAGCATCTACAGTATGTGATCCTTTTTTAAAAATTTGTGTATGCTCTCTCTCCTTCTCCTCCTCCTCCTCCTCCTCCTCCTGCACACTCTTCTCCTTGGCAGCAGTAAATCCTGATGTCTATACAGGTAGCAGTGCTCTGGCCCCTGCCGGCCGTGTCCCAGGTGTCTTGTCAGCTGTCAGAGACGTCCGACAGCAGACAGGGATGGCATGACCAGCGGGCCGGGCCGTGTTGGACGGGTCAGCCGTCAGCGTTGTGGACAGACAGGCATGTGGCAGTGATCTCCCTGTGACAGGCTGTCAGAGCCGCCGGAGAGCCACCAACCAGCACTCGCCCCCTGTCATCCCACCTGACTACAGACAGAGGGGAAGCTCTGAATTCTCAACTTGGCACCCGGACTCCGCTGCTTCCTCCCCCGCTGCTGTACAGTACATCCATTGTGGCTTCTAAATTCAGTAGGTTTCTTTATCTGGGAAATGCACCGGTGTGGCGGCTGGCTCGGTAATAGTGTCGCTCTGTGTTAGATATTCTAATTGAGTGTTTGCAGGAAGGATGATTCAGTTTGAGTGCTTTTTACCGGCTTCTTGAAAATGTAGGCCTTTACCTGCAGGGCAACACACAGTGGAGCAGACAAGCCCTACGACAGGACTTGTTTACTATATCAGATGACATAATTGCCATTTTATACCAAGAGACATCTCTACAGCTGGTGATCCTTTGAGTGTGTGTGTTTACCCTAAACCACTCTCGGCTCCCCATCTTCTGCGCCTGTCTGACAGGTGACATTTGGAGCAGTTCGGGAGATGTATATGCCATTTGTATCCATGGCAGGGTCAGAGCATGTTACATGACCTGCAGGACAGAGAGCCAGAGAAAAGATACTAATCTCGCCCGGGGATCAATACGGCACAGAGAGGAACTGATAATTGACCGCTGTCAATCAATCACTGCTGTGTTTGTGCAGCCATTTAATGTGTCTTTGTGGGAGGAAGGACTGTGGGTTGGCTGAAAATAGACCTTTGCTAAGTATAAATACTGCAATATAAAAATACTCCATTAAGGGTAAGAGTCTCGCGTCGGAAAAAGCCACTTAAGTAAAAGCGGGTGAGTCGTATAAAAAAGTAAAAGTACCTATAATGCAGAAAATGACCTCTGTGTGTATTATGCTATTAAATGTTAAAGTATTCTATTATTATTTTTACTGATGCATTAACGGGGACTTATTATGCTCATTTCCAGCTCTATATTTTTTATTGTGGGACTCCGCTAGAGTAGCTTTGCATGATTCACAGTTCAAATAAAACCTAATTTGTCTAATACTGACCCTTTATGCAGCCCCTCAGTTCATCCACTGTCTGAAACAAGCCTTTATAACTCCAGACTCTTTAAGGCCCTAAAAGGCTACTTTCCTCTCATTGGCAGGATTTGCAAAAGTCTATGCTCCAGGCACCAACTCATCCTCCTGCTGGTGTGAAAGTTCAAAAGCAAACTAATAACATAATTTCTCATTTTTTATTAGACAGGGCAACTTCTCAGGTCCATCCCAACATGCTCAGGAATATGAGAGGGAACACAACCAACATCTGCAGCAAAGATTACAACAGGATCTCTGTTTGGTTAGTGTTGATTAACCAGCCCATTGTGTAGCACGTAACAATCTTGCTGCACCTCGTAATTATTCTGGGTTTTTTTGGTGGGGGGATGCTCTGACTTGTTTGTATTTTTTTAAATCAGTTGCAATTGTCTTCGGCAGAACTAAGTGAAGGATGTAATTTATGTGTTCCTTCAAAATAGGGACGGGTGGAATTTGCCAATGGCAGGCTGATATCCAGTGACTCCAACTACCGTTTGGTAAATATTACACTCATTATCAGCTTATTGTGTGACATAATTGAGGATTTAGTCTTTTATTCAAAAGCTATATATATATATATATATATATATATATTTCTATATATACCTCTATTAATAAGTGTACATGTGGAAGATGTCCTGAAATGTCGGAGCATCTGTTGTCAGGAAACACCACAAGTAACATAGCTAGAAAAATGTTATTCTGCAATTGCCAAGTCAGGGTGCGAATTACAAGGGAGCCAGGTGACTCATGAGCTCCCCTGAAAACATGATCCGGTCTCTAAAATACTGACTATTTTTGCCATGCATTTATTTTTTTTCCTGTGTCTTCGCCATAATGGATCATGTGTAAAAACTGATTCATGCTTTTATTTTTTGGGTTTTTTTTTATGACTCATGCATGAGGGGGCGATTCATCAGTTCACTTTCATAAAGACGCTGCTTGCTATTCTTGCCATCGTCATCAAAGTGTGGCGCTGCATTGTCATAAACTTTACTCAACAATCAGGGAATAAACAAAATTTCCTGATGTCAACCACCGTAAAACAAAACAGAGGGACAGATAGTTTGAAAGAGGGCAGCAGCGGTTACTTTTCATCTATTTTTCTTTGGTGCTTTGTAAATCTGTCTGTCCTTTTCTGAGCATGAAAAACCGAAAAATAAGGGATCTCTCTCAAAAGCCATGGTGTGGTTTGCACTGTATCTTCTGTAGTTTACTTCTTATGTATCTTTTTTGCAAGAATATGTACATACATTTAAGAAGGCCGTAGTTTGACTTCATGGTGGTACTGTGCCTGGAGCAGATGATGGTATAAAGAAATCGGCAAGAAAAGAAAACTTGTGTATAGAGCAATTTGAAGCCTGAGCTTTTGGCTCTTGGTTTTTTTGTTGTTGTTTTTTTACCTCATTGTTTGAAATTTTGGCCACATTTACTAAGAACGTCCAACTTTGCAACATTACAATGATACCTCGACCCGCGAACGCCACTAGTCGTGAACAAATCAGCTCACGAACACAATTTCCGAACAAATTTTGACTCGACCTGCGAACAATGCCTCGGTGCACAAACACACAAGCTGGATCGTCTTCTTGAGCAAACGCCAGCCACCGAACCAGCCATCGGACCACTTCCCAGGATACCAACAAGAGAAAAACACCAGAAATACCTACACTGGTGGCTGACGTTGTTATGGAATGGGACTCTCCCTCGAAGGCCTCTCCTACTAAGGAGTAGTCTTCCTCCTCCTCCTTCACCATCCACCTGTGCCAGCTATCAACCACAAAGGTAAAGTGTACAATTATTATGTTTTATTTTAGTATTACTGTATTTTTCTATAATTAAAGTTATCTTTAATTCCTTTCTATATTTTTGCCACACATAAACCCATAAAAAAGTTTTTTAAAAAGCATGTTTCTGGGTCGGATTAATTGGATTTACATTAATTTCAATGGGAAAAACTGTTTCGGTTCACGAACATTTTAGTTCACAAATGGAGTCAAAGAATGAATTAAGTTCATGACCTGAGGTACAACTGTATGTATGACAGAACATAAGGAAAGAACATTAGGTTCCTTTTAATACATAAGAAGCTTTTACTATTAAAATTGTTATTCATTTGAAGTATTTTATATACTGTTGAGTTCAATCTGTTTTAACAGAGTACATTTCATGAGTGGTTGCACGATTTGTTGGTAAAAATCAGTTCATCTTTAAAGCTGCAGGAGCCAGAACATAAAAAAGTTTTTCCCTCATGCCAAGTTAAAAGCCAGTATTACTCTGTGACTTCACCTGGGATCCAGACGCCTCTCTCCCATATGAAAGTCGTCCACCTAGCCCATCTAACCACCACCACATCCCACTCACAGAATGGGCTGAAAAGACCTGCGAGTGGAAAAAACTCTCCCATCATGGGCTAGATTTTCTAATGCCTGAAAAGAGAGCCAAGAGGAGGAGCAGAATTCTAGTTTCCTCTCAAAGCATTTGAATTACAATATGCTGATGGGTTCTTATAGAATGCTTGCCCCCTGGTGCCAAAAATACTGTCCATCCCAGCCTTAAATTGACTAGTAACTACAGCATTCAGATACGCGCAGTTGACACTGAAATAAATTGGATTAAAAGTACAAAAAAATAAAAAGCACCTAAAGTACTCGATTACTTCCCACCACTGAAAATTATACACATCTGTGGCTTGAAATGGCCAAAACTATTTAGTTACAGTCCATCAATCATGGGACCTCAGAGAGGTGTTGTGAAATAGTTGCCCTGAAACATCATTAGTAGAGTTAAAACCAAAAGAAAATAATACTTCAGATCATTTGTAACTTAGAAATGGGAATTTCACAATTCACTTACACAATGTATACTTTTTTTTCTCTGTGATTTGATAAACACAGTTTCTGACTGTTGGGTTTGGTGACATTGTGTAGGACAGAGCCTCAGTTGGGGGTTTTCATCACTAATTATCTGTGGAAAGATGCTGCGTTTACACTCTGCAATCGTGAATGCATTAGTTATATAAACAAGAGTATATCCGTAAACATGTCTGTGACAAGAGTGATTGAACACCAGTCCGCTGGAGCTAGCATGTCTGACTGTGTTAATGGGTTGCCGTAGTTAGCCATGTCTGGACTGCTGCTCCACAAAGGCGCAAAGGTTACACGAATATGAAGATACACACATGTAGGTTTGCACAAACAACAATGCAAAAACACTTGGAGATGCACACACACACACATACACACACAGTACACCAGAGGCGTAGACTACAAATGCATGTGATGTTCAGAGAGGAGGTGACATCAGAATATGCAAAAAAGACTTTGCCGCAGGCCAGAGATTTTTAATGATGAATCCATTCATTATAGAATAAGGTCATTATGCTTTTGTTGTCATGAAATGTACACATTCATCATCAGTCCACCCAGGACTGAGTCCATTGTCCCTCTTCTCCAGACGACCTTGGACGGAGAATTTATAAAGCGAAAAAATAACAAACACACACAAATACAAACAGGGACATGCGCAAACATGCATACCAGCGCACACATCAGCCTCCCCAAGGACAACAAACATACACACCATGAAATATTTTTCAAAACCACGTTCATTTCATCACATCATTTATAAAGCATGAGAGGAAATGCAACAAAATGATGTCTTTTTGTGTGCTGTTCAGCTGTTTCATATCCTTAGCAGAGACTAAACCAGATATATGAGCCTGTAATGAAACATTTTATGCTAATTGTATTTGTTTATGAGCAAATTAATGGCAGCCGTGCAAAACGGATGATGATGTGAGCACATACACAACATGATAGGATTCCTGAGGAATTCATTAGCTGTTTGCAGGTAATTAGAGGAAATAATTAAGGTGATTAGAGTGCGTCACATGCACACACACACACACACACTCACACACTCACACACTGGTACAGTATACATCAAAAGATCTCCCCCCTCCACTACCCTGCCTGGTTTTCTGCAACTCTTTGTGGAAAGTGCTGACAGTGCTGTCTAGAATAACCCAATCACAGAATACAGAGAGATTTTGATCCCTCTTTTCTCCTCTCATCTTCTCCGTCCTCACAGGTCTCCTGCTTGCAAGGTTCCCCTCCAGTCACAAATCCCTCATACCGAACCCGGTCACAATGTGACACATGCAGAGGTGGCATATTGGTGCACCAAAGATACAATCGAGTGGAGAGCTCTGGCAACACAATGCAGAAGTGATAAATCAACAAGCTGGAGCTCCCCAATATAGACACCACAGCATCACAGACAATAGCCTGCTGTCCATCTGAATGGCAGGGCTCTAATATACACATGCAGACGGACAGGCGGACACACAAATATAGAAATATGATTCCGACAGTCAGTCATGCACGTCCTGCAAAAAAAATCAAATGTTCACGTGTGTAGCAGGAGCTGTAACATGGAGGGTAAAACCCGCTGATTATCTGAGTGTAATAAGCAAGCAGCCTCTTCTCCAGTGTAATTGGTCCGCAGTGGATCTGCAGCCGAAGCTCGTTAGTGTCACAGCAGAAATAATCACGCAGTAAAAACCCCTCCTGTGACTGATCACCATATATCATACAGATACACACTTACAGATGCATGAACGATTCCCTCACACACACACACACACACTCACACACACACACACACATGCACAAGCTCTTGATAGGTGGAGCTTTAGTGTTATAATGCAGATTTGTGCATTAATGCAGGATCTGGAGAGGGAGCTTAATAGGTTGTCATGTGAATTGGAGGCGCTTTGATTTATTTGGATAAATCTTTGTTGCTATTTTGCTTTTCGTCTATCATCTCGAGCTTAAACGCGGCAGAAGTACCTGTGCAAATACAATCTCTTTGCCCACCGGAATATGAAAATATCTCCTGGCGACTGTACTACTCTGCACATACTCAAATATTTCATGTCATTCAAATATTTCAGGTTCAAGAATATGAGATTTTGTTGATGTATGGCTCGGCGCTTCCACATTTTCCACAGAAATAAAGCTTTTATTCCTCTCACTTTTCTATACTTTCAGAGAAAAGTAAGATTTTGGGGGAGGTTTAGGTGTGGCAGCAGGGATGCTATTTATGAATATTTTCTGTATACATATCCACTGCGAGCTGGTGCTTGACTTTTGAGGAATCCATCCCAGTATGTTGAATAAAATATTTAGTTTCTTACTTTATTTTTTAAATGCACCCATGTTTGCTTTATGTGCATGTTGTTCCAGATGTGGCAGCATTATGGAAAAAACCCTGCTCTGATTCCAGCCTTTAAACAATTGTAGAAAATATCACTGGAACCACTGATGTGCCTCAGAGAGAAACGGTTCTGCACGACTGCTCCTATGAGGAGAAATACTGAGTAGATGGCATTGGAGCTATTACAGTTAAAAGAGTGTAGAGCCTTTCATTGTTTAAGATGAAGGTAAAAGGCAATGTGTGTGTGTGTGTGTGTGTGTCTGTGTGTGTGCGTGTGTGTGTGGGTGGTGACTGATGATCCTGATTCAGAATGGGGACCTACACAGCGTCTGAAACAGAATCAAACTCCAACACCCAGGTATACACCACCTGCACCAGAAGTCATTTAAATGTCCTCCTGGGCCATCGTAACATCAGGAAAATTCAATCACCCTGTCTGCTGTTGGAGGGGGGACAACGTTCTCTGAGATTACTTGCAAAGAAACTTAATAGCTAAGAGCATTAAATGCTGGTTGCTGCTAGTACTGCTGCCAATAGTGAATAAATGATTTTGGCAGTGTATACAGACAGGGAAATCAATACCAGAGGGTTTTCTGTGGCGTTGGGCTTCTGTATTCATGTAAACATGGGAAGTGGTTTTCTTCACACCTCAGAGCGAGATTACCTCTCACCACTGGAGGCCTGCCCGGGTGCAGAGGAAGATACCGCTCTCAGCTTGAGTCTGCCACTGGCAGGAAGATGATATTTGAACATCACCCATTCTAATACGACATATGCAAATATCAGGCAATTTTTTTTTTTCTTTTCCTGGTTGCCCACGCCACATGTCAATGTAGGGGGAAAAAAATCTCTGCTTTGATGAGTGAGTGTTCAGGCAGAATAACTGTTGCACATTTAGTGGCAGCTGCCTAGAGGGCTTGAAATTGTGTGATCAGTGATAAGCTGAAGCTATATTTCATGAAGTGTCTCTGTTGTGGTAGTCTAAGCTGCTGGCTCTTTTGCTCTTTTCGCCGTCCCGTCCCCTGTTGTGACCCCCCTCCTGCTCTCCATATCTCCATCCAGACTTCAGTTAGGGGGCAAATGGAGGGACGGAGACAAGAGGCTGAGAGGAGGATGAGGAGGCGGAGGAGGTGGTGTGAGGGGGCCACTGCTCAGCCATAGTGACCGGGTGAAAAGGCAGTGCAGATGTAATTTGTCCTCAATGGCTGTTTGGGAAGAGTAATTGTGGTGACATTGGCGGGTCGATAGTATGGATTTTTTGTTTGGAGTGCCCTGTGTGTGTGGTGCTAAGGGGAGGCCAGGAAATATAACACTGCTGCTCAAATACAATAAAAATGGATCGAGGGTGTGGTGGTTGTTTGCAGAGCTGGTAGCCATCGTTTGGCTGTGGATGTCATACTGTAGCTGCTGTGGTTATCAAATACACCCCGCCGTTCTGCCCTATTAACACCAAATGTTCAAGGCTTCAAACAGGTCTTTCAAACAGGTTTAAAAGCTGGAACAAAACCATCATTTAAGAGGTGTTTCAGCGGAGCAAATATGTCTCCAAATAAACTATACAATGGAGTGGCCGTGTGCCGAGACAAATGGCAATTTGTTAAGCCCTCTTTTTGAATGCACTTAGCAGAAAATGATACGTAGCACTCAAACAGTCTGTGGCAGAAGTGTTGGCCCTGAATGCTATAGTACACTGTGCTGCCAATTTACAGGAAAATGTGAAGCATTCGGCAAAGTCAAAGGGTTGGTTTGTCTGACCCTTGTTCCAGTGAATGTACAGTAGCAGTGGGGGGTAAGGAAGCAGCCTCAGGGGAGGCCAGTGGACGCTAGCTCTGCTGTCCCAGTCAACTCTAACATGATCAGGCAATGGTGTGTGTGCACAATGTGTTTGGTCCACCCTAAGAAATGTAATGAGGGAGAAGAAAAGAGGTTATGAAACACTGGAGAAACATACTCTGTCTGTCTAGCATTGGCTATGGCCTCTTGGGGTTGGAAGGTCGGCATGTGTGGTGCACGCTTGCAAGCACATAGACATGTTATTGTTGTTAGAAATATCTTTTAAATTAATGGGAATTTAACAAATCAAACACATCTGTCTAGGAAACAGGCATGCATTCTCACTTTCAAGATAATCTTAAGATTTTTTCAGGCTGGTTTTCTAACTGATGGACCTAAAATGACTCTCTGGACCTCATTATTGTCTCTTCAGTGCCCTCCACTCATCTTGAGATGTCAGAAACATCTTGTGTAGCTACACCATTTCCTTGGCATTCATCCTGGAATCTGCTCTTAACCACACTGATAATGAACAGCGCGTGGGGCCTTAATAGAAAGCTTCCTATCACGCCAGGGCCACCTCGTCCAACGCAGCCAGGCCAGCCCCGTCTGTGTCACCCCTGTCATCTCCCATCAGGTCCCGTTTCACTCCAAAGCGGTGCTCTTTGGGTAAAACCATTAACAGAGTCAACAGACACAAACAGGACCACATTTTGACACTCGGCCGCCGCCCTGACGTAACCGAGCGCGACACCTGACGTGGGGAAAAGGTCACACGACTCGTCAAAGAGACAGGGGTGCCTCAGACGGAGGACGTGAGGACTCAAAAATGGACGCCTCCCGACGGTGATGATGGACACATGGCTGAAGCATGGCCTTCTGGGAGCGGTGGGATGGGTGGACGTCCTGCCGGGAACTGTCCCTTCCGGTTCCTCCGGCTCGCTGACAAATGGTGTCCTCGCTGATTTCACATGATGAGGCTCGCGCTAAGGAAGCAAATCAAATGTGGTTAAGTGTGGACAGTTTCACTTGTAATCAGGGCAGCATGTGCTTTATGTAAGATGTTAGATGACACATCAGCCAAAAGAATGAATGAAAGTGCAGAGACTGATATACAAATTACATTGCACCAGCTTGTGCAAAATACACGGTATTCCCCTGACATGCAGTGCTGCACTTTGGCTGTTAAATTAGTTTTTTGAAGAAGATTTTTGGCATTTATGCAGATAGAGCAATAAAGACAGTCAAGGAATATGGGAAAGAGAACAAGGGAACAACATGCATGGTTACATAAAGAAAAAGAGGAAGGAGTTATATGAAAGATGAAAGTTTATGGAGATATTTGCAATTCTTCAGATGTTTTTATGTGTCAGTGTAATTACAGGAACACAATTTGTATCAAAGAAATGCTTTGATATTTCGGAAAATGCAAATTAACATGTTATAATAATTCTATTAATATAAAACAGCATATTGCAGTGTGGCAAACTATCAGTTTTCTCTTTTAAAGTTTCACCTTAGCTAACCTTGCTCGTGGTAGCCTCATAAACAGCATACAGACATCAATAATCTTGTCTAACTCTCAGTCAGAAAGTGAATATAGGTATTTTAAAAATGTCAGACTATCCTTTTGAAATATTTTCTTTGAACGTACAGCAGATGTGGTGAAAATCTGCCTCTTTCTTGGTTTCTTGGTTTCTTGGTCTTGTTTGATGCTGGACTTTACGGTCCACAGTAGATTTATATGTTTTGTTATTTGCACATGTAATAGCGGCCTCGCAAAGTGTAATAGGAGCAGAATGCCAGGGGCAGATAGACTTGGAGACACTGACTTTAGAGAGCTAGTGAGGCAGGGAAAGAAGGAGGACGAGGGTGAAAGAGAGATAGAGAGTCCCTGGGGCCCCATTAGAGGCAGTTCTGAGGGCCTGTGACATCTGACTGGATCAGTGTTCTTCAGTCAGAGGCTCTCCTCTTATCCACTCCTCTTCTGGAGTCAATAAACACATCACCTACGCACAAACACATACACACACAGTAACTGAGCCTCTAGGGTGAACAGCAGATTAGTTCATTTAGAGCGGGTTTGATTCTTTCTCCTTGAAGGTACACAGTTTACTAAAGACTTAATGAGAATGTCAGTGCTGTTGCATATATGTGCTGCCCTTGGAATTGGACATTTTAAAGGCATAGCCATTTTGGGAATTGTTGTCACAGTACAAATCTGATTGTGAGCTCCACGGGATACAAATATTTGTAAGAGTCTCCAACTTTGAATGCATGCAAAGAAAAGGCAGTTAGCGAAGGCACACAGCTAAGCTTGACAGAAAAACCAACTGACGAGCCGTAAACACTTTTCTCCCCGCACTGACAGTGCGGTGGCACCAAGCAGGGTGAAACTTTGAAAGTCAAGCGGTCCTTTATCCATCCCTGCTCTGACCTTTCTGCTAGGCTGCCCTGTATTCACTGGCTGTCAGTGTGAGTTTGTCAGGAGCCATCCGTCTCTGTCCACCTCCACCCCCCTCCCCAAATCCCTGCCGACCCATTAGCCGATAGGATCCGGGGGAGCGGCGGCTCGGTCAGCCTATGGGGGCCTCTCCTCCCTCCCTCCCGCCTCTCCTCCCACAGCCCTGGTATCCACGTAGCACACAGCTCATCCAGGTACCCCAGAGAGGCAGAGCTAGCTGGCTATATATATATATACAGTATGTAGCGAAAGCATCAACACAGCACTACTGTCTGACATGTGGCCCATGGGAGCTGCAGAGAGGCTGATAGCTGCTGGGACAGAGGGAGAGCTGGTGGCATCACTGCAGGGGCTGGGTAATGCTGCTGCTCCACGCTGATCTGTAGTGTCTCAACTCTAACAGTGTGCATGTTTATGGACCAGGAGCCACTGGCAGCAGGCCTCTTAGACTCAGACCAGTTACAACCTGTACAGTAAGGGGAGAAACACATCCCTAAATTAAAACAGGCTACACCACACAAACAAAACATTACACTGACATTAGGCGTTAACTGCTACATGTAACTGTGTAGCTGACTGAATTAGCTCAACGCTAGCTTTAGCTAATGTTGACCCATTTAAAGAGTAATGCAGCTAATGTGAAATATAGTCAGAATATTTGATCAGATATATTTTTGTTTAATTTAATACTGATGTAATTTAGGATAACTTGAAATTACATTTTGACAAAATTACCACATTGGCTATTAAATACCTCTCTGGTCACTGATTAAAGTCTTAGATAGCTTATTACATACTGAAGTTTTTTTGTTAGCTCGGAAGTACTTTAACACACTGTAAAAGTACTTTGCACTGCACAATGGCAATAACTATCGAGGTAATTCAGCCATACACATTTGAACTGGGATCCAATTCTAAATAAGAAGAATACGCAAAGTCCCACCCCATAAGCTGATGGAATTGGTACATTAAGTTTGTTTTGTATGAAACCCCAGAAATCTCTGAATTAGATTTTTTGAGACTCATTGCAGTTTCAACGTTGACATCTGCAGCTAAAGCACTGACTACTTATTTTGCTCATGACAGAGTAGGCCTATAGAAAAATACTATTAGAGCATGTTAAAAGACAACAAACTTGATTTATTTTCAGCAGATAAGGCCTTTAATATATTACTAGGCCCCCTAAGAATAATTTTGGCAGTTAGGTTATGTACTTTGCTATGCACACCGACTTAATGTTTATAAAGCTGGATACTTTTAACAAGACAGTACTACAAATGTTGAGTCTTAATTAGCTTTAGGCGCTTCTTAAATTTAAAGATGATACTCAGTTTTGTGAAACACTAGTGGGCGGCTAAGGCTCAGCTGGTAGAACTGGTAATTGCAGGGTTGGCAGTTCAATCCCCAAGTCCCCCTGTGCTGATGTATCCTTGGGCAAAACACTTGACCCCAAGCTGCTGCTGATGGTAATCGAGCACCTCATATAGAATCTCTGCTGTGATTGTGTGCGGGTAAATGAGAGGCAGAAATGGTAAAATGCTATGTAAATCACTATGGTAAAGAGGTTCTGTAAATGCAGACCTTATGAAATGTAGGAACCGAATTGGCAAAAAGATGATGCCATCCATACAGGGCAGAAGAGGACTGTCTTATTTCTGGTGATGTATGTCATATTTGAGGCTAACTTCTCTTACATAATGACACAATTTAAAGTCTGCATGGGCCTTAAGATTAGGGAGGAATAGAGAAAGCACCTAATATAAGGACAGAAAGGGAATGCAAGGACGGGAAAGTAAAGTGAGAGTTTGGAAATAGCGATGCAGCTGCGAAACGATGGAAGGATGGATGGAGGAGGAGCGGAAAGGTGGAGGGAGGAGAAATAGACAGTGAAAGAGGGAGGGAGGAGGCAGTAACATGTGATTAATGGATGGGTGGTAGTGGGGAGGTTGAGGCAGACTGGGAGAGAGCAGAGTGACAGTAATAAAGTGAACCTGCCTCCCATTCATCTCCCTCAACCCATCTCCCGTCTGACTGGTAGGGCTTTACACACTCTGACTAATGCCACGCTCCGCATGCGGGCACAGACAGGAGTGCCACACACCGCTTTTTTTGGCTGCCGCACACCACCACCTAAATGAACACGCGCCTTCTCATGGCCTCCCATCATCGACATCAGGACCGTCCCGAGCTCAATCATTCATCAGCAGTGATAGCTGTCTGAGAGATCAACACTACCTCATCGCTTTTTATGGCGTCTAAATCACAGTGTGTATCAGGCTCATCTGGCGTAAAACAATTGCTATTGTCGCTTTAACAACAGGTCAAACATGGCGGTCGTGTTCGCCGTGGAGTACGCGCTCGTGACCTTTCCCCAAATGGAATCTAAGCCTCTTTTTTTTTCTTTTAAACTGAGTCATACCATAACAATGTGATGATTTGCTGGTCTATTGGTGCAGTTCACCCTGCTCTTTCTAGGATGGTTCTGTGCAAAGCGGCGAGCTAAGGTAAACAGCGATGTTTAGCGACCTTCCCTGCGGCTGCAGTAATGAGATGCATACCCCAAATGTAGCCTCATTAACCTGTCCTGAGCTGTTTCAGGTCACATGTTTTACATTGATTCTGCACTGGGGAAACATAACCCCTTCCATAATAGGGTTACCTTAGGGTTGTTACCTCTGCTCATAACACGCCGCCTTCACTCAGACTTTCTGTAATTATAATAAATTAAACATGGCTCACAGTGGAGAAGATGAACCTAAATATTCATCCTTCTGGGATTGTTCATCACATTTAAAGTGAACCTTCGTCGACCTTGCGAGTGAGTCAAGAGCCTCGTCCCCCCCACCCCTTCCCAACCCCTTCCAAATGAATATTATTATTAACGTCACTTCAGCATATGTGCAGGTGAATGCGATGTTGGAATAACTGGTAGATTAGCAATCATTCATCTTTCAGTCAGCAAAGTAAGTAAATCACAGTGTTTGAAACCCCCAAAGCCTCCAGCAAAAATAAAATGTATGACTAAATTGGCTTAAATTACTTTGGCACTGGCTTGATAAAAGACCCTCCGTGTTATTTCAATCATTAGTGCTTTTAATTGCTCCAAGGTATAATGAACACATTACTAATTGATAAGGAAACCAGTAACAGTAAAAATCTCTCTTCAACGGACCCCACCTGCATGGGGTAAATCTGTCTTCATATCAGCCACATGACTTTTGCCCGGGCAGACAATAGATTAAACAATGAATGAATGATTTATTAGCTGTCGTTGTCATGCTATTTAGATGGATGGATGTACACGCGGCATGACCTCACTTCCTTGTTCTCTGCCTTGTATTCGAGGGTATGAGGAGAGGAGGGGGAGATGTTGGCAGGGCGGGGCGGGTCAGGCACACCACCGGCCACTGACAGGACCCAGCCACTTGATCAATGATCCCGCAATTCTATATTGTGGCGGGGTGTGAGGCAGCTGCATCTGAACATCAAATACATATGGAGGGACAAAGGTGTGTGTCTGTAAACTGTATCTGTCTTTGTGTGTGTCTGCGCGGGATGGAGTGCAAAGCCAGAAAAGTAACTACCTTTACTCTCTCCAACCTTACCTCCCCTCTCTTCCTCTTTCTCTCTCTCAAATGGGTTATTCTGGCGATGGCCCTGACAGGCCATGGTTTGGATTTTGATTTATGTTCCTGTGAAGCTCAAATCAAAGATTCCATCTACTGCTGCTTTATGGCAGCTGGGATGATGAATGGTGCAGTCTCTCGGTCAAACCAAGCCTCTGTGTCTTTGCCCCACATTTTAATTGCTAAAGTAGCCAGTCATCGCTCAGCCCTCCTACCCTCTCCCTGCCTCCCAACCTTATCCTTCCTCTGCTTTTCAGCCCATTGTCTCTCGCCCTCTCTCTCATTCACGCTCAATAATGTACCTTTATCTCTTCAAAATGTCTGGACTGTCTGAACTTTCCTTGATAAAACTTCAAATTGGCACCTAAAGTGTAGCCATGTGAGGAAAAAAAATTATAATCTACCAGTACGCAGTGAAGCCTAACAGATATCCCTTAATATTTAGCAACAGTATCTGTCTTTTCAGCTGGCCTACATTATCTTACACATCCAGCGTTAGCACATGATATACAGCAAACAAGTCTGATGAAGGGGAAAATTCATTCCTGCATCAACATAAAAAGCCACTTTATTTGGAGGAAGAATGCGTAGATGTCAAGCTCTGATAGAGTTTATGTTTTCTCACTATTTTTCAAAAGTAAACACATTCTGCGGTACATGACATTACTAAGTAGGTTAAGTATAGCCCCGGGCCATCATCCATCAGTACAGAATGAAGCGAGCATATTCTGCTCGATGAGAGGTGAAAGTTTTCCACTGTGCCACGATGACATTTAATTTTTCACATCTCCTGCGTGTTCCTGGGATGAATTTTGGCAGACCTGGTGCAATTTAGCTGCTTGGCAGTTTGAAATTGGGCGATGAATCACAACGTGGATTCAATGGGAGCCAGTCAGTGTACAATATTTTCTCTGTGTCAGACTGGAAAGATAGAGGGAGAGAGAGAGGGAGGGAGAGAGATACAGAGGGAAACAGAGGGGGGAGAAAGGGAGAAAGAGAGAGCTGCTGAGGCTTTAGATTGTGTTCTCCAATCATCTTCCACTCACACAGCCTATCATCCCTTCCCACCCCCCCCACCACCACCGCCGCCCTCCTTCAAAAAACAAAGTGCCGGAGTCGACCATTATAAGAGAAGCCGTGTGTGGCTGCAGATGTCGAGCAATGGCGGAGGTCTTTAAGGTCTGCAGTTGGATATTTTGACAAAGAGCAGTGAAGAAAGAAATCAATAAAGTCAGGACTTTGCCAGTCACTGAGCAGAGCGGCGGAGAATGCAAAGCTCCTCTCCAACCCCTAGACAAACTCAAAATGAGCAACCAATAGACTGACACTGCCTCTGACACAAGCCATTTATTAGCCTGGCAGTAGAATATGGTGGATTGCACAGCTGATGGTCTGTAACTAGGAGGACCACACCTGAGGAGGAGATGTGTTATGTAGAGGACAGCATGTGTGGCGGCGCTGGGCTGTGCGGTAATGACTAAAAGTGTGAAACATGCTGCAGTAAGCACACTGTATGACATCTGTTTAGGGAAATTTTCGATCTACAACATAATCCATATTACCGGGCGTCCCAGTGTGCACTAGTCTTACTTAAAGGACTGTGTTCGAGCCCCATGTCTGCATCATCTGCTCCACTGAGCACTGAAAAATGATCAGCTCCAGTGGTGCTGTTGTGTGTGTGACTCTGCACTTTGACCTCTGAGTGGAAAGGGCAGGAAGAAAAAAAAAGCAGGGTCTTATTCTCCAGTGACCACATCCATTTGAATGCTTGTATGTGAAAAATAATCACAAACAACGGTAGTCACACAAGAAAAAGAAGAGAAAAAGGGGGTTTAAAATGACACAAGTTACAACAACGTCAGAATAAAGTGAGAAAATGGCAAAGAGCAATAACCAGGTGAATAAAATGTTTAAATTTGTTTAAATTGTTCAGCTTCAATTCATCATATATAACATAAAAAAGACAGAGTGAATACTGTTGTCGCTGAATTAATTCAGTTCACATGAGAAAAGACAAAACTTATAAAGTGTCACAAACATAATAGTTATCAGAATAAAGTAGTCATTTATGTTTTCTTGTTTACTAACTATAAAAGAATCAAAGATGTGGCCTCATATTCTCAATTCATCTAAATAATTTTATTGTTCCCTTTGTCTAAAGGTTTTGTGAAACATAAAAGAATAACACACCAAGGTATGATTTGAAAATAACCCTCGAAACAAAAAACTTATTATATTTTAAAATGAAAACATGACAATCTGTCTCATTATAGGCAGAATTTTTTGTACCACTTATTATGAGAGCAACAAAATAAACATTAAGCAATAGGCCTTGAAAAGCTATAGTCTCGATTATGTTTTTTACAGTGAAAAATCCTATGGTGGAGCAAAACCTTTGATAAATAAGTCAGAAGCATGCTGGTTATTTCAAAGGAGATATTTCAGTTTTTGTGTATTAATGTTTGTTTGATCTTTTCACTGATTTAAAGTGAAATTAAACTGAGTCACATATTGGGGGTGGGCCAGCCAAGTCTAATCAAACTGCTCCCACACAGTTCTGATGAGGGAAATTAGCAAAGTTTTTCAAATGGCATTCTAAATTATGACAAAAGATGTTTTCTCAGAAACTTTAATTTTTTGTTGTTTATTCATTTGGAAATATTTATTTTATAGCAGAAATACTTTAAAGACCTACTTATGGAAAAAAAATATGTTTTTACCTTGTTAAAATGTTAACATATATGCTGGAAGGCATATATGTTAACGTTCCACCTTAAAACTGCAGTGTACCAGTGACAGTCTCAAAAAGATAGATTTAGAAACAATCCCTTCAGCTCACAGGGTTCAACTTTTAAGGTCAGTTTTCTTCTTTAGAATCAGTTTCCAATTTGAGCATGTGTGGCTAAATCACTGCGATATTATAAATTACCATTGTGTAGTGTAGAGTAGGTTTACAGTGTCTGTGTAGAGTTATAGGTGAGCTGGTGTGCTGAGCTGCAGCAAGTGGAGAAAGAGGCTGGGAGTTATTTTAAGGTAAGATCATTTTTGTCATGAAAACCCCTCTCAATATGTGACGGCTGCACAGAGATGAGTTTTTAGGGGTTCAGTCAATGATCGAAGAGAATCTTTAAATTGGAAACTACACTTTAAGGCTCTTAATCAAATTGAAAAGCTGTAGAAGATTCAGATCTTTGAGGAACTTAAAACTGCCACATAAAGTCACCATCTTAGATAAGAGTTACATCACATCTGAGCCAGCAAACAGACTTATAGCAAGATTAATGCAATTCATTGTGCTTTTAAGGATTACTTATCAAGCATTTTTGGTCTGTTCAAAAATTTCTAGAAAATACAGGGGAATTGCAATTACTTAACAACTCCAAAATTGTGTGCGAGGACCTCTACTCCCAGCATATTTTGTATTATTTCTGGTGCCCCTCTCAAAGTGTGGCCACATCTGAGGCAGCAAACCCAAACAGAGCCCACTTGTGGAGCGTGTTGGCGTGTCTGCTCAGCTCACTGATCCTGGATGTGTGAGAGCCTCCACTTCCACTGTGTAAAATCAGATTACGAATGAAAGGATAGTGCTGTGGAATGGCCATAGACCAGTGAGTTGTCAAAGCCATTTACGTTGGGGGGGGGAAGAAAGACAGAAAATGTGAGCGAAGATGGAGAGAGGAGGTTGAGCAGAGTTCTGTTGCGACCCTGTTTTACACATGAGACCGTATTTCCAACACTGGCATTTACTTCCCACCTTTCTTGTATACTGATCGACAAACAAGGCGCATCCTTTCCTTTTACAAAGTGACCCTGTGTCTCCTACCGCACCTCTTTCGGTTACACGCTTTACATGACATCTGGCTGGAAAATGTGAAGTGAAAATCTCTTTGTGCACGCATGTATGTTTAGATGTGTTTGCGCATGTCACCGCGCGCACGCGTCCGCAGCGTGAGGCTGATTCAAAGTGCCATTCCGTTGTGTGAGGACAGCCTTCACAAACACACTCGTCATGCAGAAGATGTTGTCATCCTCCGCCTCATTGTTTGTGTAAGTGATGTCTCCAATCACCATCAAACACGTGGAGGTTTCACCCTCCCTCTGTCACTCTCCTTCTCTGCCTTCTCCTCCGATTGTACAAATTGTCCCATCGTCCTTCTGCTCCTGCAGTCTCACATCTCCTCTATCTTTCCTCCCCCTCTCCGCTCAAGAGGTTTTACTTAAAGGGACTCGCAGAGAGCAGTGTACACACAGAAACAGTGATGTGCAGTGTAATGGAGGTGTTAGGCCCAGAACGAGGCCTCCAGTGTGCATCTTTACAGACAAATCTACATCAGAGAAAGAAACTTGCAGGTTTGAAATTTAACAAGTTTTCTGAGACTACTTGGGCTGTGACAGCTGATGTAAGCATGCACATAGTATACATCAATCAGCCACAGCATAAAAACCACTGACAGGTGAAGTGAATAACACTGATCATATTGGTACCATGTGGTGTTCTGCTATAAAGCCAAAGTGCAGAAGAACTTTTCAAGTCGACACCGGCTAGATAGACCGATTACTACACAACAACATGTACTAAGTGGAACGGGCAACTCACTGCCACTTATTCCTGTAGCAAGTAAATATTGTCAGGACACATTATCACTTACATCGATCAGCCATAACATTAAAACCACTGACAGGTGAAGTGAATATCATTGATCATATTGCTACTATGTGCTCTTCTGATGGAAAACCTTGGATTTTGACATCCGTGTTGATGAGACTTAGACACCCTAATAAACATTGCCCCACAACAAGCACACTCCCTCATACAAATGGAAATCCCAAATGTCGCTGACCTACCCCCACAGGAAAATGCACCCCACCACATGGAAAAAACATCAAACAATCGGGAACATCCTGAGGAACATGACAATGGCCAAAGTTGTTGATTTGACCTCCAAACTTCCTACACCCCATTGTGATCAAGCATCAACAGGATACAGTGGAACAAGTTTGATGGACAGACGCCCCGTGAACAAGCCAGAGTACCAAAAGGATCCAGTGCCAACGTCCTGGTTCCAGACCCCATAGGACACCCTGAGAGGTCCTCTTGTCCATGACCAATGGTTCAGAGCATTTTTGAGCACATAAAGGGGACCAGCACAATATTAGCAGGTGGTCATAATGTTATGCCTGATTTGTGTATACTATAACAGAATAGGACATTCATACATAAGATTAAATCCAATTTAATCCATTTCATATAGAAATGACCACATTCAAACCTGAACTCTCTCTTACAAGAATAAGGAGATACCGCTAACCACTGAGCTGCTGTGTCAACATCACCGTCTATGTACATTCACCTCTTGTGAAAACATACAGTGTATTTGGTAACTACAATAATAGCAGTGCACATTTAAGACCACATTTGTTGACACACAGAAAACATAAAGCCATGTTGTGTATGAATACTATGCATTAAGAGCAATTATTGTTTGTTCTTTTATTTTGGGACTTTATAGGTTAACATGAAGCATTCTCATAAACTGTTTATATGGGTGGAAACATTCAGCACTGTGCATATAGGCATTTAAATCTTTACATTCTCATCCATCATGTCATAACATAAATCTGGGATTACATGCAGACACAGAAGCAACTGAAACAGACTACATCCACAGAAGAATTGTAGCAAATTGTCCAAGATTTTTGGAACTAATTCTACCTGTCAAATACCTTAGAGATGTTGTGTTGATTTAGTTTATTTAATCCACTTTGCATGATGCTCACAAATTCACATTGCATAGCAATGCTTTTGAATCTTTCCAGAGTACTGGATATATACAATAATGAAAATTAAAAAAACTAATCATACATGTCTGTGGTTACTGCTTGTATGAAATATACCGATCAGGCATAACATTATGACCACCTGCCTAATATTGTATTGGTCCCCTTATGTGCTCAAAAATGCTCTGAACCATTGGGCATTGATAAAAGGACCTCTCAGGGTGTCCTAAGGGGTCTGGAACCAGGATGTTGACAGTGGATCCTTTGGGTACTATGGCTTGTGCAGTGGGGCGTCTGTCCATCAAACTTGTTCCATTGCATCCTGTTGATGCTTGATCAGAATGGGGTGTAGGAAGTTTGGAGGTCAAATCAACATGTTGGGCCATTGTCATGTTCCTCAGGATGTTCCCGATTGTTTGATGTTTTTTCCATGTGGTGGGGTGCATTTTCCTGTGGGAGTAGGCCAGTGACATTTGGGATTTCCATGTGCACGAGGGAGTGTGCTTGTTGTGGGACAATGTTTATTAGGGTGTCTAAGTCTCATCAACATGGATGGCAAAATCCAAGGTTTTCCATCAGAACAGCACATAGTAGCAATATGATCAATGTTATTCACTTCACCTGTCAGTGGTCATAATGTTGTGGCTGATCAGTGTATGTTGGAATTACATGATTCATTATATACAACATGCATATATATAAAAATGTATGTATGTATATAGAAATGTGTGTGTATATATATATATATATATATATATATATATATATATATATACATATATATAATAAATTGAGATTATTCAGCACATTTATGTATAAAAAAATCTGTAAAATTTGAATTTTTAAGGTTAACTGCACAAACAAAGGAGACCTTCACAAATTTTGCACATCAAAGTCTTGTGGAGAACCAGATGAAACAAAAAGCTGTTTCAAGACTTTTGTGACTCTATGGGGAGTTGCAGGAAGTCTGCTCAGTTGCCCAGAGCGATATTAGTCGAGGCCACAGTGGTCGAGTTTGCAGACTTGCAACTCTGAAAATGAATAAAATCTCAAAGAAGTGAGCCGACCAGACCTCAGTAGCCCACTTCATATCACCGCATGAGGCTAGAGGCTCAAAGCTACGTGAGCTGCCACTAGTATAAATGTCCGAGCGAAGTCACCCACTGTGCTGCACTGAGAGCATTATGCAGGCAGTAGGTTTCGAGGAGGAAGAAGGAAGTGTGCAACAAAAAGACAAGGCTTCCAACAAAAAAAGCTCCATCGTGACTCAGACAGTGTTGTTGGAATGCAATGTTAACTGTACTTTTCTTGTGTTTTATTTTGATTTGAGAATATTTTTCACCTCTTAAGCTTCATTGACCATTAAAAAATCAGTAGGGTTGGCTAAGAAATGCTTTGATTCCAAGATGGAAAACGAGGCTGGTCTTCTTTGCTTACAAACACGAACATTTTGGAAATACATGTTTATATATGATAAATAACATAAACCATGTACACTAATGTTCCTATGTATGATACAATATGCACATTATATTATATCATGCTGCTGTTTATGTGGACAGTTTTCCTGTATTAAATGTATAATTTGAAGATCGTGGATTTAACAACCTGGTGTTTTCAGATTTTTCTCTATGTCACAATGTCACTTGCTTCCTCATGCTTGTAGCACACCACAAAAGGCAAAAAAAGCTATTTTGTTCAAATAGCTTAAAGTTTTCGATTCAAGTGGTCTTTGTGTTCAAGAGAAAAGATTTAAGCATGCTGATATTTCAGTATTGATGGTTGAACTCTTGCAAAAATTTTAAAACGCAAGTGTTACCGGAAAATCTTCACCACATTCAGAAGGTATCCACATCAATGTGGCTTTTCACGCCAAGAAACAGGCTGAACTGGCATCACAGCGGCATTTGCAGAGAAAAAAAAACTGAGAAACATTTGAGTTGTATGCTGCTGATTCCACTGTAGCTATTTTGTGTTTGTGTATAGGTGAGTACTCCATTAGCACTGTCTCTAGCTGTTATAATGGAGCCGGTGAAGGCTTTTGGCAGGCCCATTACAGCGCCCCTCTAACCCCATCCCACCCCACCCATCGCCCAAATATCTCTTCTCATTATTTGATCGACCTGTTAGCATTCGTTACCAAAAGCTGTAGCCGCTCCCCGCAGAGTACTTCAGATAGATTTCCCATTTTAGATCAGAGCAAAGTGGAGTCAGCTTCGATTGGAGCCGACATCGGAGGAGTTCTTCAGGGCAAACCAGCTGTGACTGGGCTGATGTGTAGCTGTCACTGTGTCGTGACATGATATAATATGAAATGATATTGAACAACGTCGGTTTGGCACTAAATTGTTAGCAGGGCTTCAGGTCTGACAGCAGCCAGTTTATGGCTTTAATCCCAAGGTCCTTTAAACCTTGTTTGACATAAATTGAGTTTGGCTTCTTGACAGGGAAAAAAGAGCAATGACAGAGAAAACACTTTCCGTTCTTCTGTCTTGTTTGGCTCAAATGGAAAGTTTTTTTCCCCTCTCTGTCTGTGAAGTTTCATTAACTCCTGAGCCGTGGTAAATGTAGATGTTAATGTCAGAGTGGTGCTGCGTCCAATCTGGTCGTTGCTATCTGTAAAACATTTAATTTTGACACCGTTTGTTGCTCTGTACGGCCGCTTTACATTAAACTGACACCATCTCACAGATCACACGTTTATATCCACATACTGCATCAAGTGGAGCTTAAATTTCAATACTGAAGCTAAACAGCTTTCGACGGTCATCTCATCTCATCGTTAGGACGTTGACATCAGCCGGTGATCTGTGATAAATCTGCTATGTAAAGCTCAATGAAAACCCCGAACACAGGTCTGAGGGACCCGTTACCATGACTAATGCCCCGACTGACAGCGAAAGATAAGACTCATCCTTCACCTCAGCCCAGCCCATTTCTCAGCAATAATGTTCATAATGGAGTGCTCCGGTGTCGTTATTGTGTGAATAATTTAAATAGTGATTTAGGTTATTGGGCACTGAGGTCACAGCCACAACATCTACCTAGCCAGATCCACATGAGAAACAGCTTTACTATACACTTTTGTGAGAAGGACTTCCTCGCACAGACACGAAAATGGCTGGAGATGACCGAGTGGCAGTGATTTGGTGTGTTGCTTAATTAGATGTTCCGCCGACATCTGTTTTTAAGGGAAAACTGCAACTCTGGCACATTAATTCACTTTGTAATGAATGACTGAATGTCAATGCAGGCCATGAAATCACCAAGAGAGGAGTGTGTGTGTCTGCGTGTGTGTGCAACACAGTGATGCTTTTCCATCTGTTTGGCAAAAACACTCTCCTTCCAACACTGGCACCATCAGTGCGCAGTAGCCAGAACGAGGAGGGATTCAAGATGGCCTAAAGCTGATTGGAACGCCGTTTGAATGGGAAAAATGAAACAAAGATGGAGTGGACATTATGCCGCTGAATCTTAGTTAAGGACGCTTCACAAGTGTGTGACAGTGTCATTAATCTCGTGGAATTACAGACAGAGAAACCAATACAACAGAATCACAGGCTGCTAACAGAAAATGTGCATAAAGAGGCTCGCTTTGTGAAATCCTGCGAGTGTACACAGACACGAGGAGGCTTCACGCTTGCAACATATTTAAACGAATAGAGACACGCTGCCCATAAAAAGGCAATAGCTAAAATCTGCTTGTGATAAAAAAAATATGATATGACTTAGCTAAATGTCTTTTTCTGTAATCCAAATGGAACTAATGGAACTAAACATGTTTTCTCTCCAGCAGGATAAAAATGGGGAAGCAGCTTCCTCCCCGCGAGTGACTGACTGCAGTCCAAGGAGACCACTTGGCACCTGGAGTGACAGGCTGCCATCAGCGTGCAAAGATGCTAATATGAATTCTGATCACTCTCTCATATAGGCAAGGGAATTACTGCCCATCACCAGCATCCAGTGATTCTCCACACATGGCAAAGTCAAGGGGCACGCTGTAAAACCCCGGCAAATGGAGTTGGCACGACAGTCAAAGCCAGATTCTGCTTGACACTTCCTTCCTAAGTGATAGTGCTACAAGATGTGCTCTATAATGTAATAAATTGGGAGCTCTGCCCTCAAGATTTCAGGCTGATGAGAAATTTCTATGACAAATCCATCGCTTAAACTATCTCTGTCCTTCAATCTTCACGCCTGCGTGAGCCCGGGGGGGTCAAAGGCTAATTACCAAACAGGATAAGAGGCAGAGGAGGAGAAAGACAGAACATTCACATTTTTAAAAGGTGTAAATTTATGCAGATTATTTCTAAGAGTGGAATGTCTTTCAACTGTAATTCAAGAGGAGAGAAGCTCCCCATGATGTGCATCTGTAGACAGGAGCAGGCAAAGTTTAACAGCATGTCTGTTCTGGTGCTTTGGTTCATCTCATGGAAGGGACAAATAAGACAAACTGGATCCAAAGAGGAGTTGCTGTGTCATACCACCTGTTCTTAATCATACTTAGGATTCTTAAAGTTTTTTTTGGTCTTTTTACCCTTTTAGATGCCCATATGGTGTTTTGCTGTGCTACAAGATGAGCGAAAGAAGCAGTCAGTGCCATGGCTGAGCATTTCCAACTTGAAACTGCAGTGTACCACTGACAGTCTCAGAAACACAAATTCAGACTTGCAGTGTTTCATACATAACAAACAAGGAAGGAATCAGCCATTCAAATTGTGGGGTGGGGCTTTCTGAATCACTTTTCAAAATTGGTTTCCGGTTCGAACATGTGTGGCTAAATTACTCCAACAGTAGTTTTACAGGGTTTGAGTAGAGTCGTAGGCGAGCTGGTGTGCCTGAGCTGCAGGGGATAAAGACATGGGGACTTCACAGTCTGAAGGAAGCAACAGTTTTGGGTTACATCATTTTAAGGCACAAATGGATTATTTTCATGGAAACAGACTTCTAAATATGTAACTTTGATAGACAGAGATGAGTTTCCATGGGTTTGCTCAATGTCCGGAGAGAGCCTTCCAGACAATAGTTAGACATTTGGAAAATGCATTTATTCGACTTTTTATACCACTCTAACGTCTGAATGGCAATAAAAAGACTGGAATGGGTTTTGTGCCAAAATGTCTTTTGGCCGACTGCAGCCGCTGGGTGTTGTAATCATAGTTATAGTCTTCCCAGTAAAACAAGAATTTGCCATTTTTACACTTCACTTTTTGTACAGATTTGGATAAAAGATCTAGAAGAAAAGAGTAAGCTTTTAGGGACACTATTAGGGGGATTTCGTCACCTTTTGGACATATTCATAGTTTGTTTGCATATATTATACTAAGCTAAACCAACCATCTCCTTATATTTTGTGTAAAAGAGTAGTACTGAACTTCTCATTTAATCCTCAGTAAGTAAATACATCTGTTTCCCAAAATTTTTAACAATTACTTTAAGAGTATTTCAAATATAGAGTGTGCATCAGTACTGATTTTCTTTTGTTTTTGATCTTTTGAGGGACTGCAGTTCCTCAATTGGCCACTTGAGGCTGGTTACAAAAGACTCAATCCCAATAGAGCCCCATGTTAATATGTCAAACTTTACAGCAGAAATAAACATGTTTACAATCTGGTACAAAAGCAGTTTTGGTCTCTCTAGCTAAGTTTCCTGTTCACGTCAGCTGCACGGAGCGCAAATTTTTATTTAACCCACCCGTTCAAATTTTATTAGGACTTAAAGTTATGCATAATTATGAGCGTAGCTGCTTTGAGTGACAAGTGGCATTTGCATGGCTCACTTCAGTTCCACCCATGCTTCACCTTTTTGCTTATTTATCAGGACTTAGGAGGAGTCAGACACTGTCAAGGGTGCCGGACATTACCCAATGTTTCTGTTTTTTACAGATAAACACTGTGTTATTGTTACATACAAATAGTAGGATTATACATGAAACTGCCGTGCAAAGTCATACCTCCAGAGATACAAATGAGCAAGGTAACAAAAACTATAAGCAAGACTGAAAAAAGCCAAACCCGACACAAAAGTCAGGCCGATGTGGCACAGAGACGACGCCCGCTCTGCACCACTGTCCCTCCACTCCTCTCCTCCCCTGCGAATTCTTGCTTCACTCCGGAGAGTGATGATACTGTCTACTCCGCTAAGACTCCCCCTGCTTGACATCTCAACACGGGGAGAAGGATGTTCCTGTCTGTCTCGTCACATCACAGACGTCCTGATTCGGATCCCTCCCATCCAACACCCTGTGATGCTTCTCTTTAAAAAGCTGCCCGTCCATCATAAACATCCTCCCTTTTATGTTCCCCGCCTGTAAAGGAAAGAGGAAAGAGAGGAATCAGCCCCTCTCTCAAACACAAGCTGACAGCACTAAGCAGACTGACGTGACATCAGAGGAGCGATGTGCCAGACATAGCTTTGAATTTCTGTAACAAGGTAACGCCACAATTATTAGTCACTCAGTGAGACCACAGCTCCCGAAAAACTTATTGAAATATTCTGGAATTTGTTCAGACTCATGCCTGCCAGCAAAAACCTCGCAAATCCACATTCAGAGTTAAAACTGCTCAACTTTTCCTGTGAGAAGTGTTAATCATATACATCATTGTTCCTTAATCAGTCTCTTTCTAAATATTCTGAGCGGTTCTGCGAGAGTCTTAAATTAAATCCCTCACCTTGACTTCATATAAATGTAGTACTGTCAATAAAGGAGATATAAATAGATAGGGGTGTAACCATTCATAATCTACCTGAATATTTTAAAAGGGTCTTTTGGGCAATGAGGCAGGGAAAGAGAAGAAGAGAGAGAGAGAGAGACTTGATCAATCGCCCGAGTTCTGCCTCTACAATCAGAAGTGTGCTAATTGAAATGGTGTGGAGTCATCTACCACCCCTAAAGGATGAACCGTATCAAATTAGCGATTTTTCCTAATAATTTACCGCAGAATTGTAAGAATCTACTTTCGTCTCACACACACACACACACACGTGCCTCTCCTCTCCTCTCCTCTGTCTGGACAATGATTGAGAAAGAGTTGCTTGTTTGGCTGTCTGGGGAGAAGCACTGAGAAATGTTAAGGAGACCTTTTCAATGCCTGACCCATTCAGTTTGTGAATGTTAATGTTTTTTTAATGAAGACATGAACTGAAAACTGAACTATATGGCTTAATAACGGAGGGCGAAAGGAGAGTGACAACATTAAAGCTGAGTAGTCCACGCTTTAGGGCAACCCGACGTGCCCGAAAGAGAAATCTGTAGCATGTCAGGAGCTTTAAAGAAAGATCACGAGTGTTTAAGGTGGGATCGGTGGACATATTATGAAGGTGCTTACTCTGAGCCTTCATCACATGTCCACCTTTCCCTGAGCTTTTCTATTTTCAGTGTGAGGCTAATGAATTGGGATCTGGAAAAGGTTTTTCTGCAGGCTTACAGTGAGAAATGATAAGAGATTATTTTAGAATGAAGATCAATGACAAAAGTCCAAACGGTATGAGGACGAGCGGCAGCGGGAGGAGGAGGAACAGGAGAAGCATGTGCCCTAATGTAAGATGAGTGTAATGCGCAAACCCAAGGCCAAAGGCAAGAGCTTCATCTCACCAATTCTCTTTACAGGAGTGGAAATTACTCGGTGCCATACATAGCTGATTTATACAAATTAATGACCCCGGTTATTAATAGGCAGAGGTGCATATATTAAACACTATGAGTAAAGGTAGCTTTAATTATGCATCCTTTATAAAACCTGTTTGACTTCGGCACCTGCTGCGTCGGTGCATTTTCAAAATTAATCCGATTCTTGAAAAATGAGTCAATGAAGCAATTGTGCCTCCATCTACTTTTGAATAATCGGTGGCTTCAGATGTATCCGTTTTGCACACTTTACTGACCGCGACGGTGATGTAAGAAAAAGGTACATTCAGACAGATAATAGAAAGAGTCTGAGCATTTTTACGGCTTAATTTTAGCTGCATTGTCCCCCAAAGTATTTGTAATAGTCTCATTTATAGTGCTGATATTTGCAATACATCTACACAAATGCTGTGCACATTTTGCCGGACACTTCGGGGCCACCGTATGAGCGAGAGTTCCTGCCCTGCCCCTTTCTGTTGTCCAAGGGGACCGCTGCACTGACAATGGTGTCACCTCTCCCCCAGGGGGGACACCTCGGAGTGATTTGTGGTCGGGGAAGACTGATGAACTGCTATTGCCACCCTGTTTCTTTGCAAGATCAATTCTACATGTAGGAGTGTGCTTTATGAATGATGGAGACCTCCTCAAGCCATCCATACAGCTGCCCAAAGACACAGCCCCGGCCCCCATAGCACCTACAAGGCAGGAATAAAGCAATCACTCTTCTCAACAGGGCCATGCATTATGCACCCGCACTCACACATGAACATAGCCACATGAATACACAGATAAGTCAACAAAGCATGTGCGCACACAAACAAACACCAGTGTCTGTTTTGCAGGAAATAAATGGAAAACCCTATCCAGTGTCATTTTGTTCGCCTTTTTGGAGGCCTTTTTTTGAGAATAGCGAGAACTTTACCACATTATAGAAGATTGGTCCTTAGTTTGGACAAAGCGCCGCTGAATGGGACTCCTCGTGAGAACAAAGCTGTCTGTTTTGCACTCTGCTACTGGACTGTGCTGCCTCTCTGGACAGGCCCATAACTGGGCGTCAGCCAATAAGAGCAATTTGATGGTATTGAGGGATCACTTGCAGCACACATCTGAAGGCTGAATGCATCGTGAATAGGAGCAGCATACATAGATGTCATGAGTCCTGCCTCCCGCAGAGAGGTTGAAAGCAAAAAGTAGAGCGCAATGAATACTTGAGTGTTCTGGAGGCTATGAAATTGAAAGGCCTCTCTCTTTTCGTGCCAAAAGATTTCAGTGGAAAAATAGAAGCAGCTCGGGCTTTTTAATCGCAACTTTAAGATTGATTGGGCGAACTTATGTGCAAATCAATGCAGGCTTGACAGACGTTTCTCTTTTATGATAATCCTAGTGTCAGGAGCAAGAAGAGAGAAATAATACAGCAGATCTACCTGACACAAGACAGAATCGCACATAATCCTTTAAAAAATAATCTAAATGTTTTGGAAAACATGCAAACTTTTTGCATAAAATAACAATTAAATAATCCAGCCTATCAGGATTTTGCTATTCTTTGATCTTGAATTAAATACTTGACATTGTTTTGCACACTTTTATTAGTACAATAATGTTAAAACACTAAAACATCAAAGGTACGATTTGCATTAAACTAATTATATGCTTAATGTCAGGTTGCAGTCTCTAGATATCAGCAAAGCAAGGCAGAAGCACAGCTGAGATAACTTCCATTTACAGTGTAAGCCTGGGAGAGCCACAGCGTAGAGGCCATATACTATTTATGGGTTAATCGATACAGTAGCTGGATGACACCATGTCCCCGCTACTTTCTGTCATGATGATGGCTCACTAATTTTGGAATGGCTGCTTTCTCCTCCTGCCTTCAGCGGGCTGCAAGACGGTTTAATTTGGCTGTAAAAACGCCAATCACCCGGTTACTTCTTGTTCCTGGGGGAGGTCAAGACGGGGGCATGTCCATAGGAGGATATATATTCACATAGTTCTCTTAGAGACACTGCTAACCCCTGACATCCCATTTGGGTTGTAATTTCATGTTGTTAAAGTGACAGGGACCCAGCCTCGGTGCTCTTAGCGAGACGGGGGAGACAGGGGCGAGTCCTGATCAGAGAGGCCTTTAATTTTTGCTCTAAGAGTGAGGATGCACAAGTATGTATGCAGGAAAAAGAGGGTGTGTGTTTAAGTGTGCGTGTGGGCAGATCATTGCAACAGTCCTCTACATTTTGTGTGTCTGCAAAATATCTGTGTGCCATCGAGCACCCACAGGCAGCATGTTTTGGTATTTGTATGTTTCTTTTTTTTACTAGCAGGGGTCAACACACATCAGAGGCATTGGGGGGAAGGCCTGGGACCATCCCACTCTGCAGAGATACTGCTGGCTCGAGAAAAAAGAGAGACAAGCGGTTAAAAAAAGAAGAAGAAAAAAACTCATTACCTTGGCACTAAGACTTAACGCTGCTTCCTTGAACTGGCTTTGATCTCTGGCTAATGTGGATATATGGGAGAACTGATGCTTTTACTGTGATGAAAGCTAACATTTAACTGCTCACGTTAAATTAGGGGAGAAAAGGCATCAGGCATGTTTGGTTTTGGGGAGGTCGGGGGGGGGAGGGTTGCTTCACAAATTCTTGCACCAGTTATCAAAAATACTGACTGTGTGAGGATACTACAAAAATGACTTAAGCAGAAAATACAGACTATGACCTCTAAGGCCCTTCTGTCTTTTAATCATCTGTTTTTCTAATCAAAACATATGACACTCTACATACTGTCTTGTTTTACATGTTGTATACAAAATTACAATGAACAGTTTCTGTCCAGTTTTCTATTGTAGAATCTGTTCATTGTTTAGTTCATTTTGTTCCATGACAATAAAGTTAAACCTAATTCAACATCATTCTTTACAACAAAAATCAATATTTTTGATCATAGTAAATGTTAAACATTGGTACTATTATATTTCATACGCCATTATCAGTAAAATTCCATAGTATTAGGGAGATTTATTGCACAAAACAGAGAAAATTGGATTTTGTATGATATACAGATAGATAGATAGATAGATAGATAGATAGATAGATGATACTGTATGAGGAAGGGCAGCAGCAGGAGGAGGAGGAATAGGAAAGACAATAAAGTTGAACCTAATTCAGCATCATTTTAATACAATAATCATTATTCTTGATTATTGGAATTGGCATTGTCAGTCAAATTTCCTATTTTTAGAGTGATTAATGGCACAAAATAGAAGATATTTATGTTAGAATAGAGGACATTTATGTTTATGTTGTAAAAGGATGGATGGATGGATGGATGGATGGATGGATAGACAGATAGACAGACAGATAGATAGATAGATAGATAGATAGATAGATAGATAGATAGATAGATAGATAGATAGATAGATAGATAGATAGATAGATAGATAGATAGATAGATGAGAACAGTCCAAACTGTATGAGGATGTCATTCTGCAACAATAATCATTATTCTTGATTATTGGAAATGTTAAACATCGGTACTACCATATTTCATATGTCACTATCAGTAACATTTCATATTTTTAGGAAGGCTTATTGTACAAAACTGAGGAAATTTAATTTTATATTATAGATAGATAGATAGATAGATAGATAGATAGATAGATAGATAGATAGATAGATAGATAGATAGATAATTATTATAAGAACTGATTAAAGGCAGATTCAACCAGTTTTAGTGAGTTTACTATAATGTAATATAAAAACTACAAAAATGTCAACTGCAGCCACTTAAAAGGACTATAATAAGGACTGATGTTTTGATATAAATACAGCAAAGTCACAGCTTCTCATCAAAAACCTTATCATGACACAGTAAAACTAAAACAGGTTAAACCGACACACGTCTGGTGACATTTTTGGAATATTATCCAAGCAGTTTCTGGTTTCTGTGGCTTGTGATCATCAACTAAGAGCCGCTGCGATTCCTGCTGAAGCCAGGAGGTAGGAGGACACTGGTGCGTGGTGTCCGCCCCTCTCTGAGAAGTAAAGAGTTAACGGAGCGGTGGGTTTGCCTATTCTCCTGCTGTGAGTGACGCGATCATCTCTCTTATCCCTCAACTTTGCCTGTTGCCAGACCAGGCAGCCGAGGTGGACGCTGGCTATCACCGCTGACATTCTCCAACGCGATCAATCCGCCACCAGAAAAAAAAACCAACAAAACAAAACAACAAATCCACGTTTCCCCCCTTCCTCTAACCTTATTTATTCCATCCTGCCGCTGACTTTTCACCGCAGGCTGCTTTATTCCGTAACGATGATTTCGAGTTTTTCCTTCCATCGGACTCCCCGATGTTGTGCAGTCTACTACACGAAGGCGTGAATCTTCTTTTTTTTTGAGTGAAGAGGTGGATCTTCCCGGATACGGCGAGAGGGGGTTGCTTATATGAAATAATCAAAAAAGAAAAAAGAAAAACAGAAAGAAGACTTCCACGGAAATCCCCACAGATACAAAATGCCAAGGAGGAAACAAGAAGCGCCCAAACGCGCCGCAGGTACGTAACCAAGAATATGCGTAAAAACGAGCTTTGCTGTGTGTCCAAGCTGCGGATGTTACATTTTGTTTGTAAAGCTCCACTTTACAGTCACCGCATTTCCGTTTCCACTTAGTGTGTGTGTGTGTTTTTTTTTTCTCTCCCCTTCGCTCTCTTCGCTACTCTTCTCCTGGAAACTGTTACCTTCTGTTGTTGTTTTCAAAAGGCGTGTTTTTGTGCACAACGTTTCGTGTGGTTCTGCGTTTCCACGCTGTGTACGCAGCCGTCGGATGAGTTCAACTTCCCTATTGTTCCAAACTTGAATCCCCCTCCACCACCACCACCACCATCCACCCCCGATCCCAACTGCCAGCTGAATTCGATCTGTAAGAGTAAAAGCCTTTTTTTTGAAGGGGGGGAAAAATAAGCAGTGTTTTCTTGGTGGTGAGTGCCCGAGGCGTGCCATGAGTGGAGCATAAGGGGCTTTGTGCGCATTTGATCCGAGCGCATAACTTCTTTGCACAAGCGAGAGAGAGAGAGGGAGGAAAAAAAAGAGAGCTCTACCTCTGAGGTTTTTTTTCTTTCTTCTTTTCTTGGGATAAGATAAACAGTTTTAGAGCAGACAATGGGGTTCCGTGGGCTGGAAGGAGCCATAATCGACAGTTGCCATGTCTGATTTGACGGTTGATTGATTGGCTGTCATGCGGCTTTGATCTGATCCTTCCCGATTTGCATCAGAAAATCACTTCCCACCATGTGCTGCAGGCCCCTGACGTCACGTTTAAACCACTTTGAAAGGCCCTGTGTACTTTTTTTTTTTGCTCTCTCACACACACTTTCTATCACTCTGATGGTCAAGTGACTCACGAAAAAAAAGTGAAAGAGAAAAAAAAAAGAAGGGAGGAGGGGTGGACAAAGTGGTTTCACAGTGAGACATCACACACACAAACAGACACTTCCAGCAGAGAACATCACACTCCCATGTGCACATGCTCACTTGTTCACTTTGAACACACACACACACACAGTGGCACACATACAGTGGGGTAGAGGAGGCGGGAGGAGTGGGTTAGGGCTTGTAAAAGGAGCCGTGTGCTATGTAATGGAGGGGAGGAATGGGTTTGCTCTGTCAGACCGGGCCGTCACAACGGCTTTGTTTCATGTTTGATTTAATTGTCTCTCCCCTGACAGGCCCATTCATCAATGGCTTTAATGGTCAATCAGAGACAGGCTGAGTGAGTGCTCCCATTCTGTTTAGCCATAAGCTGGCCTGGGCTTTTATTTCATCAAAATGCCCCAGCCTAATGTACATGCTCACTGGCTCAGAGTGGCCGCGGGGAGCACATAAAGAATGACTGAAAGCTTTCTGATTTCAGATCAGTGAGAAGGATGTTGGGTTTTTTTCTTCCTTCTTTCTTTCTCCTCCTCATCTCCTCCTCGACTCTCTCCTCCCTGCTACACTGCCTGCTCCTCTGTTGACGAAAGGGAATAAAAGGCTGTAATGTAGATCGTTTTGTGTTTTTAGAAAACAACTTTTTCTCCCTGAAAACCACGCTCCTTTGTTCATTCATTCATCTATTCATTTCTTCATTTTTTTTCATGCTCCCCTTCCACCCCTGTCAGTCAGCCCGTGCAGCTGCAAGTTATAAAGTTGTCAACTGTTCAGTGGCACACAAAGGGTGATGATGAATTGATTGCAGCACAGAGCATGGTGATAGAGAGAGCAAAGAAAAGGATGACAGATGATGGGCCTTGATTAGGGACTTAGGGGGAGAGTCAGCCCACTGCAACCTTGAGACTTGCATGAAAAATCTACCCCCCCACCCCTACACACACACACACACACACACACACACACACACACACACACAAATACACAACACTCACCCACCCTGCTTTGCTCTCTCATTGTCTCTCCAACACTCTCTCTCTCAGCTTCTCCCTCTCTTTCTTTCCTGTCTGAGAGGGTTTCTCTCTCCACAGTAGAAAACTTGTTTTGCCTGCTTCATTAGCGTTGGTCCAATTAGCCGTGAGGCTGATGGAGTCCTGACAGGCCCTGTGATTGGAGATGACAAGCTCGGGGTGCCCGGCCCAATGAGGTTTGCCACCACTTTGATGTAATCAACTTGATATTACACAGAGCCGCTCGCCTTTGGTTGTGCTGTAACTCAATTTTCTGCTGCAGGTGACAAATGGGCCTGCGTACCTGGGTCAGGTCTGAGTGCTCTTAACAACCAAGGGCAGCTGGCCACATAAACAGCCGAAGCAAACATGAGCTAGAGAGGGAGAGGGAGACTTTCCCAGCTCTGGACCTCCCTCCTTTGTGGCTAGCGATTAGCTTTGCCACAAGCTCGGGGCCTGAAGCTGTTGAAATGGCTTCAAAAAGTTGAAACACTCCGTCGACTTAACAGGAAGTCGACGTCGGCTTAGCAACACACGGGCAAGGACGCGGCTATTAGGTTGGAATGTCTGAGCTGTGGAGTATCTGCAGAATGGATGCAGTGTATTTACAGTATCTGGAGTGTGGCGTGTGTCAGTGTGCTGTCAGGTCACCACGGAGAAATCCACCCTGCCTTTTTCTCTGTCAAAAACTGTGGCCATTTGCGTAAGAGTGGTTATGAGAGAGAGTCCGATATAGAAGGAGAAGGGAGGGGAGTTAGTCTGATTTGGACAGGACTCCACAGCAACAGTTTCTTCTTTCTGCAGGGTCAGGATTATAGCTGCCAGACTGGCAGCCATCACTCATGTCTGTCTGTGAGTGTGTGTTTGTGTGTGTGTGTGTACACTCAAATCAGTGGACATGCACTTTCTGATTTTTTTGCATTTGATGTGTGTGTGGTTTGGCTTGTGATACCAATGAAAGGAATGGTAACTGTAGACCACCTGCTAAGGTCAGGCTGTAATTCTCTGAACCCTGCAGGCCTAAAGTTTCTTCTTCTTCTCCTCTCATCTCTCTGTCTTTTGCACATCACCTATGCAGCCTGCGCCAACTTTCGAAACTCAAGACATAGACAAACATGGACTGTTGACTCCAGTAAAGACACAAGCATTTACAGCACACATTGCGGACACATGCACACATGTTGTGACTGAGTTGTAAAAGCGGCAAGTCGAATGAAGTAAGCTGCTTTTCTATCTGTCTGCCTTCCTGTTGTTTATGTGTGAAAAGCATGCCCTTACGGAAGCAGCAGGGGAGCTCAAGTTGGGACTTAATTGTTCGGCCGACATACGCACTGACAGCACCAGCGAGCTTTAACAACAATACGCCTCCGCCGGCGTTGTTTGCAGGTGCGAGCGAGGTAAATGTTTTGGCCTTGCAGGCCTCGTTGCTAATGAAAGTCCTGTGGCTGGATTCCGGCGAGGTTGAGTCACGTCTGTGATCTATGTGTCTGATAAGTGCATACCTAATGAGGCTGTGAGCACCAGTGGAAGGAGGAGGAGGACGGCTGACAGAGTGTTTCCCACAGGTATTGACAGACGCCTTTTTGTTTTTGCCATAGGCCTTGACTCCATAAATCCTGCCTGTGTAATGATAACAGTGCCACCCTGCCAGCAAGTGACTGAAAGAGAGAGTGTAAGGGAAGAGAGAAAGAGGGCAGAGGGGGGGAGGAAGAGGAGGAGGTCCTGGTGGTGGGGAAGATGAGGAGAAGAAGAGCGGGGGCGGTGAAATGGGCTTTCTCTCCTTTTTAACACACACTTGGCAGATGTCAAGCCATAGGGTTGGGCTCTAGGAGAGAAAAAGGAGTGTAAGTGCTGTAGTAGTGTCACAAATAGAAAACCGTTAGCCATCCACTCTTCCCTTTCAGCTTTCAGTGTGCTTTCAGCCGAGGTTTTTCAGACAAGACTGCTGTCTGGGCACTGAGTCGGAGGCTTTGTAAAAATAGTCCCACCGCTGTTGTGATAGATGCAGCTGCACTGTGGCGACAATTGGGACAGGCTGGATCCCTCCAACCCCACAAACCCACCCGCTCGCCCGCCCGCCACCCCCTCCCAGAGGTAGAGAGCGTTAGAGCCTGGTGGGATGTGTGCTCTTTTTCGGGGAAACTGAGCCGCTCCGTTCTTCAGGGGTCCTGAAACCCAATCCAGGAGGAGAATAGCCCGGCCATGCCAGAGAGCCGATTTCCTTTTCAACAGAGTCATTTATCACTGACCCACCCTTCGCTTCTGACACGGTGACATGTGTCATTTATCAAACAGGCTTTACCAGACACACAGAGGAGGGAGGTGGATAGGGGGCAGAGAGGAAGAGAAAGAGAGAGTGAAAGAGGGGAAAACAAGACAGAGAGTGGACTGAGAGAAACAAAGAGGAGAGGAATGGAGAATGAGGTGTAGAATGGGTTCGCGAGAGACACACAAACAGTCGCCTGTATGTGTGTGAGAGAGAGTTTTTCCAGGGAAGAGTGAGTTTTCCTGAAACCCTTGAGGAGAAGCGTTTGGGAGGGGAGATTTTTGTGAGATGACAGGGAGGATTGAGTTACACTGAGTTGTGTTTTGATGAGTGACAGAATGTTCTTCCATGACACGTCTCTGGATGTCTGAATGAAGGGGAGAAATATGCTTTGTGAGTATACAAGTCCGACAAGTGTGTTAGCGTTGTTTACTCATAATGTATGCACAGCGAGCACGCGCAGAGGCAATGTGGAGGTGCGTGCGTGTGCGCTCGCGTACACGTGGCCATATGGCGTCAATGTTTAATGCTGTATGAGGGTGTGTGTGTCTGTGTGTAAGTGTGTGTGTGTGTGTGTGCTGCTCCCTGATGAACAGGGCTGACAGGTATCACTCATGCAGCAGCCTGGCCTTTAAATGAACCCGAGCTGCTCTGCTCTCCCGTGGCCCTAACAGGCTCTCTCCAAGATGGATGCTTCTTTAAAAATCAGATTAATGATGGATACCAGGCTTATAGTGCCATTTATCATGAAGAATATTATTTAGGCCGGCCGTGTATGGCTGTAACTGGAGAGCCAGGACGAGAAGAAGCAGGGTGGAAAGCCTTAGACAGACACTCACTGTGTGATGGATGGCTGAGCGCTCTCTCTGAGTGTTACTAGACACCAGTGCCGCAGCAGTAAGCCATAATCAGATAGCCCAGGGATGTTTATCCCGCAACTACACTACCCAGATTGCCTTGCCTGGAGGGCTGCTTTATGAAAGGTATAGTCTGTCATTATTATCATCTTTAAAAAGTTAAAATCCTGAAAAAAGAACTCCAGACACTGAAGGGCACGTGGAAGCTTTTATAGGGTTTATTGCGATTACACATCACAAAATGATCCATTGGATGCACTGTGACTGACTGTAATGATTACCACAAAGTTTCCATTTTGTTTTGCCCAGAAGAGTCCCCAGACCAGCGTCATTCTCCCAACATTCATGAATAAAAGTACAGTGAGAGGTCAAGGCAAGGCCAACTCTGCTGCTGTTACAGAAAAGTGAGGAGAAAAAACTGTTGTTTTGTTTTTTTTTTGTCCTCTTCATGTTCCCTTCTCTCTGTCTCCTACCTCCTCCACCCTCCTACACACTACTGTGATTTATGGTGGCCATCCATCTTCAAGCTGCGTCCATCACCTCCTCGTTGCTAGGCGATCATGGCAGCAGCTGTGTGTTGAGAGAGGGGTTTGGTCGTCCCACTCCCTAGGCCTGGTTTTATTCCCCTCGCCCTGTACCCTAAATTTCCGATTTTAAACATACTCCCAGTTTTAGTTCTAGCTATAAATCCAAAACTGAATCCCGGAGTCCAATGCTTCATCTAAACTTTAACCCCAGCATCACCTCGCTTTCAAATTTGCAATTAAGTGTAGATTTGTATTATTATTATTTACACATAAGCCCCCAGATCTCCACTAATGCTGGACCCAAAACATAAATAAAAAAAGTGCTTCTATTTTTCTGTCATATTTGCCAGTCATATCAGTATTTTCATTTTTCGTCAGCCTGCTTGTCAAAAAGCAAGAACACAACAACAAAACTAGATACCTGTAAGTCCTGCTGGTCACTCCCATGATATCACTTAGCCAGTTTCATGTTTATTAGGCTATTTCATACAGTACAAAAAACAAGGACAGACGGAACTATAGAAACATCTATCTAAGGTAGCCATTACAAATTTATATGACTGTTTTTCTACTGCACTTGCTGCAGGTTTATTCAATGCATAACGGGCAGTTCTGGTATTTTACATTTCCAAATAGTTTAGATTATTGGGTTAAAATTGACATGTTTATCACCAGTGTTGGCTTCAGGCATCAGGCTCAGGTGTAAATCTGTGCTGTCTTGCTCACAAAAAGGCAGGTGAACAAAATGTTATGAGGCTTTAACGATTAAGAAAAAAAAAAGAATCAGAAATGTCAAAAAGTCAGACCTACGGTAGTCCTAGTATTTGACCTGCATTACCTACAACATCCTTAGCTTAGTTGTAAAAGTCAAGAGCTTTTCAGCCTCCTGCATTGCCCCATTCACACAGCCCAGTGACCTTTTAACAACATTGTGATATGAGGCCTAAACAGTTCAAGGAATGAGGGAATAAGCGGCAGTTCTGCTTCACGGAGCCTTGCTTGAGAACTGCTCAAGTATTGTGTATATAAAGAGTGATGGGAAGAATGAGGCAGAGATGTGGGGTAGTTGAAAGAAGTTTGACTGACTACGTATCATCAGTCGAGACAGGCTTGATGTGCACGTCGGCTCGGAACATCGCCTTCCCGCCGAGCCTCAATCCTTGTTACTGCCCTTGGTTCTTGCACCTGTGGAAGCAGTTTTTTTTGTTTGTTTGTTTCCATTTTGTTTATCGCTTATTGTGGCTGCTTCACGCTGAGGCTTTACGAGTTCGGTCGCCTCGTTCTCCTCGGCGTTAGAGTAAGTAATAGGGAGGCCTTTATGAGTTTGCGGCTCGTCTCGCGTCAGATAAACGTGATGAATTTTCAGGTTTTCGAAGGTCTGCATTTGCAGCTGGCAGCTTTGAGGTCCAGTCATAACACAGCAGCAACCAGCTGAGGGTTGAATCTATTCACTTTCTTTCTCTCTCTGTCTCGCTCTTCTCTTACTATGTGCATTGACAAGGTTCAGCCCTAAGCTTTGCCTGGGGCCAGAATGATCTCTCTGTTTTTCCCATCTCCCCTATCACACATCCTGCACTACAATCGGCGGACACAATGTATTCACAATGCCATCAGGGGGTAGAGAACACACACAAATAAAAACTGACAAAGACATCCACGATCGCCTGTAACACGATAGCCCGTGTAAGCACAACGCAGTAACCGAGTTATGCATTAAAAAAAAACAAAACTAGAAAGTGAGTCGCGCTCTGGTCATGTCTGGAAAAAAAGAGCGACTTATGTCAGGACTTGTTAATTTTTAAAATGGCCACAGATCACCTGTTACATTTTTTCTCGTGGGACTTTTAGCCAGCTTGTAGGGATCAAAGGGAAAAAAAGAGGGAGAGGACTAAGTTTGATTGAGTGTGTTACTTTGACAAACGTGTACAAGAGAAAGGCATTTTAGGTATGGTACTGATCTGCCGCTATTTTGACAGAATGGGGCTGTTTTGGACTAAATTATTCTAATCTATTTAAAGAGTTTTAGACTGCTGGGAAACTTGAGAGAGAGAGAAAGAGAGATAGAGGGAGAGTAAAAGGCGGTGGGTTTGTGTGTGTGTGTTATTTTTTTTTTATTGAGACTGAGGTGACTTCCTGTCCTGTAGTGTTCTGGAGCTGTTTCCTGTCAGTAAGAGCCCCCCGCTGAGGGGCCGTGTTGGTTTAAGGGCGTCAAGGTCCAGTTAAAATACTGTACACATGTCAAGACACACACGTCATGTTGTGATACTGTTTAACTCTCTCCTCTCAGAGTCCTGCTTTCTGATCCTCTGGATATCCCAACCAACATGTGATCAGAGATCTTCGAAGCTACATTTAACATTCATTTTTATATCGTTCAATGAAACAATAATAATCTCATCTATAGAAAAAATCATCATCAAATTATCGGCCATAGTTGTAGAATCACGGCTTTGATTTTCTTATTTTTGAACGCTGTTTTCCTTTACAGTAAGCTATAAAAAACACCCATGTGCAAATCATAACTGCGTCTTTGTGCACTGTGCATGTGCTTCATAAATAAAGAGGCAATCAAGATATAAAAACCCATACGAGTAATACTTCTACAACAGCTTTCCATTCTGTTTCAGTTTTTTCAAAGTGTTAATGAAGCATTCTCTTTTCTATCTCCATAATACGGTATAACGTACACACTGCATTTATATTATGCATCATAGATTATTTCACATAAGAGGTGTATGCACCTAAAACCGATCTTATTCTCACCGTATTTTTCCACAATCATTTCAGGGAAATAACCCGAGTTGCGGTGCAATTTTTTTCCCTCTACAATACACACACATCTGTTGTCCATGCAGCACCTTTTTAAAGCAAAAAAATAAATAAATAAAAAATAGAAGCACAGATGAAATATTGTACTGATGTTGACCACACAAAGGACCCCCTCCCCTTTTTTTTAAATCACGACGCCTCTGGCAAGGTTGCGTTTTTGACCAAGCAGTCATTTGAGTATGAGGTTCAGACACAGGTAGGGTTTTTAATGACACATCCTGTTTACCCTGCTTCTGTTGGGTGTGATCTGGCTCGCAGACTGTTTCCCCAGCTGTGGAGGCCAAATCAGGAATATTCCCTTTGGTCATCAAGGGGCCCAATTTAAAAGAAAAAGGGGACTGGATTTAGTTGTAGCTTGATGAAGAGATGTTGGTGTTTTTTTGCGAATGTATTTATGCAAATGTGTATGCAGATTGAGCTTCATTTTTGTTTCACTGGTAATTGCCCGGGCATACAGTAGCCGAAGATTTCTTCTTTGGGAAACACGTGCAGGATTTTCGGTTTAAAAAGAAGCATCGGGGCTTTTTGCAGGGGAAATAACGCATAGGACAGAGGGAAGGAGACAGAGAGGGAGACAGTGAAAGCCTCTGCTTCAGAAGCAGCCACAGTCCCTTCCTGCTTAATCACCCCCTGTCCCTGCCCTCTCTGTTGTTCCTGATCGTCAGAGCAGCACTGCAGTATTTCTATCAGATGATCTCTCCCTCCTCGTCTGCGGCCCTTATGTTTATGAAAATGATACTCCACAGGAATGCCTCCTGCATGCCAAGATGTCACTGTCTTTCCTCATCGCTCGCATCTACGTGCGCGCACGAGTGTGTTTGCGTGCGGGGAGGGTGTCATAACTGACTGACTAGCTTTATTTATATTTATAATTGCGTGGGGGCGTATTTGAGGTTGTGTACGTTGAGGTGATATGTGTGTGTGTTTTGCGTGTGAGGCTTAGGTTCTCCGCAGCTTGTGTGTTTTTTGCGCAAATTTGTTGTTGCTATTTCTGTGTGAGCTGTGACTGAGATGTTGATTGTGTGAAAGTGCATCTCCTACCCTTCTTATCCAAGCTCCCCCCTCTTCTTCCCAAAAAGAATCATTCATGGAACCTAATGATTCTTGTCTTTCCTCCACATGGCATCAGCTCAGTTTATCATTACAAGAACACACACAACACACACACACACACACACACTAACGCTTTTTTTTTCTCTCTTTCTCACACCCACACACTAGGAAAATTCATACATTGGCCCTACACCATATGCTTAGATATTAGTTAAGACTGCATCCAAGAGTACTGTTGTATTCATAATATTCATAATTTATTCTAAGGGAGCCTCTATACTCCCATCACCTTTTATTAGCTTGATAAATCACCTCTGTTGTCAGTCAAGGCAGGGAGAATAATTGGATGTGGTTGTCGCCCTGTGTGATGGATTATCAGTCATTGGGGATTAAATTAACAGATAGTGCTCAGACATAATGGTTTTTGTTTTGCATTTTAAATTGCCTGGGAGCACGGTTTGACTCTATAGGTTGTTATAGCCGATCCTTTTGGACTTCTCTCACCCTTTCTGTGCTGTCTGATTTTCATATGAGGAATATTTTCTTTTGGAGGAAGCAAAAGGTGACCGGAGAACTTAGTGAAGTGGTGCCCCAGGTTTAGCCTGATGCAAGCCGACCAGGCAGTCAAGTAACAAACACGTTACCTACCTCATCCTGTCTGAGATTTTCTCTTTTAAATCGGAGTCTGATACAAACGCTGCACAAAAAAGAAGCAGAAAGAGAAAGTAGAGTGAAAGGAAAGAGGGTGCAGGAAGTCACTTGGTAGCAGTGAGATATCTCCCTCGCATGTTTGCCCGAGCGTGAGCGATTTACCTCCTCGCCCCGTTCTCCTTCCTCCCAGACCCCTCCCTCCCCTCCACATCCACATTATCATAATTGTGTCCAGAACATGAGGGGCCGGGGAAGTGATCATGTCATTTTATTTACACCCTGCTTGGCCCTTTTTACAAACGACATGCCACTGACTGCCAAGCGGACTGGGGCCCGACGACATCTTTTGATCAGGGCTGTCGGGGCCTATCAGCGGAGAATGGCAGGTAATGGATACCCAGTGACAAACCAAATCTCCGGGAGGACGGAGAGTGGGCCGCACCTGCCAGGTCTCCATTAGGCTGGCCTCTCAGTGGGGCTGCCTGCTGACTGTGCCCCCAGGGCCCAAATCAGACCAGCGCCAGCCGCATGGCTGCCTAGAGATTGGCTGTTAGCACTGGAAATGAGAGTTATTTCAGCTATGACATTTTTGTTTAGACTGGATGTGTGTGCGGGGGGCGGTGGAGGGGGGATGAAGGATTTAGTCACAGCGTGTGTGTGTGTGTGTGTGTGTGTGCGTCTGTTTTTGTGTTCGCTCGCACAATTCCGACTGTGTGAGCGCTCAAACCATTAAAGCCTATACCTACAGGTCCTTTCTGTGGCATTTGTCTTAGTTTACAATATTGTCCAAATGGCCTCAGACCTGTCCACAGGCCATCCACTATTTTCAGAGATTATTTGTTTTTCCTTAAGTTGAGCGGTTTCGTGAGTGAGCTGGTCAGGAAATGAGGGGAGCGGGGGCCTGGTGACAAGGCGGAAGAAGGGGGTGAGTTGGTGGGTGAGTTGGCGTTTGGTGGGTGAACTCGTCGCCACAGGAGACACAGGAGTTTGTGTGTGGGAGGGGGGAGGTTAGTGGTGCACATACACACAAACACATGCACACACCCACACTTATCATCTCCCTCCATGTGAGCAGTGGGCGCCAACATGCAAAGTGACAGGCCACTTATGCATTGCCATCATGTCGGCGATCCTCACTCTCACCTCGTCCTCTTTATCCCGCTCTTCTCTTCATCTCATTTTATTCTTCCCTTTATTTTGTTCATTACTCTCTCCTTTTCTGTTTTTTATGATGTATTATGTTTGACATTTAAGACCTGTTTGTTCTGAGATCTGCTTTTAAGATTGCAGTTTGAACCAGCAGTATTGACTGCCTCCTACATATTAAGAAACTAATGAACTCACTTCAGTCCAGATGACACCGTGGGATGTCTATTCAACATATCAAAATGTCATCAACAGAATTCTGACATCCCTTTCTTGAAATTCTTCAAGATATGCTCTTTGCCTGTGTGTGTGCGAGTGTGTCAGTACGTATGTGTGTGTAATCAGAGAAGAGGCAGATGAAGAGGCGTCAGACATATTAACTGACAGATGGAGGTTGATCCAACTCATTTATTACCCCAGAGGAGAATGCCACAGTGAGATTGGGCTTCATTAATTTCAGATTTAGTTTTCATTTCAAGCTGTTGCGCCCTGAGATAAATAAAATGGTGCATTATGTTTTTGCCAAGATATTTCTTTTTTGTTTTCCTCCAATAGAAGGAGTGAAAAGAGGGGAGGCATAAGTTCCGTGTGGCTGGGGTAGTATATAAATACAGGCTCGCCTAGAGGAAAATAACACCTCAACGGTTGATGAGGTGAAATGGGATGACTGTAATTTCTCAGCTCAGCTTTAAAGGCTCCCACACAGATGGCTCATTTATCCCTGGGAGTCCTCGGGCACACATAGCAGGGAAACTTTTTCTCCAGTTATTCTAACATAGCGTGTTCACTCCCTGCAATTTAACTCATCTCTTCCCTTCTCTCTTTGTCTCCATTCTCCTTGCAGCCTATTCTCCCGAGGAGCTGACAGAGCACAGTGTGGAGGATGAGGAAGCAGAAGCAGACGACCTGCCCTCAGCCCCTCAGGATGACCTTCCCATGAAAGATGAGTTTGTGGAGCAAAGTGTAGGGACTGCCAAGGAGCAAGCATGTGACCAGGAATCAGCTGAGGCCACGGAGCTCTCGGGACAAGAAATGGACAGTGAGTCACACGTGAGTGAGACCAGTGACCGGCTCTCAGACTTTGAGAGTCCCTCCAGAAAAGCTGAGGGAAACTTGGTCACAGCATCTCTGAATGCTGGAACTAAGACACCTCCTATAGCCATGGACACCTTAGAGCAAATGAAGGCTATCTACTCCAGCTTCCTGACTGGCCCCTTGTGGTCACCACTGAATTTTAATTCCACACCGCCGCCAACGCAGTCTTCGGCTTCTACAGAGAAGCCAACTCGCAGCAACAGCACTAGTAGCAGCAGTAGCTGCAGCAGCGGTAGCTATGACTGGCACCAATCTGCAGTGGCAAAGACACTACAACAACATCCTCCTCAGAGCCGTCACCCTCCTCAGTCTGAGCCCAGCCTCTTTAGTACAGTCCAACTCCACAGGCAAAACCCAAAACTGTTTGGGTCAATCTTCACTGGGGCTAGTAAATTTCGCTGTAAGGGCTGCAGCGCTGCTTATGACACCCTAGTGGAGCTGACCGTTCACATGAATGACACAGGCCACTACCGCGATGACAACCAGGACAAGGCAGGCAGTGGCGCAAAGCGCTGGTCTAAGCCGCGTAAACGGTCCCTGTTGGAGATGGAGGGGAAGGAGGATGCCCAGAAGGTTTTAAAGTGCATGTATTGTGGCCACTCCTTTGAATCCCTTCAGGACCTCAGCGTCCACATGATCAAGACCAAACACTACCAGAAAGTGCCTCTGAAGGAGCCCATGGCCCCTGTGGCAGCCAAAATCTTGTCTTCTAAGAAAAGGGGACTTGTGGGGTTGGACCTCACTGCCACGCCACGCTCTAGAGAAGGAACCCCCAAAACTAAGCACTCGCAAATAGACTTGAATGAACCCTCGCAGAAACCTTCCTCCAGCCCTTACACTACTCATAGTAACCGTTACGGACACCAGAACGGTGCAAGCTACGCCTGGCAGTTTGAATCCAACAAATTCCAGATCCTTAAGTGTATGGAGTGTGGGAGTTCCCATAATACACTTCAAGAGCTGAGGACCCACATGATGGTGACAGGACACTTCCTGAGGGTGACGAGCTCTGTGGGAAAGAGAATCAAAACACTTCCCGAGGCCACCTCCCCCAATCCCGGGAGAGTTACCACACCTACTGAACAGAGGGTCCAGTCTGTACCACTCGCACCCTCCACCTTCTCTCCTCCACCTCTTCAAACCACCACAACTCCCCCTGCCACCTCCCCTCCTCTCAAAGAGATCAAGAAGGAGGAGGTGGAGGAGGAGTGCACTAAGCAAGAGGCTGGACATGAGAAGCAAGTTGCAGTTACTGTTGGTAAGGAGGAGGATGCTGAAAGGGAGGAAAAATATGACATTACAAAGTATAACTATCTCACTGAAGACGACCTGAAGGAGAGCCCTAAAGGGGGGTTTGATATTCTCAAATCACTGGAAAACACTGTGACATCCGCCATCAATAAGGCACAGAGTGGGAATCCAAGCTGGGGGGGCTACCCCAGCATCCATGCAGCATATCAGTTCCCGAGTGCCCTCAAGCTCCAACAGGGCAGCATGGAAAAGAACTCACAGATGAAGTTCTTGTTCAACGGCAGTGACGGATCACTGTCCTCCCTCGCCAAGAACCAGCCACTCATTTCACCACCACTTAGTCAGTCCTCTCCCTTTCCCAGCAACAATTTCCAGGCAATGGAGGATCTAGTCAAAAAAGTGACTGAGAAAGTAGCAAAAGTAGAGCAAAGGGTTAAGCAGTTGTCCCCAAAGAGGGAGAACCAACTCTCCCCCTGCAGTAGCGAGGCAGGAGAATCGCACAAGGGAGGAGAGGCTGACTCACCTCGGGAATGGAGGGAAGTTACTCCAGCCAATAGCGACAGGGGAAGCCATAGCGACAGAGCATCCCCGGCTACAGAACCCAAGAGAGAATCTGCAGTCAAATCCCCTCTTGCCTCTACACTGAGATGCAGCACTGCTATTATCACTGGTCATACTCCTCCTGAGCAGCCCTTTGTCAACCCTCTAAGTGCTCTTCAGTCAGTAATGAACATTCATTTGGGGAAAGCAGCCAAGCCCTCTTTGCCAAACCAAGATCCCCTGAGCCTGCTCTCTAGGCTCAGCCACAGCATGGCAGAGAAGGCCGCTGTGGCTGCTCCACCATCACAGACCAAAAAGACTGAAAGCGTAGTTGATAATAGTTTTTGCCAGCCCAGTGACGACCAGCCTATGGACCTCACAAAAGGGAAAAATGACCGAGGAGGCTCTGTAGGCTCAGCCCCTCTCACACCCTCATCCACAGCCTCCTCCATCTCCCCCATTTCTATTGTTACTCCTGCTAAGCTGACTGTAGTCTCCCCCTACACGTCCACCAGCCCTCTACACGAAAACGCATTGTCTGACATCTCAGACATGCTGAGAAACCTGACACAGTCCCACCATGTCACAAAGCCCCCTACACGGTCCCGGGTCACAGATAAAACCGAAGTTGTGGGCTCCACCCACGACGACGACGACGCATCACTACACGGTCACAAACGCAAGGGTCGGCACTCCAACTGGAACCCACAGCACCTCCTTCTACTGCAGGCTCAGTTTGCCTCGAGCCTGAGGCAGACGTCGGAGGGGAAGTATATCATTAATGACCTCAGCCCACAGGAAAGAATGCACGTATCTCGTTTCACAGGTCTCTCCATGACCACCATCAGTCACTGGCTAGCTAATGTCAAGTATCAGCTAAGGAGAACGGGCAGGACCAAGTTCCTCAAGAACCTGGACTCCGGTCAGCCGATATTCTTCTGTAGCGACTGTGCCTCACAGATCCGAACCCCGGCAGCTTACGTATGCCACCTGGAAGCCCACCTGGGGTTCAGAGTCAGGGACCTAGCCAAGCTGTCCCCCAAACAGACTGTCAGGGACTCCCACTCTCTCACTGAGAAACTGGTGCCCCTGGAGTCCTTCCTTTCTCCACAATCACAAGATGACTGCAGTAGTAATGGGGCAGTGTACCGCTGCCAGCTCTGTGTCCGTAAGTTTGCCACTAAGCACGCCATCAAGCTTCACCTCAGCAAGAGCCATGGGAAGTCTCCGGAGGACCATCTGCTCTATGTGTGTGAACTAGAGAAACACTAAATTACTTGTAGCAGAAGACATACTGGAAAACATATGTAGAATGACTGTTAAACAAAAAATAAAAACAGAATATTTGAAATGTGTGGTAATGCACAAAGATGCCATGAACTACTAATAAAATGTCAGCACAAGGTGTTTACATCTATTCGGCCTATAAGCATTTCTGGTTTCTCTGTATTTCAAAAGACATTTATTTCAAATCAGAGTATACTGTAGGTCAAAGATATTCAGCTCCCTCAGTCTGCGTTCATGTGAGATGTCTGAGGACAGATTATTTCATGAACACGGTGAAACTTTTGACTAGAAGGTCAGCTATTAACTTGAAATGTATTAACTTTATTGTATTTATTTTGTATTTTTGTGAGTTTGGTTTTGATTTGCTGGTAGACTGCATGTTTTACTGTTACATTTGTACAGTCCTGTCCTGTCCTGTCCAGATTTTAAAAATGCCCTTTTAAACTGGTCATTTTTTAACACCTTAAAACAGCCAAATGCCTGGGAACGCTCCTGAAAAGAATCTGCCAAACAGCAGAGGTTCATTGCTTGTTTTTATAGTTTTCTCTGTACAGCCTATTGATTTTCTTGCTGATTGTAAAAGCTGCCTTGTTCTTTATCATTGAGTAAGGGGCACTTAAAATCCAGGTCTGTGTAAAAATGTACATAGAGTGTGTAAGCTTACAATTTGCTGTTTAAATTATGCATACTTGTTATATTTCCTAATTTAAGAGGACTATGACTATCCACTGGTGCAGAGCCTTTGAAGAAGATTAAAAGGACACTGTTTTGCACAATAGTTTTATAAATGTTATTTGATAAAAAAAAAATACAGATATGTTAATGCCTTGTGCTTCTATGATTAAATTGAATTAACTGCTGCATAAAATCTATTGTTTTCTTTCATATTTACTAATCAGAGACATTTGTAGATCAAGGTGCATTTTGAATTTAAAAAGCAACGTTTCAATAAAGCAGTTTTTTGTTATGGAGAGAGATAACAGACAGTGTTGTCCAAAATGTAATTTCGAAAGCGACTTTCACCTGAATTACTAGAATAGTGCAGTATAGGAAAAAATAACTCAGTCCTCCCAACTGTTGTGCCACAATGTCATGACTAAGCATTTACAAATCAGCTGACAGATTGCTCGCTAAGCTACATCTGCAGATACACTAAGCAGAACTTTAAAAAACCCTTAACATTTTCCCGTGCAGTTGTCTTCACGAGCACAATTTGTCAAGTATTGCGAGTGATTTCTGTGCCGTCGCGTTGTTGTGGGGCGGACTCGAGAGGTGCGAGTGGTGCCACTGCCTGCAAGGCGTCTGGCAGGTGGTGTGTGCTGCATGTAAACCACCAGATGTTTCTGAAACGAGCCACTGGAGGAGGAGGAGGCAGGCGGGCTACAACAGCAGGCAGAGTGGGCTGATTACCACGGGGGCTTGGATGCCATCAGGAGCCCTGGGCACAGACAGCAGATCTGGCAACACACCTGGACTCCAAGACTGTCCCTTGGAAAAAATAAAGCGGATCCTATATACGCGCGCTGAGACAAGCTGACAGTGGTGCAGAATGCACAGACAGGTGCTATTCCCTCAAAGCAGGCTTTTGGATCTAACAATATTACTGGCAGGTGTTGATGCTATCAGAGTAGTCACAATTCAGGCTCAGTGCCATGTAATGAGAAAGTTTTTTTTGTTTGTCAGTATGCGTGTGAAGGCACACCCACACACATGGTAACGCACATTTAGTTCTCCCGATTTTTCAACCATCTACCTTAGTCTTATTTGAAGATGCCTGGGGACATCGTGTTCTTTCTGTTTGATGTTCCCAGGCTTTGCTTGTCATGACTGACTGACTGAGTGACTTGGGGCCGGGGAAGTTATCTGGTTACTATGGTGACGGCCATTTGCCCAGCCTCTAACCCTGCTCGCTCACTCAACAGAGGACAGCTCGAGTGCAGCACACCCATTTACTCTCTTAAATCTCATCATCTCGCTTCAGTTCCTCCCACCCGGGAACAGATTAATTAACACACACACACTGTGTCCTGACCCCGTCTTCTCACACAAACTCATTACCGCCTCAGACTTGCTCCCGGCCCTCCGACGTTTAGGATACATTTGTGAAACGTTGTGGGAGAACCCAGTGATGACTCACATCTGACAAGCAGAATAAAGCCCTTAACAAAGGATGATAATTGAAAGATGGGATTCAGGCCGGTAGCCATTGATAATGCAAATGAAAAAGGCTGAGCGGCCTTATTGAATATCTTGTGAGTTTCCAGAGCTTACAGAGTCCTTGCAGATAGAAAATTATCTCTCAGACATGATCAATTTTTTTCCAACACTGTATGTGTTGATAATTCTTTAGGCTTAGTGATGGACTTGGGGTGAGGATGGTTGGGGGCGTTAATGAGATAGTTGACACTTTGGGGGTTAATGAGAGGCTGGAGGGAGAAGGCTAAATGATTGGACTTCTGCTTGAATGAGCATTATAGCTGCTGCTGGAGAGCAATGTAGAAGCTGCAGATCCGCTGTAGCCAATTATTTAGTATGAAAAACACAAACCTCCTCTCGATTGTATTTTTCTGCGATAATAAAGAGGAGATTAGATGTGTTATCCATTGTTCTTTTGTCTTGACTATCCTTGAGGGTTGGGTAGTTATAGACGCCGATGCGCCTCAATGCTCCTAAAACAAAGTCAGCAGTGAAGGGGGAAGAAAGGAGGCGGACAGGACAGGGATAGGATAGGAGGACAATGAGTCCCCCCACTCCACCACTCCACAGATCTCCCATCAGCTCTTGTCATCCCTCTAATGAATATCAGTTAAATTGCTCTGTGGATCTGAGGAGTTTGGATGTCAATGTGATTTGTGTGAGTGTGGCGGATGGAGGGGCCCAGACTAATGAAAGGCGAGCCTAGCCTGACAGAGTGATGAGCATCAAGCCCATCAGACCAATCACACAAGAGTGGCTGACAGCGCCAACAGACAGACAGCTGAGGAGGAGAGACTATGTATTTAGGAAAACAAAATGGCTGCCAAAACAGTGGTGTATGTCCTTAGAGCACAGTGATATATATCACTCCCGTCTCCGTGTATTTGCACAGTTGTGTAAATACGGCGCTGATACCGGCCACCAAGTTACACGCGAGTTTCTGAAAATCCATAAATTGTGATTTCGGTGAGATTTATAGAAGACGGCTCTCTCCTGCAGTTTAATGCTTGGCGTTAATCAGGGAGAGTCTTAAAATATCAACAGGTTAAGAGGATAAAGAAAACGAGTTAACTGCTATTAAAAAGGGAGCGACAAATCAAATGTTTCTCCATGTGTCTTGAGTCTGAAATCACATTTGATAAACAGCCATGTTGTTGGCTCTGTGTGTACCAAAATCCTCGCATGCCAAGACGGAAGACAATGTAAGAAGTGTGTCCAATTGGCCTGGATAGCAAAAGGTGATATGATGTCTTCTGACAGCAGTGCAGGAGTCATGGGTGGAGCCAAGTTAGCTTCACCTTGGACCCCTGACCCATCACATGCATCTATGACAACCTCCATAAAGAACCAATGGTCTTAATGGTGGTCAAAAAACTATAGTGTTTCATTTTTTCTGGTGTCGAAGAAAATAAAAAATACCATAAAGTAAGCTAAGACTCATAAAAGAGCAAGTGTAAAAGACGTTGGAGGCACAGACACCAGAAGAAGGAGACGAAAAAGGTGAGCTTAAGGTGATTTGATTTCCAAATGCGCCTCCTCTAGTGGGTGCAGGTTTTCATGCTGCTGTGTTGCAGTGCTCTCTGCCGCTGCCTGAGATAGCTGTCAGAGGCATTTTGGTGTGATATCTGACAGATTTGCTAAAGACACTCGTCTCAGGGCAGTACTCTATATATCGTTAGTTTAATGCACAATGACATGACCAATTATAGCGAGCTCCATGCTCAAATAGCATGTCAAAACCTGTGTATCAATCCATTAGATCCTGTCTCCCATCACATTAAGTGGTACCTTTAGCTATCTGTTCGGCACGTAAAGAAAAATGCTGACGGAATGGAAAATCTGCCAGTGCTGTTCACAGAACTGATGTCTTTTGGAGAAGAAGCCCCCCTTCTCTTTCTCTCTCTCTCTCTCTCTCTCTCTCTCTCTCTCTCCTCTTCTTTGCTTCTTTGTCTTTCTGTCTCTCTCCCTTTTTCACTGCTCTCTCGCTCACTTGCTCATCCAAGCCACGGAGCGCAAAATGCATAAACAATACATCTAGATAATGGCCGGCATTGTTTACTTAGCTCTGAAAATGTATTTGTGCAAAACTCTAAAATGCATTTAGGGGGAATCAGTCACTCCGTGTAAAGCTTTGTTGACATTGGGGTGCTCTCAAAAGCAGGGGAAGTGTCATAACAACATCATATATCACTGTATCAATTGGAATAAGAGGATATTGTGGATATAATGTGCGTCGCCTGTAACACACCAGTGGATTCCACCAGTAGCCGCGCTCTGCCTCTCCCAGTATTCCTGCATCAACCTGCTTTGTTGGCCACGACGGTGGGTGGGAGGAGGTATGTGATTTAGTGCAGTTGGTCCTAACGACCTCTCTGTCCTTGTGACGAGGACACACAGCCTCAGGGCTCTGGCATGGAGGATGTGCCTTGGACCGCCTGGCACCTCGCCTGGCACCACGCGTGGCAACACGTCCACACTCTGCCACCCTTCTGATGGATTGGCCTGTCTCTAGTGCCACCTTCATGAAATCACTTTTTGATTTGTTGTCATGTTTTTCTCCTTTTTTTCCCCCGCTACTTGGGTTTTTCACGGGTAAGAACACCCTCTGGTCAGGTATTACAAGAGTGATTAAATTAACCTTCAATAAATCAGCATAATAGAGCATTACCTGTGAGTGTGCGTGCGTGCCTGCCCGCCTGATGATATGAAGGTGTGCGATCGAGAGGTCAACATCAAATGTCCATCCGCGACTCCTATACAAAGCACAAGTTGCCCCGTGGCTGAAACTGCTCTTTCCAATGTGCCATTTCGCAGGAAACACATCAATAAGGCGCGATTACAAGGCTGACAAAATTAATCACGACTGTCATTTCACAGAGCTCGGGTTTGAGAGTGCTCTGATCAAGTTACATTAGTGGGAAGCTACTGAATGATTTGGAGTGGAATCAAAATCCGTTTGACTTCCCTTCTGTTTGGCAAAGGCATATTATTATGAGGAACCATTTCTTATCAAACACAAATGACATTTATGAGTACATTTTAACCTACGTTCTTGAATTTAATACATATGATGCTGTTACTATGGAGCTTTGTTGCATCAGCAGCTAGTGTAGGAAGGAACTACTGAAGCAGAGAATCAGTAGTATGACTTCTCTGGTGTGGGGGTTATACAGGCCTGTAATGCAAAGTAGCCAATGTCACTTAAGTGGTTGAAGAAATACTGCAGCTTTTAGAATAAGTAAAAGTAGCAACACCACAGTCTAAAAATACTCCATTACAGGGATAAACCTGACATTCAAAATTATACTTTTTCATGCATTTTGTCATCAGAAGTTGTATGTTTTTTGTAACAGATTCAACATCTTAGGATTGTTCATGGGATAAATTTCACTGTCCTGATCTATAGATTAAAGAAGGTAACTCACTCTATTAATGAAATAATGCAACAGTTCTTTCAAATCAATTCCACAGACTTTGTTTCATGTCAAAAGGAGCGTTTTTAAGTTTCTGTACTCGGCTGCATGTTGCATCTAAGCCGCGCAAAATCTGTAACAGAAAGTCCGACAACGTTTTCAACATAGAGCTTACTGTTTCTCATCATAAAACTCATCCCTGACCTGAACCTCAGACAACTCATTCTTTCCATCTGTGCTGTCTTCAGTGTCCTTCACATGCAAATCTTGACAGTTCTGTCCAGAGGAGGAAGGCAAACTCAGGACATCTGCTTCTCTGCTTCACGGAGACATGGCAGAGATTTTGACACAGGGTGTCAGGGTAATCTGACAAGACAAGCTTCATGTTTTATCGGAGCGTTCAAAAACTGTGCCGCCGTCGCTCTGGCTCGTGTCTTCCGTACATCATTCTGTCTTCTCCTTGACTGTTACGTGTTGCGTAGGTGGCATTGAAATGGAATGTCCTGTAAAACAGATGAAAGAGGGGAGAAAAGGGAAGAGAGGGAACAGGAGGGAGAGAGAGAGAAAAGAGGAGTCAGACCCATGACCTCTTCGGCCGCGCGATGTGTCTGGAGCTGGCAGGGGACGCAATTGAGAGTGACACTCCTGGTTGGAGCTGCCAAACTGCCACTTCCTGTCCTCTTTATTCACACATAGCAGGAGTTTAAGCTGGACGTTTGAAGAGCACAGAACAGACATGTGTCTCCTTGTACAGCCATTGCTTCTGACTGTCATTATTGTGGTTCACGACCACTCCGTCAAAACCGTGGCCCGACACCCATCTACCAAACAAGGATGGAAAAATAGGGGAAAATGGAAGGAAAGCAGTTTGCAGGGTCAAGATGGGAGTTTGTATGCGTGTTTTTTTCTGTTAATTGACTGAAATATGAAACTTTCTTTGTCATCATTGTTCCCTTTGTTCAACTCTTTACGCCTCCTCTGCTGTATCATTGGATTTGGGAATCCTCGGTGGCTCAGCGCGATCAAATTGCCGTAGAATTGGAGAAATTGGACTCATAATTTTGATGTTTTGTGTTGAATAACCCTTTAACTTTGTTAGCATCAAGTTTGTCACTCTTCCTCTCCTGCTTTCTCCTTTAATGGCTTTGTTTTTCTCCTTTCTAGCATCCCTAATAATGCTCGCGCCCCGAGATGGGTCACTTTCACCAATACAAATAAGATTCAAAGTCATGTGTCCAGCTGCAGGTTTTCATTGAATTCTGTCCCCTTAGGTCAAGTTTGTTTTATTTCTCTGATATTCTTTCCTGCCTTTGTCTTACCACTGTATCCATCTCTGTTTCTGCTCTTTTCTCTTTTTGCTTTCTCTTTCTGCACAGACACACACACTCTCTCTCTCTCGCTCGCATACACGCACACATTATCCTTGGGCTATTACCAGGATAAGTCAATTTGATCCATCCAAGGCAGTGGATGTCATTTTATTCATATATTTTCAAGCCTAGTGACTTTATTAAAGGCTACTGCTTCAATCTATCCTGAATGGATGAATGCACCCACTGATGAAACACAGGAAAAAATGAGGCCCACACAGCCTGAAATGACCACAGCCAATCAGCCTGTCATTTTCAAACATGTTCTCAAATTCTGTGTTTTATATGCAATCGAAAACAGCTTGGTGATTTTGAGGCTTTTGGCACAATGTTTTCTATTCATCTGTGAGTGAAGAGACAGAGAACTGCCTGCCCGCCTTCCAATGACAAGAGAATGGCTGTTGAGACTTTTCGGCTTGGGGGAAAAAATGAGATGTTACAGTCAGTGGAGGCATAGAACAGAGAAAGTTGGAGACGAGACAAAAATGTGTCTATTCATGCCAACTGGTGTCCTGACCCTCCTCCAGGCTGCCATTGCCTTCTGTCAGGAGAGAGAATTAAAGGGCCATTCACCAGACGCGTAGGCTTCCACGTCTTTTCGTCCAGGCCTCATAACTTCAGTCTTGCCGTGCTTTAGCTCCTTTTAGGTCAGCTCTGATATCCTAGTAGGTGCTGAAAGAGGAACCCTCCCATTAAGGCTCGCTGAGGAAAAAAGTTGGTCCTGTCTCTTTAAGGTGAATATGGAGATGCCGGAGTCCACACAGCCAACTAGTCTTCCAGAGTAGAGGGGAAGGTCATGTAGAGTTCAGAGCGAGAACGCTGAGTGATGGCTGTAGAGGGACTCTGGTGTCTGCTGCTGCACCTCAAAGACTAGGGTTCAGTGGCTGTGAAGAGGCCAGGTCAAGTTGGGACCAGACCAAGACTGAGCTTAAGTCACAGTGTATTGAGTCTGCCATTAACTGGATCAACATCTCATGGAAAGCTTCCTCTTGTCTTTGCTGAGGCATCAGCCTGAAAAACTCTTCTCACGCTTCTCAGCTGTGAAAATGTGACCAAAGGTGAAATCCTGAAAGGTGCTGAGCAGTAACAGCCAATCAGCTCTAACCTAGCTGAAGAGACAATGTAAATCAAACTCACTGCAGTTGCTGCAGTATTCTACTTTGTCAATTTAGGTCTTTTTGTCTATAACATTGCATTCAACAACTGTACTGCAGAGATTTGGGAAACATGGATTCAGACAAAATCACAAGGAGTGGAAACTCCCTACAGGTTCCAAAAAAAAACTTTAGTGCAACAGAAATCTTTCTCTATAACTCAAAGAAAACACAGAAAATAGTCAATTTGAAATTCCTCCATATGCTGTAGTGAACTGAATGGCAAAAAATAGTCATCAGTTTTCTCAAACTAACCATTTATGCTATGAAGTGCTTTTTAAAAGAAACCTCATTTGCAACAAGGATATCACTTAACACGTGAATCATAGCCACAAACATGCATTACTATTAGATCTTCATGGAGGAAGTCAGAGCCATGAACAGATTTCCATGAGGAGATCATCAGAGTAACAGTGAGAATAGTGTAACCATGTATAATCTTCTGCCCAGTGCAGCCATGTGAAACTGATTGGATGCCACCAATCAGCTGCTGGTCAAACAGAAGATGCACAGTACTGAGCATGAATGAGGAAGCTAACATCCCTGGGCTAATGTAAATTGAATGCAAAGGTCTATTTCCCAACAAACTCTCCAGGTAATGTTCTTCCTCTTTTCTGTATTCACACATGTTTATACACTGATCAGCTACAACATTATGTCCACTGACAGGTGAAGTGAATAACATTGATCATATTGGTACTATGTTCTGTTCTGCTGGAAAACCTTGGATTCTGGCATCTGTGTTGATGAGACTTAGACACCCAAATAAACACTTTCCCACAACAAGCACACTCCCTCATGCAAATGGCAGTCACAAATGTCACTGGCCGACCCCCACAGGAAAATGCACCCCACCACATGGAAAAAACATCAAACAATCAGGAACATCCTGAGGAACATGATGTTGATTTGACCTCCAAACTTCCTACACCCCATTGTGATCAAGCATCAACAGGATGCAGTGGATCAAGTTTGATTGACAGAGGCCCCACTGCACAAGCCAGAGTACTCAAAGGATCCAGCGCCAACGTCCTGGTGTCAGACCCCATAGGACACCCTGAGAGGTCCATTTTTGACCGCCTAAGGGGGACCAACACAGTATTAGGCAGGTGGTCATAATGTTATGACTGATCAGTGTATGTCTGCAAGGCTGTGACTGATTTCAATAGATGCATTCAGATCATTTAGTCAAGTAAAAATACTAATATAAAAGAGTATTTTACTCAAAACCTTATTAAGTCAAAGCAAAGAGTTATAATCAGCAAAAAGTACTTTAATTATCAAAGTAAAAGAACTCACTCTGCAGAAGAGTTTCCTCTTTCAGTGCTGTATTATAACGCAATCTATTATTTATTACATTAGTCGATTGCTAATATGGATACAGAAGTACCTTAGCATTACTTAATGGTAGAAATGGATTGGATAAAGACAGTTTTCAGGGGTATTTTTTTGTGCCTTCAATTGATAGTTACAGTGAAAGAAGACGGAAAATATGGGAAAGAGAGTAGAGGAATGACATGCAGCATAAAATCTCCGAGTAGGAGTTGAACCAGCAACCCCCTGCTCAAGGAATCTGTATCCTTACTGTTTGCACTTTTGTCAACCAGCAGTAAGGAAGCTGATGGGCCCTCTTGCATTTAGAAGAGAAAAAAAAACAAGGTTCTGACACATGATTTTTCCACCTGCTTCTGAGCTGTTTTTTTTTCTGAAATGTTTAACACTTTCAACTTTGAGAATCAACTAAGAAGTTTAGAGAGGGAAGCCACTCTTTGGTGTAAATGTTACATGAAATGTGACAAGATACCTGAACTGGATACTGCTTTTTATGTAAGGGGCCACAAACTCGCACGATCCAGTACAGTACTTGAATAAATATACCTCATTTCAAGCACTGGTGTGAGAGGAGAAGCAATTTGTATGAGAAGAATGAGAAAAAGAATTAGTTGAAATACACAGGTTTAATCATTTGTAGCAGATGGCTTCCCGCACCAACTCCGACGGAAAAGTCAAACTTAGACCATTTTGTGACATCGGGGATTTTTCATGGGACTCTTTGTGGGAAAATGCCAGAATTTTCCATTACGATGACAGAAATAAATATATAAAACCGTGATAAGATGCACCATTAGCAGATTAGAGCCAAAGTACTACAAGATAGTGAGCTGGGGAGACACAGAACCATCCACAAAACAGGAGCACCTGAACAAGAAGTTGGCGTCGAGAGAGATTTTTTCATCTGCAAGGTGACCCAAATCACATCAAGCTTTTGACAACATCCCGTGGTCTCCTCCACGCTTTCTGTTTGACTTAACCACACCGAGCAATAAACCAGAAGCTCCCACCGCTGTAGAGAAGAGAGATATGTGAGAGTGCATGTGTGTGACAGTTACAGAATCTAAATTCATCCCCTATTGCCTCCGAAAAAGCCTCCTGCATCCCTCCACCCTCCTCAACTATCAGAGCTGTATCGTTTTGCAAACCTCTGCGGTGATGTTGTCAGGCTTCTTTCTGTGAAGTGGCCCCAGCCATAAAACAACAGTGACGTGAGTGATTGATCCAGCAATGAGGATGGCAATACTCCTCTGCATCAATATGAAGGCAGCCTGCGGGACTGGAGCCCTTTCAGACAGCTCTCTGTTTCTCCTCAGAGGAAAAATCCATACACAATTGATGGCAGTTCAAAGAGAGGCTTTATTGTGGGATATCAAATAAAACATCAGAGAACACAGAGAACGAGAGGGAGAGAGAGAATGAAAGAGTGCATGTGAGTGAGTGAGAGAGTACGGGAGTGAAAGAAGGGAGGGGGGGGAGACAGAAAGAGCGATCTGCATTTTGCTTTATCTCCTTTTTGCACCTGAATGGTAATGAACTGGCTTAGATGAAAACCGAGAGACTTCATCGCTTCCAGAGGACTTTCAAACAGCATGTGGATGTCAACAGTATCTATGGCGCAATTACACTATATGATCCTACACAAAAGTGGTATGCAGATACAGCGTCCAGGTGAATGTGCGCGCAATGAAGAGACAACCCAGATAGGCCCGGTAAAGGTGTTAAGTATTTATAGGGTTATTTCAGGGTATAACAGAGAAGTCTAAGTAAGAGGGAGAGATATCAGTAGTTTCCTGTCTGTTCTCTGCAGCCTGGCCTCCAGCAAAACCCTGTTATGATTTCATCAGCACTGCTTCTAATCCACTTACTTAATGAAATACATAATTAACACAGCTTAATTGTGGTAGAGACAGCTTTGACTGAAATCATTTCCTGTGGCCACTGTTGCTGTAATTGAATGTGTTCTTCACACCCGATCGAGACCTTTAGATTGAAGCAGAAAAGGGGGTTTGTTGGTTTTCCTTTAATTAGTTCTTTTGTTTGGTGAAATGAGAGTTTCATTTTTGCAGTCGGCGTCTGATTGTCTGTACATTTGCTGCTTAGACGTACAGCAGCTAGACTTCGGAGATGAGATTTTGGTGAATGTTTAAGTTATCTGATGTAAAATTGCACAAGTTAATCGAGGCTGGAACAGTTTGTCCTCAATTTACTGAAAAAAAACTGATTGGATTCTGACAAGAATGACCAAATTAATATTCTGTTAATTCCTGCAGGTTCGGCATGTTTTTGTTATGCTAAACAGCCCCAGACGAGATGCCAAAGTTATGACTCAAAACAAGGTAATATAAATTTAATCATAATTGACTAGGTTTCATTCATAGGACGCTGCCACAATTTCTTGCCATTCTCGCTCTTCCTCTCTCGCTCCTGCCTTCTTCCCTCTCTCTCCGTTGCTCTTTGGTCGTGATTGATCGATGTGTCAGGTATGATGGGGCATCATGGTGTTCGAGCGGGTTTCGCAGCTCAGTCATGTGACCGCGGCAGATGGCACAACTGAGTATTAGAGTGGGTTCACCTGCTGTTTGCTCTCCTGCTTCCTGCTTTACTGCTATCAAATACCACCAAGGGAGAGCGAAGGAGTGAGGGGAAGGAGTCGGGAGGGAGGGAGTGCAGGTTTCAGTAAAAAAAAAAAGAAGAAGAAGAAGAAAGAGGCGACAAATGGAAGAGGAGAGATGAAAACAAGGAGATGAGATGAAGAGATCCTGAATTCGGATGAGGGAGGTATGTGTGGTCACGCACACACACATGGCAGAAATGAATGTTCTGTATTCATACAGTTATGTCTTTCTTATAATTTCCCCTCTGTGTTGCCCTCCCTCTCCCTCTCCATCCGTCATAAGGCTCAAATCATGAGCTCATAATGATGGGATGTGGTCTAGGATCCATTTAACACCCGTTCCAGACCAGCGGATGAGTACAGATAGAGGGACTTAGGAGACACACAAAGTAACTATGACTGATTGCTGAGCCTGATGACTCCAAGGGACATCCTCTATGTAATTCTCTTAGTGTAGCATAATATCATTTATCCCACAAATAGACATATGACCCTGCAGTACCGTGTCACTCAGAGTTCAAGACTCTGGGAGTGCACTCGAAGGACAGGACACACACTCATAATTACACACAATCCGGTTAGAGCGCACACATAAACATACATTGTGCATTTCACGCGCATCTTCTGCACTAGTGCTGGTGAATAAACACAAGTGCACGCGTGACACCGATAAGGAAACATCATTCACACGCACACACGCGCTCATTACATATGCATAAGCAGCATACAGCATCGAGGGCATTGCTGACTAATAGAAGCACTCTATGTGGCCTGCAAACATAAGCGTGTTATCAGTGATGAATTCCACCACACCTACCCACCTTGACAGCGGTCCAACCGACAGCCTCCTCGGCTGCTATCTGCCCTCTACAGCCCCGCTCCTGGGCTGTTTGGGAATGAGTGGCAGGTGTGTGTAAATGCTGGTGCCGATATGTTACAGGCACCAATCTGCAGTCCCCAGGGATTCTACTGGGAGTTCAGCCTGAGTATCACACCGCGGAGAAAACAATTTCTGCTGCCAATACTCCCGCGCAGATGAGAAATGTTTTAATATTTGCTGCTGCTTTATGGCCGCCGCTGTGACAGTGATGGAGAAAATGTCAGCTTTTTCCACCCTTAAATGCCACTCTTTGTCTCAGTCTGTTTCTTTTCATTGATCTCTGCCTCTGCCTCGGAATCAATAAGGTCCACCAAACAGTCGCTTGTCTCAGAATGCATTGCCGCTTTCCCCCCACTTCTCAAAGCTTTCAGCAATGCAGAATCCCGCACTTTACTTTCTTTGCCTAATTAGTTATCCAATACCAGCCCGGCTTGTGTAAGGCGACGTGTACAAAAAGAGAAATTGCATTGTAGTTCTACAGCTGATTTAGTTGTCAGTCACTGTATACCAGCAGGAAATAGAGACAATGTGGTTTTGGGGGGAAATTTGTGAGCTCACTTTACTTTCTGGGTTGTCGTGCGGTTTGTCTAACTGCAGCAACATTTAGACCAATAATAGCAGCACACACAAACACACACAAAAAAGAAGACAACAATACTTTGCTTCTTCTCCTCCTCCAGCTCCTCCAGGGCTCAGCAGAGGTTTTGTCGATAGTAACTGACCCAAACTTGCACCCTCACGGGGTGAAGGGTAATTCAGTCAGCGTTGTCACTCAGCTGCAGTCCCTCTTCAGCTCTCCCCCTCTGGTGCTGCCGCAAAGAGGGAAGAACAAAAGAGAAAGAGCAGTAACAGTTTAAGGCTCCACCAAGATGGTGAATGTTCCCCATCGACCGGAGGCCCTTTGGAGTAAATGGTCACTGGGGCCGGTGTCAATCCCGATCAGATATCTGTGATGCCAGTTAAATCGACTCAGGAAGTGATTTAAAGAGACAGGTTTTTTTTTCCACTCGCAGACATATTTCCATCAGATGACTGAGAGGTTAAGATTAAAATGTGAGCAACAATAGGTCTATTTAGCCGAATCGTTGATTCTGGGGTCATTCGGGGGACGTCACGGAGAGTGATGATATAATATAACGCATCACTTCCCTTACATGTCGACAGGGCAGACAATTAAAGGTTTGTTCTTACAAGAAATGTCTTCCATTCCTGAGGGCTGGAGGAGGAGGAAGAGGAGGGGATGTGAAACTGATCCCTTCTGAGACTCTCTGGACAATGTATTGTTTATAGACACATATCCAAACGTACACACACACGTACCGCGATCATACTGTATAATGGCATGCATGCTCATTAAATGTAACAATAGATATACAGTAAATCTTGCAAATCATGCTACATGAAGAAAGGAAGCAGACGCACAATACCTGGAAGGAGCGGACTGCGTGCATGCCGCAGGCAATTACAGGTTAATGTTTAAAGCAAACACACTTAAAGGGGCTTACAGCTCGCTTTAACAATTCGCATGTTTTCCCTGTGGTCCACTACAGTTCAATCAATATTTACAACATGAGCAGCTGTCTCCCAAATCCTGTTTCTGACCTTTTATGTTATTCTGACTGTCAGCGTACAAGCAAACAAGTTATTCACCTGCTGTGAAAAGAAGAGCAAAGGGCTTTTTAAAACAATAAATGGCTGACTTGTTTCAAGGGACCCAAAAATGTTGCAGTGAGCTTTTAGATCCAATGACATTCGTTTTAACCCTTTAAAGGCAGTTATGGGAAAAAAAAAACACTTAATCTCTGTCTCAACAGGAAGAAGGTTGGTTCAGTGCGAAGCTTGGAAACAGGCTGAAACCACATTTTCTCATCTAACTCTACCTTCAAGACTTTACCTGTGACACTATATTTCTTTTTTGTCTTGCATGTAACTGGATGATTCTTACAGTACAGAGTTATTTTTCTTCAGAAAATTACTATAGAGAACTTAAAGAGTCTAATGTATTATTAACACATTAAACTGTGTACTTGTATTGCATTCTAATGTTAATGTGTATAATAAAATTAGGCTTTATGTTTAAGAGCATGGACTTTTGGGGTCACCATACACTGTAAAACAACAACAACAACAAAAACTCAAAAAATATTTTGGCTAAAACATAAAAATATAACAGGAAATATTCATCTTTTGAAAATCTCATTAAGTCCAGTTATAAAATACATTTAATATGAGGGTTTTATATTACATAATGTGTGTTTTTATTTACACATGTAAAAAGATGATACACATAATACTAAAAGACTGTATTTTGAGATATTATATGCCAATATAAATGGATTTATTCAACATTTTTGTTGTGAAATCTTCTGTAATTATACGGGATTTATCTCACTTCAAGAACAAATCAATGTAAATCGCAGAGCCAAATGTTGCTTTCTGTCAATTGTCAATAATTGTATTCAATTTTTAAAATATATTTACAATAGTAAAATTTAATGTAACCATTTTCATTAAATCTATTTTTTAAATAAAAATAAAATATTTGTAAAAATGCGATGATACATTTGCAGAGATATTTTAACAGAATTTTGTGTCCAAAAAATTGTATTTTCTTAAAAAAATGAAAATTCTAGTCCTTTTTACAGTTACATGTTTTAATATTATTTGACATTAGTTTTCTTTATGTTTTGTCATTTTATTTTCATCTTTATGTATTTCAAAAATATGGAAAAATTTGTCAAATAAAATGGGAAATTTCCCTAGAATTACAGATTTTTTTTACAGTGTATCCATACACCTCATTGATTCTCAGACTCACTAAGATGACCAAATTACATAAACAACTTGGAATTTTCCTTAAAATAATACCACATCACCACAATAAATTGGTTCACAGAAAATTCAACATTTATTTTCTGTGAACTGTTTAACAGTGTGTCATGCTTGAGTTATATCAACATCAGCATGAGTCATTTTAAATGCTAATTATATTCACATGTTTGTGCTCATTCATAAAAAAAACTGATTGTCAGTATTGTCATGACTGAGATGATTAAGATATCACATTCTAATCCTAAACGTCGACTGATATTACCTGTTGTGACTCAACAACCTAAAGCCCTAAAGAAAGTGTAACCTTCCATGACACACACACGCAAACACCCATCCACAGAGACAAGTCCTCTAGAAACACGAGTAAGAGAAACTGATGTTGTGTGTACACCCAGATCTTCAGCTAAGGTGCTGCAGCTTGTCAAAACAGCCCAGTGTCAGGTGACAAAGCATCACGCCGCCTCAGACAGAAGTGTCCCAGTAACGTCCCAGCCAGTGAACCACGGGCCACAGCTTTGTCCCTCCTCCATCACAGCTGAGTCCAAACAGCAGCCTGCCGCTGTCACTGTTAATGTGTCTCCACATAAACACTTGCCTTAATCTCATCAGCGCTTCACTTTCATGTGACCTGTTATCATTATCACTTTGTTTCTGCTCGCTTTGGGTTCTGATTTTTGATGCGCTCTGGTCAACGTTAATGAGCACAGCTGACACTACTTGGGTTCTAATTTTCGAGTTGACAAATCATCTTCTGATGGAAGTCTGCATCTTCTCAGTGTTTCGATATGAATAGTCAATTTAAAGGATAATTCCAGTTTAATACAGCATATTTTGATGTAGTTATTTTTTTGTGTATGCCTTGTTTTGGCTGGTCAGACCCTAATTGAAAGCCACACCAGCAGATTAACACGTGATGATATCATGTCCTCACAACTTGACATTTCATGGTATAGAATAGAAAGGTTAGGGTTTGAATAGAGTAGAACAGAATGGAATGGAATAGAATATGAATAGAGTATAGTAGAATACAGTAGAGTAGAACAGAATAAGAGTAGAGTAGAGTAGAGTAGAGTAGAGTAGAGTAGAGTAGAGTAGAGTAGAGTAAATAAGAATAGAATAGAATAGAATAGAATAGAATAGAATAGAATAGAATAGAATAGAATAGAGTAGAGTAGGATATAATAGTAATAGAGTAGAGAAGAGTACAGTTAGAGTAGAATAGAGTAGAGCAGAGTAGAGTAGAGTGGAGTAGAGTAGAGTAGAGTAGGATATAATAGTAATAGAGTAGAGGAGTAGAGCAAATTAGATTAGAATAGAATAGAATAGAATAGAATAGAATAGAATAGAATAGAATAGAATAGAATAGAGTAATATTTGAGTTGAGTACAATAGAATAGAATAGAATACAATAGAGTAGAATAGGAGCAGAGTAGAATAGGATATAATAGTCACAGAGTAAAGAAGAGTAGAGTAGATTAAAGTAGAGTAGAATATAGTAGAATAGAATAGAATAGAATAGAATAGGAATAGAGTAGAATAGAATAAGAACAGAGTAGAGTACAGTAGAGTACAGTAGAGTACAGTAGAGTACAGTAGAGTACAGTAGAGTACAGTAGAGTAGAAATACTTTATTGAGCCCCAAGGTGAAATTTTTGTAAAAATTCTATAAAATTCTCTATTTTCACTTTGATTTAACCTTTTCTCCTCATATAAGTGGACTTTCATAAAATAATGAGGGACTGCATGGCCTTCATTTCCATGTCAACCACACATCTGTTAAGTTTTGTGGCTGTATCTTGTAACGCTGTCATGTTGACAAAATCTGACAGACAGACATATAAACACCTGTCAAAGTAATTAAATGTCCCTCTGTAGTAGTTCTCAGTGCAGTAGGTGTCTCCAGGAACACATTTTGGAACATGAAAATAATACCAGTTACGCTATCATGGCTAATAATCAAAATGTTTAACCACCAGATAAAGATACTATTGGGAGGTACAACTACATTAAAAATAAAAACAAATGCATAAGGTGGTCGAATGGCCTCAGTACTAATGAGACAAACTACCCATCTTTGGACATAGCCTTTTTTAATCTCAGCGACACGTGTAAAGTTTTCTGGCTTCACCTTGCACAGTTGTGTTTTTAATCATGTTCACAGACAGACAGACAGACAAACTGCCTTTGTGATCATATTTACAACAGTAGGTGTCTCCAGCACCACATTTTACCATCATAACACAAACACAGACAGGCTCAAAGGGTGAAAACATAGCCAGCGAGCTAGTAGTTTGATTTTGCATTTTAATGTATCTGCATCTTTTGGGAGGCTCATTTAGATATTTTGTCATGCCTTTACTGGGTCCTTTGAAATTCACTTAAAGTTGAATTATTATAATTTTAGACATTGTTTGCTGCTGGTTCTTGGGATGTTTGTTCGTGATGTTCGCAGCTGGTAAAATGAGCAACTGTGCCAAATTCCCAAAGGAAACTAGGGGGAGCTGTGCATTTTTAATGTTATTCAGTTAAAAAATAATAAGTTTAGTCGTGTTATTTTTTTATTATTGCAAGTGTGAGTCATCCTAGCCATTTGTTTTGTATCTCTCTCTTGCTTTTTTATCCTAAAATGTGACCCTCACATGGGTCAAGCAATCAGATATGTTTTAAACAAACCTCGAAACCATCTGAATTGTAAACTTGTGTCCACTGCAAACATCCATCTCAGAAATGGGGTTAAGATAATGTTGTGAAGCTGCAATCTTGCTTGCAAGTTGTCTGGTTTTGACATTTCTCACCCTCTCTGACTGTAACCTTTCTTTAAGTCATCCCGTAACTTGGCAAATACTCTGGTGAATGCAAATGTGGTTTGAATGTCTGCTCAAACATGATCTGTCCAGTGCATCAGAATAGAACTATATATGATCCTCATCCTTGACTTGTGACAGTCTCTGATATTTTAACTGCAACATTCTTCCTTTCATTCTTGCTATGACAAAAGAAAACAATAGCTAACTACAGTCGAGCCTGATTGAGCAAACAAATCACCTTTTTGCTCCGAAAAGATGATTTGTTTGACTCAATAGCGTCTGAATGCCGGTATTGTACAACATGTTTTCCTCTGCCACATATCTCATAGTATTCAGCCTAATCCTCTTTTCCACAGTCTAGTCTGAAAAAGGCCTTTCACTCTGTGGCCTAAGGGACATGAATAATGTTGATACAGAGGCTGTTTCATAAACTCCTAACACAGTAATCACACTCTGACAGATGTAGGCCCACTACATACAGTCACACATACACACACACAACACACAGGATTTAACCCCCTCTTTCTTTTTTTCCCGGTGACTCACTGCTCATATCAGCATAATGACCGCAGACTGATCCAGCCCACAGGGTCTGAAGGGGTTGGAGCGAATGCTGGATTCTGAATAAACAATGAATGACGTATGAGGAGGGGCTGCATGTGGTCGTAAACGTTTCACAATATAAAGAGACACTCATAGTCTGCAGACACTGACCATGCGGCTCTGATGTCAAAAACAGGCCTGCCGTTGATTACGAGAGAATTGTTCAGCCGACACATGGCTTTTTCAGCTCTTGTCGTACCTTCGCCCCCCCCCCAAAACCTCACATTTTCTGTTATTTCTGCCAATTATAAAAATGAACGACATTTGACCAAACGCAGGACAATAGCTCGCAATCTAACCTTTTGTCCCTTTGCTAAGTGGCAGCATCCTGGTATAGATTCTGCGACGATGAAGCATGAATAGTAATTGTTTACCTGCAGTTGGTACAATGTCAACAGACTAATCCATCACATGGACACTGTCAACTTATTTATAGACAAGGGGGAATAAATCAGGCGAGTGGATGAAAGTTGAAAAGACAAACACAAGGACACAAATGGGAACCCCGTAGATAATCCTTTAAACATTTTTAATCAAGATGTCAGCAACGGGGAAGATGAATGAAGCATCCATCCATCTGTAATTAAACTTGTGCATCATCATAATGTAGATATAATGTGATAAACAGCCCAACTGTGATATACTGATACTAATAGTGCGGTGAATCATTTGAACTTCATCATCACTTGGAGTTTGCTTTTGTAATACTGAAGGTAAATGATTTGAGCTATATTGCTATTATGGGTTTACATTGTAAAACTTGGGGCTGAGTGATACGAACTACTGTATATCTTCACTGGGGCATAATTCAGTGTCTTGGGGTGAAATATTTTAATTATTACAGAATGAACTTTATGAGGAAGCAGCAGGAAAAAGCTCCTATAAACAGGAATCCATATTTGTCTTGAATTCTTTGGAAGGATGTGAGTGACTTGTTGAAATATCAGGTTTCTGTCTGACAATTATTTTTCTGTGTAATCTGACCAGCGAAATTCAACACTTCAGCGGAAGACTGTGTCATAAAAACCTTTCCCAGGATTTAGCAGAAGTGATTATCTCTCGGAAAATCTGTTTGCAATGTGTTTATCTTGTGATCCCTCCTTCAACAGAATCCCTCTCACAGACGGCTCTCCATCATTTACTGCAAGGAAAGAAAAAAAATCCCCCTCATTTGTTTATACACAAGAGATAAGGAAACGCTGCCTGTACTTATGAGGAAATTGAGCATGCATCAATATTTTCCACATGAGCCTCATTTTGAGATTTCAGAGAAATGTTCTGTGTCACTCTTTTTTTTTTGTTGTTTCTCCCACACACTTTAGGATGTGCTGTCAGGAGGTGTTCTCTCTCCAATGTCTTTTTCATCAATTTCAGGGGGGGGGGGAGGAGATGGCAGAACACCTTCAGACAGTCAGACATACAGTATGATGGCTGGAGAAGAAATGCAAAGAGACAGGAACAAAACAAAACAAGGAAAAGAAGAAAAAACAACAACACACACACACACACACTCTTAATCTCTGCCAAGTGTGTTTCCTTCACTGCCAGATAGTGCAGATTTAAGCTGATGGGGCCCGATTCTATCTGCTCCAAAAAACTCCTGATACAATGCTAACTTTCAATGTCATTGGATTTGTCTGTGTGTTAGGAGGAGGGTGGGGTAAAGGGTGGTGGCGTGGGTGGGTGGGATGGGGGGGGGCTGAGATTACAGTGAATGTCACCCTACCTCCTCTCTCAATCATCCACTTTCAATCCATCGCCGTCCCGGGGTTTGTGAGACAGCTTGGCGATGATGCCAGTAAAATGGGATCAATAGCATAGGGAAAAACGGACCAGACAATCTCTTACCCCCTTGAACTTCTGTACCCGTGATTGATTTGTCCCCTGCCACAGCAGAGGAGACATTAGAGACAAGAAACATGTGTGTGACCCGCACATATGTGTGCGCTCCGTGCACCTGTGTGTTGAAAGCATGTTTTTTTGTATAAGTGCGGTGTCTGCTCTTGTGTGTGTGTGTGTGTGTTTGTGTGTGTGTGTGTATGTGTGTGTGCTCGGTGATTGATGATCTGAAGCACACACACATCATCAGCAAGGCATTTGCGAGGTGTGTGAGTCAGGAGCTGTCATCCCCCTCAGTCTCCCCAAGCAGAGGCCTCGGCTGCTGATTTATAGTAAATCATTAAAATCTGCTTATTATTGCAGCAGCTCATCACCCTCCCTCCCCCTCCCTCCCTCAGTCCCCATAACCACCCCCCCATCACTCCTACCCCCCTACCCCCCTCCCAAAAAAAAAAAAAACTTGCCATACCACTGCAGAGACACACCGAGATAAAGACTATATACATAGAGTGACGGTCAGCAGGTTCTGGCACATTAAATCCATTTCTGACGCGCGTTTGAAAAATAAATATCCCAGATGTCTTGTTTCATAAACATCGGCTGAAGAAGCCAATGAAAGAATCTGGCCGTGTTCCTGCACAACAGCTGGAGCCGAGTGGACGGATCTATCCACATAAAAAAAAGGAGAAAAAAAGAAGAAACTTTCTTATGGGTGCTCATGCTCACATGTGCATAAACACACAAATCGACACACACACACACACACACACACACACACACTCACACACCTGCACACCTCTACTGTCTTCTGTCTTTGAAACTGAAAATGTGATGTGACTTGAACAATGACAGGTGTGTTTGTCAAGGATGTGGCTGTCACTTCAAATCAATGGATGGGAGCATCTTCCCAGGGAGACTTTCCACTTCTTAGGGTTTGACTGGCTACACTGCGCTTCATCGCCACTTGGAGAACAGTAAGTTGTCAAAGTGGCATTCAAAGGGGAGGCCTGCTTAGGTATCGTCAAATCAAAGAGAAAAAGATCAAAAACAGCTTTTATTTCATCAGCAAATTGTGTATAGGTTCCGGCGGCCATTATATACTGCCTCACGCAGTGAAAAGGAAAATCATTATCTGGGGTGTCTATCCATCTGAAGATCGTTAGCATGAGCGGATCCGAGAATCACTGTTTTAGAGACGTACTATTCGAGCAAGTTGTGTAGGGCAGCGAATAAAATGATGATAATCATTTCCACTGAATACCTCAAGTGAGAATCACAGCTTGTCTATTGTCGCTTTGCGGTGCGTGGTTTGTCAAATGCGTTTCAATTACAGCCTTTAACTTGAGGCAGTATCACATCCCCATGAAGTGATTTTAATGGAGTTTGGTGCAATTGTTTGTTATGCGAGACAGGTCTTTTTCAGCAGAAAGTGAGGAGATGGAGAGGAGGAGGAGGAGGACGAGGAGAGAGGAGCCTTGAACCTCGGATGAACTCTGGGTGATAACGTGACACGAGCCGCTAAGCAAGGGAGTAGCCAACACTGATATTTAACTGAACATGTGTATGATATGATATAAGGGAGGTTACTCTATTGCATGTACACCGATCAGGCATAATATTGTGACCACCTGTTTAATATTTTGTTGGTCCCCCTTATGTGCTCAAAAATACTCTGAACCACTGGGCATGGACAAGAGGACCTCTCAGGGTGTCCTATGGGGTCTGACACCAGGACGTTGGCACTGGATCCTTTGGGTACTCTGGCTTATGCAGTGGGGCCTCTGTCCATCAAACTTGTTCCACTGCATCCTGTTGATGCTTGATCACAATGGGGTGCAGGAAGTTTGGAGGTCAAATCAACATGTCGTGCTATTGTCATGTTCCTCAGGATGTTCCTGATTGTTTGATGTTTTTGCCATGTGGTAGGGTGCATTTTCCTGTGGGGGTAGGCCAGAGACATTTGGGATTTCCATTGTCATGAGGGAGTGTTCTTGTTCTGGGACAATGTTTATTTGGATGTCTAAGTCTCATCAACATGGATGTTAAAATCCAAGGTTTTCCAGCAGAACAGCACATAGTACCAATATGATCAATGATATTCACTTTACCTGTCAGTGGTCATAATGTTGTGGCTGATTGGTGAATGTCCAAAACTCAAAACATGGATGCCAGCTTCTGATTCGCTAGATATAGTATTCTGGGGCCGGATTGCTGTCTCCAACACCCCCAATCAGTCTGTCCTGTCCCACTTTTCTCCTCCAACTCCCCCCTCCCTTCCCTCCCTTCCCTGTCTTTTTTTCCTCCTTCCTCCCCGACACGTACAGTACAACAGCCTCCTCTCCGTTCTGTCTCTAAAGCTCCTGGATCCTCAGAGCACAGGTGCAGGACTGCAGGGCTACAGCCCACAGGCCCTGGATGCTGAAACAGGAGAGGCGAGCCGGCACACATGCAGAATTACAACGCCTCCATTTCTCACACTGACATAATCCCCATGTTTTATTTGTCCCCTTGTAATTCTTTTTATATCTTGGGCTTATGTTCTTTGGCATCCATTCAATCCCAGCCTCGGGACACAGGGCTCTACCAGGCCCATATGTGTGCCTTGCTCCACTTAACGCATATTAGTTCCTTTGTAACTGTGACTAAACTGGCACGTCTCAGCTGGGAGATGTGCCGGCTTTGACTGACAGCCCATGTCTGGATCCTGTACTTTGAGTCTCATGCAGACTTGTCAAACACGGGCTCTGTCAAAGCATCCCTCACTCTGCTGTCAAGCACAGAAACCATGGAGAACTGCAGGAAGGTTCGCGGCTCTGACCACATGTCTCCGAATTACCTTACACTCCATATATGTGTGTGTCTGTGTGTGTGAAGAAGAGAATGAATATTATCTCACAGTTCGCTGTTTCCTAGTGTTACTCGCACCAAAACTAAATCTCAGAAGCATGTTCCTGGCATGTTCCTTCTTTCCTTCAGTAGAAAAAAAAAATCCTAGGGGAAAAACTAAGTGAAACATTTTTCATGCTTGCATTTTGGCAAGATTGCCTGAGAGAGAGAGAGAGTGGGAAAGAGAGAGAGAGAGAGAGAGAGAGAGAGAGAGAGAGAGAGAAGCCAGACTTGTATACCCCGATCAGATCAGTCACTAAAATTACATCGAGAAAGCTTTTCCAATAACAGCTTGATATTAGGACTTCAGCGTGGTGTTGATGTATGTTATCGGCGGAGAAAATCTGTTAAGTCTGTGCCATGTGATGCCAACAGTCTTAAATATTGTTTTCACAACTGTGCAAGCTAATTACCTTTAATTTTTCATCTGTGCTCCAAGGGTTGTAAGAGACTGTGATTAGTGATTCATTACTTCTCATTACCTGGCCTGTCAAACTGTTTCCTTTACTTATTCAAGCTGATTAGCTGTACATGGCCCGCCTCTCTCAATGAAGCTGGGAAAGAGACCTCAAACATGATCTGCAGATAAGCAACGGAAAATAGTGGTAATGATTGGAGGGATAATAATGAGGAGATGAGCAAGAAGTCGAGGTAAAAAAAGGAAGAAAAAGAGATGTTGGGGATCTTTTTTTTTTTTTGCAGGGAAAAGAAGTTGAAAAAAATAATTAGAAAGATTGGCTGGATGTGTTTCGCCAAATTTAGCATGTCTCAAAAGTTAACTTTCTCATCAACATGTCACTTAACAATTAAAAAAGACAGGATTCTGATTTTGGGTCGTTAGATAAGCCCCACGTAGACAGTCTGAGAGATGGCATGTCCGCCTTTTCTCCAGAGAAGGGTTATTTATAGGTGTCAGAGAATGAGGATTGATTTACTGCAGGTAAACAGGATGTCATTCTCAGCGAAAGGTCAAGGTGAGCCAAAGCTTAGGTGGATAAAATACAAGAATTTGGCATCTCTGTATTTCACTTGTCTGTCAGGCAAAGTGAAATGCGTGATGGAACTTGGTAGCATGCAAACTGCCTTTTTAGATAAAGTGATGAGTTCAAATGTAAAACAGTACCGGTAAAGATGACAAAAAACAGGGCTGCACACTCGGAAGATGAGCACAAAAAGCCCGAGTGTGACATTGACTACGGTAGCGAGACGTTAACTAAAACGTTCATCATCATTAAGAGTAATTTACAAACTTCCCCGGCATTAATTAAAGGGCCCTGCTTTAAGGGAACCGTGCTTAATTAGGGGGTTTGACAGGATGAGACTTAAGGGATGATCCATATCCACGGGGCTGCTGGTGGCTTGTGCGACGTATTTCCAGAAAACCGTTTTTTTTTTTTTTACTCCTTGGAATCGTCACAAAACTCGGTGCCCTTGGTCAACTTAAAAGATGGTCTGGTCTGGCCTGATCTGGCTTGGCACAGCTCAGAAAAAGTATTGACAGGTATGACAGGACTCCGATTAGCCAGTCAGCTGGAGGCCCAGACCTTGTCACCTGTCAGGTAGAGAGATGAAGGGTGAATGAGCAGAGGAGGAGGAGGAGGAGGAGGAAGACGGTGGAAATTTAAGGCAAAACTAGAGGAAAAAAGTACTGGTGTTGGTGGCGTTTGCCACCGACTGAAACGCAAGAGGCAGCTATAAAAATAAAAAAAACAACAACACATGTATATCAGGCATGAATCACCTGCAGAAGTGTTTGTGAAGCACTCCATTACAAAAACCAGAGGGTTTGAGGATGACAAATGTGTACCCAAAGAATCTGTGATTGGATCAGGGATTAAGGGGCTGCCATGTCTCTGATGGGAAACAGGCAGGAGACAGACAGACAGAGAGTGGAAGAAAGAGAAGTAGATGGAAGGGAGAGAAGTAGATGGAAGGGAGAGAAGGGTGGAAGGAGGACAGTAAACAAATGTTAGACTGCCCAGGCAGGGAGACAGAGTGGCAGAGTGGGTGGGCTTTGACAGACACATCTCACACAGGCTGACAGCTCCGTCAATAGCCCCAGGATGGCCGCCCTGATTGACAGCTAGCAGGTGGCGCATGAATGGAGTTGTCAGGCCGACTGTCAGTCAAAGTCACATCGCTGTGGCTACAAGGCCCCGGCTGAACAGGCACACAGCTGCCCAAGGTGATCTCTGGGTGTACAGGCAGACTATTGGCACGGGAGGCTGAGGCAGCTCAGATCATGCTAAAATTACCATACATGGCAGTGGCAGCATACAATAGCCGTGTTGATTGGGCCTTTGCTCCACTAGTGGGCATATCTGGTATATACACACATGGGTGGTTCCACTCAATGTTGAAAAAAAATCATTTGAATGTACTATCAATGAATCTCTGCAGTTTTTCCATTTCCTTGGTTCCCCTTAATTGAGCATTGTTCCAGCACGAGGGCATGAAGCATAGGAGTTAATGGGCAATAATTATATGTGAGAGAGGCTTTCTCCCTGGAGTGGAATCCAGAACAAATGGAAGCTCCGATGTGCAACATTCTACTTCATTACATCTGCCGCGATTAAAGCCCGAACATCTGGCACCATATCCTGACAGATAGACAAGACTTCTGGACTGGAAGGGAAATCGAGCGATATTTACAAAAATGTAACACAGGGTATTTACTGGATGAAAGAACAAGTGCTTTGGGCAGGCACGGTACATTCTCCCTATCAGACAAGTGTTGGACTGATAGATGCATGTAAACACAAGTAAATCGTTTGGACACTTTTGACAAAATGAACGGCACTAAGTATCTGCGCTACACTTTCACATCACAATGGACTTTATTATTATAGGCAGCTTCTTTTTTGCTACAGATAAATACGTACTGTGGCTCTTCAAGTAAACACTGGAATGTACATCAAGGTTGGTTGTTAACTCTTTTTTTCTTTTTTTCTTTTTCGAACAATCTCAATCATCCTAACCCCTTCGAGGTGATGCTAAAACAATAATCATGACTGTCTGTGTGTGCTGTTGCCATGACAGCATCAAGTCCCACAGAGCGATGTCATGCCGATCTGGTCTCTCCCTGGCGCACCGTTGTCTCCCGTGATACTCAGAGGCAATCTGGAGGGCATCTGGGGCGTGTGTGAGCGTCGGAGGCGGCGGTCCGGGTAGAGGCTGTTGTCGAAGGGCTTGCGGTGGACACAGAGGACGTGGGTCTTCAGGTTGCCCTTCTGGGAGGCGCTGTAGGGGCAGTACCTGCACTGGAACGGCTTCCGACCTGGGAAAAATAACAGAAGGCAACATGAAGGAAACAGGATTAATACTGATACTGGTGTAGGAAGTAATTGAATTTGTATTTTAAAAGAAAATCAATCACAATGCCACTGGGTGATGTTTGAGATTGTAGATCTCAAAGTTTGCCCCAGCTGACCACTACATACTCAGCCAATCACATTAAAGCAAAACAACTGCTCTGGCTCTGGATAAAAACACACTGACTACGTAACACAGACCAGGGTGGCAGTGATTTCTGTGAAAAAATGCCTGCTTTTATTTCTGGATATTAAATACAATTCTTGGCAGGTCATTTTCAGGTAGACCAGATGTTGCCAGGTGGGACGTTAAATTCTGACATTACACCTCTGAAATGTCAGAAAGGAGAAAATAACACTCAAATATTCCGACTTCACAAGTTTGAATGGGGTTCAAACAAGGTTCCCTATTAGTTACTGTGTTGGCTAAAGGAAAAATGAAGCAAAGTACATTGATTTGGCATCTTAATCATTATTCGCACTTTAGCACACGACCAAAACACTATGACACTTCTGGGGCTGACAGGTTTTTATAAAAAGGCCGGCAAGTTCTTGCTCATTATAACACATTTCCTGCTCACAACACAAATACACACACACACACACCACACCACACACAGATAAATAAACACGCACACAAGTGTTGAGCTGAGGAATGACAGGCGTCTGCAGCTGGGAGGCAAGGCATGCCAAAACTTCCTGTCTGTCCACCTCTTTAGTGCCCGCTACATAGTTCCACCACAAATAATGTGAACTTAGATGACACAGCACACCGTGTACCCCTAAGATACAAACAACAAAGCATACCGTTAATGGCTTCCAGAAGTTTATCTGACCTCAATAAAAATCTGTATGACACCAAAGCCTGAAGGTGTTGCTGAGATCAAAACAAAAACTCTGTCGGATGACTCATTTACTTTTCTACCTAGACAGCCATGTGTCCTTGTTCACTGCTGTGCTATTTTTGAGATGTTACCTCATATAATGACTTTCTCTTTTCCCCTCTGTCTAACACTTCAATGTGTTTTTCTGTGATTCATGGTTACAGTAAACCATTATGTGCTGATGTCATTTGACATCACTTCCCAAAAACTGAGGGCTGTCTCAGCCTTTTCACCCCACCCTCGCCTCTTCCTCTCTATCATGCTCCTCATCAGAGCTGAGACAGCTGTACGCAGCTGAACACTCGCTTTCGCATCTACATAAAAAAGGTGTTTTTGGAGGGAAAAGTGGGAAAACTCACAGAAGGTGTGAGCAATAAAAGGTAATGCTCCATCTGTTGGTGTATAATAACCTGATGGCCGTAAAGGACACACACACACACATTCGCACACCAGTCAGAGAGAGGATAAGGCCTGACACATCTGAATATCATCAGGATGGCACAGAGGGGTTTGTGTGTGTGTGTGTGTGTATGTGTGTGTGAGGGGGAGAGAGAGAGCGAGAGAGAGTAGTATATGAAGGGAGGGAGTGGGAGCTGTCGGGAAGTAACAATAGTAAAAGAAAAGCTTTGTCAAAATCCAGGTACAGAGCAGCTTGCAGTGCGTGTTAAACTCCACCTGTCTCACTTCAACTTCCCCTTGCTTCAATCAACAAAACTGGAAAAACAGGAAATGAGGTCGATACCAAAAAATTAGCAATGCTGATTCTGTGCCTTTATTAAGCAGACCCACAGGAAATGTGGGGAAAGGGAGCATGGGAATGAAGCACAGTGACAGTCGAGGCAGCTGGGGATTGAACTGGTGACTCGTTGTTTGAGGGAATTTCCGCCATTTCCCATTTGGACATTTCCTAAATTAATTCGTTTTAAACTTAAAAGCGCTTTCTTGCACGTATCGCTTTCATCCCACTTTCTCAAATTTCACACGTCCATTGTAACCTGATAAACTGTAGGGGTTTTCCTCCGTCTTGTTAAAATCCTTGCAAATGCACTCAGACAATGAGAACAATTCTGGAGCCTATTACACTTTCATAAAGTCAGTTAATAATAGGCCAAAAGGTCTTGCGTCTACATTAGTCGCTTGTTGCCCTGCTTGTCCCCCCCTCCCCCCCCCGCCGCCTCTATTGCCTTTTCTTTCTGTCCCTTCCCGTCTTCCTGAGTCTGCTGTTCTTTCTTTCCTCCCACCAGAGGAGAGGGGAGGTCCAAGAGAGGGCAACCTCCAAATAAGTTCCATTAATCACAGACCAGAGTCTAATGTAACTAATATTTTACAATTAGAGGAGACAGCAGTGGGCTCGGAGCCATCCATCTCTTCACCGCGTGATCCTCCATTCACAGGCTGCTCTCAAGCCGCAGCTTTAGACCAGACGCTCACACACACACGTACATGTGCTCCCATACATGTAGACATGCACAAACACATGAAGAGGCTCAACAGGAAATGAGAGGGGTGGGATTGTGTGGTGTTGAGAGAAAGAGTGAAGGTCTGCCAAGAGTCTGAAAAAACCCCCAAAAAACAGAATGAATGATTATTGACTTTGACTTTGGACGATGCTGACATTGAAACCGAAGGATAATTCCAGTTTATTACGGTTTTCGGAGATCCCGGCCATCGTTTCCATCATTTGTGATAGCACTGTACTCATCAAAGCGATTTCTTGAGAACTGGCAGCATCGCAACAATCACACGCGGTCAGACAGGAAGAGAAACATGAGCAGTCAGACTTCAGACAGACTGTAAACAACTGCGAGGTCAAAAGATGAACCAGGAAGCCGGTCGATAAATTGTGATGGATGTTTACAACGGGCAGTGTGTGCCATAACTAATAGTAAAAAAAGTTACATGGAGGTTTGGTTAAAAGTTGATCATCTGACCACCTCTGTTTGGCTTCTCAAATTTGTCTTTGAACTCTCTGTAAAACCATAACTTGTCTTTTTTAGATAGTTATATTACAAGATAGATAGATAGATAGAACATGTTGGTAAGTGAGCTGTAGGGATGCTGGTAGGTGAATTTTTTTTACCTGAAAAGAGCCACACTAGGTATTTTCTTGTTTCCAGTCTTTATGCTAAGGTAAACTAAGCTGTAGTTGAAGTTTAAAAGGGGAGATTCGCAAGTGGAAAGCATTTTTCCATAGATTTCTTATACAGAGCATAAGTTTGTTTACCTTTAGTGGTCCTGGAATGTCTGTAGTTTTTGACACAAGGAGGGTGTCCATAGCATCAAGTAATAACAGCTGCAAACTATGCAAAGTTGGCATTAGATGTGCAGTCATAAATGTAGTTTTTTCCTTACATTTTCTTAAGTCAGATAATAATTAAACATTAAATCTTGCAGTTTTATTTATGCAACGTTTGCATATGGCTCATTCAGACATTGTAAAATATGGAAACTTTAATCCCTTACCACTATTTATCTCCACCTGTAGATTTAGACTGTCTATGTAACATTATATACACATCTTTATACATAGTTGTGTTCATAGCATAGGTGTGCTCATGCTGTGTACACCAGACCGTAAATAATGCACTTTACCGCTGCTTTTGCACTTCTGTTTAGATGCTACACTGCACTTCGTTGTCTTAGTAACTGTACTCTGTGCAATGACCATAAAGATGAATCTACTCTCCTATGTTTAAAAAGGTTCATGTTAGAAATGTTGTGTTGTGTAAGAAACTCAGTTATGTTTTTGGTGGTTATATTAAAGCTCAAATACCACACAGGGGATGAATATCAAAAAAAAAAAAAAAAAGTCAGATGATATCCCGCCTTGCCTATGTGCTTATTTGTGTGAGGTTGTACACATGTATATGTTTGCACCTGCATGCATGGATTCATGTGTCTGAGTGTGTGTGTGTGTGCGTGCATGTGTGTGGTGAGAGTGTGTTGTGTGTCCCAGGCCGAGATAATGACCATGATGACAGTGGCGGGGCCGACGGGGGCCAGAGGAGCTGAATGGTGACGGATGACACAGGGCTGAGCTCTGATGGCACACAGACAGTGAGTGATGACTGCACATCCTTCCCAGTGCTCCACCCTTCATTATCTCTATGGGGAGAAGCGCGGCACAAAGGCAGGCCGCGCTGCCCTCTCGCTGCCCTCAAACGACATCTGCTCATAGAGACAGCCGCACTACCGCTCCTCTTTCACCTCGCTGTCGCTCCATCTATCTCCATCTATGGTGATCTTTCTCGCTCCTTTTTCTCGCTCCTTTTTCTCTCGCTCCCTGTCACCCTTCTCCGCGGAGGGTACACAGAGGTCAGACAATGAGATAATGACTCACCCCTTTCAACCTTTCAAATCAGGGCTCTTTTCTCTCCCTCTGTCCTCCATGTTCTTTCATTCTTAATCCTTTCTTTATCGATCTTCTCATATTCACTTGTTCTCATGCGTCTGAGGGGGGCCTGATCTGATGTCACTGAGGAGACAGATGATCTTGGTTAACTGGTTAACTCCTTCAAAAGTTGCATCACACTCCAAACCTCAAGGCATTCATTGTGTAACATTCTTAAAAATAGTCGTCCTAATTGCGGATATGAAATATGAATGCATGTCACAACACCTGGCAGGGGGATATTTTAGAAGCATCCCAGCTGTTAGGGTGGTGAATGTTGCCATCTAGTGGTTCAATCCGCTCAGTGCAGAGGTTGGAGAGCGTTTCAAACACAAGGGAGGGCTCAGCGAGACTAATGAGCATGCAGACAGGTTCAACCAGAGGTCACCATCTGGCCAATTACCACTGCTGGCACATTGGAGCCGACCTGAACTGTCATCACAAACACATCACTCCATGTCCAAACTGCCCGGCAATATGTCACCATGCCACTCGACGTGCCATACAGTATGGAGAGGATGGGGGCAACAGGAGACAGCCCCATGACAAAGCCACCTGGTCAGCACTGCAGACAGGACAGACTGCCGGGCCACCTGCTTAGTTTCGGTTTTAGAGGACACTCAACGGACTCTCAATGTCAGTTACCCGTCTAGATGTCCAATTTGACTGACAGGTGTTTATTGTGTCTTTGACATCTACTTCCTAAGGGAGGGCAAAAAATATGGAGGATCAATCTGCAGCAAACACAAAAGGCAGGCAAGGATGCTTGAAATAACTCCACTGATCAGTTACTGAAAAACGCAGGCAACCGCTGCAGTGTGACATGCTGTAACTAAAGAAAAAAAATGGCGCTAATGTTGTCAATTAGGAAATTCAAACATGCCTCGAATACGACTCAAAATTTGCCAGCTTTCCTAAATCCTATCTAATTTTTTAATTCAATCGGCATTATACACAATAAAAGCAAGAAAGAAACATGAACAGTGTGACGGCTATGACAGGAGGTGAAGGGGAGGGGTGCTTTTCGGCATATTATAATAACCATCTGTACAATCAAATAGAAAACTACATCTTGCTGTTAGAATCATAAAGAAAGGGAACAGATGTTAATCCCTAATGGAGTTGACAGGCACTTTCCTGTCTTTCACATGAACATATTGAGTTTCTGAATAAGAGGGGGATCAGAGGGAAGGTGTATCATGTTGCACTCATAATACATGCATATCAAAGACCCCAGCTGTTGGATTCCCTCTCCTGAGAGACAGCATTATTAAATCTGCACTCAGCAAGCATATCACACCAGCACAAGAGCTTAAGCCTCTCCATCAGTGGGCTCCATTGGCTTGGCGATTTGTAACCTATCACACAAGGAGATTATATCATCCTTTAAAGTGTAGGGGTAATCAGTGCCACACACCTGTGCCTTCTTTAGCCTCTTATTTGAGATCTGAGATAAAAATCTGGGAAGGGGAAAAAAAAGAAAACTCAAGTGCTATAAGTATAAGGCAAGTGTGCTGTTCATAATTGCCATGACTTAGTCACACGCTCACAGTCACTCTTCGCACTTCCGCTGTCAGGTGATGAGGGATGAGATAGCGCCAAAAACTTTTTTTGGATTCCTATAGCAGAAGTCTCATCGCTGACAATGTCACGAGTTGGTACCAAATCTGAAGTTTGAACACAACTCAGCCACTTACATACTCAGATTCAGATGGTAAAAAGCATCTGTAAGTAGATAACAAGACGAGGCTCAACCAGGATTTGTCCACTAGGTGGCAATATATACCTTCAAATCTGGAGACAGTGCTGGCTACATCTTGATAACACTGACAGCAGCATTCAGTGTATATGATATATAAGCTTATGCTCACCTGATGCAACATCTTTCTCCATGTTCCCCCCACCGTTCAGACTGGCTTTGTGTGCGCCGGCAGGTGTGCTGTTGAGATTCCCCTGGGATCTGAGGAAGGAGAGCAGGCCGCCCTGATGCTGGAGTGGATCGGCCTCTCCTGGAGTCAAGCTCTCCAGAGAAGAGATGGGAGATTCGGCCACAGCTCGGCCCCACTGTCCTGGCTTGTCTTGTTTCTTCTCATCAGGACCCTCAAAATCAGCCATTTCCAGCTCCTTTGACTCAAGGATATTGTTTTTCAGCATCTTCCAGTTGGCAGCGTTGTCATTTTCATCCTCCCTCCCTTGCTCGGTTTTCTCAAATTCACCTTCACCATCGTGACCTGTGGAGCCTGCATTCTGAGCGTTCATCTCTTCTTTTGTTCCCTGCACCAAAAGGTCACACTGATATGCGGGTTTCACACTGAGTTCAGCTGTGGCATTAGAGTAACTCTGTAGCCGGCGGGTGAGGGAGGACGAGAGTCCATTACTAAAAACGCCAGACATCTGTACCAGTACAGCAGGAGACATGGCTGAAAGAGACGAGACAGACTCTGGCCTGACAGACAAATCCAAAGGCTCATACTGGGATTTCCTGGTTTGACCAGATAAAGAGCCGTCTCCACCTGCATCTTTGTCAGCGAGGTCGGGCTGCTTGTTGATGAGCAAGGCATTTTCACTGTGGCTCTCCAGACCGAGGTACTGGCCTGCAGCTGGGCTCCAGTCTTCCCTGGATCTGGGTCTGAGTTTGGGGTTGGGCTTGGGGCTGGAGCTGCTACTGCTGGGCTGCAGCGGAGAAGAAAGATCCCTGTTGTTCTGCCAGTGGGGGAAGTGGTAGCGATCCAGATGGAAGCCGAGGGAGGCTGTCTGTGCAGCGGTGTAGTCGCTGGAGAGTGGACACCTGTAGACTTTCTCACCTACCACAGACAATAACAGTAAAAACACATAATAGAAGCCCAATCAAATTAGGAAACCATGTGTATATAAGGCATTCTGAACATTTTGTTCTGAGAAAAGTATGTACCAACAACAGTTGTCTAAACATGAAAAATGTTGCAATCCCACACCAGGCTGAGTTGAATGATTTAAGTGCTGCCCTGCAGTAAATCAAGCTTGTAATCAGCTTTCAGCTCCAGTGATCCATCATTTTACAGTATGGACGCCACCACCATGTGCAATAAATACACCCAAAGATGTTAACACCAAACAAGATTCTTCCAGAAATAATAAACAGTGAAATTGTAACGCAACTAGAACAAGGCAGATGTTGCAGACAAGAACCTCATTCCATCAAAACCAGTAAGTGGGTTTCCCAGTCAGAAATAACGAAGTCCAACATGTGAGCAGTTCTGATTAACCACACCATGTACTGTAGCTGAGTTTATTTGTGCTTCATACTTGAAAAATGGTATGTTGGGAACATAATTCATAAAGTACAAAGTGTATTATTGTGGAGACTGACAAAGGGTAATTTTTCTCCCTTTAGCCGATGAAAAATATCCATCTGGATACAAGATTTGATCCCGCACACCATAACTTTTAATTAAAGGTAATTTAAATGTCTTCTTCCCTCTGTTTACCTACAGTTTAATCCTTATAGCTATCACAGAAACACCCTCCAGGGTTAAACACACTCCCTGTGACCATTTTGAGTTAGTGATTGTCTGAGACCTCAGCCTTGCACTGTCTTTAAACAGCCCAGCTGTCTCGCTGCCATTCCAATTACAGTAAAAGTCATCCGACGCCATTAAGCCACAAATATTGGCAGTTTATTGCCCAACACTCTCCTGGCATTTGAAGGTCAGGTCATACATTATACTGTGTCTTTTAGGGATGCGTCTGGGATAGGGAGATAAACCCACCACCATTAATTTAATTCTATGCATATTGATGCCTTATTGTTCTTCTTTAATGGACTAATATCTGAGTTACAACAGTGATTCATCCCCGCCAGAGAAATATCAATTTCATACACCTCAAGATCTGACCCTGAGGTAATTCTCTGAGGTAAATCTAAATCTAATGATCTGTAGTAGGTACTTTACTTTGTTTCCAACTTTAATAGAAAAACCACCATTGCGAGCTGAATGGTAGTAAAAGGAGGGCTGTTTTTTACTATTACAATTTACAAAACCGTAAAATAACACCCACGTATTAATTAAATAGAGCTCTACCTAATGAAATTGAAAAGTCACAGCTGAAAATGGAAAATTCACGCCCTTGAACTAAAGTCAGAACCCCCTGTTCTCACTGTATATGTGTTTTTTGCATGTGTGTGTGTGTACAGTATGTTTGATTTAATGTCTGCGTACATTACATGTGCGTGGTGACGTGCGTGGGTGTGCGAGAGCGGGAAAGAGACTTCAACAGGGCCACACCCTTGTCTCCAGTAACAGACAAAAAAATCCAAACAGCTTAATGGAACTCTTTCAGACACACTATACATCTCAATTATTCTGTGGCTTAAATTACGATGACATTACCGGCCGTGCTCCGAACGCAGAAAACACATATATCTGACCTCATCTTTCAGCGTGGACCTTCCTAAACCCATTTGCCAGCCTACATGAGAGCGGTAAAAACAACACAAAGACTGAAGACTCTGCCTTTTTCCTCCTTCCTTTGGATGGGTGCCATCTTTGTGATTGCCTGGTTCATGCTAACTTAATCAGTTTAAGATTTACTTACAGTGCCGAGGCTCACATTATGTGAGGGGAGTAATTTTAGAGCTTAGATTTATCAACCAAAACTCCAATTACTGCATCATTACAAACCCCAGCCTCTCTCACCTAACACAGAGCATCTAATGAAGTGATGCGTATGAGTTATCCGCCCTTACTGGATGTGCAAGGCGGAGGAAAAAGGTAAATAAATAAATATGTGCCTCAAGTGAGCCGTGTATGGAAAAAGGCATGCAGCTGGGCTTGGACAAGTGATTCATTTCATATGGAAATAGGCTTTAAGATTTACAACCATATATCACCGTCAGTGCAATCACAGACTCACATACTATATGCTTACATAGGCATTTGGCAGTTACATTGTAGATATCCAACTCCATATACAGTGGGGCTTTGGCTCTTTCTATATATGTAATCAAGCACCTGAAATGCAAAACAGAAATACATAGTGGCTGGTTTGGTTTAAGATGAAACAGAGTGAGAGTGAGAGTCACACACAAGACTGGTGAGAAAAACAGGGGCACCAGATGTTCTTTGATGTTTATAATAGCATATATTATTAATATTAATTAGACCACATAGTCAATGACGCATTTGGGACGTTTCCAAGTCAATTAAGCCAAATGGCATTCAGGAGACGGTGGAACAATATTTCAAGGCAGGTGTTCAGAACTCCCTGGGTAAATCTTTTTATCTGCATGCTAGGAAAACAAGCATTTTGAGCTTAATTTGAGCCTCATATCTGCAATAATAATTAAAAAGAGGATTAAAAGACAGAAGTGAGAGGGAGATGGAAAAGCCAACAGGTAATCAGTTTAGACAAACCAGTCAGACTGACTGTGATCTTTGAATAAGAGCTGAATTTGTTAAGCCAGGACCGAGTTAGATAAGGACCCATTTAGTTAAAAGATGCTTTTACTGTCAGCAATCACAAAGAATAGACTGATGTAACTAGAACAGGCAAATGAAAAGTGATATTCTGCACAGCAGCCTGCTTTATCTGTGTTTCTGGGTAAACCGTTGCTCATGTTACCATTCACAGTTTTACAGACGCTTATCACTTCAGGCTCTCTCGGCTGTAAAGCTTACAGTAAAAGTAGCATAAAAGCGGGGAATAAGGGACAAAACACATGTGGGGACAGCATCATTACATGGTGTCTGCTCATTGACCTTGAGGTTAAGAGTATTGAATGAGACTAATTAATAACTGTCAGAGCATTTTAGGTTTGTTAGGCATGTTTTTATTCAGATCTGGGATCTAACTGGTCCAATGTAGGTCAGAGGCCTGCAGCATGTACCCTTTATGAGTTTATCATTTTAAGAGGAGGCGTTATTCTTAATCTCAAATTATAATTAAACTCAAAGTGCATTTTCAAATCTGTCCTGATTAGATATTGAGAGAAGTAATTCATAGCACGCTTCCTATTGAAATCAGAGTGGGATTTCTAATTTAAGATGCTGGGTATTTGTAGTTGAAAATCTAAATCTAGCACTGTATCTGGATGTATCAAGCAAAGAATCTGTCTCTCACTCTGACAGCCATGACTGTACTATATTTGCTATCCATATTGAGAACATCAATAACTTCATGACCACCATAGGCTGACTATGAATAATGCAGCCAGTAATTCTGGACTAATCAATGTTCCTCAAGCTGAACATCTGGCAGTGGTAATTCTTCCTCAGCATCTCCGCTCTCCTGAATTAGAAAACACTCACTCTCCCCCTCTCTCTTCCTCCATGTCCAACCATCGAGACAGACAGACTTGATCAGTTACAACCCCCCACCTCCGAAAAAACTTATCCCTGTTATTAAACCCTCATCAAGTGGTGCGTGTTCTCCATATGTGTAGGATTTACCTATCTGTCCCGCAGCAGACCTGTGCGTTGAGCCAGGGCCAGCAGCGTGTGATTGTGTTAATTAATCTGTCATTGTGAGCGCAGGGAGCAGCTGCAGAGGTCTCTGGGATATATTGTCAGAGCTAAACAATGCGGTGCTAAGCCCCCAGAGTGAGTCTACCATTACACAGGACTAAGAACAGAGAGGAGAGGAGGAGAGGGGGAGAGAGAGAGCCTGCCGGATCCATCATTGACTAAAGCAATGACGCCTGACCTTTACAATGAATTAGTTTCCATGCTTAATATTGACTGAAATTAGAGTCTGATACTGAATGTGCCATCCCAGAACTGTGCACACTCAAATCCTCAGCTAGCCAACTATCATAAATGTTTCTGGAAGTGACACCGTATGGTCTTGGAGATATGGGAGAAGAGGGGAAACTACAAACAACAGAACTGGAATATGTTTCTTAAAGAGCAACCAGAGAGGGATTTGGCCAAAAACTGCCAGCATTTACATGTAAATATGCAGATACCAGTATGTGTGTACAATATGGAAACAAAACATCTAATGAGATTAGACCTGATCCATTTATCTCTGCTATACGGCCATCATTTAAGAGGATACTGGATCAAATCCCACAAGAGCGCATCAGGCTTAGATGTACATAACAGTGTACTCGAGCACTGAAAGAAAATAACCAAAGTCAGAAGCTTTGCAGAAGCCAAATAAAGTTTGGATTTATATTTTCTTCTCTTCTCTTAACAACGCTGTTATAGCAGTAATTTAGGCTCATGATAACATGTTAGCAGGATGCCATGACAAGAAAGGCATTTACCCATAGAGCCGAATCATCCAAATCACCAGGTGGAACAGAAGACTATCAATAAAAATACCAGGTGGTAGATCAAATCATAAAAATCACTGGGTGGTATATATCAAATCATTAAAAACACCAGATGGCATGCATTAACATCTTGTGCCCCCGTAGGCAAGGGGTGGGGATGTGACGGATATAAAATAGAGGGTACTAATTATCCCTACAATTCAACATGATGCCATTATCTTTAAAAGGAAGACAAAGTCCTTGTGGATGATAATATCTGTGGTGGTGTTGCTGACCCTGCGCTTCATGTCCACCTACTCTAAGTGGGAAAAAAGATAATGGCACAGCTGTCACTTAGATATTGTAATTTTTGAAAAAAAAAAAACATATATATAATGTCACGAGATGCTTTCATTTCACATATCCTGGGATAACCTGATTTTTAGTCCCTAGAGTTTAAAAAAATAAACCTAATGATGACAGCAGGGTTTAATATCTGTCATCAGGTTAACAGTTTGGAAAGTTGTACTTTAGAAAAAGCCTCCCACAGAGCTGCAAAGACATTATCCAGAGTAGCACTCCTCATAGAGTTGGAGTGCCCCTTTAACAAGATTTTAAGATTCAGAAAATCAGCTTTTCTTCACTGAATTACCTGTAGCTGGAGAACAAGATTGTGGTCGATGATCAAGGGCACTGCCACTATGGGAGTTCCCCGTCTCTGTGATGATATCCGTTGGCCCGTGATGACTCATGCTGCCTGGGCTCCCAGGTCTGCTGATGGCCTTGGCGTCTGGGTCGCCGAGACACAGCTTCCCATCATCTACAGGGAGGCATCGCTCAGGCAGGTAGGAGGAGCACTGCTGGTCTTTAGGACCGAACATCTGCTGTTCAATAGGCAGCCCCGGTGTTACGATCTGCCAACCTGCATAGCTGCTGCTGTTGCTGAGAGCGTCTCGGTTAGAGATGACTTTCTGCAGATATTCCATGCTAGCGGAGCCCAGCGGAGGGTGGAGATGGTTTAAGCCCAACAATGAGGAGCTCTCTGCGTCTGTCAGAGGGCCTGGACCTGAGGAAATCATCCTCCCTAACATCTCTCTGACCTTCATGTCAACGCCTGCTGTGGCCATCATCTGGTTATAATCTGGCTGGTTGGCTCTGTCAGCCGTGAGGAACCTGTTGTGAATGCGGGAGATGTACTGGGAGTAGAGGTTGCTCTGGTGGTCCTGTGTCAGGTTACTCAGGTCGACAGAGGAATCACGCTCAGCGGGGTGATTACTCTTAGCAGCTAGCTTATTGAGATGGACCTTCATGTGGTTCTTGAGAAACCAGGGTTCCTTGAAGCGACGGCCACAGATTTGACAGCAGTGCTCAAATGAGTCCTTGTGCTTCCTCATGTGGCCCTTCAGGAACCAGGCCTGGCTGAAAGTCTGGCCGCACACCTCGCAGGGGAATTCACCAGCGGGCTTCCCCTTATCACTAGCCCCCGTCGCAGGCTTCTGTCCTGAGCCTGAATCTGCAGTTATATGTGTCATTTCAACGTGGCTAATGAGCTCTTCCTCCTGTGAAGCAGCAAACTCACACAAAGTACATTTGTAGGGTTTGTGCAGGATCCTGATGTGGCGCTCCAGCTCCTGCTGCTTCCTAAACTTTCCCTTACAGAATGAGCAGCGGAAGCCGGTGGTTTGAGGCTGGATGGGGTCATCGTGGATGGAGGTCGCCTTGGGAGAGGTGGATGCATGCGGCTGGCTGTCTGGTGCACCAGAGTTGCTTAAGAACTGCGGCTGTGTGGAGACTGTCTGCGGCAGGGCCTTTTGAAGCTGATTTATATTAGATGTTTGAGGTTGCTGTTGGCTAACATGACCAGCTCGCATCTGCCTGTCTCTTAGTATTGCCCTTTCCTCCAGCTCGTGAAGCAATCTGTTCTCCTCTCTGATCCTCCCACGGCCTTTTCCCAGAATACCTTGCTTGTGTGTGCGCAGGTGTATCTTCAGGTTGCCCTTCTGTGCAGCCCTGTGGTCGCAGTACGGGCACTTGAAGGGCTTCTCGCCGGTGTGAGTACGCATATGAAGGGAAAGGATGCTGTTGAAGCGGAAACGCTTTCCGCACAGCGGGCAGGGATACTTCCGGTTCTTGCGGTTGTCATCCTGGGCAGAGTTCGCAGGGGAGACAATGCTTTGATTGGTGACTCTCAGGAACTGGGAAAGCTCCACTCTTCCGTTCATGCTGCTGAGAATCCTTGCATCCATGATTTGATTGGCCAGAAGCGCCATCTGGCTCCTAATTGGGTGGGTGGACGGGGTAATGAAGCTGTCCTTTCAGGAACTGGGTGACGTTACAGTATGGTGGTCAGGAGCGTCTATCTGGGACAATCCGAAGGTTAGCAGTGAAATGAAGTCTGAGTGTTTGCACTTATTCAGCTGAAACAGGATGTGGATTCATGCTGTTCGGAAGAAATGCCTCTTTGCTGTTTCTCAGACCTACAGAGAGAACAAAAGGAACACTAAATGAGTTCAATTTTGCCACAACAGACATATTATTCAAATGAATTTATTTCCACAAACAACAACAGTAAGAGAAACACAAGACACATGTGAGTAAAAACATCAGCACGGTTATGTGCTGTCAATTTAGTGTGTAAATATGTACTTCTGCAACTGCTGTATAATGCCAGAGATGCACCACAAATAGGTCAGGAAATAGAGCAAAGTAGGTTCTGACTTTGCTCATCCTGTGTTAAGTATACCTGTGGTTTTAGATTATTGTTGGAGACAGTGAAAATGCTGATTACGCCTAACCACAAAGGCTTCCTCAACAAATATCTCATCTTTACTAAAGGGTAAGGTAAAGATCTTTGTCTCGATCTCATTTTTAGTGACACACAACACTGAGGCAGCACAAACATCAAAGACTGCCTGCTTCCACTTGCTTTAAAGAAAAGATTAAAGTAAATAGTTAAGCTCTTTCTGCAGGTCTACTGCATATTTGAATAAAACTTTTTAGCAAGATAATTATGTCACAGGAGTACTAAGGAAAATAAACAACTTAATGATGGATGCAAAAAATTTCAAACTAAAGTTAAGGGAAGAACATCCAAATGGAAAACCCTCCCCCGCCAACCCCACTCCCGGCTCCCATTTTTATTCAACTGTAGCAGCAAAACAAAGCTTCAAATTCACATCGCGCTACAATGGTAGAGGTCACATAGGCGAGCCCTGCACAGCTCTAGTGCAGCACCAAAGGGCACAGAACAAAGCCTGCACTGTCCACACTGAATTAACACAGGCTTACATCATCCTGGACTGCAACCTCAGTCAGTCACGAAAATGATGTACACAAAACCACACAGATAAAGAGTTGGCAGGCCGGGAGCGCTGGTTCGTGTGAGCGGCATGTCTGCTCTAAGCCAGATCAGAAATCAATGTAGCCATATGGTACTGACCTAATCGCATCTGACAGCAAAAGGTCTGAAAATTATATTACGATATAGTCAATCTGTTTTATATTTTTCAACCTGAAGAGCAGGAGATGTTCCCTCCCACTTCCCACCCACTTTCAAGGATTACGGTCATTTGGACTATTACTGCATTTGCCTCTATTAATGTCGTTACTGTACTGTAGCCTTGAATGTGTAACATTATACAGTGCATCTAATCTGAAGTCAGTCAATAATGATTGATCATCTTTAAATGGTTTTGCATCTGCAGCATCTTCTGAAACTACTTTGACTACTGTGTAACAATGTGGGCATTTTTTTTTTCTATATTAAGCAATGAACTTATGCACTTTCTTATCTTGCAGTCACATCAAACTCGCTTGAAAGAACAAATGATGCAAATAACAAGAACGTAAATCACTCGACAAACAACTTATTCAAAATGAGTGGCGCCTTGCTGGCCCTAATGGCACCAAACCAGCCAGACCTTGTTGTCATGGCCCCTCTCTCTTCCCGCATTTCCTGTGGGTCTCAATTAACTACGCACACACACACACACACACACACACACACACCACACACACAGAACTGTCAACTATCCCAAATCAAGACACTAGATTTAATGTAACTAAAGTCCTCCCAAATAAAACGTCTGACAATGAGTCCGAGCCACCTGCTGCTGCTGCTGCTATAGTCCACAGCAACCTCAGTCAGTCGTGAAAATGCTGCACATAAAACCACGCAGATAAAGAGCTGCCTGCAGCCATGGCTGGTGTGAGCAGCGTGTCTGCACCGAGCCGAGATCAATGTAAGGATATGGGCCTGACCTAATCATATCTGACAGGGAGAAGGTGAGCGAAGGATATTAGCATACACTAGATCCACTTCATATTTGCTAAAGTGGTATTCCTGTGATTAACTAAGCATAGCAAGGAGGCACAAAACCCTTGTGTGTGTGTGTGTGTGTGGACTAGTTTTGGGAGGAATCAGAGGAGATTTGGAGGAGCGAGACCATCAGGTGTTTTCTCTGTCAGAGTGGATTAGGCTCTTTTGGTGCAGATTGAGAGAGTGCTCAATTGTTATGAAGCATCCTGTCACAGTAGCACCTCTTTAGGTGTGGCCGCACAAAGACGAACAAGGAGCAGGTGTGATTTAGCGATGGCAATAAAAGAAAAACAAAAATGTGATACATGCATACACATTTCAAACCAGCCATGGGAGCTGTGCATTCAGGAGGATTCTAGATCTGACAATCTCAAATGCTGTTTATTTTCATTACTGTCAGGCGAAAGGATTCTATAAAGCATTTAACCTACAAGAGAGTGGAAATCTGATCTTTTTACTTTGCAGTATATTGTCAGCTGGGATGGATGGAGTGCATTGTGAATGCATAGAGAGGTGACTCTAGAATGAAACACATGAATGAAATTTATAGATCAGAGGTGCATATTTCATTTTTCTTTTTAACAGCAGTTAAAAACCATAAATAATTAATGTGGATTGTTGAGCTCGAAACTACTCTGACTGCACCACAAGCAGCTACATACGTCTTCAACCAACAGCTACAGTAAGCCCTGAAATGCAACTTAAAATAAAAATTATCTATAAGCACACAGGGATTAGGAATGCAGCAGGCATTATACTAATATAAGGTATCAAATGATAATCTGATTGCTAACATAACTGATTACACAGCCTTACATGTCATTTTAAAAATGCTTTTCTTTTGCATTGCTAGGAGTGTCAGAATGCTGTCAGAAGACTTGACAAAACTGTGAAATATTTTGGTGTACAGACGAAGGAATGATTGACTATGAGAGTTATGCTTTTTCAGGGCTGATACTGCTAATTAATCATGTAGACCGATATTTAAAATCAATACACATTTGCAGGAATAATGACAATCCTGGTGTCTAAATGTTGAATAGCTTTACTGATATGTCTGTATTTAAGTTGAACATATGTTCAAATAAAGGAGAACTTTTGAATATTTATCCTTCTGTGTCGATAGACTGCTACTCAGGACGTATAACCAGTCAGGTAGTGCTGTGAATGAGACATCGCTCTGCACCACAGTGTGACAGCGATAAACAGAAGCGGCTGCATCAGTGCCAAAGTAACACATTTTAAAATTAATTTATCTCATCAAGGAATTAGTTAAAAAAAAATACAGATACAGATAATCAGAAAAATAATGAGTATTGGATCCCATAATCTGCCAGGCCGACCCCAAATTGATTATTTAACTAGTATATTTTCTGATTTTTCTGTGTTTTCGCTTTATTTTTGTGTTCTGTTATTTCGTGTGAAAGTGTGCACATTGAACTATTGTTTTGGCTCACAAATCTGTGGTGTCTGCCTATGCAGACTGAGCATATTTGTATGCATGACACAATAATAAAAACTTCACTTGTTAGTCATTCATACAGTCCTAGATGTGATAATAGAACATACTGATGAAACACACATCTAATGATAGAGTATAATACAGACAATCTTATACACAAACGACGATTCTGTTTGATGCTAAACATACAGTATGTGTTGATGCCTCGGATTCTTCGCAAAGTGCTTCTTCCCACTTCAAAATCACACACAGCAAGTGAAGATGACTGTCAGAATTCCTGGAATTCTCTGAATTCCCGTGCTGCAGAAGACAACTGTTTTATTCATTATCACAGAGCAGGCTTATGTGCAGACAGTAACAGCCCCATGCCATGCTTTATGCCCCCTGTATCTCTCCTCACCCACGCGCCCACCCGGCAAATCAGCCAGCCAGCCATCCTGTGCACTGCCCTGTCAGGGGATGAAGAGCCTGTACAAGGAAGAGGGCAGTGGTAACACAGCTGCCCACCATGACCCGTACAAAAGATAGCACCCATATACTTTCTGACAGCCAGATTAATGAAACCCTATAGGAGCTCCTCTGTAGGCCCCCCAAAAGCCTGACGGAGACAGAATAGTCCAACCAGCACCATTCATTACTGCGAGAGTACAGAGCACAGAAAGAGCACACACAGCACTGACAAACTAGCTCCTTGTGAGTAATAGCTAAAGAACTCATAAAGGAATACATACACATTTGTTGTGGATGCAGTAAATCTATGCCACTCCTTTTTCCGACGATCAAAAATCTGGCTTGTGCCCTGTAAAAAAAATAAATCTGGCACCCGTGTGGCATGGCGGTGACGTGCAGTTATTCGGGAGTCAGCTATTTCACATGCTCAGTGAAAGGAGAGCTTTCGATTAATTTTGTTTGTCTCAGCCAGTAATGCCGATTAGTGGCCTTGAATGAAAGGGAAAATAAGTTCCTCTGGTGACATGCTAAAAGCTAGAGGGTATGGCGAGTGCAAGTCAGACTGGAAACAGCAGGTTTGCTTAGAGGCAGCCAGCTGTGTTTGTTACCTGTATGAGCCGGCGAAGGAAGCTTGCTCTTACATGTCAATACGCATAATTCCCTGTATGAGCATTTCAACTGGCAAACAGTTCACAAATCCTATGTATGAGAATGAGAGTCTGCAGAAATTGTCAAGCATGGTATAGGTGCACTGTAGGAAACATGCAGCATCATAACCATATTAAAGTGTGTGTTATATACATAAACTTTACATTCATAAGGTTCCTCTAATTGCTCTCACACAGAATACAGCTAAATAAACCCTTCCTCGACATACACATGCAAAGACACCCACTCTCCCATGCTGTCACACACACACACACACAAACACACGCACACACACACTCGGGCACGTGCATATAGAATGTATTTTAAATCACTAATGTGTAAACAGTTGCTCTTGTTTGCACAGACCACCTGTTCTTTCTGGACACAAACAAAGCTTTGGCGTACGACGGGGTGTGTTAACAGTGTGGGGTGCGTAGGGGATGCCTTGCACAAGAGAAGCCTATCCACATGGTGTAGGCTGCATCAGATGGTTGGGCCCTGCGTGACGGCAGCCAGCTCCAACATAACTCACACAGATCTCAAAGAATAGAGCTTCTTTCAGTCTGCAACATACTGACATGTTTTTTTTTTGCTTTTCTTGACAAGTACAACTTTTCCCCCTGGTGGAATAAAATGCCGGATTGCCAACGCAAACTCTTAGACGGTTTAAGTTTAACAGCGCTCCTGATTGAGGTGGGGGAAAGATAATTTTGTTCACATTTGTCTTTCACGCCAGCCAATATTTGCAAAAGTAAAAGAAAATGGAAAAGAGAGAGGGGGAAAAAAAACTAGATGTATCTACTTTCGGTTTGCAAAAGCACTTGAAGGCACTAAAAACAAAAGTCATTAAACGAGTCATCACAAAATCACAGCAGGAGTCTGGTAATGCCACTTACAGTATCTCATTAAGCTATGGCATCCACAGGAAAAAACTGACAAACAAAGAGCATAATCCAAGGCACATTAACTGGGCTGATAATTCAATGAACTCTCATTTGGCAGCCATCTTGCCCTTGTGATGGTCTTTTTTTTCAGCCGTAGCAGCAGCAGCAGCAGCAGCAGAAGAGCACAGACCCCTCATGAAGTTCCTCTCCCTCTCTATCAATCTATCTATCTCACACACATACTGTATATCCCTCCTCCCTCTCTCTCTCTCTCTCTCTCTCTCCCTCCCTCTCTCTCACTCTCTCACGCTCTCTAAAAACAACAAAACATCCACCATTAGACAACGGGGTACCAGCGTAATTAGAAAATGACTTCCTTTGCAATCCTAGCTAAGTAGTTTACACACTGTAATTACAGGGACAAAATCATCTTTTCATCATTTCACTGATTGAGCTCATCAACCCAGTGGGATCCCAGGACTGTGCTCAGGCAACATCTGGGCTAAGAGAATTAGCCCTTAGTTTAGCAGGCCTTACACAGTGGCAAGCAACGCAGCATGTACACCGGACATGGCCGTGGTGCATGTCTCTAGCTGAGACTGCTGCCTTTTTTATTCCTTCTTCTATTTCGGTGTCACATTGGGTGTCAGATCAGGAGCCTTACCAAACTGCCGTCAGAGCGTTCAAAATGTACTTATTTTAAAACAGTTCAGGAGGTGAGCGCAGACATTGTAACTATCTCAATTCCCACACTTCCCCTCCAAAAAAAGCTCAATATCAAAGTTTTCCTCCCCTTCAGTACACTCCTGTATTTGTGAAGTGAAGCATTGAAGATCGACCTTGGTACATAACAACGTGTCTTTTCACGGGGAGCTCTGTTTACTCTAATTCTCTGTGTGCCCTGAGCCTTGACTTTCTAACAAACACATGTGGTCCTGGAGTTGAAGGTGAAGTGCCTCGCGTTCGTCTCTGTCCTGTGGAAAAGGGCTCTGCCTCTGTGTGTTGGCAACAGAGGCAAGTGTTTAATGTGGCAGCTGTTAGCCTCGTGGATTTTCACTAATCACTCTCTCCTGATTACTCTGATGAGTGTATGATGCTCTTAAATAATCAACCCGCAATGAAAAAAAAAGAGAGGAAAAAAAAAAAGAAAAATAATTATCATCATCTCCCTAAGTAGTGCAGCTGCACCCGCCTGCAATAATTACAACTAGAACAGGGCGCCTTCTCTCGTCACTTACAACCACTTATTATTAGAGATAACGCTAATTGGTGCAGTGGTGGGCGACAATTCTTCATGGGGTTCATCATAAAAAGCCAAACCTTGAAAGTTATGGCACATTAGAGGTCTTAAAGCCAAGGTACGGTATTAAACATTGCATGCTGAGACACGTCGATAATCTGAGCCAGGGGAGCAGTAGACGTCCTATCAGTAGCCCCTTGGTTGCCTCGCCGCCTGGCCCTCGCTCCACCCTTCCCCCACTCCTGGTATCAGCCTGGCAGACACAATTAACATTTTCATAAAAACAATTCCCTGCCTCCAATAGTCCAATGTAATTTGTTTTCCATCTCTGTTCATTAATCATTGTTTAAATCGGTGAGCCATCCCCTCCACTCTGCCATCTGCACTCAGCTGTGTTACAGATATGACACCTTCCCCCTTAATGGGAGCTGACAGCCAAGAGAGGAGGCCTGTGGAAAATAGCTTCCTGCATGTGCACTTCCACCTCGCATACTGCCAGCAGGTGAGAGAGGGGTTTTTAATGGGTTCTGATTAATCTCAAAGGCAAACAACATTACACTACAACATTATACAGCATGCAACACTGCGAAAAGCAGCGCACGCTCTCGCTTATATACAGCACAGCAGTATGGAAAACGGGCAAAGCAACAGTGGCGACAATAAGTGGACCAAAACTCATGCAGACAGGCTTTATAACAATGGCAGTGCATTCCACATTTTGTCGAAAGTTGTCGACTGTTTTTCCCCCCCTTCTCCTCCTCTAGTTAAATTAGTGCAGTGTTCCTACAATATGCTATTGTTTTCCTGGAATTGGGAGCAAGGTTATTAATTATTCACTGTTGTGTTCTCATATGAGGGGGCTATGCTTTTCACTGTATTGCCTCATAGCTCAAATACTTAGGGCCATGGTACTCGGGCAAATTTCATGAGGCAACATCACAGAGATATTATTATCACAAGGCAGACACTTAGGAGATTAAAAGTTTCCTGAAGAGTTTGAGTGATTGGAAATGTTCAGATTTTTTTCCCCGGTACAGTTTTTTTTTTAAAAAGTTCCAGGATTTCTGCACATTGGGGAACATAAATAAAATAACTTTTGCCTTCCCCCCCCCCCCCTCTTTCAAGTGATTTTTAAGCCTTAAGTCTAAATAGCTTAGGCATTTTTTTGGTGGGGAGAAAATCCTCCTCAGTGTGGCGGTAAAGAGGGTGCCAAAAAGTTCATCTGGCCTGTTGATTTCAGCATGGATTACAGATATTCAAATCATGTGCCTCATGTTCAAACAAGTGCTTCTATCAGGGGAGAAAGTTGCCAAGCAGAGCTTTGTCATGTAAGCTGCACGAATTTACTGCAGCATAATGAGAGAACGGCTGTGGCGCTACATTTAAAACAGTTTCATCCAGCCGCCCTCCCTCTCGCTAATTTCTTCTCAGTTAGGATGACAATAATTTCAGATGCCCCTCCGGTGTCATTTAAAAAATTACCCAGGTGTCACCTGAATGCACACTGGCCCAGTTTTTTTTCACTGTGCCACAGCTTATACATGGTCACACATACATCTCCAAAATCTTTTTTTTTATTTATTTTGGAGAGGGGGGATGATTCTAACAAGGACAGCAGCAGCAGTAGTAAATGATGTGTATATTCAAAGCTGAATATTTCATGTTGATTGATCGTACTGACTGCCACCCACCTGCTCCTCCTCCTGTCCCACCGGAGCTGGCATGAGGAGAATTCAGTAATTGAGAAGAGCAGAGCATGGTCTCTCTTTGCTCACATATGACAGATGGGGCATCATCGCTTCAAAGGAGAGCATTTGGAAACAGGAGGATGGGAGGGGGCAGAGGGTGAGGGTGGCTTTGAAAGTAGCTGTGCCACTCTGTACAGGTGACAATTAAAGAAGAAGAAAAAAGGTTACAATATCTGAAAGGAGGGCTGTAATAGCTGCAACTTAAAAAAAAAAAAAACATGAATAGTGAGGCTTTTTTGGGGAATGCTCTTTGTTTTTAACACACATCAGACAAACTGTACACCTTGCATCCTTATTCCCATTCACCTCCACACAACTTCATAAGCCCATTTGTCCCATTATTTTTGATTTTCTTGAATTGTAATTCGGGTGAAATTGATGCCAATCTTACAGAAAGCCGTAACTGAAATATCGTGGAACATGTTTACAAATCATATACACAATAAACCCCCCAAGAAAAGCACACACTTGCTGTTTCCTGCATCGTTTTGGAATTCTCTCGCCTAAATTTTTTACGCACAAGTGCACTCCCTCTGTCACCTTTCCACCCCTCGCCATTACTTACTTTAAGAACCAAATTTTTAAAAGGGGGGGAAGGCAACAGTGGCATCTCTGGGAAACGCTTGTCCATCAGAATTTCTGCTCGTCACAAAACTTTTCGCAAATAACTTGAGCCAAAAAAAAGAAAGAAAAATCTTCCGAGAGCCGCAGAGATTTCTCTTACCTGGCCGGCGCGAAGGAGGACGCGGAGGACGCGGCGGTGACAGCTGGAGTTCAGTGGAGAGTGATGTTGAACTGGATGACTGACTGCTGACTGACGGACTGTACGCTTCACACGCTTTATCATAAACGCCCAGCACACACAGTAGGACCCAGATTTCCGCTTGAACTGCCGGTTTCCTCCGCTCTGAGAGGAAAAAGAAAGAAAAAGAAAAAGAAGAAACCCCTTTGAGCGTCTTCTGGAGCCAGACGAAGCCAGCAGCGCGCTTTGCTCTGTAGTATTTCCAGTTGAAGAAAGAGGTAATGAAATCTTATAAAAAAAAAAAAAATTACTCGGGATACTTCGACATGTCCCGAAGCCGTATGTCTCCCTCATCTGGCCGCTGGTATGTAAGTGTAACAGACTGGCACCGTGCGTAAAATGTGCACCGCCGTCTCCAAGACGCAGACTCCATCAATCAGATTCTTTTTTTCCCTGACATGCATGCGTTTGAATGCATTATGTGGTATTAGGCTTGTCACATTTGTTGAGGGGATGGATTCCCTGCGAGAGTGGCACTTTAATGTTTGGGAAAGTTCTGTGAAAGCATGAAGGATTGTTTGTGTTGGATCGTTAAAAAAAATGGTACAGGCTGATCCTGACCGCCTTGTATGGCCGCATATGTGTCCAAACTGCTTGCTAGAATAATATGAGACGAAAATATTGCACCTCAGTGATTTAGCATTTTTAGTTTGTCAGTGGCTCTATTAAGGAAGCTTAATTGGATGCTGGCATCATCTATCACATTACCATCCACCTGACCTTCACTGTGGATTATCCCCCCCCCCCGTCCCCCCCCAAAAAAGCCAGGAAGATAAGCCATTTTACTTCAAATATTACCTTAAAAACATATTCCTCTCAGAAAGAAAATCTTAAATGGAGTGGTGTAAATAAAGCAAAAAACCTACATAAGAAAACACAGCAACAGGTCTGCAACGTGAATGTGCTGATCATTGGTTCTTAAACTCTAAGTTAGAGCACTTTTGTTGGTGAAAGATGTCCATTTATTGTCATTCATGCCGTGTGAGGATTAAGGCTGTTATAATCTGTATATGAATCATCAGTCATTTGTGTTTTTATATATATATAAAGCATTAGAAAGTAGTGGGAAATAACCATCACAGAGTGCCGGAATAAGAATTTACTCATGTAGGAGAAATAAAGGCAGAGATCCTGACATTTTAACAGCTGGAACCAAGTAGCATTCGACATTTTTCATTTCATTTCATTTCAGTTATTTATTTATTTGAACAGGGACAGTGTACAATATACATTAACCTCAGAAAGGAGAGATGCATTGTACCAGGTTGTAGCACTAGTGGTAATTTCCACCTGTAGTCCCTGGGCAAGCTGATGTTAAACAAACATAAATGCAAACTAGTAAAAAAAAAAAACATTACATTAATCAATAAATTTCCCCCAACAGCATAAAATTTATTCACCCAGAAACACTCCTCAGCAAATACACTCTCACATGCACACAATTATGTTACATATTGTGGGAGCAGGTTTGATTTTAAAGAAACCGTTGTTTGGCCTTACGTGAAAAAGTGTGATAGTTTGTACATGTGATCAGCTCTGTTGGTAACACATTCCACTGTTTGATGGTCACACATGAGAATGCTGAGCTGCCAAATGCTGTTCTGCATTTAATAACTAATAAAGGTCAGATATTTTCTAATTAATTGGCTGGTCCTGCTCTTATAGTGATTATTACTCAATAATCACAAATATTTAATATGCTGTTTAATAAATGTTCCTCCAAACATCTAAGTGAAATACATATTAGTTCAGTTTTATATTTTTCCAAAACCTAAAAAACCAGATGGCAAGAAATCAAAGTGATATTTGAGTCGAATTTGAGGATAGAAAAACGACGCTTCAGAAATCATATCATGGAGCTGCTTCTGAACACCTGTTTCTTTCCCACCTGAAGTTCATTAGTGGGGAAGAAGTGAGGAACAGAGACCGGTTGCTCTTATCGGCCCTGCGTGTAAATGATGTAGCTACAAGACACTCGGATCTTTAATTTCATGTGTTCAAATAGCAGCGAGGCAGATATGCTGGCTGCCGTTTAATCCATTTTCTTCTGTCATTTGGAGCTAAATGCAACTCTTCCTCTCAGCCTCTCAGGCCCGAGCACCTGTCTGGACAACAATACCTGCTTGAGTCCTTCATCACGCAACCCCTTAAAATCCCCCTTAATCCCTGAAATGTAGATCTCGAGTGTGTGTGTGTGTGCGTGTGTTCCGGCTCATTACATAGTTTGCATGCTAGATTTCTTTGAAATGTAGTTCTGCTATGTTCCAGCATATACCTTCACAGCTTAACCTACATAAGTCCATTGATCTGTGTCTCACCAAACACAACGCTAGCATGTTAAGCATTGCCTAATCTGTCTCATGCTACCTGGATTTTCATATTGGAGAAATAATCCTGATGAAAGGGCGGGGGGTGGTAGAGTCACCTCAGGACCTGTTAGAAAGCTTCTTATCGGAGACCTGCACTCCCACCATTTAACTAAAAGGGGAGTGATAGTCCTTTAACTCATATTGTAAGCTCTAATTAAACTTGTTTTTGGAGGTAGATGAAGTACAGCGGCATGCTTCAGCTGCCCTGCTAATAATCAGAATAACAAAAACAATGCTGTTAAGTCCACCATGATGCTCTTTTAATGCCTACTAACAAGAGAATGCCTCTTTCACCTGGCTTTAAGTTCAGTCATTTTGGGTGAAATGATTATTAGAAGCAACTTCAAACATTCACAGAGCACAACAAAATGTTAGTAGGGGATTTTTTTTTTAAATGTTGGATCTTCAATAGGAATGAATGGATGTTTTGTTTGTGTAGATTTAACTAAAATCATCAGAATAATTAGAAAAATGCCACTACAGTAATCATGAAGTCATATTTTTATGTTTATATTTTATACTAGTGCAATCATGTGATGCTGGGTTGCAAACTTGTCCACGTCTTGTACTCTGTCAGGAAAAGGAAGCACAAACATCAACACAAATACTGTACATAAGCAAAAATTTGAAACCCCTTTGAAACTGGTTGTCACTATACCCAGGTTACCCATTAAGTCTTTGAAATCTGTGCATTTTCCTGTTATTTCTGAGCATTTAATAAACAAAAATGTCTCATTCTTGAGCAGATTAAACCACAATTAACCAAACAAGTTAAATAGCTTCTGAAAAGACGATTGATTTGCCATTTTTATTCTCATTTCTTTTCATTTTGGTGCCAGTGACTTGCCTTTGCAGCTGGCTTCAACCTCTGCGGCAGGTGCCAAAAATTCTTCTATGCCAGAAAAAAACCTGACTACATTTATTTAACAACTATAGTTGCATCTCAGATTAAGATTTTAGATTATAAATGCATGTAATGAGGTTATAAAATGCAACAATTCCTTTTAGCTTGTAACCATTTACCAAAGAAAACAGAGTTCTTTGTAAATTGTGAAATATTTCACCTCACACACATATGGAGTCATACAATGGTTTTCCATTCTATGCTTTTCCTAAGCTCATTGACTGCAGCCATTGTGATCTCTAAATAAGATTTTCATTTGGTCTGTAGCAGTGAAATTTTGGTATTGCGCCAGTAGCACCCGTGATTTGTGCGGCTTCCTTCCCTTCCATTAAGGCTGCAGTTTGACTGAGCTTTTACAAACCAGAGAAAGCGTTCTGTGCTCAATTGGCTTCCAACTTTGATGAAACGTTATTGCTCCCTTAGAAATTTTGGCTGCAATTTGGGCTGGTGCTTTACTTAGCTCTTCAAATTTTAATGCACAACAGGAAATTCACTAGGAGTAACAATAATTCATAAAAGCTCATATTAGCTCAGTCAGTGTCTGGTAATAGCCGTTTAAAGACCAAACTATTTACACTAAGTATCAGGAGCAAAAAGAAATGTGTTACTGTCACCCATTATTATTACGCAGTTTGTACCGCCAGTTGGAGAAAAACTTCAGTTTGTTTCTAAGATACTGAGGAAAACAATAAAGCTTTTCCAGCAGAATATAAATAAAATTGACATCTACCTCATCCGGGGAAGTGTAAAATATTATTTTTTTACATGGAACAAGGAAGGAATCCAGACTAGTAGTCAAAATCATTTATTTTTCTTTCAGTTTCCATCAATATTCTTGTTTTGTCTTTACATAAAGCTTGTCACAAAGGAGTACGTACATTCATTAGGCAGGTCAAGAGCAGACAAAATGAGAGCTAGCGGCCACCTGATCATGTTAAATGACTAATTTTTTTAAAAAGAAGAAAAACTAGGCAACTCGTTCTATGTGGCGAAGCCTACAGTCTTGCCTAACGTGGCAAAAGCACAAATCAATTGGAAAGCAGTAGACAGGTTAACTTACCACAAATAGCAAACTGCTTAGACAACATAAAGATGGGCAACTGTTAAGTGCTTTTTGAACTGTAGGGCTAGATAAGCAAAAGAGATGCTTTAAACAGTAACTGGAGCATGTTAAAAAGCAGTGTTATACTCAAGGCTGACTCGTTGCTACTGTACTATGTCTCATATTTACCGACAGAAACCCTGTATGATTAGAAGTGTGAGTGGATGAAAGTGAAAGAGAGTGGTTTGCCTTTTGCTCAGTCCATCAGTCGTAGAAAACAAACGAAGGCTCGAGGAAAGGGGTTAACGTGAAGGACATTTGCTCGGTAACAGTCACTTCTGCTGCAGCCTGGCAGCTTTGAACTTCGATACCCTTTTGGGGGCCTGCTGGGGCGGAGAGACATCGGGAGCCACCTCCTCCTGTTTCCTCTCCAGGATTGTTGGCAGAGCTGGTGGAGCGATGGTCAGGTGGGGGACAGCTGAAGGCATCGGGTCCTTTTCTACCACGGTACCTGAAAAGGCCTGGAGAAGAGAGAAATGAAAGTAAGGAGGGTGGTGTTGGGATTTGATGGCTGATCATTTTCAATTGAACCGCAACACAAAAGAGTTTCTACTATTTTCACGCTGTGTTTTTCTTGTAGTAGACATGTTGAACTACATTTTATTTTCAGAAACCTTCTCTGCTTTTTCACTTTGAAATGACATTAAAGGTTGAGTACGTGACTCTAGTTCAAGCCACTTTTTGTCAAATATCTCTCCACAGTCTGCTAGCGGTCTGTTCTGTGTGCATACTTCAACAGAATCTAGTGTTTGTACACAACTCAGACTCTGCAAATGGGAAACAAAGCAGCTCAGACTGATCCACACAACACAAATCCAGTGTGTCCTATGCACATTTGAGCTTGTGCACGTTTGTTTGTGGCACATGCTAAGTAAATATGCTAACTATTATATGTCAAGAATCTGTCTTCACAATCTCAGACTCCACAATCGGGCACTAGACGGGAATTCTTCATGCAATCAGTCAAACAACAAAAACAATATCATGTCGTCTTTTGACCTCAAATCTGCTGGGAAGTTGCATGGGCACTGCTATGGGACTGTCTTCCTCTGTAATGCCATCGCTGGTGTCGCTGTGCGTCGCCTCGTCGTGGCTGAAGCTGCGTCCAATCATCCTGCGCTCGTCGAAGTCTGCTGCGCTGCTCTCGCTTGTGTCGCTGCAAACGCTGTTCTCTCGACTGCGTGACTTCAGGATGGACTTTCTGGGGATGGGTTCCCCGTTCTTCACGTCCACAAATAACCTTTACAAAAACAACAGTAGACTTTACCCGATCAAAGCGGAATATCTTGCATCTAAACTGAGTCCACATTAGGTTCATTATCAGACAGAATGGATTTGGTTTTTACTTTTTTACCTGTAAATGTCTGCTGGTGTTGTGATTTTATGTAGTTCGTGATGCGAGTGTCCGTTATTGTGGCCATTTTTCTTTTTCCTTTTTGAGTGTTCCTTCTGCTCTTTCCTTTCGCTGAACTTCAACATGGTGTTTTTGCCTGTATTTATCCTCACCTACAGCAAAAGACGTTACAGTTAAAGGGTGAAGAGAAAGCTGCCAAAACAGAGGCACACTGCACAATTAAGAAGAAAAGGACAAGTGTTCCGATATCCTTAGTACCCATCTGTAAAATGTTCAAAGTTATTTATCGCCCTGACCTTCTTGGGTTCGACTGTGTGAGAGAAGAAGATGGTGGGCAAACAATTATCCTCCTCTTCCTCGTAGTCTTCATCCTGTTTCTTGTCTGTGCTGAGTGGTGCTTTGCTGTTAGAAACGGAGGTCCAGCTCGGCTTCAAACTCAGGCCGTTTACTGGAGGTGCAGCGTCGGCCTCCTTCTCCTCCTCTGAGGAAGACGATGATGTGTCTTCACCGTTCATGTCTGCATTGTCGGATAATCTGAAGGAAAACATTACCAAGAGACTTTTCAGTTTGTCTTGAGGTAAGAAAATGTTAAATTTACTGAGGGCAGTATGAGTTTGTGGATATACCTGTCCTGCTCGTCTTGTAGCTCCTCGAGTTTTTCAAGTTCATCCAACCGAGCCCACAACTCCTCTTCAGTCATGACGCCTTTTCGGCTCCCTCCGTCTTTGCTCTCTCCTTCATTCTCCTCATCCTCCTCCTCTTTCATATTCCACACCACATCCAGCTTGGGCTTAGAATTTGGTTTGTGAGCTATTCTTTGCTTTCCTGTTAAAACATACAGCATAAAAAAGAGAAATTCTTAATGAAGAAATGCTTAAACGTAGAATTGTGAAACGAGTTAAGCAATGGGCACAAACCATGATGTGCAAGTGAAATGAGGTCAGAAAAAGGCTGACAGAGATACCTTTGGTGACAGCAGAGTCATTGTTTCCGACATCTTCTCTGATGTCAACATAGTCCCCTTTGCTCTAAAGAACAAGAACACTTAAGTCAATACATTTGTCCCTGTTTATATGTTACACAATACCTCATGTGTGATACAATTTGGAGTAAATGCAACATACGGCTGAGATGGTTTCCAAATCCTTCGCAAACCCGACTCTGGCTTCAAAGTTTTTCATCGTCTTGGACAGATCATCTAATTCATTCTTCACATCTGTACAAAACATATTTAAATGTGCATTCAGGGAGACGGAAAAAAACACTGGCTGCAGGCGAAAAAAAAAGAGATTTCAATAAAACATTTAACATAACAATGACGACCAGCTGCTGAAGAGTTAAAATCTTAAACAAGTTGCGGAGGGGGAAGAGAAAAAAAAGGAGATGAAAAATGATGACACAAACAGTTCATAATATCTTCTGCCCTGAATACTACTCCGGATCATTAAATCTTCACAACAATTAAGCCCTTTCACTAATAGCAGCAGAGGGCCCTTGTTTCCATGGCGATCGGGAGCCCCTCCAGTCAGTGCATCAACTGGAAGTGAGGAAAGGTCAAACACAGAAGGCCTGACAACTCAGCCGCTGTCTGACACATTTCAGCTAGCTATGTTTGTATTACAGCACTTAGCTCTGTAATAGCAGGGTGGGCAGGGTCAGGAGATGGGGGAGGAGGGGGGCTGCGGATGGGCTGTGGCAGCACATTTCTGCTTCACTAAACATTCTAATAATGTTCACATCAGAGATCGTTACTTGGGCCCATTTGACTTGATATGAGATTTTTCAGACCTAGAATGAGCAGCAGGGTTAACGCACAGGGAACTGCAGCAACACACAGCCCGTGTTAGATCGAACAAACGTGCTGCACTGGCGAGATTTGACCGCAGGAGAGGAATGTGTTGTTGGTATAGACTGTTATTACAAGATTTACAACCAAAGGCAGTGACAGTGGTGACCTGTAATGTATGAATGCAAGTGCAGCACAGCGGCAGATATGCTTTGCAGCTTGCAACCCCTTTTAACCACATGTGAAACAACCCAACCTGCACAAAAAGCAGCACAGTATCAGTGCATGGCATAAACAGAAACAAAGGTTCGTCCCAAAACTCCTGCTGCGAGTCGGTTTAAAGCAAGTTTTGTCATGTCAGTGCTCAGACAAGCAATCCAGACATGATACACCAACACCCTCTGCTGGATGAACAGCAGCGTTGAGGGACGGCATTAAAATCACTGTCTGATGTCTGTTCAGAGGACGGGAAACAATCAAAAACACTCACATTTCATCCTGTGATCGACGATTTTCTGAGCTTGCTTGGCAGAGCACTTCGCGAACCAGTTGTCACCCAGCAGCACTGTGATCTCGTTGGTGTGCACCAGCTTCCCAGGCATGAAGGCCAAAGGGCCAAATGGCACCTGTTCATAGCACAGTGGATGAAACAAAAGAAGAAGAGCAGAGCAGAAGAGAAACACAACAGATGAAGCAGGTGGTGGAATGTGGACATGAAAGTAGGGCAAAAAGAAGAAATAAAACTGTCAGTGACGGGAGTAAAAACACATGTATGCAGGGCCCACTTCTGGGAAGTTAACAATGTTTTCATTTCTGTGTATATTAAACAGTATTAGCACTCACCATGATGTCATAGGACAGCTGATCAGGTAGAGTTTGGAGGCGGGCATTCAGAGCTTCATAGTCACCTGAAACCTTCTTCCTGCAAATAGATTCAACAATTGTTCACATAAATGTTCTTTTGTAATTGAAGCCACAGCTCTCCTGTCCGCTTTGGTTTGTTTGACTTGTGTAGGGATAAATCAAAATGGCAACAATGGCAAACAAGCAGCAGTTATGGAGTAATGGGGAAGTGCCTGTTTCCCTTTCAAAGACTTGTTGTAACCCAAGTGGCCTCAAGATGTCGCTGTTGTTCATTTGTGTTTTCTTGCTGCTGGGCAATGTGCAACTTCATTACAACAGAGTAAAAATGTAACTGCAAACCCTCCACACAAAGTGACAATCACAGCAGCAGTTTGTCAATGTAACACAACGACCAAAGCCTAATGTCAGCTTTGTCTGTAACACAAAACACTCAGGCCGGCTTAACTTCCAAAGTCGTTTGCAGCAAAGTAATACAGCACGGTGCAGCCAAAAGAGCTTAACACTGAGCAATAAATCTCTCACTGGTCTGCCTCAATTGGAAGAGTATTCTCCCCTTTGCACTCTCCTGGTGCACCCTAATGTTTGAAACAGACCGTTTTAATGGCCACTTTAAAATCCAATTACTAAACTGCTACAGCAGCACAGAGAGTAATACTTTTATGTAAGTTTTGTAATGGGTGCAGTATTTTAATAACATTTGTTTTGTATAAGCAAGAGAATGTCAAAAATTATTTTATCACTAAAGACATTTTGTCACAGTAAAAAAAAAAAAAAAGAAAAGTGAAAATAATAAAATTGATGACATTTTGTCCTGGTCCTCTCCATGTTGGCTTACTGTCACATTCTGAGTTTTTTTTTTGGAAACCTGAATAGAACAAAGCTCTTGTTTCAAAATCAAGTCAGATGTATTCAAAAATCTGCTCTGAAAGGGGGATATTAAACTTTCTGAGGTGGCTTTTCCCGTAAATCCAGACTGAAATGCATTATTAAACAAGTGCAGAGCTTAGAGAGAAAAGGCTAAATACTGGACTTTTGGCTTCATAATGTCGTAAATCACAAAACGGCAATAATTATTTTATGTGTTTTTCTGCTACTTTTGAATTGGAATTTGAAAATAGTTGCATTAAGGCCTTGTTCACACACATGAATATTCTTTAAAATATAGTTTTTTTAATGCATTTGGGTCTTTCAACCATATACAAATGCAGTTTTGAGTCACTGTAAACTGATCTTCCTGGAAAACTCCATTTGAAGTGCTGATGTATAGACAGTAGGCCTGAACAAGTACTTGATTTCAAATTTAAACTGCATTTTAAACAATGCAATTAAGTAAATCACAAAGGCTGCAGGTTAGGAGACATGTTATCCTGCAAATCTAACCCAGGATATACACCGATCAGGCATAACATTATGACCACCTGCCTAATATTCTGTTGGTCCCCCTTATGTGGTCAAAAATACTCTGAACCATTGGACATGGACTAGAGGACCTCTCAGGGTGTCCTGTGGGGTCTGTGACCAGGATGTTGGCAGTGGATCCTTTGGGTACTCTGGCTTGTGCAGTGGGGCCTCTGTCCATTAAACTTGTTCCACTGCATCCTGTTGATGCTTGATCACAATGGGGTGTAGGAAGTTTGGAGGTCAGATCAACATGTTGGGCCATTGTCATGTTCCTCAACATGTTCCTGATTGATTGATGTTTTTGCCATGTGGTGGGGTGCATTTTCCTGCAGGGGTAGGCCAGTGACATTTGGAATTTCCATTCGCATGAGGGAGTGTGCTTGTTGTGGGACAATGTTTATTTGGGTGTCTAAGTCTCATCAACACAGATGTCAAAATCCAAGGTTTTCCAGCAGAACAGCAAATAGTACCAATGTGATCAATGTTATTCACTTCACCTGTCAGTGGTCATGCTGCTGATTGGTGTATACTGTTGTGTCAATGGTTTTACAAATTCATGTCATCTTACTTGGCTGAGAGTCACACTTTTTATGTTATCTTATGCTCCATTACATGCTTGAAATCTATCACACAATAAATATTTAACTGAAGCTTGACTTTAAAAAATTGGATCGCAAGTCAAATCATGATGGCAGTGTCTGCCAGCGTCGACTAGATAATTAATTGCAATTACATATTTCCCCAAATCGTTCAGTCCTAGCAGAGAGGGAAAAAAATACATTTTTGGAAACAGTAATGCAGATACATGTTGACTTCCTGATTGGGTTTTATCAATCAGATTCATCATTTGACTCTATAACTAAGCAACCAACCCTCTGGTTCCTGTTTACAATCCCAGTATAGTATAGACAGAGATTATTCTTTAAGCAATTATAAAAGCCTTGTCGGAAAACCTATTTTGTGGACACACGCACCCACAAAGGTGTTATCAGTTATTCTGCCAAAATTGACCACAGTGTGGATTAAAGGGCGGCGAACTATACTGGAAATTACAGAAAGCAACTGGATTAACGTACAAAAAAGAACAGTACAGGTGTACTTTGTAATTTGACAGGTCCAGCAAAGCTAACAGGAGAGTAAGTGTGTACAGTCTCTGTACACACAGTGTTTACAGAAGCTCTAATCAGCAGTTAGTGATATCACCTGTATGAGTCCAACATGGCAGGCTGTAATTAAATAGATACTCCTGACTCCTTTGCCCAACACCAAGATCCCAGGTTTTCTTCATAACTGCCTTAAATTCCACATAATACAGAATTAGGCTTGATGTGTTTACAAATTTTTCATACTTCACATGATATCAAAGCTCATCTTCAGGCTATCCCAACTACTCCAGACTGTGTAATCGATACTAACAATATCGGCGACACCCTACTGCTTGCAATCTATGAGACTGCACTTACTGTATCAAAGTTTCACTTAAGTAAAGCCCCACTCCACAGGCATGGTCCACTCACTCAGGTGTTTCCACTTAATCTGCCTGATCAGAGCTCTGCATGCTCTAAATATCCGTACACAAAGTGGCTATGTGTTAATTTCCTTAATTACATCCACGTTCCCATCACTTGGGGTTTCATCTCTTCCACCGAAGATGCAAAGTGAGAAGAAGTGAGGAGGGACGAAATATGTTTTCCGAGGAATGAGACTACCCGACTTCTGAATTGACACCAACTGTTTTGTTTGGGGTTTTATTTGCACTGACAATGTGATGTACTGCACAGATACTACAGCTTGCACAGTAGAGCAGCGATGTCCTCATTTCATATCATCACTGACTGCTCCTCAGAGATGCCTCCTTGACCTTAGGCCTCTCACTCTTCAGAACAGAAATTACAGGTTTGGCTTTAAGATGAAGGACCAGAACAATTTTCAGCTTGAGCAAAGATCAAGAGGTGAGGAACAATCAAATAAGAGAACTGGAATGTTCCTTCACTGTGTTTGACTGACATCTCCCTCCGTCTCCTGTTGTCGCTGCTCAGACTATTACCTTAATCAATCTAATTCTGATATGTAACAGCAGGGGAAGCACAAGTAATAAAATAAAATTAATCACGACTGTATTATATTTAGCTGCTTCCGTTTCCTCCTCCCCTTATTTCGCATGCAGGCTCACTGTCGCTGTTTCCTATTAAATGTTCGAGTGCTGCTGGTAATGTTAATAGTAGCGCCTGTTTTTTCCTCCACAACAATAATAAGTCAACATGTCTCCTGTGATAAAGTCATGGTGCTTTATTAAACCCGAGCAGCAAACTAATTAAATAGAAGACAATATAGCATGATTGTACGATGTTGGGAAAAAACTGACATTGCAATATTTTGGGTTTTTTTTGCAATATAATATGAAAAAAAAACACAGATGACTTGAATAACTCTATTTGGAGAGAATTAATCATTCTCGAATGATTGGGGTGATTTTGTAAGAGAGTATACCTGCATTTAAAATTTAAAAAAACTTAAAAATGCTGGAAAACACTGGCGAAAGCAACCAAAATGTATTCATATCTGGCTTTATACTTCTCATACAGAGCTTTGTGGTGCCCATGTCAGCAAACACCAGTTTAGTCAAGAACCCTAAAATGTAAATAACTTCTATCAGACAGACACTCTTTTAGGTTAGTCATGGAAAACAAGAATTGTGCAAGTTTTCTTTCTGTATTAAGCCACAAAAGAAGCTGTAGCATGATGTATGTGAGTAAATTTGCCTTATTTCACACCGTACTTTCTACAATGTGACCATCACGTATGCACACAATGTTGAAACGATATATCATACAGCCCTACTTGATCATCTACAAAAAGTTGGAAGCAGGCTTTAGTCCAACCAGCAGTTCCTTAAACATAATAACTGAATACCAGTGTGAGGGTGTGCAGAGGCTTTAAAGTTGCTCAAATATTTATTCAACTTATATGGACTCACTTCGACAAGCAAACTTAGAAGAAAAATTGAACGTCCTACAAAATCCTGACCAACTTTTAGGGCAGTTTCTGAGCAAAACAGGACAAAAAATCAGATGTCATAGCGAAGTTAAGTGAATTATAAAACAGTAATACTGAACTTTTGAGTTATTTTGAATAACAATACATAATTTCACAGTCTCCGCCTGTATTGACTTGTATTGGTAAATGAAGATTTTTGTACAGTGTTCTGTACAAACGCGTCACATGTTTAAGACCACACACTTTGTGCAACAGTTAAAAGGACTTTTAATGCTTACCAGTGCTGCATCCGACTCTCACAGTTTTTCACCACCTGTTTTAGGACAAACAATTTCAGGATGAATGAAGCTGACAATGCATATGCAACTTTTACAGTCTTTTTGTCCAGAACATAACAAATGATCAACGCTACTATCAGACTCCCAATTCAGAAGTATTTTCCAATCCTCACTGTCACTTCAAACACTATGAGATAAACACACAGATAATACACATTGCTATACAGTTAAAGAATCACCACACACAGGGAAATCCACATTTATACCCAACCAATTCAGGGAAGCAGAAGAGGATCACAGCTGTCAAAACGACATCCAAATGGTCGGGACATCTGCACAAACATCCCTTCAATGGGAAGTTTTCTGCAGTCTGACTGAAGCCGAAACCACAAAAATATGAAGCTCTAGCATCATTTTAATATCATATCTTTGGATTATTGGACAGTAAGAGTCAAGTCACCATAATTTATAAAGCACACATTGAGCCAAAGTGGTCTCCAATAGAGGAATAATGTTCAAGTGTTGAGATTAAGACCCTAAAATGTTATTTTTTATAGAAATATACCTGATTGGTTTAAATATTACTGAGAGAAACTGATTACACTTTAACCTGCAGATCATATTCATGTGTATGGGGTTATAGATTAACAGGCAAATTCATTTTACACTAGTTTGCTAATCTACTATTCATAAAAACACATGCAAAGTTTAGTTTTAAAAGTGTGGAGGAGATTAATTCCTGCAAATAAAACTCAGCAGCAGGAAAGAAACGAAACTAACTTTAACACACCCTCCTCCTGGTGCGTTTAAAGAACATGTGAGTCGCTGCAAAGGGAGGAAGCTTCTGGAAAACGGAGTCAAAACAAAACATGTTAGCTTACAAATGTGATTTAGGATGCAATTTGGAGCTCATGCGTCCTTATTGGCATTATTTAATGTTTAAAAAGCACTTCTTCACGCCCACTCGTGGCTCAGAGTCACACCGCGTGGTCAGGAGCTCTGCTAACGTTACTTACTAGCTTGCGAAGAAGAAAAAAAACTGTGTGGTGACAACTGCTAAAATTTACCTTTTCGTGTTCCTCTCGGAGCCTGACAACTCCGTCGAAACGCTCCACATTGGTTTTACCTTTTTCGGCCATTTGTCAAGGGAAGAGCACAGAGGGAATTGAGTGGTGTTTTGTCAGTGACCCCAAAACAAAAGCTCAGGGGTTGTTGTGAGTCCTAAAGAAGTGTTTATGAATGCAGCAGCAGCTTCCCCTCGGCGCCGTACTGCTCGTATTCATCAATGGGGCAGTGATAGTTATCCACACTCTCGGAAGTAAACGCATCTCACACGCTCATTTCAGGGTTTCTGCATGATTTCCCAAAAATATCCACCGCAGTTAATATCCAGAGATTAGCAGATATTTCCTCGTCACTCTCTCCGCTGCGCCGTGAACACCTCCGGTCTCGGTCGTCAAGACAACGGCGACGACAGGAGCACATCCGGTTATGATATTCAAAATAAAAGAATTTGCACTTTCTTGTAACTGTTACAAAATAGTAAAATAAAATAAAGATCATTTCTAATGAACAAAAGTAACGAAAAAACAATGTGGTAAGATAACAACAAAAATACCACTTTTTAAACTTAATGCATTACAAGTTAGCCCTGTATTAAGACTTTTGATCCACTGTAAACTTGTTCTTTCACTCATTTAAATAAATAAAAGTTGTTGACTTTAATTGTTTTTCAATTATTAGTTGTTATTTCACGGATTTTCTATGTTTTCTTAAACTAATAATATCTACTAAACACTTCCAAAAAGTATAAATGTAGTTGTTGACTTTAAAAAAAAAGAAGGAAAAAATATTGGTTTACTTTGGAGTGCATTTCATTAAAACATTTGAATAAAAAATTAATAACTATTTTGACTGTAATTCTTGCCGATTTAAATCAGCCAGAAAAATAATTATTTTACAGACATTTGCCATTATTTGACAGAAAAACATATGTATATTAAGGATTTAAAAATGGTAAAAAAAAAATTTGCAGATAAAATCAATTGAAATCCAACAAAGAAGTATTAATTTACATGTTGACTGTAGAAAACACAAAAAACAGCAAGAAAATATAATAAAAATATTTTTACAAATCGTAGCTTGTTCTTTATTTATTTACTTTGTAAGTTACTAAATTCACAATAACGTGCACAGTTACAGTTAGTGAAAACAGCCAAGTATGTCCTCGTTCTTGATTTTATTTTGAAGACAAATCATGATTTTTTCATCCTTTTTGCCGCCAAATATCGCCAACTTGGCGCAGCTGCTCCTCCGTTTCTCCCGGTGTACTCTGGGTAAATGTGGACGCCTGCACAGATGTAAACAGTCGACATAATGTATCTATTAAAATCGAGCTGCACTGACTAACACACAGTAACACAACGATAAACACAAGGGAATACAAGAAAAGCAGAAGTGGCCTTAATCCTCCCCACTTTGATCTGCATGGAGCTGCACGATTTTGCACATGTACAGCTAATAGCTAAACATACATTCATATAATAGAGCATATATGTGTCAGGGGAGGTGAATTAGATCAAACAAGACAGCTGTAGTGAACTAGTTTGCTTCAGAAAAGTAGTATATTACATCCAGGTACCAGCCCCCTCGGTGTCTGACGTTCATTGGCTGTTTATGTTGCTTTTAATTGCTGTCGGAAATATCACGAGCAGCAATTATAAACAAGTGCGAAACAAGACTCGGGCGACAAAAAGCAACACATAAATAGTCATTTAAAATTAAATGCAAAATTCTATGCAACACCAAATGCATATTGTTTGATATGAGGGCTTTACTTTTATCATTTATGTAAAATGGAGAAAAGCGTTTGCATCATGACTGCGCTCTTGAACCTGCCTTGTTATGAAGGGATGCTGCACAAATAAACTCACTTTAACTTGTCAGTTGAAGATACTAGGAATATTTACGAAGTATTTAAGTGGCTCCTTACAACCTCCTTGATTTGTAGAACTTTCAGTTAACAAATGCATTCTTAATTATATGCTTAAGTTTTCATTCCAAAGCTGCTACAGACAGTGAGGTACTGCACTCTATGTCATCTAAAGCAAGCTCTATGATACAGATTTTTTGTTTGTTTGTTGGCACCTCAGCCCCCTAGTGATCCCCCTCCTTCTCCTAGAAACAGAAAAAATCACAAAAAGACAATAAGATACTCAACAATAGCTATAAAGATACAAAATGAAGACAGATAGCAAAGTAATTTAAAAAGAAAACAAAATGATTAATTTACCCTTGAAACTGCACAACTTAAATATAATATTATGTCTAAGTGGGTTCATCTGCACAAGAGAAATCCTCTGGAAAACATGTTGTAACATTTATTTCTGTGGTTTACACATGCTGCTGCTTGAATTTAAAAAAAACCCCATCCCTAATAGATTCTTAACATTGCAGAAATTTTTACATCCTCAAACTGGTCAAATATAAAAACAATAAATTAAAAACGGAATGAAATAAGATTAAAAAATATATATAAATTCAATTAAATTAAAACACATTAAGATAAAACATAATCTATAACCATGAGACGAGCTCTTGCAATAAATGTCTTATGATTATTGTTTTTTTATTTGCACTGATCTAAAACTACGTTGGTAAAGATGAAAAAATAAAGACACTTCCTTAAAATTAGCGTCTGAGTCCTTCTGATTTTAAACTTTAAAAATAAAAGTCCTTTAAACTCAAACAATGTCGGTTTTCATCTGTGTTTCTGTGTGTATTGATTGTTCTTAGACAAAAAGGTAGAGAGTCCTGGATTGGTCGAGTTTCCGTGAATGCAGCATCTTCTTTTTCCCGTCAGGCACCGCGGTCAGTGTCAGACAGCAGGAGCAGAAATCATGAGAAGCTGCCGGTTGAAAAGGGGAGAGCTAAACTCCTGACAACATTATAGAAATAAGCTCAGTACATGTTAGTGAGGATTTATTACAGCAGTAAGGTATGTAAATATTAATTATTGTGTTTATTTGACAGACTTTAAATCACAGTGACTTGATAATATTTAGCAGAAAGAAGCACCACTGTAATGCTAGCTTATGATGCTTTCTGATGCAACCAATTTCACTTTTAATTGTGATCTCAGTAAATAGTCAGCTTTGTATTTTTAAATTGTGTGGCACAATATTCAGTATATTTAGCATATTCAATCCTCTGTATGTGAAGCTGCTTTGTGTCAGTGTCTAAGGTGGTTTTATACAGTGTTTTTTTTGTAAATAGCAAACACTACTGTACTAAGAATTGCAGTTTCTGCCATATGTAACTCTATAAATGCGATCCACAGCATGGGTCATCGGATTGATGATGTTATGAAGCTGTGCTGTGAGTTATCTGCCAACCAGCAAATTCAGACCACAGTCAAGGGCTCTGGGAAGGGAGCAGCAGCAGCTGGAGGACTGGCCTTCGCTGGAGGGTTGGTCGGGGGTCCTCTAGGTATTGCAGTGGGTGAGTGGAAAAAAGAGACAACAACTTTACTTAAATTAGTAGAAAAAATATTCAGTCAATTGTCTTTATCGACTGATTACCAGCCTGTTCCATTACCAGCTCTGATATTCCTTATTTTTCCAAACATCAAAATATTCTGATAAACACAAGTGCTATTTTGACTCTGATGCAGCAGCTTCTCTTTATCTGTGGTCACCACTCTGTGATCTGTGAGCAGTGCCCGACTCACAGCATTACAAGATACGACTAGATTTTGATTCGTCACGGGGAAATTCACATTACAGCAGCTGGATATAACTGAAAAAAGAAAAAAAACAAAAGTAGAATAAAGATAAAAATGACAATATAATAAAGACTACGTTCATCTTTCTTTGACATGCACAGATATAGCATGATGGAAAAATGCACCCAACTGTACAGTAATAGTGCTGCATTATGTTATTAGACTTTAAAAACTATAGAGATATTAAAAAACAGTGTTACCTTAAGTTATTGCATTATAATAACTCTATTATCAACACACTGATGAAAAACAGACACATAAAATAAATGACGCATAAAAATAAATAAGGATTAAGGTGACTTCTTGCGTTTGTACTTATAGAAAAAAGAAAGTGAGTAATGTTCTTGATGCTATTGAGGAAGAATCTGTTGCAGGTACCAGTAAGTAGCAACATGATATCAACACTTGTGAATAAACTATGAAAATTATCTTTTAATTAAACATAGCTAAAATATAAATAAAGAAAAGTATTTGAACAAAGTTTTGCGTTGGAATTTTATTCTAAATTTTAACACCAAATATTCAATTCATCAGTTTCAAATATCAGTTCTTGGAATCAGCCTTGAAAAAACTTATCATTCAGCCCTTTAGTATTGATTAGTGTATTGGAATCAGTCTGTATACTCTGGACTGGTCAATACTGTTGCGTCACCTGTATTAAACCCCTGTAGGTGGTGCTGTCGGAGGCCTGCTTGGCTGCTGGCTGACCAGTGGACAGTTCAAGCCGCTGCCTCAGATCATCATGGAGCTGAGCCCTCAGCAGCAGCAGAAGCTCTATGATGACCTCATGGTTGTCCTGGGAAGCATTCAGTGGACAGATGTGGCTCAGCTGACTGCTCTGGTGATGGGAAACGCTGCCCTGAAGCAGCAGCTTACAGCTGCTCTTCTTGGCTACATCACCAAGGAGCTGCAGGCGGAGGTGCACTATGTGGATTAGAGCCTACTGAAGCACTGGACTCAGAGGACAACACGCTCAGGAGGATGGAGTCTTTGAGAGGAAGGTGAACTGTTTTTTATAAAGCTAAAGATCATGAAATGTGAAACTGTACACATACTGTAAAAATGTACAGACAGTACTACTGGTAACAGGTACACTGGTTAAAAGCAGTTCAGCATTTTAAAGCTGTCAGTCAAAGCAGTAACTTATTAAGGGAAGTGCAATTATCAGTTGAAAGAATTATTTATTAATTATGCCGTACATGGTGCTAATCATCATGTCTGGCTTTTAAAGTTGTAGTTAATTGAAGACTTGATTAAGAGCTGCAGCTGTACAGTGGCACAGTGTTCATATTGTACAGTTACTGACATATTTGCATACATAGGATTATGGACTGAAGGAGCCACTCTGCTGTTGTGTAATATTTTGGTGTGATTTAACTTAACAAAGTACAAGTCTTTCTGTGTTGTAGTATGAATTTACCAGCATCTGGATACAGAATATTGGACTCTTCAATAAAAACAAAACCAATGTGGACTTCACTCATTGAGTTGACCCTGCATGCTTTTTTCTACTACTATCTGGTCTACTATCAAATTAAAGGGGTAGTTGTTAGCATAGCTTCAGGTTTTTGTGATTTTGCTGTAGGTCATGTAACCATCTCCAGTAACTTTTTACGGTTCTGAATAATCAAGAATTGTGCATCCAGACATCCCTATTAATCGTACTCAAAAGGCATTTTTGCATATCGTGTTAAATTGGCATTTTACATGCACTTTCAATAACAACATAAGCATGTGTTATAATCGAAATTTATAGGAAAATCTCCTAGAGCACTGTGTAAAGCTGAAAATCCAATTTTGGAAAATTGTTCATATTTATTGTAAAAACATACATTTATTATAGTGAATAAACTGTTTTTGTGTCCAAAATTGGTTTATCAAGGTCTTATATCAAAAAGTAGTAGAGTATATGACTACAAGTAGATAAATGTATAATAAATGTCCAAAACTGTCTTTTGGTATTATTATATTCTGAGCAAAAGTGTTGACCGTCACTGTACTTACACTCAAGTGTTAGAGGGACAAATATAAAATGCATTACAATATTTTTTGCAAACTATATGTTTACTGTACATAAAAGCACAGATAAAACATGCCATTTACTGACTTCTGATGTTGCTGCTGAAAGGTAAAGAGCTGGAAAATTCAGGCTAAAACTCAGGCTGGTTTAATGTTATTTTTAAAAAACCTCTGTGAAGCATTTTTAAATTTAGTTTCAGGCACCTGTTGCGGTTGTTGTTTTGGTTCTTCATATGGTTTCTTTTTTTGCTGTCAGATTTTTGTCCTGATGTCCCATTTTTTTCTTCCCTTTTCTGTGCAGCAGCTATTTAATGTTAACCTTTGTGTCGTACGTTACTGTAAAACTACTAAAAGCTAAAAGTAGCGGGGAAAGAGAGAAATTTATTGGGACAGATCATTAATCCCAGAGGAAAACTGTTATAAGTCAGACATCAAGCTGAATACTGGAGAGAAAGGGACTGAAAAGACACATTTACTCATAAAGAAAGTTGGAAATATGTCTTTATTAGTAAATACACACATATTTTGCTACTCCCAACTCTCACATAAAGCCATTTTAAATATTAGAGAGGAGCTAAAATAAAGCTCCAGAGTAAAATTTATCCCACTATGACTGTTTCATCATCGAGGAATTCATAGAAGGGAACCTCCAAGTTAAGAGGAGCGGGTCCCTTTCTTATTCTTCCTGAAGCATCATAGTGGGATCCGTGGCAGGGACAGTAGTAACCCCCGAAGTCTCCAGCATTAGCGATGGGCACACAACCCAGGTGAGTGCACACACCAAGAACGATGACCCACTTGGGGTTGAGGACTCTGTCCTTGTCGTGCTGGGGGTCACGCAGCTCAGCGATGTTCACAGCTTCCTCTGTGGCGATTTCTTTATCTGTGCGGTGACGGACAAACAAAGGCTTTCCTCTCCATTTGAAGGTCATGTTTTTGCCTTCTGGGATGTCGCCCAGCTTGACCTCCACCTTGGACAAGGCCAGGACATCAGCAGACGCACTCATGGAGGAGACGAACTGGGTGACCACTGTCTTGGCAGCATAGACGCCCACCACAGCGGTAGCTCCAGTCACCAGGTAGGAGAATGTTCGTCTTGCCTCACTGCTCTCCTGGGAGGACTTGTTGGGGTCCATAACCTCAGGGCGGCGGTAGTCTGAAAAGTCGGGAATCTTGATGTCTGTATGGGCAAGGCGGATTCCTGCAACAGCTGGAGAGACAGGAGACAAAGGTAGTTTTTAAAGACAGGGGCAACAGATGAGTAAACTGATTGCAAACTATACTGTGTCTTACAAAAGCAAACATTCTGGTTACACAATTCTCCTTTAAAAATCTTGCAATCAGTTTTTGTTTTCACTCAAAAATCACTTTCTTTTCTAATTTAAAGCATATTTAATAGTTGACGTAAAAACAAATGCGACTATTTCTGCTGCATTAATTGTGACTTGGAAAAAAAGATGACTTTGTTTTTGGCATAACAAATATTTTAAATTTCACCTTTTGGATTAAATCAATATTTATGTATATATTGTACACCCATAAGTCTTCCTAAAAATATATCACTGACATCATTTTAAAGACCCTAAATCAGGATATGCATATTTCATCATATATTTAAAAGCGCGTCATATTAGGTCTAGATTAAAATCCAACAATATGTCTTTATAAGTGCTGCTAATGAATTCTAATTTCAATCTGAGGATGATTTTTTCAAGCAACAGGATAATCGTTTAGTCTATAAAGTGTGAATAAATGACTGTATTTTCTAAAAGCTGATAATAAAATGTTCAAATTTTTTACTTTGACTGATCAACCAAACCAAATCAAAGTGAAATTCACTTTGCGGTCATGCCAAGACAACAAACAAAAGAGCAAACTATGTTGTTGTGTTCTGCTTTGAATAATATCTGTTAGATTTTCTGTCACTGTTGATGAACTAACTGAAAATCGACTATTTCAGCTACACCTGGAACGAGATAATCATGAGAACTGCCGCGACTTTGACCATTGTCTTCTTCAGTAACATGACCAGTGATAAAGACCATAAGCTTTGACCTAAGAAGGTATTTCACCTACACTGGTATGCCAACACAGAGCTTTTCATAATCACGGTTGCGCAACACACTTCTTAAAAAGTTTTCTTTTAAAAATACAAATATACTTACAGGATTACATAAGTCGATTTAAGTGGGTAGATCGTAGTGATTCGGTTTATCTGTTGAGTTTTTATCATATGCTGTCAATCCATTATACGGTACCTCTATCCTCTGTTTACAGCCTCTGACAGGTCACAAATTTCACTTACAACACCTCGGCTACTTCCTCAAAGTTGCTTACAAAACCGTTAGTTTTCAGAAAACAAGTTGGCAGAAATTACACAAATACCAGCTTTCCGTATTGTTTAACACTGTTAACTGCAAGCTAAGCAGTTTAATGCCTGTTTGTCAAGTTTTCTCGTTACATTACGCAGCTCAGTATCATGTTTATGAAACCCGTCCTTCGGCCTTACCGGCGGCGGGCAGCGGCTCCTTGGCTCCGACGAACACCAGGCCTTTAACGGCATGTTTAGTAGCCTGGAGGTACGGGGACAGAACCCCGGGCCGAACGGCTGTGGACAACATCTTTGTCCAAAATACGATACTCGAACCCCGCCGGACGGGACACGACCTTGCGTGTACAAACTGTACCGTGCACCGGTCTGATTTGCTTTACCAGAAACTCGCTTTGCCGTTACAACGTTCCGCTTTACGTGACGTCTGACCGTTTGGCCTGCCTGTTTTTTCCCCATTAATTCAATTATTAAATACAACTATACTGTTTGTAATTCGTTTAAGTACTGACATATGGTGCTAATTTGATCACAAATACTAGAAAGCTTAAAGAAATCTAAGATAACGACTAGTTTATTGCAGGCGGTCTCCGAGACAGCTGTATCCAGGGGTCCTTGTGATGTAAACAAGGGTCCTTACACAAAATAGCGGAGACGAGCTACACAATGGTAACCTGAGAAAATAGAGAAAATAAAAATGAAAATACCAAAAAGAAAGCTATTCCTTCTCATTATTTTTGCATATGTGGCATTTTCACTCTACGCTGCGTATAATGTGTTCTTCAGCACCAAAGTAATCTCCCGGGTTCACAGGGTGGTGAAGAAGGAGACAGGAGCACCGTCGGGTATTTTCATTTAGCATGAAGGCCGCTAAAATAATATGAATCGATAGAAAATGATTAAAGAGACGTCTTGCTAACAAAACTGTGTATTGTGCTTGCAGGTGGTGTCAGAGATGGCGGTGCTCCCTTTTTTGCAGACGAGTGGAATCCGTGGGAGGATGAGCAGGTGGAGTACAACTCTGCTCTGAACAAGAAGAGGGAGGCCTTCAAACAGCACCTGAGTAGGATTGACAAGAACAAACCCAAAAGATACAAGGTCCAAATCTGGGGGAAAGCTGCCATAGGTAAGTCATGAGATAAATCTGTCACAGCCAGCAGAGGAGATCTGAACTATCATCAGAAAATGGCCATACTGTGCACCAGTGGAGGATTTTATCCATAAATGTTCATTTTTTTTCAAACACAATTTCTTTGATTGGTTTCTGAATGCATAAATAAAACTGCAAAAGCTTCCAAATTTTCAAAAAACTTGTGCCACTTCACACAATGTAAAACCTAAAATATATAACTACTTACTGCAGTGTGATGGAAAATCTGCATTGAGTCTAACAGACTAACTCCCATTGTGCAGCCACACACTATAATTTTACAGAGCTTAAAATGTAAATGTGTTATTATAAGCATGGGCAAATTCCATTTGAACAATAGGGAAGATGCATTAGGCAGTTGACTGGTCATCTTTAAACACAAACTTCTACATTCTGGTGAATTTTTATGCACTAATTTGTTCCTAATACAATATAGTGAGATATAATATTCTGTATTGCTTTCAGATGATCAGCTTGTCTTATTTAATTTGTTCCCTAATGAGAAAAAACACACAAAGGCACTATGTTCTCTTCTGTCCTACTTACTCTTTTGCACAGATGCACATGTTCTAAATATTAAGAGGGACATATCCCTTTCACTCCTGCTGAAATCTACACCTATGATATACATACAATTTTTAATTTGGCTGAACACTGAATCAATTTTAAATCAAAAAAATGCAGTTTGAAACAATGTAGGTGAGAAATCAGCAAATGATGCATTTTAGGATACACTCTATTCAATGGTGCAACTAATGCTGTAGCAGATTTAAAATTTCAGGGGTTGTTTATGCTTACCCACTGATCATTATTTCTATATGGTTCAGGCATGCACCCTGTGTTCTGACTAACATAAGCCCAGCCTCACTATTTATCTGCAGGATCTCATGCATTTTGCACCACATCTGACTAAGGGCTTACAAATTCATGTCATTCACTTTGTGTGACTGTCATATGTTTGATGGTGTCTCATGTGGTAATACCCTATTATTTTTAACAATCTGTTATACAGCAAATACTGAACTGAAGCTTTTTTCCTTAGGGCTTTACCTTTGGGAACATATTTTAGATGGACCCCTCAACCCTACTGACAAGGTGGCACAATGGCGAGAGGGGGAGATGCAGACAGGAAAAATCGATTTCAGGTGACATGTCACAGATGGGAAGTTGAAAAACCCAAGCTTGTAGTCTGTGTTTGACCCTGCATGAAACTCATATCCATATATTAACTGCAGAAGAAAACGAACCATCTGACTTACTTTTTCTTCCTCCCTCTGTGTCTTTAGTTTCTACACAGGTCCTGCTGTGGTCCAGGGTCACGTCCCTCTGGATATGAACAGCCTCGTTCTGGTTCTTAATGGCCGCGAGCAGCAGAAGGTCGCTTACTCCACACGGTGGCTGGAGCATGTCCAAACTCTGATTCAGTCCCACACAGTGTCTCATGTGGCTGTGGTCCTGCTGGGCAATGAGCATTGCAAAAATGACTGGATCAGCCCACACTTAAAGAGAAATGGTGGCTTCGTGGACCTGCTGTTTGTTGTGTACGATAGCCCCTGGGTCAATGACAAGGATGTCTTCCAGTGGCCCCTTGGTGTTGCTACGTATGTAATCTCTTAGTAGTCTTGTGTGTATGTGTACTTTGTTAGTGCCTAATACCAATACATACAACAGTGTGAGATTGTATTTTTAATTGAATAACTCTATCTATCTAATTGTCGTGTTTTTATTGTTGTCTCTGTGTAGATACAGACAGTTTCCTATGATCAGACCTAATGCCCAACTGATTACCTCCAACCGGCCATACCTCTGCAACTTCTTAGGAACAGTTTACAAAAATTCCTCCAGAGAAACACTCATGCATGTGCTCAAACATTCTGGCCTGGATAAGGAATGCATCACTGCCGCCAGGGAAAAGTAAGTCATTCTTCAATATTATATGGAAGTTTAAAACCTTTATGTTTTGTTTGAATGGCTGTAGAACATAAAAAGAGGGCAAAAATATAAATATTTGGAATAGAAAATTCCAAAAACTTTGAAAGGTTCTCAGTGAGACCTTTCAAGGGCACCTTTATAACAGAATAATTTTAAAGCTATTGTTACCATCATTACAGGACTCACACTTTATCAGGTACAGAGTTTTTCAAATTATTTTTACGTTTTGTGCAGTGAAATTTAAGAAATTGTATCACATTTTACGAGCTGAAAGGACACTGGTTAACACAGAGGTCATTATTGCATGCTATAATGACCCAAACATCAATGAGTGGCTTCTTCTCTCAGACTGATGAAGCCCTTAAATGCTGTATTTTGTAGTTAAAAAAAAAATCCATATACATTCATTGTAAGGCCTTATTTTGCTTAATCTCATGTAGACTAAGACTAAGACTCACTTATCCAGAAAGATAAAAGCTGCAATGATGAATTGATTAGTAGCGAGTATTAAATTAATTGACAACTATTTTGCTAATCAGTTTATTGATGTGAGTAATTATTTGAGGGAAAATAGTCAAAATTGTCCAGTTCCAGCTTCATAAATTTAAATAATCTCTGGCTTCTTTACTTGTTTATGAGAGTTAAGTAAATGTTTTTGGGTTGTGGACAAATCAAGATATATAAGAGCGCCATCTTGGTCTTTGGGAAACACTTCACAACATTTTTCACCATTTTCTGACATATTTTAGACCAAACAATTAATAATTAGCAAATTAATTGATAATGAAAATAGTTATTCGTAACAGCCCTAACTAAGATATAAGCTTATATAAAATTTTACCCAAACATGATTTAGTTCAGCTTGTTTATACCTTTCCAGTGGGTTCTGTAAAATGGAGCGGAGTTGATCATTTTTGTTCTTAGAGTGTGTCTCCTTCCTTTTTGGGTAAATCACACAGCGTGAATGTCTCCTATTTCAGAATTTTCATCATGCTTTATGGGCTGTCGCCTTTACTGCTATCACCGTACTGCACATTTTTAAATAATAAAAATGTCAAGAAACCCTGAAATGGATATTCTAAGAACAGAATTTAAGTTTATTCTTCAGGCCTGTTACATTATAAATGCAGCCGAGGTGAGATAACTACAACTCGTCCTAATGGAACTGTACTGGAGTGGATCTTGCATATTTATTATGGCAGCTTAAACTGTTGGCTTAAGTATCCTTTCCTCCCCCTTTGCCTCAGGTGGCTCCCTCAGGAGACGGCAGACAGTCTGAGACGTTACCAGACAGCTCTGGCCCAGAGTGAGCTCACTCTCTGTCCAGTCGGGATCAACACCGAGTGTTACCGCATCTACGAGGCCTGCTCTTATGGCTCGGTGCCCGTGGTGGAGGATGTTTTGACACCTGGGACCTGTGCGGCAGGGGCCAGCTCCCCGCTACGCCTCCTAAAAGCCGCAGGAGCTCCCTTCATCTTCATCAGCGACTGGAAGGAACTGCCGGCTATCTTGGAGAGGGAGAGAGGGATGAGCCAGGAGCAGAGGGTGGACAGGAGGAGGAGGCTGTTGGAGTGGTACTCCGGCTTCCGTCAGCAGATGAAGGAAAGGTTCACCGAGGTCATCGAGGAGACTTTCTTTAAAAGCGGCTGAGTGCGGTGCTTTTAAAATAACAACAGGGTTAACATTACGTTTATTTATTTTGTGATTTTAGTGGAGAAATGTGATGTACTACTGGCATAGTGAACCTGGTGATGTTCAGTGTGTAATATTCTGGTGCAGGTGATTATGAAATCATTTATGTATCTCGTCAAAGCTGCCATTACTAATCAGTAAAGGACCCCATGGCATTTCTGTATATTTATCATGTAAATGTTTACAATTGTGGAATGTACAGGCATTTGGAATTGACAAATTTTAAGCTGCCTTTGCATTTTAAAGCTCACATTTTACTTTAAGTATGTTTTATATCTTTGTTTACTTAAAATTGTGATTTTTAGAAAAACACTAAACATTGCGCGTAGAATGAGACGACGGTGTGTTTTTAGGCCTTTGAAAACGGTGCATACTCTAAATCTATTTTGTATTGTGAGTATCTTGTAAATGGATGTCGTCGGTGTGTGTGTGTCTCGCTTTCCTGTCCACAAACTAACAAAAAGACAGAGTTGTTTTGTTCTATTTATTTCAGTGCTGTGCTGCATGGTATTTTTCTTCGTTTTTCTCAGATGGTGCAATAAAATAAAAATGGGGTGTTGTCCTGAACAGAAATCTGCAGGTGTCTTGTGCTTTTTTCTTGTGCCTGCAGATGGTGCTGTGGACCAGTTAAATCTCAGTCGATGCCAGGATGTTGGTTAGGCTTTTTTGAAGTTGAGAAAAATTGAAGGGGAAAACTTTTGACTTTGCCTAATGAACACAGATCAAGTCATTTATACAATTGAGCAGAAGAATGTTGATATTCACAAAAAAATACGTCTTTATTGTATTTTTGGTCTACTCAATAAAGAACTTGATAAAAATATATTTGATATAGGGTCCACTGTGTTGGTGCATGGGTGTCATCATGAACTCATCATGAGACTCCTGGTTGGAGTTTTAATGGATCTCTGCAGCTGGTTATACCTTTAATGTCACCTGGCAAAGCACTGGTTGTCTATATATTTGAAAAATGGCTCCATGGGTTCTTTATTTTTGCTTAATTGAGGGCAAGACCCACAATTTTTAATGTAATGATAGATGTAATCGATCATTTAAGCCAAAATATGTATTTTTGATCATGCGTAATACCAAGAAAACCCATTACGCACAACCAGTGTGTCCCAGCAGCTGACTAATATGGACAAAAAGGCTCCAGATTAGGAATCAGGAGTGTCAGTCCACCGGTGTCCACTAGCTGTGCAGATCCCTCCCCTCTCCCTGCCTCTCCTCTCCCTGCCCGCTTCCAGCTGCTGTGTGCTGCAGTCGGCCTGCCTGCCTGGTCTGTCTGCCTCTGAGCCTGCTGGGAGTTCCAGGAGGGGGGGTGGGAGAAAGAGAGAGAAACCGTCGAGGGAGAGCGAGCCGAGGGGGGGAAAGACAGCGTGTTGCGGGTCCCAAACTGGAAACCACTATCCCCCCCCCCCAAAAAAGCGCACACACTCACGACTCAAGTCGACTTTCGGACCGCTTGTTGGCACTACTTGTTTGAAAACGCACCACGGAGACCCCGAAACTTGGTTTTTCTTCTTCTTCTGTGGTAGCAGCAGGAGCAGGAGCAGCAGCAGTGCTGTTGCGCGCCGTGCCGACTCCGATAGTTGAGGTGGGATTCATTGGTTGGAGCAGGATTGCGCATTGGCCCTGGTGTGTAACCACCGCTTACCACCCGGAGGGAAGAGGAACAATGAAGTGCTGAGCGTCTCTTCTTCTTGCTCCCAAGTCTTGTTGCAGAGTTAAACCCTTTTAAAAGAGTCATTTTTTTCCCTGTCGCGCTCCCTCTTCTTCTTCCTCTGGTGTTCATTTTTCTCGTCCTGTGTGGGATGCGTCGGCTGCTGTAGGCTTGTTGACAAACAGTTTGTTTTTGTTTTTTTTAACCAAGAAGTTTTTACAACAAGCTTCGGGCGCAGGAAGACGAAAAATGTCCACGCCGAGGTTCAAAAAGGATAAAGAAATCATCGCGGAGTACGAGAGTCAAGTCAAAGGTAAGGGAGGGTGAAATATCTCTCTGGCTGGGAGCACTGAGGGGAAGAAAAAACTAATTGGGACCAGGCTGGTTCATCACTACCTGCATGAGTCACAGCCACTGATGGTGGTGCGCTAAATTTAGAAAAAAAAAAGTTAGTAAATATGATCTCTTGTTGGCGTTTCCTGCGAGGAACCATGGATATCCAGAACATCTCCAGTCCTCATAACTTGGATTTCTGTGAAATTGCTCCCAGACCTGCTGCAGCTGAATGTTATTCCTGTCAGCATTACAAGAGGATGAACGTGATTAGCAAAATAAAAGAGTGGTAATGGAGTTCAGAGGAGGATTATGGTCTTGTGTGGTTTTGCATGAGAAAGCCAGTGAAAGCACAGACTGCCCCAAAGAGGAGATCTTTCAAAAGCATGTATGTCCCACTAAGTCATCTGTTGTGTTCGGGTTGTTTGTGCAGGCAAATTGCAGCTTCTATCTGGTTAAACACATTTTAATATCCCTGCTTGGTCTGCTGCATGCGGGTTTAACAACCTGTTACTGTTCTCACTTTGTAGTCGCCGCTTTGTTCCCACAGCTTTGTCACAACAAGATTATGCAAGTGCAGAAGGAAAGAGCACAAGTTCAGGCAGCACACATGTATACAGATTCAGTGTTTTTTGCTCAGGGGCACTTAAGAAGAACTGGTTGCTTGTGCTTCTGGTGCTTTTGTTTTGCTATTCTATCCCTTCTTTGTTTCCTGTTTAATGCCACCAACCCGCACACCTACTTTAAAGCATAAAAATGCAGTGTGCCCTGATCTATCAAGGTGATTTAGAGGAGTGCAAGGCTCCGTAATGATTCCACACTAACTTATCTTGTCTGCTCCGAGTCCACCGTGCATGCAGAGCAGTGGGTTCCCAGACAGACAGGACACAGGAAGGAGGCAGTCACTGCTCCTGGGTAACCATGGGGATTTGGCCCCCAGCCAGCCAGCTCTGTTCTTTAGTGCCGTTAGCATGCTGAAATACCACCTATTCACGTCCCCGTATCCAACCTCAGATCCTGAGAGAGGGGGGAGGTTAGCAGAGGTCGGTGGGGTTTTATAAGGGTCCGGTGCTGCCGCTTGAGGAATTACATGTTTGCATGTGGCTGGACACAGGCTCTCATTTACAAGGAATGTAATTCAGGACCCCTTTTTCTTCTCCCTGCGTGGATGACTAAGGGCTTTGAGCCTGTAATAGAGCATGATGCACAGTCATGGGGGATCCTGAACAAGACGTGACGAAGCCTCCCATTTGTCATGCAGAACCCTTGGGATGATAAACAGCAACCTGATGCTGAGAAACGCTGTTCTGTCAGTAAAATCAATGTTCAGCTGTTCGGTTTTTTTGAAGAGGCAGAATTCAATTCTGAGGCCAATGCACTGAAGTTTGTCGTGCATACTCCAGTGAGGATATATTTGTTTTAGTGGGGAGTTAATATCACAGGCAGCTATTTGCATGAAGTACTGTACTTGTTGTTTTTGCATTGTAAATAACCTGTGGGTGTTCAGTTTGAGAGTCATTTTTTATTATTCAAATGTTTTTTTTTCATCAAACACATTTTGGAGGAAGCATTGGTACATTTAGCTTTACCTGTAATCAACCAGAAACGTTGCATTGCTTATTTTTGCACTTCCTGCACATACTCGATCATCTCTCCAATCCCTAATGTGTTTATGCTTGTTGGCAAACATAGCAACGATAGTCTTCAGTAGGTCACATAACTCCTGCAATGCAAACCCTGTTTGTTTTGGAAAAACAGCTACTGCACTCATTAGGATATGAGTAATTGGTACTGGGAAAAAATGCTTAAAAAATGTAGTAACAGTTTTTTTTTCAGTTTTTGAGCAGCTCCTGATTTTGAAACCTTTTTGTGAGTTAAGAGTTTGCGGTGATAATGAGTGGGATCACATCTGCAGTGGACTGGTGACAGCCATGGGCACATTCTAGTGAACAGGCATCGATTACTCAGGAAGCAGAACAACAAACAGCCCCGAAAAACAGCTGGAGCTGATGTTTGATCCTCTGGCCTGCATTCTCTCCGTCTCACAGCTTTTTTTTTTATTATTGTCTTGTTTTCACAATATTTTGTCAAATATCTGGTGGGCCAGTTTTTTGCTTCAGCTTACATAACCACACTTATCTGCAGCCTGAAGCCCTCTGGCCTGATTCTGACAGGAGACATGTGCACCGTCATCGTTTGCCATCGTCGAATCATCCAGCAGCTTATTTACACCAACAGTTCAGATTTTTTTCTCCTGAGAATCATCATTTTTATATCTGCTCTCTTTTCAATATTTTTCATGGCAGCAACAGCGTGCTGAGTGGGATTGCTATTCAAGTCAGTCGATGTGAGGTATTTAAGGTAGTTTTCTATGGTGGCTGTCTGTCTGAAGCTTTCCTCCGATTGGCTGACACTACTGTTCTCAGGCCCTGCTTGTCATTCAGCTGACATTCACTTCTTAAGTACCCTCCAACAGCCTTTTTTTAAATTTTAATTTTTTTTTTACCTCCCACAGATGAAATGAAAATGGATGCCATTTTGGCTATTGAAGGAAATTATCCTTTTATTGAGAAAATCTCTGTAGCATGGGGATTTAATTTTTGCTAATTGCTAAGAATTGGCATCTACATCAAGCCTCAGCTTGTTTTGGAAAAACAAGAACATTAAGGAGATTGGGTTGAGACAGTGGAATTTGTTTGTGCTTTATAGTGCACATCAGTTGCAGTCAATTAAAGGCATCTTAAACCAGTGAGGGGAACGTTGCGGGCACGTTGGCATTCTCTGTGTGAATCTGGCGGAACAGTGTTGCGTTTTCTCGTGGTAGAAGTGTTGGTTTGATGTCAAGAGTGTGGCTTGCTGTTTGTGGCCTCGAGGTCGTGACTCAGATGGCAGGATCCCCTTGAGCCTCTTGACAGGGGTCCTCTCCTGGATCATTATAAAAGCTGCCCCTTGACCTGCCTTCACTGTTGTTTCAAATCAGCCCCTCTGCATACTCACAGAGAGTGGTGCGTCCATGTTTGTGTGCAGAAGGATTACAGGCAGGAAGCTGCTCAGAGGTGGTGTGGTCTTCGATATCTCTCACGTTAATAGGATTCGTCTTGTGGTTAAAAGTACAGTTAGTTCACTTGCGTTACTAAGAGTGGGAATTATTATTGTCCAATTGCAAGACAGAAGATGTAGATGTATGTGTTGGTCGTTGGCCAATTCCAGATGTCGTACATATGCGACATCTGCAGGTCACGCAGAGTCAAAACTGTAATTTAGCTTTACATCAGTCTTTCATGGCTTTTAGTGAAATAAATCGAGTATGTCACAAGACGTCGGCATGGGATGGAGTGGAGAGTCTGGTTTGCTGAAGCTGCCCTTTCTTCATTTAAACAGATTCTCCACCCTCATCTTGCCTGGGGGAAGGAAATTACATTATGAAACACTAGAAATGGTAGAGCACTTTAACAAATAGTCCATTTAGGAATCGAAATATGAATGTTTACTTGCAGAGTGATTTTGCTGATGGGACCCAAAAAAATGTGTCCTTGGTTCTTTTGATTGTCTTTTATTCATTCCAACATTAAATTCAGTGTTTTGTGCATACATAACACATTTTACATCAGAAGTTCTTATTAAAGTTCTTATATAAAGGTGTACTGCAGGTCCAAGTCCTGTTATTATTATTATTATTGGAATTAAATAATGAATCAGGCAATTAGTAACATAAAAAATATCAGTAAGCCCAAAATGTTAGACCATTAATTTCTTGATCATATTCATTGTTGATAAATCTGTCAGTTACTTTCACAGTTAATTAGTCAGTTGTTGGGTCTATATAATATCAGAAAGTGGTAGAAAATGTTGATGACGACAAAGAGGAGGTCCTTAAAGTTCTTGTTTCTTTCACTACTCAAATATATTCGGTTCACTGTCATTGAAAAGCAAGGAGACTAGAGAATATTAAACTTGAAGACACTGGATTCAGAGGATTTTAGGTTGTTTTTCCTAAAAAAAAAACCCCAAAAAGCCGAAATCAGTTATCAAAATAGTTTGATAGATAAATTGTTGCCATTATGATGCAAAGAGAAGCAGCATATTTCACAACCAGCTTCGATGCAGCTCGAGATCTAACTTGAATGTGTTCATAATTGATCACATCTGTTGGCTAACTCATCATGAATCATGAAGCACTGGTTGATTGTTCAAAGTGATGCTTGATAATGGGTCGACCCAAGTCCAATGGATAGACTAAGAAAACAGAAAGATCATAAAAATTGGAGCAGCTGTCAGACTCCAATGTCCTCATGTCACCTACGCCTTCTTGCTCGGTAAATATTGTCAGTGGCGAGGTTAGCATGTGAGTGGATCTGAAGCCAGCTGTCTCCATAACCCGACCTTCATGCGACGGTCGAATTTTGTCCCATTAACACCCATGCGAGTCGCATGGAGTCGTGTGACAAAGTGCCTCTCTGAGCATGCACAGTCATGCAAAGGCTCTGATTCACAGTAACCCGGCACTACTTTTATATCTTCGTTCATTTTGCAGAGCAGTTGCTGCTTTTTTTTTTTTGCAATGAAAGCAGCTCTGTTGTATGTTTTGTGGAGCAGTTGTAACACATTCTCCTGGTGCGGCGCTCCGTCTCAGCAGCATCTCGGAGGTGTTGATGGAGGTTAGAGGTTGAAAGCCTAATGGAATTCTAAAGCCTCCCAGAGCACTTCTCCACAGCATCACACATCCATGCTCGCACTTACCATCTGTTTTTACTGCCCCTCCTTCTCTAACTGTTTGTGTGTCTGTAGGGTGTTTCCACGCGGCGGTATGGCACTGGGTGTGGCGTTTGTGCACAAGACGTGGGTTCGCACGGCCGGGTGAATTGTTATTGACGGCACCATCTGTGGCCACTCACCCTTTTTGCGGGTTTTAATAAACTCTGCCGAGCACAAGCAAGGCTTCACACTCCCTGCTGGGCTTTTCAGTGCAGCCACAAAGGCCACCAGGACATTACTGCAGCCCCCGACCCCTAACACACTCTCAGAAAAAGAAATCCATGCACCCGTGTCGCCAAAACCAAACAAACAAGAAGCCAGGTGTACTGTCTCCAGTTGTGGTTAATTCAGTTTCTTACCAAAATGACCCCAATGTAGGCTGTTTGGAGTGTCCTTGAATCATGCATAGATTGAAAAGTGTAGTTTATTTTCAACTAAACTGCTGCTCATGTTATATTTTGCTTCTCCTCTCTCTCTGCTGGTGATGTTGGGGCCAGGTAATGAACTGGAGGAGATTCAATGAGAAGCTGCATTAGCTAATAGGGTGTAAATGGCAAGAGAAAGTAAAACAGGAGTAAAAACTGAGGCAAAAAGGGAAATAAAATGTCGAAATGGGGAATTTTAGCTCCTTTCTGTGCAACTATAATTCCTTTGAATCACTGCTGGGGCCCAGCAGATGGACAGACAGGAAGGCAGACAGACACAGTTTGACCATCAGGCCATGCTGCTGCCTGCCACCCAGTAGGGCTGGATTAAGGAGGAAGGAGATTGGGGGATGGGAGAGGACGCTATGAGGTCAGCGCAGAAATAAGTGAAGACGGAGGTCGTAAGCTCAGACTTGGGTGACTTGTTTTAATCTGCGTCTGTGTGTGTGTGTTCAGCCGGTTCATCTGCTGGACGTAAGCCGTTTACGCATTTAGCGGCGGTGAAAGCTTTTTAAGATGAGTGCAAACATTCTCTAAGTAAAGCGTCTTGATGGTCCCTGTTTCCCGCGTCCACGTAAACAAAGCCACGTCTGCCGCTCTGGCTTCTTGTTTTATGTATCCACGGCGACGTGTTAATAAGCTGCGGCTCGCTTATTGGCTCAGATGCTCATCACCACTTCTGGGAACTGAAGCTGAGCTCAGTGGGATCTTTTCACTCTGCTTCCAATGAAAAAAGCCTCAAGGTGTTACCTGAACTCTCATTCACACTGTTTTCCTGGAACTCTAATGCTTTGTAAAGAACTTAATTTCTATGGGATGTAAACTGTTGAGTCAGTAAGTCAGCAAATCGGCCATGGAGGGGTTCTGAGAAGATTTAATTAGTTTACCCTACTCACAATGAGTTTGTGATTTTAGCAAGCATAACTAAGTTAACAGCTATCTGACTTATCAGTCCTTCTGTCTATAATATGATGACCACTCACAACATAAACTGAATAAAGATCCTTGAGTTAAAATAACGAGCAGTAATAGAAAATGTGAATAATATTGAAAAAAACAACCACTCAGTCAGTCAGGCTTTATTTGTATAGCACTTTCCATACAGCTATAGACTCGAACACGATGCACTTTATACAGCCAAAAGGAAAAAGAAAATGAAACGAAAACTATTCTCCAGAACTGCAAAATTCCCCCATAGTATGTCATGCTATAAATAAGGAACTTAATTAAGGAACAGAGACTGAGGAAACGTCGGATAAGCAAAATAAAACGATAATACAGAAATGAAGTGTTAGAGGACAGATGAGACAGATTACAAGGAATAAATAAAAAGACAAATGAAGAAACTAATGTCAGACTAAAGTCTAAAAATCCGCCAGACAGTCCACTACTTTGTGTGGCGACACCACTGTGCTCTGAAAACAAGTTATTTCCAACAACTTGTGCTGCACAATCTGGATTTTATTGACTATTTTACACAAGTTTGCATTTGTTGCGAGACCGAAGTGCTGTCTTACAAACAGGTTTTCTTCCAAATAGGCATGTCAGGTGTGTTTTAACTGTCCGATAGCTTGTTATAGGTGAGTTATATGTATAAAACCAGCTTAAGTTTGAGCAATATCTCTATTAATTGCTTAATTTAGATAGAGAGGTATGACTGTGAACTGAATATTTTATTGATGTAGCAACTAGGGGTGTGAAAATACACCGAACCGAACCATTCGGTATACAGGCACTTTCATTTCGGTACAGAGGTGTACCGCGGTACAAAAATTTTAGGACTATTAAGAATGGCCAATGTACAGAATTGTTTTAATTGCGAACCTCGTAGTGCCCACACTTGTGGCCAATGCTAACGGCAAGAAGCCGGAGCTGGAAGACGCTCTACCGTCGTTAAAATCACCGTTTGAGATCACTTTGGTTTCCCGGTAAAGTATGAAAAAGGAGTAAAACAAGTGGACAAGACGGAAGGCGTAAAGCGCTCCAAACGTGTGGAAAAGTATGCGTTTATTGTTTGTCATAACTCTGCTTTTACTTGGCCTATCAACACAGTTCAAAAACTGGTAGATAGTTTGAAATCTGCATTTTTGACACAAGTTGAAACAAGGTCGCGTCTTGCTGCTGCATCATCTTACATCGGTCAGGTCATTTTGACGTGCTGGCGTGTCTGTTGACTCCAGAGGGTTCTGTGCCGAGCCGAACCGTGATTTTCGCACTGAGGTACGTACCGAAACATGATTTTTGTGTACCATTACACCCTTAATAGCAATGTTGCATTGTGCCTGAAAACCCCATTAATCTGCTGGCTACCATATAATCATCTTTATATTAAACCTAACTACCAACATGTCTTATCGACTCAGGCTTTTGGTAATGTGGACAGTTTAAAACATGTATAAGTACTCCTACAATAATCTGCATATTCAAGGTGCTTATTTGTATGGATGCAGCACAGCAGGACATTACAGTACATCCTAAAGAGGAAGTAAAGATTACTGCATCGTTAGATTTCAATAGTTAGTAACATTTTTATAACAACTTGTAAACCAAAGGGCCATACTTGCGGAAACATAACTTGTAATAAACTCTTTAAAGGAAGAGAAATGTAAACCTTTCATCTTTCTGCCTTAACCGAGACAACTAGTATTAACTGTATTCATTTTATCTGATCCTGTGTAGCTCTCAACTCTGACTGCCTTTAGCTGGCATCCTTCCCAGCCTTCCTGAAATAATGTAATTCGAAACAATCAAATGTTTGGCAGGACTGACAAATAACATTGTGCTGGCAAGTCGAGCCTTGTCTGTGTTTGTCATATTTCCGGCACCTGTCAAAGACGAGCCCAATTACATTAGTGACTCATGGTATTGAAAAAAAGGAAGTAATTCCTACAGTTTGCTTAAGTATATAGTCAGTGTATAGACATAGCCATTCTCAGACACGCAATATCCTTGATGTGAACAATCCAATGTCTTTGATGGAAGTTGCAGACCTCATGTTCCAGGTCCTGTGCAACCTGAAAGAACAAAAACGGAACGCACATCCAAGAACTTTTTTGTTGTTTCTGGATCAAAAAAGAGAAAGCTTCATAGCAACAGAAAGTATAACCCTCTTGTTTAAGCTCCTTTTTGAGTTTTTATGATACACGTGTAACATAATAACCATTAAGAGGCTACAAAACTGGATCAGCCATTCTTTTCTGCCCTAAACAACTCAGACATCCTTTTGGATTTGATAAATGGGAGAATGTTAAGTTTCACACAGCCTCCCTTCACCCACTGTCTCAATCTCTCTTTTCCCATCAGCCCTTAGCTGACGAACAGAAGTTTAATTTACTAATCTGGCGACTCCTCCTTGTCCCCCTCCCCCCAAATTTCCTTTCTTTTGCCTTGACCTCGTGACCTGAGGGCAGCAGGCTTTCAGCCCACTGACCTCCTAATCAATACCGAAGGACCACCCCTCGAGGCATGGCTGCCATGTTTGGGCCCTGAGGAGAACTTTGGGAGGTGTTATAAAAAGTAGCGGTCAATAAAATGTCAACTACAGGCGTCTTCTCTTTTGTGCCCGTAAGTCTGATTGATTATAGCTTAAAGTCAAGACGGCGCACACCCCTGTCCTTTATCTTAAAAATACAACTGCTGCACCCCGAAATGTCTACCACTGTTTAATGTGGTCACCCTATCTCTGCCTGCGATCTGTTTTTAGTAGTGCAGGGAGGAACTGCAGAGAGTTTCCCATGGTCTCAGCTCTCAGCTTATCAGCCTCACAATAAAGGCTCATTGTGGGTTTGCAGAAGCAGGAGGAGGCCCGAGCCGCGCGTACAGCAGCAGCAGTAGCAGCAGCAGCAGCAGCAGCAGCAGCAGCAGCAGCCATGGCTGGTGTGCAAGCAGCCTCGGGCAGGTCTTGTGAGCTCTAGTCTGAACTCTCCTCCACCCTCCCTCGAGATGGAAACTGGAGCCATAGCTGTGGTTGCAGCCACAGATATGTGGGGTGCTTGGAAATAAAAAAGAGAGAAAAAACAGCCATTTACGGATAAAGGTCCGTCAGCCATGTTCCTCCCCGGCTCTGTGAGTCCTACTGCCAGTGGTCACGCCAGGAGAAAGTCCTCCTATGGCTGTGTTATATCCATTCTCACTCACTCTGCCTCTAAACCTCATAGAGAGCGTCTCCATGGCCGACAACGAATGTTAAACAGTAAAATAAACTCAAGGTGATGGACGAAGACGAAGTTATACGGCGTATTTATAGTTCTCTTTTATCCTTTTAAGTATCTCTGAAAGTTTTTTTTACTTTCCCTCAAAAACTCTCTTTGCTTTTCTGCAACACTGGTCAGCTGTTTCCATAAATAACATAATAATTTTATTGTCACGAGGCCTTGTGTCATGTGGCTGTTACGCAATGGATGAAACAGCTGATAATTCCTTGCAACTTCTTATTTCCTGTAGTTTACAGTCAGATGAAAGAAGCGAATCTAACGGAGTCATCAACTATTTGTAGCACACACACTCAGCGGACTAATTAGAAGCTAGTTAAAGTGTTTGGGATATGCAGCTTATTTGGTATTCAGTTTCTGTCTGTCTTGCAACGCTGTCCTCCCACTGACCCTCTGCTGCCAGCCTTCTGTCCACGACACCTTGACCCTCTGGTCAGCAAACCACTGACTTCTGCTCTCTGCCCTGATTTCTCTGCTCTAAGTTCTGCCAACTCTGCTCATTTGGATTGTGTGTAGGTTGTGTAGGCAGCAGGGATTGTGGGTGGTCATTGACCATTCAAACAAATAGTAAACAAGTTATTAGTCCCATCGTTAACAGCCAGATTAGATATGCTTTTACTTATGTTTTACTGTATAGTAACTGGCAGCTGGATGAGATGTTCTTGGAAATTACTCAAGTGCATTATTATCATCTTATAATTTTGTTGACCATATTGGTTTGAGAATTATGAAACCACAGGAACTAAATGAGGAATTAAATTGCCTTTTGCACATTTCCGTTTCTACTTGAAGCATCCTGAGAGCAATGAGGGTTAGGCAAATTAGTCTGGTACCTTATTGAAAGGGCTGAAAATCTCATCATCCTTAAATGTTGAGCTTCTCATTTACACGCAAACTATTTTTATATTAAAAATTTTCATTAAAAATGTCCCCTAAAGAGGACATTTTTAAACAGTTTATACGTGCCATTTTGGAGAGTTTGGGAAACAATGGTCTTACACCTTAATTGGGGCATGCCCATTGTTACTGTGTGCAGCGAGCATGCTCCTGAAACGACAACAATCCAGGATGTATACCAGTTTCTTGGTTAGCCCAACTTCATAACTTAACTAGGCATTGCTGCACCAACTTACCAGCATGCAAAGCTTCTGCATCTGCTGTACCTCATATTACCTGATCTGCAGCATCTGCAGCTAGCATTCTTGCACACTTTTCCTGTAGAAATTCTGTGTTATAGTAAAGTGGAATCTCCAGAGGAAGGATTTCTGTTGGCAGAGAAACTAGCTTTAGTCATATACATAAATATAGGTTAAAATTCAAGTTCCTGAATTGGTTAGTGGGCCAATGGAAAAGTTTTTTTCAATGGCTATAGCTGTTTTTTCACAGTTAATTGAGAAGCTAATATGTAGCATAACAAAGCTATTTGAATCCTCTGTTACCACATTTCCAATTGCTTTAATAACATTTAAACGAAAAGAAATCTCGATAAGGAACCGGCCTGGCAGAGCATCGTACTGCAAGTAGCTGCTTCTCAGTTCTTGGAAAAGCCATTTCATTTCTTCTTCTAGTGGATTTTCTAGTGGGTTTTTGTAGGTTAGGATGAAATGGAGCACATCGCTGTCCACAAGAAGTCCCTGTAGACTCCTGACATCCCATTTTATTATAGTTTAATAGAAGTGGCATGAGCTGCAAAGCAAAGTTAGTTTTTTTAAAATCAGACTGGTCTGGAAATGGAACAAGCTGTTATGTTGTCCTGGTCTGCCCTGTTTCTCTTAACCTAAAGTGGAGCAAAGCCTCACTGACATAAATGGTCACATGTACATTTTTTTTCAAATGTCCCCCTTAATTATAGATTGTGATCTTCTTTTAGAGCAGGATGACAGGGATTGCTGAAGCACCATTATAGCTTAGGAATATGATTGTTTAGGACAATTCAAACCTGTCAGCACACTGTTGGTCTGCATACCCTTGCTCAGTCAGCTGCCCTGCGTGGACGCAGACACTGTGGGCATGCCTCATATATCTTACTTTTTAATCAGGCGGTGTGGAGGAAGCTCCTGTCTCCCCTGGGGTCCTGTGATTTGTCCTGGTTAATGGCGTGTCAGAGGGATGTGATGCATGGTAACCTGGCTGGCTGTGTGGCAAGTGCATGGCTGGACCGTGCTTTCTCTCGCACACAAAATCTCCACCTCCTGACTCTGCGGGGGTACAGAAAAGAGAAAGCTCTAGTCTTGCTCGCCATAGTGTAGAAAAACAAAGGGCAGTGAAAGCCGATCTGTCTGTTCTTTTCTTCTGCCTCCCTCTTTGTCCCTTTTGCTCTGGCACTCTGAGCAGCTGCCCCGAGGTCGATCACATTCTCTGGCCGTTCTCGGGCTCATGTGTTAATCCGAAAGCATTGGGCGGATCCTGTTTGGGGCTGCCTCCTGCAGGCAAAACTGGCATTTGATTTCACCTGTAGAGTCTTGCCAAGTTTGTGCTGACGCAAAGGGAGATGACAAAGGTGTTTTAATGAGATATTCTGATGGACATTTATTTTTTTCCCTGTGCAAGACATGTCATCTGTGGGCCTGAGAGTTTGACTGAGAGCTGACTCTCAGAGTCAGCCGCTAGTACTTAGAAAAGTGGGATTGGCAGTTAAAGCCTCCCTGAGGGTAGGTCGGAGGAGATAACAGCACGTAACTCTCTGTCACTTCCTCCATATTGGCTTCCACTATAATTATCTGGAAATTAGGTCTTTGTAAAGCCTCCTCATTTCTCGTTTTCCTCACTATGTGTGTGCGTATGTGTCTGCTGGAGCTGATCATGTTAGCTTGTCTTGGCCTCCGGTGCCCTGTGGGGTGGGGGGGTCATTGTGGACTTCCTCATTCTTCACGGCTTGCCTTTCACCACCAGATGCCTTGTGAGAAATCAATCCCTGCTGTCTGTGACTGGGACTGTGACAAGGGGACTGATTGGGCCTCAGGCTGCAGTGTGGGACTCGGCGAGGGCGCTCCATCTGAAACCTGAGTGAGGAGGAGGATTAGGATGTGGTTTGAACTACAGCTAACACCTTTTTTTGAAGCTCTGCTAGAAAAGATCTTAAAATGATTAAACTTATCAACTTAAACTCATCAGCTTTAAACTTTTCAACAAACTGCAGTTGAAATTGGGATGTTTCATCAAAATTACATTATTCTACATGTCTCATTAAAAACTAAAAAATAAATTATTTATTCTAACCAGATTCTCTAAAAACAAAAAAATTCAGTGCTCCTCTGCGCAACTATGAAGCCATGAGTGACTCTGCTGTGACTGACAGACACGTGACAAAAAATCAGGGACTTTTTTGACTGAGCTGTAGCATGTGTACACAGAGCAGATAGGAGATATAGAAACAAATGAAAAATGTCAGTAGTTAAATATCTATGAGGTTACTATTTGTTTCCAGTATTTTTACCATCTGGAAACCTGGAAACTTTTGTACATGTTTTTTTCCCATTCTTTTCCCAATTTTTAACAATAAATATTGAAAGAAATTCTACTTTTTTTTCTTTTATAAACTCCTCTCTACTTCTGGCCTTAGTTGTGCTGTTTCCATAGAGGGATGCCTACGCAATAGTGAGGGTAGGTTTGCTGGATTATAATGCCATCATGAGCACACTGTCATGTTGCTCCTTGACAACTTAAATGCATGAATGTTTATCTAGTTTATTTTTTTACCATTTACATCTGCACCATCGTGTGCTAACGGAACAGCTGAGGCGGATGAGGATGTCAGTGGTTTTGCAGGTATTTCATCATCAAGATTAAAGTTTCAACCTTACGCCGAAGCTGCTTTGTCAAAGTTTGACGTGAGTACTTTGCGCTAGAACTAAAAATACCAAACTCAAGAGGAAAAGTCACCAAATTCAACCTGTGAGCACCATCAGTGAATGAACCGGTGCAGCTGAAAATTTCTCCTGAGGAATTTGCTCGGCGTTTTGTCATCAGTCTGGCTGTTTCTTCTCTCCCGCTTCTTTAATTTCCTTTATCAGGTGTGACTCCCTGAAGTTGATCTCATGATTTGGGAGATGAATGTGATGGAAATATTTATCCGTGCCTCACTCGAAACACCCAAACTCAGCTGCACTGCGGTGAGCTGTCTCGATCAAGGCAGCCTCATTATTATGCCCTCGCAGTGCAGCTTTGGCCTTACAGATTTTGTTGCATCAGGCTGAGCGCAAAGAATCCAAATCCTCTAGTATAGCATTAAATTCCCTCTTTCTTTTAATGTTTGCTTTGAGCTGTCAGCTTGGTTAGTTACAGCTCAAGAAACATGGGGGTTCTGCTTAATATTTTTTTGCTCAATTCCAGGTACGTTTGAAACTTGCATGATGATAAAATGATAATGATTGTCAGCTCGAGAGGGATTTCTTTCTTGGGCTCTGATGATTCTTTCACAACCCTTAAACAGCCATTAAAAATAAATGTGTGCATATTTGGATGGAACTAAGAAAAGTGTATCATGTCAGCATATTTATATCTCTTTGATTTTTAGATTATGCTTTTGCTTTGAAGTTTGGCTCTTGGCAAAAATTTCAGTGGTGTTTCCCGTGGCTTGTGGGAAAAGACCCTCCGCAAATGTCTGTGTAGGTGGGAATTAGATTAAATATGCGTTTTTAAGTTGATTTCCCAGTTTTCATTTATCATCAGCATCAACTCAGCTAATTATATAATCCCTACAAGTAAACAAGATGACTCTGCATTTCCTTTGGTTATGTATGTAAGTCTGTATCTGTAATATGATTATTCAGATCAGCCAGATCATTCGGCTTTGTGACCAAGTGGATTCTGCAACAATCCTTTTTTTCTTTTCCTATATGTGAAATAATTCTTCCCCCAGCTTAAGCCCCGGCTCATAGGCAAAGTGCCCCCCACTATCCTCCACCTGCCCTTAATTCTCTACCCTCAATCTTCAATCCCGGCTTTAGCTCACCCATCCATGCACCTCATTACTCTCCCCCCGCAACACTGCCCCACTTCGTCCCAACCCCTGTGCCCTCAATCCTCAGCCTGTGACCGGCCGAACTGAAGGCCAAAGTCACACTGATGCTCTTGATGCTGACATTCAAACATACTCGAGGTGTCACCGATCTGGGCAAATATTCAAACAGACCTCTTTTTGAAGCCTATAATCTACATAATGCTGTAATTGTTTAAAAAATAACCATCAGCGCAGTGTTTTGAAGCAGTGCATTTAGCTATTTAACATCAAAATGGCTTGGGCGAAAAAGATGATTAACTCAGTATTACATGAGGGAAGTTAAAGCTCATGAGTTTCTATTAGAACCAGAGATGCTCAGTGTTTTTAAGGTAGGACTAGGCCACATAGCTACTACGATAAAATGTTTTATTTCAGTTGATATTGATAATTATTGCTATTTTTAAGTAAAAAGTTTATGTTACCACAATAAAAAACAAAAACACATTTCAACACATGCTTGAAAATAAATAAGTTTAAAGCAACAGTCTCAACTTGCTACACATTACATAGAAAAAGCAAGTAAAAGTGCACGGAGGTCAACCAAGGTGAAGCTATGACCCCACATTCAGGTTAAGGTTCATAGTGGCTGGCCTAGATCGGTTATACACCCCAAACTGGTTTCCACATAATCCCCATTGTCAAGTCTGTCAGCATTCGTAGCTGCCAGGAGTGCATCGCTTAGGTAAATGTGGTGGGGAATACAAAGTTGTTGGTGTTTTTAGACTGCAAAGCCAAATCTGCAATGGCAACGACTGGTCCCCAGACTAGCATGTCTACGGAGACCTGCATGGAAGCCAACAGGGAGAGCAACAGAGGGGGAAAACGCTCTGTTACCAAGTGATATAACAGGCTGTTTTGAGCCAGGGAGGAAGCACATTTGGAGTTAGTTCATGCAACCAAACTTTTTGCCTTCACTGCGGTTTGTATCTAAAGCATTTAAGTGAAACTATCATTTTGTCGTCCAGGCTTTCTTCAAGGTGCTTCCACATTGGCTTTTTTGCTGCAGTTTAGATGGTAATGATTTAAAATGTTATAGATAATATTTGGAAACTTGTTCCACATTTAGAGTTTGTTGGCATGTACGGTCCAGTATGTAATCAAATCACAGCATACATTAACCGAGGAGACGTTCTTGCATTGCTTAACACTGCAGCAATACAAGGTAGTATAATTACCTCCATTCACCAAGGAATCCCCAGAAGACAGTGAGAAACAGAGCAGGACTTCATCTGACTCAGTTGGCTTCAGGGACTTTGGCTCCGAATCTCCCATTCTCCTCATGAGACATCAGCTGTCCTGAAATATCAGGTGTTAGATCTGCCTCCACTCGACTCCCCATGTCCCACTGAGGTGAAGTCATCCGCTGTGCACAGAGAGAGATGACCACGTAACCTGTAATACAAGTAACCTCACTGGGAACCAATGTAGAAATAGTTTTCAGATTAGCACCAAAGTTAGGTAAGCTCGGTTTTCTAATGACCAACAGTTTTAGCTGCATTCAGCAGATGTTGTTCCCTGTGACTTTTAGCAACGTCTAGTAAACAGAGGATTGAAATCTAACTGAGGTTTTTGCCTAAAAGTGTTACAAATACTGGGGGAAACATGGTGGCTCTACATACTACAAATATGTTTCGACTATACTTGTCAGCCATTTCTGTGTAAACACGGCCTGCAGTTCATCCCAGTTCAGCTAAAAGTCCCTAATTTTTTTCATGACTGTTGGTTGCAGGTAAATCGCTTATGGCGTCACAGCTTTGCCATTAAGTGGAGATTTTTTTTTGTTTTTTACAGAATCTTGTTAGTACACACAATTTATTTTTGGTGAATTTAAGTCCCGGGATTGTCGGAATGTTAGAAATCCAACAATTCTATCTGAAAATACAGTTTCTGGTTTTCATAAATGGTGATTTGTTTTCAAGATAACATGCTACTGGTGGGTTTTGGGTTTCAGGGACTTGAATTTTTGTTCTGACATATCTTTAATGTTCTCAGTTGACTATCTGTGGCACTTTGCTTCACTATAATCTCAGTAAAAACAATAATTACCACTCAGTCATCCCAAACACTCTGAGAAGTCTTTTTAAATAATGTATATTTTAGCTCTGCAGAAAGACCACTCTTAAATCACTCGACTCTTCGTGCCAGAGATCAGACTCCACCTTCAAGAGAAGCGAGTATGTTTACATGAGGCTGAAGACGTCTCTTGGAGTGAATTATTTCAGCTGTCGCAACTCTGAGCACCTGGTGGGGAAAGATTTTTTAGTTTGCGTGAATTTTGTACTATTTTTAAAATATGTTTTCCATCCATCGACACAACTAAACAGTTTTAAAATAGAGAGATATATGTGTCCTGCCTCTTTTGCCTCTTGTTGCCACTCTTTATTAGACCAGAGGCTGGCAAATGTTTTATCTTTATGTGTTTTCACTGTAGTGCCGGTTATACTCTGCTATCTATAAAGCACAGTTACAAGGGCAACAGTTCATTTAGTTTTGGCTGCAGTTCATGGCATAATTTCATGAACTCACTGCCACTGATTTTTTTGGGCAGAATTTCTGCTCATCTAGGATGTGATTTGGTAAACAAACTGATTGAATACACATGATTATGTGATTGGTAAATACACAGGTATACTAACACTGCGCAAAAAGGCTGAAAAGATGACAGATGGGCGTACATAGTGGGAGAAGCAGACACACAAATCACACATAGACACATAGCACGTCACTAGGCAAACAGTAATACATCCTATTAACACCCACAGGGCAAACACACAAGGATGCTCTGTGCTGCTTAAACGCTAATTTAAAGCATTACCCTCATGATCAATACCGCCTGTGTGTAAGCACAGTGGGGTTTGTAAATGTATTTTTAGAGATGACTGAATGGGTGCGTGTGTGCATGGTGTGTGTGTGTGTGTGTCTGTGTGAGTGTGTGCAGTGCATGCATGATAGCACAAACTTTTATTTATGCCTTGTCTGGGCCAGCTGCTCATTTGCAGATAAGACGTGCTAGCCGCCTTCTTTGACCTTGAAATTAGTCGTGTCTCTTTAAAAACTTGTCCCCAGGAAGATCTGACTAGGACACCGGAGTTGATTACAGGCGTGAAAGTTTCCCCAGTGGGATCGATTTTTGTGTATTTTCTTCTAAAACATACAGTTTTTGGAGTAGGAGATAGGCAAGATGAGGAAATAAGGGACAAAAAATTGTTCCAGAGCAACCCTCAGATTTGCAGATCCGATAGAAGAGAGCAACAGATGGAAGCTTTTGTGTAATCAAGAAAAGAATCCATTGTTTGTTGTGGAGCGAACATTGACATGTGCAGTCCTGCTAACTTTCTATTGTGCTCTTTGCCATCAATGAACCTTTATGCCCACAGAACATTTCTTTTGCATTGCCCCATTGTTGGTGTCTATACTCCAGCAATAAAGTGCTACGTCATGGGTAAACTGTGGCTTTGGCTGCTTATTTAAGACAAATGTAGATAAAGTTACCTTAGCGTTCATTTTTAGAGTCAATGTCTTATACCAGTTGCCTTGTAGCATCAACTGTATAGCTGCTCTTTCTGTGTGAGGGGTTACGAAGCCCTCTGCCCTCCTTTCCAACATTTTTCAACTGACAACCAGGCTTGTACTGTTTCTGCCTCCCCTCTCTGGTTCTCTCGCTCCCCCTCTCTCCCCCAGCGGGCTTGCAGCACATGTCCTTGCCTCTGGAATTACAGGCCTGGTCTTGAATAGTAGGGTTGTTCCTCCCTCGGCCCCTCCAGCGCCTCTGCTGGCTTAGCCGAAATCAAAGGCCCAGAAACCGCACATCCTGCAAGGTGCTGTTTTTTGTGGCGGTGCAAAGGGGAGGGGAAGTGGAGCGAGCGGTGGTCAGCGGTGAGAAGGGAAACATATGAGCGGAGGATGACGTTGTTCTTTGCTGATTAGAGGATACAGTGCAAATCATGAAGGAATGACTGTTCTCCATGTGGGTCACAGCTCTGCTCATGTGATGGCTGACTGGTTGTTTCTCCTGGAGGTGTCATCAATTACTGACCCAGCCATAGAAGGAAAGGAGTAGAAATCAAACAACATGTGTGTGGATCTAAATATTTTGATGGTACTGTTAGTCTGTCTGTCACTTGGTCGACTGAAAACTTAAATCCAGACTGAAATATGGTAACAACTATTGCATATGTTGCCATGGCATTTTGTACTGACATCCATGGATGAATTGCAATATCTTTGGTCGCTGACTCCACAGACTTTGAGGGCCGGGTTGTGGTCTCTCTAAGTTCTAAAGATGTGCGACCGCTTTGGAAATCAAAAACAGCCATACAGAGGGGGGCAGAGGGGGAGATGCAATACAATTCAAAGACATTTTCAGACAGTGTTTCCAGGGAGACATTGAAAGTGTTGTGTTTGTTGTGTACATTTGAACTGCCACAAATAGTTGAGTAATAACTGAGACAAGAAAGCTCGAGTGAGAAGTTCCATCTCTGGCTCCAATGCGGAATCATTTGTTTAGGAATGTTATCAAAGATCTGCAACACAGAGACCTGCTGTTAGTTGTCTAAAAGCTGTTAGACTATCTGAAACTAATGGCATTTCTATCTTGGTATGTTTTTTTTCTGTTCTGTGTTGCTATATGCTTGAGTTTGCCTTGAGTTTCCTTCATCTGATCTTTTCTTGGAGTCATAAAAAATGGATTAAGCTAATCATGGTCTAGTCTTTTCCCCCTGTATTTCTTTTCATTAAGTTTAAAGATTAAATATTTGAACTTGAGAAGGAAAATGGAAAAATAGCCTCCAGCTCTGTTTCCCCTTATTCTGCTGTGGTGGTATGCAGAATTAATTTAGGATAGCTGTCCACTAAGATTGAGATGAAGACCTCAACCTTTCTGAGGGACCTGAAGAGACGCACCATGGCAGGTGTTTACAGAGATGGAGTGTGCAATGAGGGATCCTGGAAGGCTTTAATGAAGGGGGATCTTGGTTAAACTGGGACGAGTCTAATCTCTGGAGTCTGAGGGTTGATCTTACCTGGATGTTACCAAGCAACTTGTTAGTTGCTTGCTGTCTTTTTCAGTAATTCAAACTGATCTGATGCAAGAGGCTCAGACACAACTAAGAGAGGAAGCTGCTTGACTTTGAATGATGGGATGCAATCTCCAGTGCTGTTCCATTAATGGCAACAACATTAGAAGCTTGTCACATCGAATGAAGTAGTCAGTTATTATCTGACTCTTGAGTTCCTGACTGCATTCCTCTTTTTCTAAGGCTGGCCATGTTGGCTGGGTGGTCCAGTTTTGTCAATGACACCTTAGCCGTTGCTGTGTACAGTCATCCCCCCCATACTTTCCTCTGGCCCAGTGGTGCCACGGTGTCCCGGCTGTGGGAACACGTTGTCAACCCAAGCTGGCTGCAGCTCCAGCTGGCTCAGGTCCATTGGATCTAGTGTCCCTGCCCCGACTCTGGTGTCTCCACGTTGCAAAAAAAAAGTGCCATTACAAAAGAAAAAGCCTTAAATAGAGGTGTACATACTGTGAAGGAAGGCAGATGCACAAACACAGTGGGTAAACAGGCAGCAGGACAGAAAGACAGTCAGACAGACAGATGGCTCAGGAAGCCAGTAATGTTGATCGTCTGGATGGAGAAAAACAGATGGATGGACAACAGAGGCAAGCAGGCGGCGAAATATCCTGACAGTGTGAGGACAAACACTCATACAGTCAGGGAAGATTTGATTTGCTTCAAGTGCAATATTTATGTTGACACTTAGCTAATATTCTAATGTGTTAAATGCCAGCTAGAATCATAGTCAAGCTACATTTAAGGGATAAATGATGAGTGTATTCATTGGTGAGTTCAACAAAAACTTGGTAATGGTCAACTTGCCAAACATTGACTGGGTTTTGCATTTTAAATGAGAGGATTTGCTGCTCTTCTTGTTGTTGTCTCATTTAAAAGTGAATACTTTTTGACAGTTTTGACAGTTGGATGGTTCTGAAAGACTTTTTTAAAATTTTGACATTTTATAGACATAATTGTTTATTGCTTAACTAGAGCCTCTAAAGAATAGATACACAAGCAATTATAAAAGGCAGCTGCACTATACATGTCTATGCGAGTCTACATCACTCAATATGACAGTGGTGAAGAGGTAAATGGACAGAAACCAAAGACTGCCTGATCTACAGATAGAAATAAGCATAATTGTTGGAGACCTTAGGTGTCTTGAGCTGACAAAACCTGAAGTGAGACCAAATTATCCAGGGTGCAATGGATTAAGGCTGGTGGAGAACAATGGGGGGCAGAAACTTGGTTTTGGGAACTTGTAGGTGACAAATAAATTCATCTCCCCCACTGAAAATGTCCCAGCAGTCTAGTCTCCATACCTACAATCCAGTGGACTCAAGCGCACCACAGGTACAAGCCCTATTCTCCCTCCAACCTCCTTGAGGGGGCCGTGAAGACAGAGCAGCTCCACGGTCTCCTAGAAACAACCCCTTCTTCAAAACTCTAATCACCACAGGCCACACAACTGCTCTGCCATTCTGTAGGTTTGATCTTTCATAGTTTGTATTATTCAAGTCTCTGCCACCGTGCTATAACTCCCATTTGTTTACTGCAAAGGGCAAGTAAATATTCAAGTAGATGAAAGCTTGTGCGCATCCGTACCAGATGTTTCTCTTACTGCACCCTCTTCAGCTGCTCCACCGCGCAATTTTCATAGTATTGTTACCCCAAACAAACATCCCAACTGTAAGAGCTATAGGCATGCCCAGCCAAGTTTTTTTTTGCCTGAGGTTAGCTTTGTAGAGAATGAGTAGCTGCCTTGACATATGAGCTTTAGCCCCTTTATCTTCCCCATCGCTAATATCCCCAAACAAAAGCACAAAGGCATGCCAGATGCAAAGGTGAGGTGTCACTTTTCGTTTGGGAAATAATAATAAAAAGTTAGACATTCTAATGTGTAGATGCTGTACATCTAGTGCAGTTTTCATTTTAAGTTTGTCTGGACTGGTTTTCAGTACACCCATTACCTTAATCTTTCTTCTTTTACACAAGGACCCACAACGGGGGCCCGCAGACAGAGCAGCTGGGTATGTTCTACAGATGAATGAGGAATAGTGGGTGAGGCCAGGCCAAGAGACTGAAAGAGATCAATGTATTTCCAACAGATTCTCTTTCCCTCTGATGTGGAGCCACACAGACAGAACTGCTTCCCATGCTTAGCGTTACTTGTCCACTTTCTTGCTTCATTTTAACACGACACGCTAAAAGTAAATCGCACCGTTAGGGATAATCTGCTGAAAGTGTCATTTTTTGTATGTCAAATTCTACCACCTTGTGGGCTTGAAAGATGCCTCCAAAAAAAAAGTTTGTAGCTTGTTTCTTTGCACAGGATGGGAGCTGTGTTGGACTTTGATTCACAGCAGTTACAAAAGGATTCCAATGGTTCAATGGTGACCCAGAGTTACAGGAAAAGAAAAAAACATGGAAACTTTTCAAACAACTTTTGCTGTACAGAGGCCTGCTCTTACCAGCATTTCAGAGTGTGGATTCACTTGCAGAGGAAATTACATTTGCATGAGTTATTTATGTCTGTCTGTGCACACATTTATACCAGGCATAAGTAATAGTAATGCATCTTTTGGATCTCCTGAACCGAGCTAAGTTATTTGCTATCTGATTGTGAGTATCTGCCCTGGGAACCACATATTTTATGCAAAGACATGAGGGTGAGTTCTGCTTTTTGGTATGAATAGGCTGCTTGATCCCCAGGCACAGTATTCAACAAAAAGACACAAAATATACTGCTTCCCATTGAACTTTGGAGCTATAAGGAGGCAATAGCACCATAATTGGCTTTATTATAGCTTTGTTGTGGACTATGAGTGCTGGTAAAATATGAGTCAGAAAACAAGAAGTAGAATACACCGCAGGAGTGATGTGGCAACTTTCTGTGGTTGTTTGCACGTGTTTGACACTTTGGCATGACTCTAGGTTAACATTGCAATCCACTGTTATTCCTGTGAATCCAAATTTCCTGTTGGTGTTATATTAGTCAGAGAATAGACTTTCTCGAGCAGCCATGCAAGTCTGCAGGGGGTGCAGTTCTTAGTGGGGCATTCCTTTGAGAGCTTATATATCAACGCACCCGCACAAGCCAACACCCAGCCCCACAAATCTCGGCCTGTCCGTCTGACAGACCAACACACCAGACTTGTGTCCAGATCAAACAGAAATGTCTAGATGTTAAACCGGCAGCTGAGCAAACAGCTCTGCCTCTAAAATGTGCTTACTTCTCCCAGCATTCGGCTCCTCGCTCTCTTATTTTGTTTGGATCAAAACGGTGGTCCTCGCAGGCCGCTGTAAAGTCAGCCGTGATTGATCTCTCTCCTGCTTTGCTGCAGGCCTCTTGTCGGTGGGGGTGTTGCCGTAGTAACTGTGGCTTTTGACTCATTCGCCATTTAGCAGAGCCAAATCTAATTGGCAGGGATTATTGCGTTTCAGTTATTGAAATGACACATTTGAATATTACCTCGCTGAATGGAACTGACAGAGATTTAAGTGTTTATTTTGCTCAGTTAGAATCCTCTGGTTTAACATCTGTTTTTGACTGCTGGAGTCTGTTGTGTTTGAACATTACACACAGTTAGCCGCCATGGCTGAGCTGCTTCTGAATCAGACTATAAAAACCAGAGTGCAGGAAGGAACCTGAACTCTTTGGGTCTGCCGCCCACAACACTCCTGAGCCCAAGAGAAAACACTGGAACTCATCACAACCACTACTGTATTTCCTGTGTGAGTGTTGCAATTGTTGGGAAACTAGTAGGCTGCTGTGTATGAATATGTATTTCTTCTCTCGATTAGATCTGTGAAGATGTTTTTTGTAGGAATTATAATCAGTGTGAGATAATAGAAGTTTAAATTCTTATTCTCAGGGTTTGATTGTTGGTTACTTCTGCAACTGTGGATAAGCTGCTGTAAAACGTCCTACTTGAAAGTCATGTCAGACAAGTGGAGTTCCTTTTGGATAAAAAAAAAAAAATCCCAAATGATGTTGGTACGGCTCTCAGCATTTGAAAGAAATAGAGGATTACGGGCTCGGCACTTTTCCATTCTGATTTAACAGTCATTCTCTGGATCACAGTAGCCTACAGTACTTCCATTGGAAGCCTCTCTGCGGTTTTGGAAGCTGCTAGCATGTCAGTCAGATGTTGTAATGGGGACCACATTGCCAGTTCTGTAATATTTTGAGATAAAATGCTTTAGTAAAGCTGGCAGTGTGCTGTGTGTTATTTGGCGGTGCTTTAGGCGGCCGGAGGGAATCTGTTTCGCCGTTTTGGCAAGTCTGTATTACTTTAGATGGACCTTACAATTCCTCGAGTTGTAACTGTGTCACCGACAGCTTTATTTCATCCAAAAGCTGGATTTGTCGCCTTTTCATTTCTTTTTATCACAGGCTGAGTGATACATGTTGGTATATAGAAGGAGACCTAGATATCAGTAATGCAGTCTCAGTAGTGATGTAATCTGAGATAAAACCACACAGTAACATTCTCCAGCAGTCATGCCCAGATGTAAGGCAGAGGGGGTGATCGGGTCCAACAATGTCTGACATACCAAGCACATGATGAATTCCTTACTGGTCCCACCAATCTAATGAAGTCATTACACAAGTTCTGTTTCACAAGAACACCATGTGACCTCTGAAGCTTTAGTCACTGCGCAGTGCTTTTTAAAAGTGTATTATGTGTGACACTCCAGGCCATGACTTACTGGCCCGATGAGTCAGGATGTCAAATGTAGAAACCTCTCCCAGCTGGGAGACTTTCGAGGGTGCAACTGCAAACATGATGTGGATCTAGCAACCAGTTTGCATTAGCTCAGCCAACACAAGCACTGGTGAGCTATTATTACACTGTTAATAAGCAGACCAATGTTGGCTGTGGGTTTGACTCCGTGTTTGTTTTTTGAGTTTTGAACAGTTAAAATAGTGACATAGAATCAAACAAACGATCAAACAGTGAACTAATTAAAAGAGTTCTCTATAAATTATCTAAAAAATGCATTTGCTGTGAGAAATAGACAATTTATTTATGAAACCTATAAACACAAGAAAAACTGGGCCACTTAGGAAGTCATAATGTCAGTCAGTTAATTTATTTGAGTAACCATCTGTGCAGTGTGACACGTTTATAATGCTATGAATCATAATAAGGAAAAAATGAAAGTTGAATTAGTCTAAATCTTGATTTTACAAATTGAAAAAATAAAAATCAACATGTACAGCATTTTTCCAAGTGCCTACTAAAAATGGTGAAAAATGGTGGCTCTGCATACTATAGACACTTTGCTACTTACATTATTATTTTGTAAACACAGCCTGCAGTTCAGCTGACAAAAAGGCAGATGATTAGTTCAGGGACTGTCTAAAAGTCCAACAGTTCTTTCTGTTTTTATGTCTCTGGCGCTTCTAAATGTTAAAATTTTGCCTTTTTTCCCAAAGATTAAATGTCTTTAAAACCGGCCAATGGGTTTTTGGGTGTACTTGTGTTGCCATTTGCTCTTCCACTCTTTACATTAAAAGAAGCCAACTAAAATTCATTTGCCTTTCCCTGTCGGTCATCTGAACCTTGTCACTGCTCATTGTCGCGATCGCTCCAGCGCTTCCCTGTTTGATCCAGGGCCTGGCACGCTATGACAGCCTTACGGAGCTGGGCTGGTGAAGATTCAGTCACCCTGCAGGCCTTTAGTTCACATCCATCTGCCTTTCATTATCTGTGTGGAAAGAGAAGACAGAGAGAACTTGAGGCAGAGAGAGAAAAGACGAGATGGGGACGGCCAGTGGGTTCAGTGCGATTACAGCGGTGCATTTTACATCTGGATTTGAGAATTAAATCAAGAAAGCCTGGGAATCTGTTGAACACTGACTTGGCAGATTGTGCTGGTAGCTTCATTGGCACAGGTGTGCGCCATGTGTGGTGCCATGTCCATGAGCCCAAATTAATGTCACCCACATTCCTATTTACTATCTTTTCTCCATCTGTCTTCCTTTTAATATCTATACATGTCCTTGTTACATGGTTTGCATTGCTTCTTCAAAATCAAGGCCTTCTGTTGCACTGGAACAGCAATGTACTAACAACAGGAGGGCATTCTTTACATACAGGAATGTAAATAAGTGTACTGTATGGTTGGTTGTTTGGAAGGCAAAATGTGTGCAATCATGAGAGGGTAAACCAGATCAAACATTGGATCTGTGGTTACCAAAAGACTCATTAAAAAACCAAGTCATGGCATGACAAGCAAGTTCAGTCAAAATTAGCAAAGTGGTAAGCACATCTTATATCAATGTAATTGCTTGGATAAAACTACTTTTGTATAAGTTTAGTCATATGGTATGCATTTATCATAGACCCAACAACATGAAGGATAGTCCCACTGTAATTAACTATGGCAGTAAGGCCTTGTTGAAGTATCAAAATACTCAAAAATATCTGAAGAATACTCGCCGTAGACGCTGAACTCTTTCTGCCATGTGATCCCACTTCAGCTGTAATTGAAAGCTTGTGCTCTGTTAAAAACTGATCGGCCATTTCGTAATTACCTTTGATGGTATTTATCCTGTCTTGTATCCTGCCTCCAGAAGAGGCACGGACAACTCCCCCAGTCCCAAACCCTAGATCTGAAGCAGATGGCGGGGCCGGGCACCCTCCTGCATCGTCCCTCCCCAGGCCTCAGCTGCTATTTCAGGTGCTGCTGATGAGCCACTCCGCATGTGGATACGCAGCCCAGGGACTGATGTGGTACGGCATGTCCCAGATAGCTGCTGGTGGAAACTGTAATCAACTCGGAGGAACTGTAGAAACTCTCTGAGAGTTTGTAGTCTTTTGTGGTACCATTGGAGGAACACATTGCTGCACTCAGCAAAAGTAACACATGCATTTTCTGACAGATTGATTCATAGCAACATTAATTGGGAGCATCAAGGGAATGCATGTTGTTGGGTTTGAGAGAGAAAAAGATAACGGTATCTGCCTGTGGCCCTCTGACAGTCGCTGAGTTGTTTTTACTGAAGCCCAGTTTCTCTCTCAGAGGGTCAACATTATGGGTCAGTACCCATCCTGCTTACAAGGCACTTTCTGTGACAATGGAACGGGCCTATCTGGCAAATCAGAAGCCATTCTGAACTGCAACTTTGGGCATATTTGTCGCTATGAATGGGGTTATGGGAAGTATGTGATGTGGCCTCCAAAGGAGCAATTGGATAACATCCAGTTCAGAAACAAAAGGGCTTTGGTCCAAACTGATGGCCACAAAGACCAAATAGCAGCACTCATTGTCCATATCAACATCATGTGCGTTCTGGGCCACATTGACTGGATGTCCATCAGTCAGCTGGATTTGTTGCTGACAGCTTTATAGGCCGTGCTTTATTTCTGCGAGCTACTATCCACTCATGTCAACATGTACCTGTATGTGGCTATGTAGCTGTGTCAGATTGTTTGCTTGCTTGGTAAATGGCTGCAGAGACTTTTATTATTACTTTTCCACATCATTAGCTGTTTCTTTCGGTTTTCCCTCGTGTCATTTCTCAAGACAGTGCACAGGTGCTCTCATCTGTCCTCAGCTCTGTGGTTTGAAAGGGATCACAGAAGGCTTTGATGTCCCCCCCCCCCACTACACACACCGATCCCTCTGCACCGAGGCCTCCACACGTGTTTACCATACAGATGACCTCAGAATGGCAGGAATGTACCATGTAATAGTAGAGGAACACTTGTGAGGACAGTAGGATGGTTTCATTTAGAGAAAAACTTTGGATTGTGATTTTTAAAGACGTTCAGGGCCCCATGTGTCGGCTGATGTTGCCCTGAGCGTTGGATTCAGATAAAGCATCAGTATGGTCACACCAAAGTAAATCTGACGTTCATTTCAAATATTTGCTTATAGGATTGGATAACTTGATCCCATATGTAACTGTCAGATCTTAATCTCAGGTCACGTCCACAGTAAGGTGAAAAACATGATTACATGCAGAAACAACTTTGTCTTTTGGGATTTTGAGTTGTTTTTGAAAGGTTTTAGGTATATAATGCAATGTCAGTGCATATAACAACAGCTGTGTTTCTTCTTTTTGACCTGTTACCTCTAGACATGTCTTAGGTGTTAGGTAATGTGCAAAGTACCTGGCAAGAAGTGGGAATTAAGGCAGAAAAATGCTTTTTTCAAGGTATATCTACTCGACTTTTCTCCTTTTTTCCTTGCAGGTCGAATTGTCTGCCATTAATATTTGCTTTGCTTGCCTCCCACAAGGTGTTGGCTCAACTAGTCAACAGTGGTGATGATGTGCTTGTCTGCAAAACACATTGAGATTCAGGACGTGTGCACTTTGTCTCTCGTGCATCTGTTACGCTACCTGTAATATCCTCCTTTGTGTAGGTTTGCATGTGTTTGTGTGTGTATCTGTTGGATTTCTGAAGTTTAAACCTCCGGTATGCTTTGATCACGGCTCATAAATCCCACCGAGATGAACAGTAATTCCTAAGTGACTGTAATACAGTTATTGATAAAATCGCTGCATCATGATTGCAAACAGCATAAGCAGACAATCAAATAAAGTACCAGAGCTTTGCTGTGTGAATACCTATACTGGGATTAAAAATCAGCAAGCATTGTAGTTGACAAAATATTTCTCTCTTGGCGTGGCCAACATATGGAGAGCAGTTTTGTGAAACAATGATTTTGGGTTGAAAAACACAGATGCATTGTCAGATTTATCTGTCAAATCCCTTGTGCATCTTCACTGCAGAATTCTTTTGAGTTTGCAAAGCGCGTCTTAGTTTTAGGTGGCACCAGACCTGTAATTTTCTCTGACAGGTGGTTGCCTTTTAGCATTAATTTCCTGATACGTCAACTTGGTGGTACAGCTCCCGTGGCCAACACTCGACTTGGAAAATGAATGATTTAATGAGTTTCCGTGTGCAGCCATGAGTGTAATTGTGTTAAATGATCCAGCGCACTCCTTTGTGTCAGTGCCATGGTAGCTTTGTTTTAATCCCCACATCCTCTGGAGATGGAAGCCAAAGTCTGTTTGACTTTAATGCAATCACATTTAAAACCAACCCTCCTTTCTTTAGTGCTCATTGGTGGCCTCTCAGGTTCGTCAGCGGCCTGATGTTCTTCCTGTCGAAGTTCGTGATTGCCGTCGAGCCTCCACTTTGCTGTTGAAATCCCACTATTCACGTTAATGATGTTTGCGGTTCAGCGTGGTCGACATTTCAACTGCTTTGATAAGCATTCGTTCAGATTGTATTGCTGTGTTCCATTTGTCTCTGAGTGGTTTATTTCATTATGAATGCCAGAAGGAAATAGTGGCTATATGAGAATGCAAAAAAAATAATCAACAGTTTCTAATAGACTCGATGTAAATTTTTAATTTATCAGGACTGCGAGAGCCTTTTAATGCTGATGAATGGAGCGGAGCCTTTGGTAATTTGATTACTGCATTTAGGACGCGTGCCCACATGCACACACACACATGCACTAAAGCAGCTCTCAGGCCTCTTTGACTGGAAGCTTTCTAATTGAGTCAGCAGTTGATTGGTCATTAAGTAGCTTGATTGACTGAACTATTGATGGTCTTCTAGGCTCTTAGGGATCTTTTTGTTGTTGTTCTTTTTGCAAAAGCATTTGTTGCTGTCCGACTGTCTCATCAAAAACCTATCTTTGTTATAGTCCACTTCATGTCCATATCAATGAGTGTATTCATTAAGCAGCTGGTTGGACGTATTAAAACTTTATGACATGCAGGTTTCACTGTTGTAAAGCTTTTAGCTCTACTTTAGTTTAAACTCTGGTTCAAATGATGTTGAGTACAAAAGTCAAGGTTTTTCTTGGAAATAAACAAAGAATTTTTCCCTCATTTTTAGAGCTCATTAGCTGGTCAGAGGGAGGGCAATTACCATAAACGGGGAGGTAGACAATTACAAAACTACAACTATAAATGAACTCGTTTTTAAAGTTGCACTAACTACCCTTAATTACAATTATAGAAACTGCTGCACAAGCAAGTTTTATTCAGCAAGTTGGAAGTGTTGACTGGAAATAAATCAGCATGTGAGGAAGTGTGGAATGTAGATTTTACAGTCATTCACAAAAATGGCTAAATTACTTTGTGACAAAGTTTTTTTGCTAGGGACGGACAGTCTCTAAACCGTGACCTACATACAAAACTGGGGCAGATCTGTAGAATCTGGTTTAATAGATCACAGGAAGATGGTTACTTGGATAAAACTCACATGTAGGCAGACAGTGGTGATTGGTGATTAGTGGCGTTAGCAGATTTAACTGCCACTTCTTGATGAAAATCCAGCAAATAACCTCGTCCATGTTAGTTGTCTCACTTTTATCATTTGTCTTAAAACCAAAATGTGCCCCACAGCAGTGTTCGTGGTGTTTGGTTTTACAACTAAATCTATTAATATCAGTAAATGCTCATATATAACATTTGGCGGCATTCATCTATAGTGGAAGATGGTGGAAACAACACACAGATAGAGAATTAAAGATGGTTTTTTTGAGAGTTTCATCCAGTTGTTGAATGGAAACCATTCTAGCAGTTATGTAAAATGATTGTGGTCAAATCATTGCCGTTAAGTGACTATATAATAACTGTAACTGGCCTATATGGGCTGATATCCATATTAGAATGTAACTGGAAGCACAGATGGTAATGCCACTAATATTCTGTCTCATAAAATTGTAGTTTTAGGTTGATTAAAACATTTAGAAGGTATGAAAGACTGGGATGTTTCCTGATATACAGTGTTAAAATAATTTCCTGAAGCCCCTCCATTTGTTTTATGTGTAGGAGTAAAGTGGTAAATGCTGGATATGTTGTAAAATATGTTTTTCTTTGGTCCCAGTCATATTTGTAGAGCTTTGATCACCATTTCTAGTAATTTATAAAGAAAGCAAGAAAAACTAATTAAGCACACCAAACAGTACTGCATGTTTCACTAGAGAGATCAAGCTGATCAACTACAGATTCAAGCATCAGGGATCAGACTGATCAGACAGATTTGTAATTAATGTAAACTACATACTATAGCGCAGTGTCAAGTCTTTTTTGTGATGTTGATTGGTCTGGCAAGTAAACTCTGTTCCTTTAGTATTCAGTAACTGGCTATGGGTTTTCACCAAGTTTTATATCGGCGCCATTTTTGACAGCTCCTTCTTGTTAGTTTGGACTGATAATGAACAAGCAAAATGATGACAAAACCACAATGTCCTCAGTTTTCAGGATGACAGTGGTACTCAATTAACAAAATCAAGAGAGAGCATCTTCTTGAGCACATTTTCCGGCTTCGAGAGCCTGCACATCAAACTGACCCTGATCAGACCTGGAGGCGTTGCTTCTTGGATGCTAGTCAGACATCCCACTAAACACGTTTCACTTTCAAGTTGTTTTCCGTGGGTTGCTCCTCTGTTGAGAGTTTGATCTTGACGTACTGGGGCATTAAACTTTGCCCTGAAACAAAGATCTATGCTCTGTTCAGCTCACTCCGTAGTCTGCTAGTGTGCCAAGAAACAGCCAGTAAGACCTCACTCGCTGTCATCTTTCTAACAACACCTGGTGCAGTGAGCTGTGTAAATGCTTCGTGAAGGCATGCTGCAGCCTCAGTGTTTTCTGACTTAAAAACGAGGCATCGCTCTGTACCACCTCCATTGGTGTCCGCGTGGCTCTAAATCACCTCATTAATCTGTTTCCTCTGCTGAAGATGTCTGGCCCAGGCCTCCCTCCATTAGGAGAAATCCATTATACATGGCCCCGGCGAGATGGAACACACCGAGGAAACATTTTGCGTGTGTTCACATGAGCGTGCCTCAGATCCCAGTTGTCCTGTTGAGGGTGTAAATTTAAATGAGGGGCACTCTGACAGGCATGATTCCTCAGAAAAGACCTCAGAGGGTAATTTACCTGCACATATAACTTGTTTAAGTGAAGCCTGCAGTCGCCCCTCTGCTTTCTTAAGTGGATTGGGTGTACAGTCACAGCCACTGATGAAAGTGTGTGTGCGTGTGTGTGTGTGTGTGCGCGCTCAGGTCTGTGCTGTAACTCTGACTGTGATGGGAATCAGGTTCCATTCATTCTGGAGTTATATTCAACCTTAATGAAACACCTGAGACCAGTGTTGCCAACCTCGTATCTCTACAAGCATTCAGTGAACCCATCACGAAGGGATAATAAGCTGCACTGGGCTGTTCAATCGGGCTCCTGTGCACGACTACTGTACTGTAATTGCTGGCCTTGGTGATTATTTGTTCTTTTTGTCATCGATAGATTTTAGATGTGTAATGTTTGCATGCTGATTTGTAAAGCTAGGTTGAACACTTTAGTAGTTAATCGTTTTTAAGAGCTGACAGTGTATTGTTTTCAAATTAAAGAGCTGTAATTCTGTTGTAACGGTATTCAGAGGTAAATATCTGTGGTTTTTGCAGATACAACTGTTGATTACAGTCAGATTTGACCTGACTATTGCCTGGTTGTCTGGCTCTGTAAACTGGTGTCCTATTACAGTACCTGCTCACTCAGAGATGATCTCCTTGTGCTTCTTTCGCTCTCAACATTCCACTTATGAGCTTGTTTCTCACCCCTGCTGCTTCCAGCTATATCCTAATCTATTTGTTTTCTACCCCTGTCTCCTCAGAGATCAGAGCCCAGTTGGTGGAGCAGCAGAAATGTCTGGATCAGCAGACGGAAATGCGGGTCCAGCTGCTGCAGGACCTGCAGGACTTCTTCAGGAAGAAGGCAGAGATTGAGATGGAGTACTCCCGAAACCTGGAGAAACTGGCCGAGCGCTTCATGGCGAAGACTCGCAGCACCAAGGATCACCAGCAGTACAAGTGAGGAGACGCTGCCTTGATGTTTGTCTGTGCTCAGTGTGTTTCGGATGTTATGTAGGCCAGACAATTTGACAATCAGGAAAAGGATTGTCTTCTGGTCTAATTTATTGTGAAAAAAAGTTTGATTTTAGCAGCCAGATGAAACTTATTGTAGACTTGCTGATTCTCTGAAGACATTTAAAGGGATTATTTTGCCGATAAACTTCATAAGTTGTCTTTTTATGTTCAAAGTCAGTCAGTAAGGTGAAAAAATCTGTTTAGTGGTGTTTGCAAATAGTCTGTTGTCTGAAAGTCTAGTGCCAGATTTAATTTTCATTCATGGCATTGTTATAGTTTTCTTCACAATTGAGAATTTCCTCTTAAACAACAATGTTTGATTTAACTGTAGGCTGTGTAATGTTTCTTTGTTCCATACACATTGCAGTGTTTACATTAAGGCTTTTGGGGTTTTTGGCCTAACACGTCGCAGTAGCCCGGAAGATTTGTGCATAATCCAGTTTGAGTTTGTATTTTGCATTTCTATATGTACCACAAATTGATACTGTATTGTGTTTTGCAGTGTTGTACAGTGCAGTAGAGTTCTTCAGGGGAGAGTCAAGGGTTTCAGTGGCTTACTCACATAAACTATGTAGTATGCAGTCCACTTAAACCTATGTACCTTGAAAATCATAAGTTATTCAGTGGTCATTGCCTACGCTTGGGTATTGTTTTGATACCGGTGCCGATGCCAAATTACAGGCTAAAACTGGCAGAGGCTTGATGTAGAAATATCTGATTAAGAAAAGGGGCTAAATGAGAGGTTGACCAAGACTTTAAAAGCCAAATTTGGATGGATGACAGTTCTCAATACTTAATAATTTGGAAATATTTCAGTCCGGAGTGTTAAGGTTCAGCATCCACCCAGAAAGAAAACTGCTCCAGAATAGAAACAGTCACTTTAGTTTTGGTGTTATGAAAAAGTCTGAGAAAATCTTGACTTTCATTTAGTCTTTTTTCATAGAAATACAGTTAACTTGGCTGCAGAGGTATGAAAAAAGATTCAATGAAATGAGATTCTTTATCAAACTGTTTCCTCTTTGTCTTCCTCTCTCATTTCTTCCTCTGCATTCACCGCGCATCACAGACTGCGAGCCTTTTTATAGATCTTGACACAGTTAAGTGTGCTGTAGTTTTTGGCCTTATTACACCGTAGGAGTCTGCTCATGGAAAAAGCAGGCATTAGCATATTGTTTGAACTTGGTGGTGGGAGCGAAAATAAAACATATGTTTGTCCTCGCCGTCTGCAAATAGCCCCTGCTCCCTGTCTGAAGCTGCGATGGCTCTAGCAGCTGTGTGTGCCCATGTGTGCGACTGGCGAGGAGACTCTGGTATGGCGCTCTGTGGTTTTCATTGTGTGATGTACAGTCTGGTCACTTCATTCACAGGGTAAACATTTGGCAAGTGCCTAGGAGCGTATTTCCTAAGTAAATACAAGACGTCTGAAAAACATTAAAAACCCTCCTGTGGCTTTTAAATCCTGCGGCACATATTTTTGTATTCGCATAAACACGCGTACAGTAAAGGCTTCAGTATTCTCTCGGTTGTTTTCATTGGACGAAATTTGTCTGAGGGGTGTGAAAAAAAGTGCGTTTTCATTCTGTCTGTCGGCTCGAGCCAGCTTTCGCATGACAAGTCTTCTTGGCGAAGCAGCCAAAATGCTAAAGTAGCCTTAAAATGAGCAGCTAAATCTGGTAATTAGTCAAGACAAGCTGCATTCAGAAGGGGGGATGCTGCTGTGTCTGGCAGTAAAGCCGCATTTTTGCGTCTGGTTTTCTGTAACTGATGTTGAGCCGAGCTGACAAGATGCCATTCTTTCACTTAAAACTTGCATCAATGTGCAGCATTTGTGACATATTTAGTTTGTTTTGGACAGTTTTCGGAATATGCCTCCTCTCGTGGGTTTTTGTTTCAGCTGCCGCTGAGTGACAAGGCGAAACACAGGTGTAGGTTGATGATATCCTCGCTGGTGAGGCTACAAAGACACGATCCCACACTGTCCTCCCACCAGTCTGCAAAAGCTGCCTTTTGTGTTTGTCGACGTGCATGACAAGCTTGAACCGAGGTGTCTGCTGGTGGAAATATGTTTCTCTTGAACCCATGAAGTTCCCAAGTTGCCTCTCATTCACGCCACTTGGATCTGGGAAAAACTTTTGTCACAGCAGGGGAGTTCAGTCCATAATCTACCTCTGGAGCGAGATGAAGTTTGTCTGAAAACACAGACTCTGTACCACCTGTGGGAGCAAAGCGGTGGCTCGCTGCCGGAGAGGAATGCATCTTGCTCCAGGGGTGCCCTGTGTTGAGCTGTGGAGTCTGACAAAACTGTTGGCAAGACAGCAGAGGAAGACGGATGATGCCAATTCTAGAGCAAAGATGTTTTTTTAAGAGATAAAAATAGCCCACCAAGAAATAAATGTTATTTTAATAATACGAATAATAGTGCTTGTTTCTGAAGGTGGCTGAAGATCCATCAGGGTTTTATGAGTGTAAGATTTATGGTTGGCTTCTGCTCAGGAACAGGCAATAGTTCAAAATGACATAAAAGGTAATAATTCAACAGGTTAATTTAATTTCTTACTAGTATTATCGCCTATGAGCTGTCTAAACACATTAGTGTCTTTGCTAAGTCACTGCCCACGGTTCTGCTTGCAGATTTGTTTTATGCACGAAGAATCATGCTCTCCACTTGTCTGCAAAAACTAATGCAAACTGCTGCTGCTCCCTGATAGCGCCTTCTTTTAAATAGCATGTATCTGGGTGGTAAGACTGGTGTGATATTATGACTACAGTGCATACAACGCAATGTAATGCATTTAATTCAAATGCTGCTCTTTTGCTGCTCAGTTAAATATGAAACCTTTGTGTTGCAAGTTTAGTTCTCGATCCTCATTACCACCACGAGTAAATGTGCTGCACAGTAATGGAAAACCCGTAAAGACTCCCAGTTAAACTTGATAATTAGCCACTATAAAATCAAGTTAGGAAACTCCTCTGAACACACACTGCTCTACCTGATGTATTATGTAGGGCAAAGCAGTAATGTAATAAATCTAAAAAAGCATTCAGAGCTTCCAGGATGTCGGGCAGTAATGCTGCAGGAAAACGGACAGCGGCGACTTCTAGGTTACAGCAGATGCATTAGTGGGTTTAGACAATAAATAGCCATTAATGTCCGAGGAAAAAAAGTTCAATACCGCTACTGTTTTCCTCCTTTTTCTTCTTGTAAGAAAGCAAAACAACAACGGCAGTCTGTGGGAGAGCCATTCATTTGTGTCTCAGCGACTGTTTGCAGAACGCACACACAAATGAGCAAATATCGACAGACATTCTCCTCTTTCTTAAACACACACACACACACACACATGCAAACAACTCAGATACTGTATTATGCAAAGTTTGTTCAGGGAGGGACGCGGAGATGGCGAGCATAGGACGCATTGAATTATTTATATCGCCAAAGTCACAGCTGGGGATTGTCTTAAATAGGCGGCTTTTTATCTGGAATTAAGCCTCTGGTTCTCCAATTGGTCCCCGAGGATGAAAAGAAGGTGTAGGACGCATTACTACCTGCAGTGCGTTCGGTTTGTGTGACATTTGATTAAAAGTCGTTTTGTTGGGACTTATTCGCAGGAGCAGTCGTGCGTGGACTCAAGGAAATTGTGCATTTCCTCCCGCTTTGTTAATTAAGCTCCAGCACCCTGTTGCTTCCTTTAAAATTAAAACTTCTGAGTGATAAGTTAAGCATAACTTGGATGGCAGCCGTATTACTGCATACCAGGTCAACGTCCGTCACCGAGCGGCAACGCTGTACTCCCCTACTACAATGTATTAATGAAAGATGTTATCAGTCAGGCGTTAGAGGACTTTGCTATTTTGCCTCTGCTGCTGATAAGAGCTCCTGTTTCAATACCCTGCATACTGAAGCGGTAATTATCTTCCATTGTCAGCATCCTCCTACTGTATGAGGGTGCAACTATGTTAATATTGACCCAGTTACTCATGGATTTGGGCAGCGTGAATGGACAGAACACGCTCACAATGACAGAAGGGACGAAAGTTGCTAATGAGTTTCGAACTACCTGTCTTTCCTGGACGTTAGTTTCCTCTTTCATACCTGTGTTCGAGCCTCTTTGGGGACCCGTCTGTCTGTCCTGTCGCTGAGTCTGTCTGACCCAGTTCCTGCCCCGGCTGAGGGGGAAATGATGACATTGAGAGATTTTCCTGCCATTATGTGGGGTAAGCAACTCCCAGAGGGTATTATGTCGTCACAGCCTGTGTGGGTCTCCCGCTTGTTTTCTTAGTCTGTCCTCTATTTTTTTCTTTACTGCAGCTCTCCGGTTTGATTTAGTGGGTCAGCCCATTGGCGAACAAACTTAAGTACTTGGAGAACTGTTTATGTATTTGTGGATGCCAGCGTTTCTGTAAACCTATAATTTTGCAGACTTTGCTTTATATTTTTCTTAAAATGGATTCTGGGTTGACTTCATGTGAAAGAGTGGTGCTGCTTTTATTGTCAGTCTGTTGTGTGACACTGAAGTTTATGAAACATGTGCACGTACTGTATCAGTTTAATTCTGTTGCTGAATTAGGTTACATTTTTCACAGCGAGGAGTCTTGTTGTGGTGCTTTAAACAGTAAGTTGAAGCAAAGAAGGAGATTCTATCAGTCAGTTCAAGTGTTTACTGAACTAATCCTGCTTTTACTCAAGCAGTTTTACATCCAATCATAGTGGCTCAATTTTTTTTTTGCACAACAAGGACAACATGGTCACACTTGGATAGAGAGTCTTCAAGAAAAAGCACTGAAGTTGCAATCTGGGAGGTTATTTTATGCAGTTTTGTTGAGACCCCACATCCAACTTCATGTCAGTGACCACCTGAACATTATGCATCAGCACATGCAAAAGTGAGCATGAATTAATAAACACACACGTGCACGCACACACATTCTGTCTTCACATGTCTAGATTGAGGGCCATAGAATGGCAGTATTGCGCTCCCCTGATCCATAATGCAGAAAGGATTTATGGTAATTGCTGTGCGCTCTGGGACAGCTTCACTTATTTTCTCGTTTTCTTGCTCTCTGGTCCCCCTGCTCGTGTCCTGTAGCCCGGCCATGTGGTACCAGTGCATCACTCAGCTTTTAGCCAGATCAGTTTTTCTTTTTTCGTTCACTGTTTTCCTGGAGTTTTTGAAAAATGAATGCTCTCGGATGTTTTTCATGTCCGCGTGTGTGTGGCTCTGTCTTTATCAAATGTAGTTTGCTTCCTGTTTTTGCAGAATCTCAGGGAACATTTCAGCTGATTGGAATGCTTGTATCAGTTATTCGTTTGCTTCATATTTTTTTTCTCTTTTTTTTTTTGCTCTTCCACCAGATGTGCTGCCAGGACTGAAGGGTAGTTCAGGGCTGGGTCACTTGCCGAGAGCAGAGTTTCACCTGTTGTGTTGACAAGTGCTGCCTGTCTATGCAAACTAACTTTGCGAGGGGGGGAGCAGAGGCGAGTCTCCATATGGTTCCTGCAAGACTTGACCCAAAACCTCTCCCAAAGCGCACACACGCGTGCACAGGCATACATGCTCGTATTCTGCACTGCTTTTTTGCAGGCAAGAGGAATGTTAAAGATTAACCCGGAGGAAGTCCGCCTGCAGGCCAGTGCTTACACAGGGCCCCAGCTCACTCTGGCCTGGACAATGTCCTACAGTTCGCTTGGAAGCAGCCGGCACACAGCACAGGAAACAGCTCCCAGGCTCCTCGATTTTTTTTCTAACTCTTTTCTATTCTTACCCCCTTTGCTGCAACTTCTCTTCCTTTCCTTCTCTGTCTTCTGTTGTCACAGTTTGATCATAATTCCACTTTCCAATTTCACCTAAAATACATCCGTGGCTTCTCGAACTTCAGTCTGTGTGTATTTAAAGTCTGTGGCGCAGCTTCCTCTGGTTATAGAAAGTCCTCTTGGCTCAGAGCGTTGCATGAGTTCTGTCCCAGAAACGTCAGTGATGCAAAGTATTTCTAACTTAACTGTGTAGTCCTTGTAATATATGAAGACCCTTTTAGGCCCAGAGCCAGTGCTATATGGGGCATTTAACGCCAAGGGATGTATGACGCATCTCTCTTCTTGCTTTAGTAACAGGCCCCCGGTGCACTTGAGGTGTTTGTGAACATCCTGCTTGTCGAGGAACTGTCACAATCTCCTGGTTAAAATGACAAATTGTCTGAAGCCTGACGTGGAATCAGACACACGGGGAAAATGGTGGAATATACTGACGCAAACTATGAAGACATTTGAACACGTAGGAAGGAACACTGCAGATCTATGGAGTGGGTTTATCACTGTGTATGTGTGTGTTCTCGTTATTGCATTGCACATACAACTTAACATACAAAGTATCCAAGAAAATGTTAAGTTAAAGCATACTGTATCATCATTTCTCTCAGGTTTACTCTTTCTAAATGTACGAACTGAGGCAGTAGCTTATTAATGTTCCTTCCCCACCTGATCTGACACCCGATGTTTCCCCCGATTCCTTTAGGAAAGACCAGAATCTGCTGTCACCGGTCAACTGCTGGTACCTGCTGCTGAACCAGGTCAGGCGGGAGAGTAAGGACCATGCAACACTGAGCGACATCTACCTCAACAACGTCATCATGAGGTTCATGCAGATCAGCGAGGACTCGACGCGGCTACTCAAGAAGGTGAGGGAAGAAAATGTTACCCAGTTCACTCTAAGCAGCTAAATGAATGTTCATGCACTTAAAAATCAGTGCTATCGCACATATTCAGACCACATTTTGGTCATAAAATAGAGCGATATCTGTAATTCACCCCTGAAATGACTTCTTTATATGAGTGGTGATTCTATTGATTTCTGCTATGAACCACAGTGGACAACGTGCAACATCAGAGTTTGTATTTTTCAGTCATATTTAGATCAAGAATGTAGGAACTCATAGAGGAAAAGACATGGTTTTAGCTCCACAGAAATTCAACACAATGAGCAGAAATAACAATGAGCAGATATCAGATGTGACAAAAAAACTGTGAAGTGCGACCAAAATTATTCATTTAGTCTGCAGTCTGTGGGTGTCTTTGGCTGGGCCACGTAGATAAAACCACTCTGTTTCAACCTGTGCATGTCTTACATACCTTATTTCACCCGATATCACTTTAATTTTAGCTTAAAGATTCAATATTTTTATTTGTCACATGCTCATACAGTATGGGTAGTGAAACGCATTGATATGCATCTCTTTGTGTTGCATGCGCTGCAGTATGTTTTATGCTTTTATTTTGGGAAGCACTTTGAGTTAAATTTTTTATTGTATGAAAAGTGCTATATAAATAAAGTTTGATTGATTGAGTAACTGACTAGGGAGACTATAGGCTTCACCGTGCTCAGCTGCCTCATTGAGCATGTGAAAGATTTGTAAATTGTAGCATCCACTGTTCAGACTGCATGTGAGGCGTTTAGGGGACATCTGCCAAATGCACATCAGTCACGTTGCACCACCCACCACCACAAAAATATGCTCAACTTGTGGGAGACACTACGACACGATAAAACAGCCGACGTTATGCTTTGCAGACAGTGTGGCCGTGAGCGGTGCTTTTGCTGTCAGGAAATTGACATTCTGATTTGAAACATTACTAAAAACTAGTGCCATGACTAATACATGATCAGCAGAGCAGCCCCCCTCTACCAGCAGCATTTCAGCACCAGGAGTCAAGAATGGTAATAAGATTTACACCAGCTAATAATATAAACATGCAAGATCACGGTTAGGAAAAAAGATCGGGTAATATGTACAAATCATGTGTCTGCACTGTTATTCCTCTTTACTAACAAGAGACTATCAATGTGCATGGGAAGTGACTCAAAAGGCTACGTTTATAATGTATTATTCAGCGCAGTGAAAAATTTGGGGTGCACCTAAATTATGTACTAGGGCACCAAAATGAAAAAGTTAGTTGCAACCGATGTAAATAAAAACGGAGTCTGAAAGCCTGTAAATAAATTAGCTGACGACAACACTTTCACATTAGACGTCAATGTGGGCTTTGCTCATCTCGGGACTCTAATATACCAATTAAAATGCTGTACTCGTTTCGCTCTGCTCTCATGTGAATAATGTTTATCACAAATTCACTTTTATTATTTAATGCACCACTTCCTCGTCTCTTTATACCCCCAAAGTCTCTTTGTGACTGCTACAACCTCCCCCACTAAGTTTTTTAAAGTTCCTTTTTACTGTACTGATGTTTGACCTCTGCAAAAGAGGTCGGATGAAACTTTTTTTCTTTGATCCGCAAAACAGTTGAACTCGCCACTAACGCAATCCAGATTTTTCATGGCGGTCAGATCGGGCAGGAGTGTCTCCAGTCCCTCGTGTTTTATAAACAGTCTTTCATTTTCAATTAACCCATTCATTTGACATCAGTGTATACTTAGTTGCCTGATATGCAGGATATGTACAGTATATATTCAGCTTTGATGGTATGATGCTCTGCTGGGCTCCTGTGGTTCAGTTTTCTGAATTAGAGCAACGCAGTGGAACCTTGGCCACCACAGTTTCAGATCAGTATTCCTTCCGTCTCCCATGGCCTCATGACCAAAACCAATCCGCTGCCTGTTCCACCACAAAGATGACAACTCCCTAGCAGATTATGAGCTCCTATGCTGCAGGAGTCACATGAACTCACCACAGACCTAAATTACAAAGTGTCTTTTCTTCAGAAGGAGTGTCTTTGTGTCAGTTTAGCTCGCTTGAACTTTTTCTCTCCCCTTTTTCCTCTTCTTTCTCTCGCTCCACTTTGCTGCAGAGCCCTCCATCTTCAAGAAGTTTAAATTCGTTTTCAGAGCGATTAACATCTCTCGGCGGTTGTGGTTTCATCTGATTGTACGGAGAGTTCACTCTTTAAATACTCTCTCGAACCCCCAGCACACAAACAGGAAGCTGCTGCAGTCATTTCCTTTTGATAGCGTTTAAAGGCTCATGGTTCTGCTAATGGGGCCAGATGTGAAACAGTCGTTTTTCAGGGGTTAGTCTCGTTGCCTCCCCTGACTCAACATACTTTGATGATTATAATGATAGACTACTTTCTGCGCTGATTTACATTTTCAGTACGACTCTAATGGCACTTTGCCAAATCCTCACAAACTCTTTGGTAGTATAGTGGCACGCTTGTCCTGTCATTACTCCACCTGCATCACTGCTGCTGTGGAATGTGCAATATCTCACCACGTTATGAAATTGTTGCCCCTTTAAAGTTTCGTAGTGGATCCAGGTGACATTGTTCAGACAGCAGCCTGGTGGGAGGTCCCAGCTCACAGGAGACCTGAGACTCAGCTCGCCCTCTAATTAAAGCCTCCCTGAGCCTTTTGATCTCAGCAGAGCCTCAATAACGAGGCACAAACAACAGAGAAGTCCCCCCATGTTACGTGGGCTCCCTCGCAGCTTCCAGGAGGCAGCTGCACTGTTGTCATCCTTCCTGCACATCAAAAGACCCATGTTTTTATGTCCTTGTATGTTCAGGTTTCACACTGCGAGGCGCAGCGACAGAGGAGGATCTCAAAGTGGCCCTGGTGTCTTCGTCAACATCCTCCAGTTGACCTGTTTGCCGTTTGGCTTGTGCATTGATCTTTTCTTTGCTGCTTTGTGGTCAATCTGTACAGGCAGCCATAAATTCCTTTACAAACAACTCACTTTTTTTAGTTTGGACACAGGAGTCAACTAGCAGACCTCTCTGTCTTTCTTTATGCTTGAGCAGATCTGATCACATGTATTCACTTTCCATTATTCATACAGCTGGCTCTTTGTTTTACTCTTTCTGCCCTGGTTTATTTATGAAAGTCACGTTCTGTGGCTGCAGCTAAGAGGTGGGTTTCCAAAGGCTTGAGGCAGTTTCAAAGTTTTCCAGCGGCAAAACATGTCACAGTAGGAAAGGTGCAGATGCAAATAATGAACTTTATTATAGCTGAATTCCATTTTTTTGCTTCAGTTTCAATGTCCTGGTACTTTTCAAACAGTCTCACTTAGAATGTAATGAGAAACAAATGTGCCTTTCCCGCTATGACAAGTCAAAAAGTCTGCTGTGAAAATGGACTATTTATAGTAGACATTTGATGTTAGCTCAGAATGACACATGATGATACAGTGTGTCTGAAAGGAGCAGTTCAGAACACTAATTAGCCAAATTAAGGACAGTGGGATGAGACCATTAACCCTCTGAACCCCAAGCATTTCCTGGGCATTTTTTTGGTGGTGTTGTCACATTTTTCCTCACTATAAACTCATTTTTCATTGTAATATAAAGTCCTGCACTTCTATGGAGACATCACAACCATTGCTAGAAGTAGACAGAACTCAAAAAGGAATTCTGTGCAGTATAATAGTTTATAATCCCATCAGTCGTAAAAATAAAAAAGAAAGCTCTTTCAATATTTATTTTATAAAAATTGAAATAACCTGGAATTGGTGTACTCAGCAACATGTACATCCAGGTGTTGCCACTACTAGAAAATGCATGGTAACTCTGTATACTATAGATATTTTATTGCTTACATTTTTGATATATTTCCATACTTGTGTCCACACACAAAGTCAAAGAATCATAGAATTGTTGTCATGTCAATGTTGGTCACAGTTGAGTCAGTAATGGCTTCCCAGATGTATCAAGAATTGCAGAATTCTTTGTTTTTTACAGAATCTGGTTAGTATAAACGATAATTTTTTGGCACATTTTTAACTGAGACATCTAGAAGAAAAGGATTTTGATGACATTTTATGATTTTAAGCTTAGATTTGATTATGGTTCCTAATGCAACTACACGTCACAGATGAGTAATTCAAGGACCTCCGAAAAGTTAAAACTGACGATTTTTTCTGTTGTTACAGTTTCTGGCTTTGACAAATGGTGTAATTTTAAAAGACTGATATGCTTTGAACTGCCTGCCAGTGGGTTTTGAGGTCCCAGATCCATCAGTAAGGTACAGAGCTAGAGTCAGGATTTGCTTAGCTGAGCTTACCATGAATAATAAAAGTTTGGGAAATGGTTAAAGTATACCTACCAACACCTTTAACACTCACTGACGAACTTGTTTGTTTAACTTGTACATGAACAGAGTTGTGAAAAGAAGACTGTGGTTTTATAGGGAGTTTTGTGATGACGTTTCTTGGCAGACAACAGGACAGTTAACAGTCTTAGTTAAGGTTGCCAAGTTTGGTACCATTTGTTGAAACCAAAATCCGAGCTCTCTGTCTTTACATGTGTTATATCCGGAGATAGAATTGCTGGTCTATGCTTAAACACGTAACTCATCCTTAAACGACAAATCTTCATTTTTTTTTTGCATATCTTCTGGCTATCTGTGTTCCAAAACAAACAAAGATAGTATAATATGTAAATAAGGCAGCTTAAGTTCCAGTCAGTATGCTAAACCAACATAACAACGTCAAACCAATTATTGCATTTCTTATCATTTTGAAGTTTTCTTTCTACATTTAAATGGAAGGATTACTCTGTCATTTGGTTGAAGTCTATGTTACAGTGACAAGACACTCTGATCTATACTGAGTGCTACACACACACACACAGAGGCACAGGCCCTGCGGGGTATACAACTGCCATCACTACACCATGATTAATCTCAGTGGCAATATGAAACCCACCACTCCCTGAAGGCTGCCTTGGTTTCTCCTCTCTGGGGTTGTTCCATCTTTCTAATGTGGTTGGAATACAGATGGTATGAACTTAAAAGGGAAAACCCATTTGTAGGATCCTTTTAATGAATTAGCCCCGAATTGGAAACCCCCCAACTGAAATTCCTTTAAAATGAAAGGGGATAAGTTGCGCAAATCAAATCAACAGCGTCGGTTAGACAGCGCCGCCTTTGATAAGCGACTGTTAATGCTTGTAATTTGAGGTATGTGCGAGTTGCATTTAGCAGCAGTTGGAAAGGTGAGATTATTCAAGAATTTAAAACGCTGTGAGGTGTAAGTTTCCTGGTAAAAAGCACTCCGCACATGTCTTGAATGTTACCGTCATCTCTGGCTTTACTTCCCTCTCACCCACACACACACACACACACTGGCAGCTCATGTGATTCCTGAGAAGGCTTTTCATTGAGCTTTGGATCACTTCCCAGCCTTCTCAATGGGGAAGAGCTGATGTGTGTTAGATCTGACAGATAGTCAAAGGTTCTGTCCACTGAGCTGATGCTTGCTAATGGATTTTCCCACATTCTCATGGATGCCTGAGGTTACTTTTTTTCCCCCAAGTTTGGTGTCTCTAGATTTTGGTTATCCAGGCTTACATGCTGTTTTTTTTATCTCCCGATTAAGCCACAAATTAGGGAACTGACAGTCCAGGTGGTAGTTAGGTAGGTGTTGCTGATTGGCCAGGTCACATAGCGTGACTCCCTAATTTCAGATGTCAACCTGGCAGCCAGCGACTGAGATTCTAATCCTCTTTGCTGTCTATTCACATGCCGGGACCATGTACAGCTTCACCTGTGAGCGACCTGTAAAGAACAAGAGTGAGAGGTTGTGTATTTTCGTACACAGGCTTTCACTATGTTGCTGCTGCTCTGGTCTGTTGCATATTCACAGTCTTGTTATAGCTGGAAATTGGTGCGATCTTGTGCGAGGACGAGCATGTCACTCGGATTAATGAGGTGTTTGACTATAATAGAACCTCTTTGCCAGCACTTGTAAGAAAAAACAATTGTGCACGGCAACATGGTGTACGTGACTCATCTAATCTCAAGGCAGGAAATCCCATATGCTACACTGAGTTGTAATTTAGAATTACATTTTTTTCAGTTAGTATGCTATTGCCCTAACCACACTCCTTTAGCATGTGAGTTACTAGTATAAAAAAGATGAATCACAACAAAAAGCATGCAATATAATAACAATTAGCTGAATTACAGTCAAATTGACTGTAATGTTAGCTGATGCCAGGAATTGCAACCATTATAAATCATATAAAAACATGACTGTACAGGGTTTTACTGGCTCATGATGGGCCTGTGGGTGTTAACTATACGGACAGTGTTACCAGCACTTGAACAATAAGGAATAACTCATCATATTATGCATATTTTACTGCTTACATTTTTAATTTTCTTCCAGACTTTTCTCCTATTTGCACAGCCTGCAGTTCAGCTGAAAAATCGGTTACAGCTAATCATCTAATGGCTTAGCACAGTTGCGCAACAGACTGCAACATTTTTTGTTGTTTGCAGAATCTGTTTGGAGTTGAGGCATATAGGATAAATACATTTTGAAGAAATATCACAAATTCTAAGCTGTAATACTGTGAAAGTTTTCAACCGAGTGACGTGTCACAGATGTGTAGTTCAAGGACTGCTGAAAAGTTTCTAAATATGAGGATTCTCTTTGTTTTTACAGTGTCTGCCTCAAATATGCATTTCTTTGCACACAAAGACACCTACATTTAAATTCATTACTTCCCCACCGAAGCAGTTTTGACAGGCAGGTTGAGTGTATATCCTTTTATCCTTTTTTGAACAGTATTTTAAATATGCTAAAGCCTGGATGCATTTTAGTTTTGCTTGGCGCAGTGCAATCACTGCCTGTCAGTCAGTGTGAAGTCTTGATTATACTCCCTGCAAATATGCATATGGATGCCTGTAAACACTACAGACACGCAGTTGTCGTTATTATACTACTTTCTAGTCTGCTTTGTAGAGTGTAACTAATGTAAATGTTTGGCCTGCATGTGGACATCCATGGAGGTGTCCAAACAGGCTCTTGTGCACTTATGGAGATGATGAAATTTACCTCATGCAGACAGTAGTACACTCTCCCGTATTCAGAAGATATAACACTGGATTAGCAGTCTGAAATTACTGCCGCTTCTGTACTCAAAAGATTCTCACAAAATAGGGGCCCACTTATTAAAAATATTACTTTATTGTGCAACTGTGATAAAAAGACTTGTAGATGCAATGTTATATTCTTCCACCATGTCCCTTAATACAAAATATCTGAAGTGCTTTCCATTTCTTGATCAGACGTCAATCACTACTTAATCCCACTACAGTCGGTGACTTGATGCCCTCTCAGAGCCCTCATGCAGCCTTTTGCTGGGAGCGGCTCCCCAGAATGAGATTTGTCTGAGGATAATTGGGTTAGAGAAAAACCTGGCGTTGCGGGCCAAGGCTGTAACATCACCCAGGTAGCAGCGTGTGGTATCGACTGTAGTGGAGAGATCAGAAATTCATTGTCATGACTCATAATCTCATAAACATATGATACAGTATATGAGTCAGTGTGAAGGAAATATGGAAGCTCCGGGGTTAAATTAATAGAAAAAGCCCCTCTAAATCCATCACACCGTCACTGTTAAACTGTCTCCCACAACCGTGAGATGCATTAATGTGGGCATGTGTGTGATAGTATTACTGAGTCAGCCTTGTGGCGTGGCTGATCGAGTTAACATATTTGGAGGAAATCTTTTACGTTCAGTCATAGGGGCCGGCTAATGTATTGAGCATGTGGACGGCGAAACTTAAGCTGTGTTCGATGATTTAAGTGAAAAAGCTATCGTGACATTGACACCCCTTTCCCACAGAAACCCTGTACTTGACACAGAATGACAAATGCACTGATTTCTGATACGTGTGTGTACTATTTGGAGCAAGGTCGGCGCCTGGTCATTTGTACAAAACCTAATATACAGTAAATGGTGGGCATTTGCTGAACAGCTCACTTAAAGTGGTTCCTGCAGTGGAGATTTAACACAGCAGATAATACTGACAAAGCGGTGCAACTATGCTGGTTTTAAAGGAGTATTAACTATTTGTGTGTCTTTTTTGTGCCATAATAGTGATTTTCTGCATTGATCTAATTGCTTTTTCTTTCTGTTTCTTTTTCAGAGCAAGGAAATAGCCTTTCAGCTCCAGGAAGACTTAATGAAAGTCCTAAATGAGCTATACACGGTAAGCAGCAGTGGCTACCTTTTTTCCACTAATGCACTTAAGTACACTCATCTTTGCTGTGGTGGAGACTGGTTTATAGCACTGTGCTAAATAATTTCTAAATATCAGTGACAGCTCGGCATCTTTAACCCTGCAACGCGGATTAGATATCTCATGGATATTATGTTGAATATTCAAGTGAATACACTGCTACCAAGTGACTGTTCAGTTCTTTTACAGTACAGAAGCATAAAGTAATCTCCTTTAACTTTGTGAACCGGCTATTGAAAGCCGTGAAGTATCAGCTTTATGTTTGCTCGACTCATTAGGTTGCAAATTCTGTTTTTAATGGCTGTCATCAGCTGTGTTCTCTTGCTCTTAAAAACAAACTCGTGCAAAGCCACATTGTGAGGTTGGAGCCAAATAGCGACTTGCTGTACAGATTCCCAGCAGATGGATAGAGTAGCCTCAGAAAAAGAGCGAGAGACTTTACATGCAGCAAAGCCCCCCGGTCAGAATTAGGGGGCGTTACGTGGTATGTGTTTAAGACCGTGAGCTTACCCGGAAACCCTGCATATGTATTTTGAGAGACCCAGAACGACAAACATAGATGTGGCTGCAGACCTTTAAACTCAGAGGTTAAATTTTCTCAAAGCTTTAGCATTAACGTTTCACCAGACCATCAAATGTATGCATCAAGTCTGCAGCCTCTTTTCTATAAATGCCATTTCATCTGCTGTGCTCAATGCCTTTGGGCCAAGTTGCTGTGTGTGTGTGTGGCTCAGGCATCATCGGTGCATCTACTTAAATCATGAATCAATAGCTAATTCTGCTGCTTTAACTACTACAATCAGCCCCACTAGATTACTACCTTACTTTAATGCCTTACATATACTGCAGACAATTGGATGCCAGTAAATTCTGAGTCAGATAAGATGAATGAAAGAAATCAAGGACTCATCTATGCACGGACATGGGACTTCTGGGGGTGTAATTTAGTGAATGTTGTGCGCAGATCCTTTGGGTCCCTGTATTTTGCTGGATGGCATCATCTGGCTGTTTCTGACACATCCCTCAGATGCTCGATCAGATTGGGATCTGGGGAGTTTGAAGAGAAGAAGAGAGCTCTTTGTCAAGTTCCTCGAGCGGTTCCGGAGTAGTTTTTGCACTGTCCCGCTAAGGGAGACTGCTGCTATTGTAGAGGTTTGTTGCTTAGGCAGTGTTTAGATGGATAGTACAGACGTCAACGTAACGTTCACGCAGATGCCAACACCTAATTGTATTAATATGATTGTTTGACCTGTTTTAATGTTGTGGCTGATCGGTGGATATTTGGTGTATATTTTCATGGATGGTGTAGACAAACAAACACAGCAAACAGAATGATAGTGTGTGGTTTTGTGTTATTCGTGTCATTCCAGAGTTACAGTCATTGGGTTTGTGCATTCCCATTGATTGTCATGGTAATCTGGGATGTACACTGATGGCTATACGAGTCAAGGCAGTTGCTGTGCCTTTCCAAGAGATGGAGTAAAAAGCACTTCAGTTTGCTTATAGAGTCTCCAGTTACTTACAATAGAGGACTACACTGGTTACACTTCCCTGTGCTGCTCCAAACACAACAATGTGTTACTCCAAAGTCAATGTGTGTCATTCTCACCACTGTCCACACTCTGGATTTGACCTGGTTTAGCCCCAGTGGGAGGACACACATGTTCACACACACACACACATCCACACACACACAAACACAGTGGATAGCTATTGCATCAGACAGCCACAGTCCCCATGTCGGCCTCCGCCAATGAAATAACAGGTCTGGTCCGTCTCTAAATATGTCCCTCTAAAAAGAGCAGCAAAGTAAACACAGCCGTGGCAGACTCCAGACCAGTAAGTGAGGAGTACAGGGCCCAAGGTCAATCACCCATCTCTAAACTGGTTCCAGTTAGGCCAAACCCCACCAAAGGCAAAGAGCTCCAGACAAATCAGGCTTCACTTTGTTGTTCCACACATACAGAAATAACTCAGTTTGGGGGAAGGATGTTTAGATTTTCAGATGGGTGAGTCTCTATTTGCACTAAAGCTGAGGTTGTGTGCAGACAAGTGTATTCCATACACAGGTTGCGGAGCTGTAATTTGCTGGAGTTGGTTCATTCCAGGTTAAACCACTGGTGCTCTATATTGCTGCTGTCTCTTGGGCGTTTGGATGTATTTTCTGCCCTTGTACTCTCTTCAGTACATTTGGCCAACTGCCACGAACCAAGGCTCATTTAGCTTCACGGAGCACCAAATCTATGCTATGAAAAGCTTGAGAGAAAGTACCACACCATAGTTTATCCTTTTCAACAAACTTATTGCATAAAAAGCAAAATTGCCTTATTTCTGCGGATTTTTGGAAAGATTTTTACACACTTCTTCTGAGTGGGTTGCATGTTTCTCCTCTCCTTTCCCGTCGTTTCCTTCCTTTTTGTTTCCTTTCCTTCCTCCTTTCCTATTCTCCTCCCGTGTCCTTTTGTTTCTCCTCATCTCCTTTCATTTCCTCCCTTCTCTTATTTCCTCCTCTGCTCTCATCTTATTTCCTCTCCGCCTCATCTCCACCTATTTTATTTCCCCTTCCTGTCGCCTCACTTCCTTTAAAGTCTTGATTTCACATCTGTGAAGATCCTCCTACTCATAACTCCATGTTAGTATTACACATTTACCTCAGTGTTTCTCCCACAGCCAGGGATTCATCAGCGCCGTCCTTCGAGCCACTAGATTGTCTGTCGTCTCTCAGCTCTCCTGAAGAAATCGAAATTTGTATTTTGTGGTTTACCTGTTACACACAACTGAGTCACTGCCTAATGGTTGAATGGAGTAGGATGAGTAACACATACACTCCAAATGATGACTCAGACTTTCGGAAGTAGTGCTAATCGACACTGCACAGTCTGGTAATGCATTTCCCTTGTACTAAATAGTTAGTGTTAAGGCACTAGGGTGAACAGGGTTAAAAAAGGGAAATATTGAATGTAAGGAGCATATGCTGCATGTTAAACAGATGTAAAGCACAATAATGAAGGCATAAGTGGTAAATAAGTGCTAATAATATGGTAAATAAGTCTTTCTTGGACCCATTATGACTAAATTTCCTCTCAAAAAAGAAGCAGAACTTTAGTACTATCTAAGTAAAATGGCTTTAAAATATTTTTGTGTTGTTACTTGTAATGACCTCTTAATAAACTACCGTCAAAACCAGAGGAAAAACCCAAATCTACTTTCAGAAGTATTTTGAAGGAACCATGTTTTTTTAGATTCATCTGCTGTGATTTGTGGTTGTCGTGGTTCAATGAGCGCCACATGTAAAAACGCTGGAGAGAATCTGTCTTTGGTTTGTGGTGTAGGAACAGAGGAACGTCCCGCTGTGAGATGAGTTGAATCGATACGTGATGAATGAGAGGGTCAAAGGATGGAAGCCTTAGTTGTGGGTTATAAAAGGTCAGCCTCGACTATGAAGATGGATTATTCTGGCCTTTGACCCCCATAGAAACTAAACCAACACTCAACATTTTTTACCCAGGACAGCACAGTTTCAGGATGTTGCCATTTTTTCTGGTCTTGACAGTAAAATGATGACAAAGAGACCTTAAAGATTCTTCCCTTTCATCAACTTTTGTGTGTCTCCAGGTCATGAAAACCTACCACATGTACCACTCGGAGAGCATCAGCGCCGAGAGCAAGCTGAAGGAGGCCGAGAAGCAAGAGGAGAAGCAGATTGGCAGGGGCGATCCTGTCTTCAGCATCCGGATGGAGGACAAATACCAGCGGCGCAGCTCCGTGAAGAAGATCGAGAAGATGAAAGAGAAGGTAAAATGCCTCAAGTTCACAATCGGGGAAACATTTTAATCCAATTTGTGACGACTGTGCTAAACCCTCTGAACCCCAAAACCCATCGGTGGGTTTGAAAGGCATGTTGCTGTTTTTTTAATTGCCAAAATTACACCATTTATCAAAGCCACAAACTGTAAAAACAGCACAAACCGTTGGATTCTCAACTTTCCGATGGTCCATGAGTGAATCATGTTTGACTTTTGGTATCGTCTGGAAAATAAATCAATCTAAGCTTAAAAATCAGGAACTGTTGGAAAGGCTTTTAACTTTCCAACAGTCCTTGAAGTACTTGGCTCAGACATGCGCTCTGTCTTAACCAAATGTAAGCTTAAAATCATGATATTTCAGTTTGCAGTACCCAGATTCTGTAAAAAACATAAAATTGAGCACTTCTCACAGCAACCAAGATGCCGTTACAGATTCAGCTGTGACCAACAGTCACATGACAAAAATTCTGGTACTTTTGACTGGGCTGAACTGCAGGCTGTGTACACAAAGCAGATAGGGAACAAATAAAGGATGGAAACAAATTTAAAATGTAAAGAGTGAAATATCTATAGTATTTAAAGCCTCCTATTTTTTTTCCTGTATTGATAAAACCTGGGATAATTCAGAATCAGAAATACTTTATTGATCCCTGAGGGGAAATTGCTTACACTATAGTTGCCCCATTCAAAGTCAGAAATATAAACTGTACAAAATATGTAGGTAAGTACAAAATATGAACTAAAAGTATAAACATAAGTGGAAAAATATGACCTAAAATGTGACATGAGTAGAAAAATATGTCCTAAAAATATAAACATAAGTAGAAACCGTATAAGCATAAATGTAAAATGTGCATTCCTAGAAAATAAGTGCAATATACAGTCTAATAAGTGGTGTGTTATTACACAGAGGTAATAAATAGCGGGTTATTGCACATAGATACGTAGTTAATTGTTGTACATGTTGATCCCAGGTTTTTTTTCCAATTACTCTAAAATCAATAAGCAAAAACATTCAACTTTCATTTTTCCTTTTTTATGATCCATGGCAATATAACTTCTTTATACTGCACAAAACGAGATTTTTGAGTTTTCTCTGCATCTAGCTGTGGTTGTGCTGTTTCCATAGAGGTGCTGGACTTTACATTGCTGTGGAAGATGAGCCCACAGTGAAAGGAACAAAATAAACTTTTGGGGTTCAGATGGTTGAACTAAAAGGAGTCAGTAGACACATTATTCACTTTTTCATTAGGCGTTATGCATCTTTAGTCTCCAGAAAACAATACTTCAGTTGAGGATTTTGAGTGTTCTCACATCCACATGTTTGATGTTAAATGCAGTTTGCTGTAAACCGGCATGGTTTGATCTACAGCACCGTTTCTTCTCTGAGCTCTCCAGAACCCAAGTAAAGGAAAACACACTGTAAACACTGTCACAGCCGGATGAACAGACTTTCTGAGAATGGGCCTGTTGTCTGTTAAATCTGTGTGGCAAATGATTAAAGTCCATAGGAATGGATGTTTTCTTTTTTAGCACAGTTTTTCCAGGAATGCATTTGGGAAGTGTTAAAATATGGATGATTTGGCAGCGTCTGTGAGTCAGAGCCTGCTGGTCAGTAGATGGTGACTAACTAGCAGCCTCATGTTCGTCTAGTCTGGAGGAAGTGTAGGTTAAAGACAGATGGCTCCGACCGAGGTATCCAAGTTGAACCGAAGGACGCAGGATGTTTTTAGTTTAGGTTTTTCTTTTTCAACTCTTGTTCCTTTTTTTCTTCGCTATTTATAACAGAATTTAACTTGTTTCTGCTCTAATGTTTATTGAAAATGTTGTTTTGCCAGTAATCCAGTCCCAGCTCTGTGAGTCGCAGCGCGTGCAGAGACATTAGAGCACAATCACTTGTCAAAAGGCAATTCGCCACTCATTAAACTCATTCCGTCTCGCTCGCTCTGTTGTTGTCTGTTTCTCATTCTTGCCTTCAAATTCTCTCATCAGCGTCAAGCCAAGTACTCGGAGAACAAGCTGAAGTCGATCAAAGCGCGGAACGAGTACCTGCTGACACTGGAGGCGACAAACTCGTCCGTTTTCAAATACTACATCCATGACTTGTCGGACCTAATTGATGTAAGTATGGAGCCGCCAGATTTTTGTCAGCTGTGTTCTGAGATAACTTCATCTGTAATGCAGAGACTTGAGAAACATTTTGGGCCTTACATAAACAGAAAACACACTTTAGAGTCATTTTAAGTGACTTTTTCCACCATCTAAGGAAGACTTTCGAATGTTTCTCTGTGCTTCTCTCGCAGAAGTTGAATTACCGTTCAAGGGTGTTTTCACCGACCTTTGGAAGAGATTTAAATTCATAATCAACGGAGACTGATGACTTAAGCAGCTGCGCCTAATATAAAAGAGACTTTCGGACACCAGACTGTGGGATGGAAATTACAGTGCAGGACAGAATTAAAGCAGCTTATTAACTTTTGTGATGAAAACCATTCTTTCCTCCTTCCATTCTCCATGTCATTATTGAAATCCCACTCATTATATTTAGTCATACTGTGTATTTCTGACATTATGTCACGGTTTTGAATTCATTTTTCCCACATCTTTCCGACTATCTGAATGAAGAGTGGGAGTGACCCTGACCCTGCTTTTGTAATTTGCAGCCGTGGTTCGTCACTCCATTCACGACAGCGGTCACTCCGGTTTCTCTGCGCTGCCTTGCTGACAGATTGCTTTGTTTGACCTTTTTGCTACCGTACTGATAAACATGACTTATTTATTATTATGGCTCACCTGGGTTATTTATTTATTTATATATTTTTGAGAAATAAACTTACTGCACTACTTTCTGTGGCGTTTCTAAGGAAACAGGAGAAGGCCAGGATTTTTTTTTTTGAAAGTGTAGGGGGTTTTATATTCCAGACAGGACTGAAGGAGAGAGAGAGAAATGCAACCTCTATTCAGCGGCATGCTGTGCGCTGAAATTACCCCTCTCCCCGCTTTGCTTGCAAGCCTTCACATCTCACCAGGGTGTGTGTGTGTCTACGTGATTGTGTGTGGGATGCAGTGTATGTGCAGCCTCAGACACATTTGTTTATTGATGAAGAGACTTTTTATAGTTGAAAAACAAAGTGTACAAGCAGCAGACTGGTAGTGGCATCGTGTTTGCGGAACCTTCAGGCCATTTTTTGGTTTGTATATGTGTAACTGTGAGTGTGTGTTTGTGTTTGCTTGGGCCTGGGGCTTGTGTGTCTTCCGAGTAAAGACCTTGGCCAAGGTTCTAGTTATTAAAAGTCAACGTTAGATCCTGGAGGTAACGTTCAAGTTGTGTAACACGGAGGTAATACTGCTGGCTCAGAGAGTGCTGGAGTGTTACTATAGAAATTTGTCTTATTTACAGATCAAACAATTACCATATACTGTACAAGTCAGTTATTTGCATATGAAATTAGTGGTTAGAAATAGCTGTTTTGTTTTGAATTGATCATATTATTGATATCCTCCTATAACTGTACCTTGCACAGCATCAGAAAACGTTAGTAAGTTGGATTCAGCTGTAAAAATAAGTCCGTTGGATGATTTATCAGTAGTATTTATGGCAGATTCGGTCATGGAAATTATTGTTAATTGCAGCTGTAGTCTAATGTTAATTTGTATATTATTTAAAACCTGACCGATACTGGATTTTGGGACTGTCACAGATATCAGTTTTTGTGGAGTACAAAATGATGATCCCAGTATATTGGCAGACATTGTATATATGCACATACACAATCAGGCATAACATTATGACCACCTGCCTAATATTGTGTTGGTCCTCCTTATGTGCTCAAAAATGCTCTGAACCATTGGGCATGGACAAGAGGACCCATCAGGGTGTCCTATGGGGTCTAGAACCAGGATGCTGGCAGTGGATCCTTTGGGTACTCTGACTTATGCACTGGGGCCTCTGTCCATCAAACTTGTTCCACTGCATCCTGTTGATGCTTGATCACAATGGGGTGTAGGAAGTCTGGAGGTCAAATCAACATGTTGGGTCATTGTCATGTTCCTCAACATGTTCCTGGTTGTTTGATGTTTTTTCCATGTGGTGGGGTATATTTTCCTATGGGGTTAGGCCAGTGACATTTGGGATTCCCATTTGTATGAGGGAGTGTGTTTGTTGTGGGACAATGTTTATTTGGGTGTCTAAGTCTCATCAGCACGGATGTCAAAATCCAAGGTTTTCCATCAGAACACCACATAGTACCAACATGATCAATGTTCACTTCACCTGTCAGTGGTCATAATGTTGTGGCTGATCAGTGTATATCCATACTGAATGTAAGAGTTTTCTGAAAAAGGATAAAGATTTTACAAGCAAGTTAGCAACTTACTGTGAAGACACCAGTTAACTCTGCACCAATATCTGCTCAGCTATGATGCGTACTCTGCTGCATGTGCTGCAGACAGTACTAAGAGTCGGAGCCACTCCGCTGGACAAATTATGTGATGAGACCATTTCTGAATCTTCCCCACTGTCTTTTTGTGCATTATGTTCTGTAACGGCACGTATCAGACGACATATATGGTGATACTGATATGTCTGTGATATCAGCCAATATATCAAGTGACCTCCAGCATTATAGCTGTAGGCTCATTTGTGTTCCTGTCAACTGAGATGGTGGAGCGACCCTTATGCTTACATATGGACACAGATTCTTCATTTAAGCTTTGTAAAACTTTTTCATGAGACCTGTGGAAAACTGTCTCACTTTTATGTTATAAACACTCTTTTTCCTGATTCTCCACCATCTGTAAGATCCATCTGATCATCTTCTCTTCCATCCAGTGCTGCGATTTGGGCTACCATGCCAGTCTGAATCGGGCCCTGCGGACCTACCTGTCGGCGGAATACAACCTGGAGACGTCACGCCACGAGGGTCTTGACATCATCGAAAATGCCGTGGACAGTCTGGACCCACGAAGTGACCGACAGAGGTTCATGGAGATGTACCCCACGGCCTTCTGCCCACCGGCAAAGTTTGAGTTCCAGCCTCACATGGGAGACGAAGTATGTAGCTTTAGTGAACAATGGTTTGACGATGATCATCTCTAATAATTGTAAATTTGTTCTGGGGTTTAAAGTTAAATTGGTTGATGGTTTCCAGGGACTCTGTTTGGAGAACCAAAAACCGCCAAAACAAGTTTTAAAATGTTTGGTTTTCCAGCCATGTATTTGCTGTGCTGCAGATACACCAAGTGAATTTGGAGTTTATTAAAAAAAGTCTCAGACTTAATGAGGTCTGATATTCAGTGGCTTAAGTGTAGCTTTTTTACTGCGTCTGGGCTGCCGGCTCAGGTTTTATGGGGCACTGAATTTGACAAATCGTGTTATTTCTCTCCCGGCAGTCATGTAGCTCAACATGTGTTGGGTTTTACTGTTTGGCTGGCACTACGCTGATATCATGTCTATTTACTAGCTGTTGTTGTGTGGCTGTCTGGATTCGTTTGGCAGAAGGCACTGTGGTTTGCCCTGCAATTCAAGAAGAATTTGCATCCTGTTAAAACCAGAGCTTTCGTGACTTTGTTCCCACAATAGGTTGAAAACTTCAGGTTCTCGGTTCTTTTCACTTTCCTCCAGGTGTGTCATGTCTCAGTGCAGCCGCCAGTGAACGGGGAGCTCATCCTGAGGTTCCAGCAGCTGCAGTCTCGCCTGGCTACTCTGAAGATCGAGAACGAAGAGGTAAGATAGTCGCACGAAGACTCTGAAACCACTAATCATTCATGGGGCGGGGTTTATTTACGTCTCTTTAACTCCGATTTTGTTGCCTGGCAGAGATTTGGCAGTTTTGTGATTCTGCAGTTTTTGCAGAATGCTGATAATTACAGGGAATTAAAGCTGCTAAAGAAAGTTAACTTTAGTCAGAAGTCATTCAAGGTGAGACAGAAAATAGTTGCTGATGATCTCTGAAGAATCCACAGACACACTCTGTATTTCCCTCTCTCTCTCATGCCCTGCAGGTAGCCATCAAACCCTCTCTGTGAAGCATTCATTGTTTCTTGCTCCCACCGGTAGAATTCACTGCCTCGCTTTTATTTGCACAAACTTTCCTGCGTCATTCTTTTTTTTTGACATCCGAGGTGCATCTTTGCTTCTCGGGCTGTATTGTTTTAATGCGTCTGCGGCATGCTTGAGTAACTTGTTGTTTTTTTTTATTACTATTGAACAAAAGGGAAGAAGGGCTGCGACTTCTGCCGGTTCACAGAGTGCAATCACATCCATCAGGCTGACTCTTGTATCACGTCTGACCTGCTTCCCCTCTATGAGCTCTCAGTGCCTTCTCCTCTTTGTTTCTCTCCCTTCACATCAGTGCATTTTCTTTCTTTTATCCTTCTACAGAGACATGTATGAGCGCATCACTCAGCTCCCTCTACGTTCGCTGCAATTTTATATTCCTTTTGGTCAAATTGTCAAGTCTTTAATGAAATTGAGTGACAATACGTCTATGGGAATGTCTAGTAACGGATCGGGCCTAGCAGTATTTGGGGTGTAGTCAATGTGCAAGTTGACAATCTTTAAGTTTTCAGTATTGGTTAATTAGTAGACGCATGTTTGTTGCAGTAAGGATAGTTCAGCACTACAGATCCCAGAATTCTGGTGGCAGAAAACAGTCCTGAGCAGAAATACCACCAAAAGTGTAGAAGTTGGAAGAGTCCAGTTTTTATTCACAGTAGCAGCTAACTGTGGCTGGTTTACTTGCCCAGTATTTAAAACTGCTGCCAGAAACATGCAGAAAATGATTTGATGATGATATCAGCGACTGTTAGCGACAAATACATAATGTTCCCTTTGACTGCTTTTCAATAAAATCCACTCCACGTTTCACCAGTTGAATGCTTTTAATGTGAAGCTCTATTTCATTCGATTTAATGCAGCTCTGATACGGATATAGAGAAGCTATCAGTAAGGATGATGTCAATGCTTGTTCTGCAGCAATGTTTAAGTGGATGGTTACTATACAGAACACTGCACTGTGACTAGACGCTTATTTACTTCACCTGTCAGTGGTTTATTGTTGTGTCTGATGTGTATGGTGCATAGTATCTGGTGAATCCTTTCTGTGTGTTTTGAAAATCTGAACGACCAATGAAAACCTTTGACCTGGGAGATAAATACAGGAAGGGATTACCGCAGATGGGTTTTGCAGGAAATTTGCAGTCATCAGTACTATCAAAAATGTATTTCAGTGTTTAAACCAGCTTCAAAGCTTGACTGAAATCCACACAAAATTGTCACCATCAATGATTACCCTTCCTCTAAGACAACAGATGCAAATTAGCTGCAAACTAACTCTGGTGCAATTACTTAAAATTGTCCCTGCTAAATAAATGAAGAAGTAAGTTAGCAGATGTATTTTGGTTTCAATGAAAATATTAAGTATGATAACTTATAACTAATCATTATTATAATTATTATATCACTGTAAACATAATATCATTGGTTTCTGCCAGAAGAGAAGCCAAATACATGTTGCCTTATGTTGGACTGGATTTGTGTTACAAGGAGAGAGACATTTTATGGACTAATAGAAAAAATACAAATTCATCAGCAGAGAAAATAAGCCTTAGCTGATGCCCAGTTATCATTGGGAGTCTGGATGTGTTGTTTTTACTCTGCATATCCAGACCAGTCTGGGTCCTGCTGGTGTCATCACAGCTCACACTGCCAACAGTATGTACAGTATTTCTGCAACTGGGCATATATGCATGCACCCCTGTGTGTGTGTGTGTGTGTGTGTGTGTGTGTGTGTGTGTGTGTGTGTGTGTGTGTGTGTGTGTGTGTGTGTGTGTGTGTGTGTGTGTGTGTGTGTGTGTGTGTGTGTGTGTGTGTGTTTGTGTGTGTGTGTGTGTTTCTCTGTCTGTTTGTCTGTGTGTGTGTGTCTGTGTGTGTCTGAGCTGACAAGTCCTGGTTGCTTCATGTCCTTGTCCGCCTGCCTTGCTGAAGCGGATGTCCTGGTGGGTCAGAATTGGAGGGCGCTGCAGCCTCATGTTAGGATCACCAGATGGCCTCTCTTCCTGGGCATGGCGTGCCAAATACATCCTTGAAAAAAAATGAACTTTCAAAGCGCTGTGGCGACCTACAAGCTCCACTGTCAAATGTACAAGAGAGAAGAGTCTTTATCTGGACAGGAAAAGCTACGAGGCAGCGCTTAATAGAAGTGCAGCTGCTTCCTCAAACCTCTTTGACTCCTGTGAAATGGTGAAAGAAAACATTGCTGAATAATTTACTCGGCTTCAGCGGTGGGTGGGGTGCGACACGAGGAGGAGAACTCCGGATTTCACTTTCACTGCAGCGTTGGGGTTCACAGAACCCTGCTGGGTGCCTCGCTGCAGAAATTACAATTTAATTTCTTTCATTAAAAAAGTTTTCTCTCAAAGGACATCATTCGTTTCAGCTCCTCAGTCTGTCAGTTTGGTTTGTCTCTTTTTCACATTTAATAACCTGCCCATTTAGATCGCATTTGCCTCTGCGTGACCCAGAGCTCACACAGGCTAATTTTCCTCCTCTGGATTCAGTCATCTTCTCAGCCAGTACACAGGCACATTTAGCAGTTATTCTCAAGATGTTTCACACTGAACTCTGACAATTTAATATCATCTCCTTCGCAGGGAGTGTTTGTTTTTCCTCAGATAAATATCAGGGAGGCCCATCAAAGCCTGTGTGCTCATAGCTGGATGATCAGCAGATTACATACTTACTACAAGGTCTGTCGAAAGCTACGGACAGCAGGCCAACTTCTGAGAGGTGATGATGGTTGTTGACTAATGTCTCCTGACTTGGAGAGTGAAACTTGTGTGCTGAATGGAATAATCTTGGCTTTTGACATTGCAGATGTTATTTTCAGTTCAGCGGATGTGGACCATTACTAGACTGATTCTCTGCCTACTTGTGAAATAGTGATATCACACTGTAGGAAATACTTGAATCATGGTTTCGCATTAAAAAATAAACTTACTTAACTCCATCCCAGGGACTTTCTCCAGGTCTGCCGTGCAGCTGCAGGGACTAATGGGCAGCATATCCAGCGAGTCTCTCTAAGAGCTCCGTTGTAATTAAACCCAGCGGTGAACACTGGTAACTATTCGTCTGCTGAATAATGGATAAACTCGACAGCTTTTTCACTGGGAGCGATTCTCTCGCATGCATGGCTCCTGTCTTCATGATGACAGCTGGGCCTCTCGGCTCCATGGGGGCCACCCGGGATGAAGCTGCCAGGGACGTAGGGAGAGGGAGCCCAAACACACTCAGAAAGTGTAACTAATGACTGCATGTCACAATGAGTTACCTATTTTAGGGACCTGGCATGGATAAAGGTTCGCTGCATTCATTTAAAGTAGTAGTGCCTTGTATGTTTTCCTATAGTTCTGAACCCACAGGCAGTTTCTGGGCCTTTTCTTTTTTTTGCTCCTGTCACATTTTTTATCAGTCTTGACTCATTTTTAACTGCAATTTTAGGTCCTGCACCTCAGTGGAAAAAGTGAAACCCTGATTAGAAGCAGAGAGAACTCATTACAATGCCAGATTTGTTTTTGTCACGTCACTGTTGGTCACAGCTGAGTCACCAGTGGCTTCTCAATTGCGGTTAGGAGTGCAGAATTTCTTTACTTTTATGGAATCTGGTTACCGTAAACACTTTATTTTGGCAAGTTTTTAATGAGACAGGGAGAAGACAGTAGTTTTTGATGAAATTTTCAGATTTCATTCATGGGTTTTCTGATGGCACAGCACATATGATTAAGAGCTGTTGAAAAGTTAAAAATCTGACAATTCTGTCTGTCTTTGCATTTTTTTGCTGTGATAAATGGTGTGATTTGGGAGTTTTTCTTCCAAAAAACACAACATGCCTTTCAAATCTGCCAATGGATTTTGGCGTTCAGAAGGTTAAGAGGTTAGTTTTTTGTAGTCACGGAATCTGTCGTTGCCGGTGTTCCAACCTGCAGTGTGTTTTTGCCTCATGATGAGAGGGAGAGCACTGTAACTACATCCACATTGTGTGCCCAAGCATGTGTGTCAGCGCTGCGATCCATCACAGTTACACATGAAAGCTATGAAGTCTTCCTTTGCTTTCAGATGGTGTTTTTTTTTTCAGTTTTGAAGGCAAAATGAGTCACACAGTAATAATCCTCTGTTGTCTTGACATGCTTACACCAGGATTCCACCTTGGTCTTTCATTACCACTGAGGCCACTCAATAATGGGGAAATAGGGTCACTACCTTTGGAGTTGGGGTCCACCTGACCATTAGGAATAATTAGGAGGAATTCCAGCTGCATTTCACTCAGAGCCCCATTGACCTGTGGCGCCCGTCTCCCTCCCCCCCACCACCACCCCCCACTGTTTAAAAACACACACAATTGATCTGAGGTGAAATTCACTTGGCCCCCCAGAGAGTCTCCATCAAATGCAGAGGAGCGTTTTGCTGCTTTTTCCAGAGAGGTGGTGTTTCTCCATCAGCTGGGCCTCTTTGCCTCTGCAGCTTTTCCACATCAGTGATTCATGGTCACATTTGACAGTCTCTAGACTCTTCCTCCTTGTCTCTCTCCTTTATTTTTGTCTTTCTCTATGCAGCTATTTCTTCTTGCGCTGCAAATATCCCTAGCACACATAGGTCTGTATTAATAGTATTTTCATAAAATGCATGCATAGGGAATGACTTTGAAGACTTCGTGCAATTTCAGTGAAGTCATCTTTCAATATGATTTGTGACAGGTGATATTACTTCAAATAAAAGAAATCAAAATTTAAATTTTTTCTTTTTTGTGTAGGGGCTCCTCGTATGACAGAGCAGTATGCCTACGCTTAAGGGAATTAAAATAAAGAAATGTATACAGATAACACTGCATATATTGACTATTTCTTTATAAAATTACATATTGGCTTGTGTAATTTGAAGACTTGGTTTTTATAATAACAATAACATATATTAATATAATAATTATGATAAAATTCTTACTTTGTTTTCATAATATTAACAGTTTTTCTTCATTTACTTACTAATATGACTTTTTTCCATTAAATTGCAGCGTCACATCTGTTATACAAAGTTATTTTTCTTCATAAAAGCTACATTTCTTCCTCAAATTACATATTGGCTTGTGTAATTTTAACACTGTGTTTCTATAAAAACAATATATAATAATATGCTAATTAAAATACAATCCTTACTTTTTTTATAATATTACCAGTTTTTCTTTATTTACTTACTTATATGAATTTTTTTCCATTAAATTGCAGCGTAACATCTGTTTATTCAGAGTTATTTTGTCTTCATTAAAGTTATATCTCATAAAAAAAACTTATTAGCTTGTGTAATTTAAAATCTGTTTTTATACAATAACAGTAATATGTAATAATATAATAATTATAATACAACTCTTATTTTGCTTTCATAATATTAACAGTTTTTCTCTGTTAACTAAACATTTTTAAATAAATTGCAGTATCACATTTGTTTATTCAAAGTTATTTTTTGTAATCTACACACTCAATCAGGTTGAGTATCGTTCACTTTCATGTAGCTCTTACAAATGCATTTGCCCACCCATTTGTGTGTCATCATATAATGGACACTGTCACAGCCTGCAGCACTTGGGCTGGTGGAACATTTTTGCAGTAAGTGGCGGAGCACGGTCGGCCACGTCCTGGTGTTTGGGAGAATTACTGTTGACAGGGATGAGGCGGTTATGGAAATGAATGTTCAAAGCCAGCGACTGATTGTACCAACTCCAGCCAACACTGTTCACCTCTGGTCCCTCTGTGTGCATGCAAATTGATTGCATTTGGCAGGGAGTCGTGTTTAATAGCCAGTGGAATTTTAGGAATATGCGTCTTGTCAGAAAGCACCTGAATTTTTCAGAGCGTTGTGGGATAGATAGAGTGGTTTTTAAGGAGTGTGATGAAGCGGGCTGCTGCGTATGCTGGGATGGTAACATTGTGATAGTGAAGAGATGACATCAGGCTTTTAAGTCAGTTCACTATGAGCAACTCTTCATCTCTCTCAACTATCTGCAGATCAAGAAGACATCAGAGGCCACCCTGACCACCATCCAGGACATGGTGACCATTGAGGACTATGACGTGTCTGAGTGTTTCCACCACAGCCGGTCCACAGAGTCGGTTAAGTCCACTGTGTCGGAGACGTACCTCAGCAAACCCAGCATTGCCAAGAGGAGGGCCAACCAGCAAGAGACGGAGCAGTTCTACTTCATGGTGAGTGCAGAGGAAATAGGGTGTCGAATGAAGTCACCCTTATTTATATAGCACATTTAAAGCAACAGGAGTTGACCCAAAGTGCTTTGAACTGGAGATAAAAGACTGAAATGATAAATTTACCTTATTAATGTTCACGTTAAAATCGAGATCGTACAGTGATTCCTTAAGACTTGGTCTCAGTGGAGAGGAAGAACTTCTTTTTAACAAGAAGAGACTTCTAGCAGAACCAGGCTAAGGGAGGACAGCCATCTGTCTCAACCTGTGAGGGTGAGGCTAAAGGGGAGAGAAAAACGTTGAGAAAAGACATATATCTTGTCTAAACAGAAATAAATCTCTCTCACAAACTCGCTATAAAGCCTCTCTTTGCTTTCTGCTGTTAGATTTTTTTCAAAAGAAGCGAAAACATCAAATTATTAACTCAAAAATCTCTCAAATTAATCTGAGCACATAGTCAAAGCTTTTATCCGCACTTGAATATGCTTAATTTGTGCATGTAAATTCTAATTGACTGGGAAGTCTGTATCTCATACACCAACCCCCTTTTGAAATCTCTGATCAGCTGGCAGACGGGCAACTCTCCCAAAATATTTCCATTTTGTAAAGCTAACTGCTATCTTGTTCCAGTCTGAAGACGGACATGCTCTGATAAAGGCTTTAAAAAGCCTCTCGGCGTCCTTTGCCCTTGGCTGCCTTATCATAGATTGCTGTCTTAAGAGCGGGTGCTCTGGCTGGCACTCAGGACCGCCGTGTAATTACTCTCAATTCTCCACAGAAATTCCGTGAGTTTCTGGAGGGAAGTAATCTCATCTCCAAACTGCAGGCCAAACACGACTTGCTGAAGAGGACGCTCGGTGAAGGTACTGTCACTTTCCTTAAACTTGCCCTCTTCACCTTCACACTGCTCTCGTGTCACACCATGTTGGCACTCCAATCCAGTTTGGAACACATCAGCTTTAAACAGCGTCCAAACATCCAACTTAACATATAATTGGTTGTTATATTCTGTCTGTTTTAGTTTCTGCAGTCTTACCCAAGTAATTCTAACCTTCTCTGTGGCAAACTTCCCATTGTTTGCCTGCTTTTTCTACAAGTCAAAGCTCCTAGATGGTAATCTGGGTTTTAGCCAGCCAAGCCAGTGCTGAGGGGGGATTGTGAACTTGTATTATCCGTCTTAGTGATTGATTTGCTGGTAACTTAATGGACCGCCATGTATTAGAGGGGTGGCGGTCATTACTCCCCTTGTTCTACATTGGTGGGATCTCCTGAAGGCATTGGCGAGTATCTGTCAGTCATTGCACTAGCCAGCAGTCCTGGTGGTCTCCGTCAAGCCGTCTGCTAATGAATCCATGAGCTAATGAAGAAGAGAAAATCCTCCTGCTTCTCCCACACGCTCCTTAATCATATTGTTGTCAATGAGCTGAAGTACAGTGTGAATCACTCAGACACACAGACAGGTCATATCCTGTCCATGGGAACAGATGGCCACACATTTGTAACTTCTCCTGTTCTCCAAAACCATTTGGAAGCTATTCTGTGCTTCATCTTACTTGTCCAAACCTGTAGCTCTGTGTATTCCTATAATGATTAGTGTGTCTACGTAATTTGTAAACGTAATACTCGTAGATGTTTGTACTGTAATTGTAATGAAGCTAAAGTGTTGTGTCTGTGCACGCCATGAGATAGTGTGTGTGTTTGTAGGCGTGTATATGGGTTTTTGTTTGTCTTGCTCAAGAGGCCAGCGGTTGTGGACAGATGGCAGGCTTCAGATGCTTCACTAGCCATGTGCACAATTCACCGCAGGGACCTCAGACACAGGTCCCGGCTTGTCCACACAACTAACTTCACCCTTTTTTCTCTCCTTACTGCAGGCCACAGAGCTGACTACATGACCACAAGGTAAAATACACACTTAAGCACACATGTTGGCACCTGCGCATATTCGAGACACGAACCCAGCCGGCTTTCTTTCCAGCAGTGACATAAACTTTTGTGTTGCACCTCATCAAGGCAACAACAGTTCTCCTGGGCGATCATAAAAGCAAATGAATTATATAGTTTATAGTATATTTTCAGACATATTTTCGTTCATGTTCAAGTGTGGAATTAGCATGTTACACTGGAGCCCATTTTTGTAGGTCATTAGCTTTGCATTTTCTAATATTTTTGATAACAAATTCTAATATTTTTCTAAAAAAAACAGCATACTTAACTTAATGTAAAAAAAAATCTACTTAAAAAATTATAGTGACATATACAGTGAGTAGTCATTCAGCACAGAAGAGAAAATTCATTTAACCTTGTCTTTGCATGCTATTTTTTAAAGAAAACAATGAAGCTTGAAATGTATTTAATCCTTATAAAAAAGCAGGGGTAACGTCGCTCTCTCAAAGTTAAATGCATCTCTAAAAAATGCTAGAATTTGAAAGCATATACTTGAAATACCAAACCTCGCCTCCGTTTAAGGTTTCTTCCAAATCCACTCCTCCAAAACACATGAACGCGCACTGTCAGTCGGAGATTAATCCACAAAAGAGGGTGTTGGTGGGGGAGAGGAGCATAAGGCATTACCTCATGTCTAAAATCACACAAATGGGCTACATCACCACATTTACAATATGTCCTGTTAAAGGCCAGTACAGACGAAGATAAGATAAATACCGTCAAACAACACTTGCACACAATTAGGCTGTAATGCAGACAGGCGACAAAGATATACACAGATATGTGTAAACATACCCTTATGAAACTGGAGGAGGATGGAGACCACAATGAGAGAAAGACTATAGAGTGTATGTAAATGAAGGACATAGCAACTGTGGCGCCACCCACTGGTTTGTAGCCTACTGTTTTGAACCCTCCAGTTTGGAACAAATGTCATGAGCAAGGGGAATCACCAACTACTGGCGTGGTGACTTATCAATCACAAGGTAGCCACACCCTTAAACATACCCTGCTTTATCATCTATTTTATTCTAAATGAGACGATATATTTTACAAAATGAGCATCATGCTCTATTGAAAAAGTCATGAAACTAGCGATTGAGACCACAAGCTCATTAGGAAAATGTTTGCTGAGGTACCACATCAAGGGAGAAGTAGTAATATTCTCATAGTCTTGAATGCATTCAGACTTGTTTTTAAAACCAGAACAGTCGCCCCCTGCTGGTCCTTCGAAAGAATGCAGGCCTCAGGTACTTCCTTTTTTTTTAGACCTGTCAATCTTTTACATAAGATGTACAGATACACCAATGGACGTCATCATCTGACATTTTTAGCAGTGCAATATGTTGTAGGTTTAGGTGAAACTCTAAAATATTGCTGCTGTTAGCTGTAGCAATGTGTCCCCCTAGTCTTGTGGAAGACTTGTCTCATGTGGACCAAATGGATGGTTTTGTACAGGCCTAGGACCTTTATAGAGAACCCATTTTATTTTTAAAGCACCTACTTTATCAATTAGTGTTGGGATGTAGAGAGACTTTCAAGAAATAGAACCAAAAATGCCTCTGGAATACACTGCATACTCTAGCTTTAACATTATATAGACTAAAAAATTATCAAGGATGTTATCATTGACAGAAATAATTGTTAGTTGCAGCCCTGTTAGGAGCGATTAACACCGATTTCTGCATTCAAATTAAATGTCTCTTACATTGATATGTCATTTGCTAAATCCTTTGCTAGAGTATGTATAATGACACAGATTTATTCAAATTTCAAAGACGTGATTTCTTTTTTTGTGCTGGTGTATAAAACACCTTCCGGCCTTTCAAGTTAAAATGTTTTGTCACTATGATTGAGCAGCAGAGGCGACCAAAGTCCCAGACTCTTTTTATCTCAGTCCTACAGGTCACGAGAAGCCAAACTGCATTAAGTCACACACACCGACACACACATTCACACACCCTAATAGAGGCTGTCCCCTGCAGGGCCTGTCATGAGGTGGATGCTGACACATTCGATGCTCCCAGCGGGTCTGACATTTCACTGGCCTGTGATATCTTGTGGAGAAAGAAAAGAAAAGATTATAAAGAAAAAAAGTTCTTCCGTGGGTTTCGGCGCTGTCTGAAAATACCCTTATTCACTTGTCCATCATCTGGAGTTTAAAGGGTTTTAAAGATTAGCCAGCCTCAGCTCCAGTTGAGGTTTTTGAAGGACATGGAGGTGATTGGAGAACAGGCGCGTAAAAGACAAACCACTTGAGAATGAAAACTGCATTATTTGCTTATTCTAACACATTCTTTGTATTCTAGACATCCCAATGGGCCACTCAGAAGCCACACTGGCACCCGGCGGGCTAGACCCCGCTCTGTTTTTAATGTTAGGTTATTTAATGGCAATTTGGAGTCATTTATCAAGGTACTGATTACAGAGTCTGCCTCTCGACTTTGCTCCTTCTCCTATCTATTTTCTGTCTTGCTCTGGCTTTCTGGCCATTTTGGTGGGTTCCCCCAAAGCATCTTAGCTTTTTGATTTATCATTTACCAACAAAAAACAACAACAACAACACATTTGTGCTAAGATGGATTCTGGAAACCTTCCTCATGAGTCAGTGAGCTCCGGCGGGGTCTGAGATGTCGGGGTGGCATTGATAGATCTGGAGGGCTGCAGGAGGAGAGGAGCGGCAGCAGTTGGAGGGATAAATGTTTGTCTCCGTCAGCTCCCCTGACTCACTGCTGACCTGGCATCACCGAGCCGCTCTGGCAGAGATATTTCTCTCTCCGCCTCCTCCAGAGCGAGAGCAGAGGCCAGTGCAAACAGCAGGATAAATGGCAGTCAGGGAGCGGATGCCAAACTGATAAGGTGTGCTGCCTCCCTCCTCCAGCCTCTTCACTGCCTCTCACTGGTGGCCGTGTCCAATTCCCTCTGTTTTCTTTCGGGGTTTGACGCCAGCACAGAGTGGAATGGAGGTGCGCTCGTTAGTAAAAGCTTCGGTGGGCAGCTCCTAATCTGGATCTTGCTTTTTTTCTCTCTCTTTCTCTCTCTATCTCTGTCTCTTGCAACATTTCCTCCGTAGCCGTGGACGACGGAACTCACATACTCGACATCAGGTAGACACTCTGAGGCATCTTTGGGGGCCCGTGCTGCTTGCCTTCGCTCATTTTCCTGATCTGTCCTGCATTAACAACATTTTCACTTCATTTTGTGCTTGTCTATTAATTACCTAACCTTTGTGACCACACTCAGACAGACTGAACTGAACGTGTTGCAGCAAATTCCCAAAAGGAAGCACTTCCACGCACTTGAATTTAACTGATATGAAGCAGTCGCCCCAGTCTCACATACCCAAAAGAGATTGCATTACATAATCTAGCTGCACCCGGACCTGTGCCTCATCCCTCGCAGCTCTACTCCAACAATAGCTAGTCGATTTTGGCATCGTTGTTGTGCTTGAACCCATTGTATACCCCCGAGGGCTGTAAACAGATCCACTGTATCATTAAAAGCATGTACCGAGTCCCCTGTCCAGCGCTGAGTCGCCGGAGCAGCTGGCACCGAGGCAGAACAAGAGTGCAGTTCCACGTCTAAGTGCGTGAGAGGAATGTGTTTTCTGTCAAGGAGACGGTGACTCTCCCTCTCATCTCCCCACTTCTGCCCCGAGCTCCATACTGAGTGTGCGGCTCTTTAGATAAGCTCTCGTTAATTTAAACACAGCCCGAGACAAAGTACATTAACAGCACTGGAAGCCAATTTGAAAATGTGCTGGACAACAAGTTTGTTCATGCTTGTTGTAGCTACTCACTGATTATTATTGGAGACTGGGCATGAAATGACAAACAGCAAGTGAGCTCAGGTCAGTCTGTCTCTGTAACGTCTCAACAAAGTAACACTCATGTTTTATCTAAACTTACCAACTCCACTTACACTGGGTGTGCATGTTTGTATATGTTTGATGTCACTTCCTGTTAGAGGCCAACCAATACGTTATTATTGCCTTGTTTGTCCATGTGGGATCATCATATATCTTCCAGTGTCAGCACTGGAAGAGCAGTAATAATTCATTTTTCACATTTTTATTGCATTGTTTTTCAAAATATATACAATCTATTTGCATTTACTGCATAAAATGAATTGAAATCTTACATTTCTTTAAAAAAGACATTATTTTCCAACTGTTACATAACTCAGAATATCATCATCAAGGAATGTGAATTTGTAAATTGTTAGAATTTCGTTATTGGTCAGGCCCTAGCATGTATGCATGTAACATAAGGGCAAATTATACATAATCTGATGTAGTTTTTGTTTACTTTGCCTTCACAGGACTCCGGACAAGCGATCCCCCGTGTGGTTGAAAGCTGTATTCGCTACATCAATTTGTATGGTGAGTCAACTGTCGTCATCGGACAATCATAAATTGATCTTCTGTGTTGATGAGCTTTAGACACCCAAATAAACATTGTCCCAAAACAAGCACACTCCCTCATGCAAATGACAATCCCAAATGTCACTGGCCTGACCTTGCAGGAAAATGGACCCCAACACATTGACTCAATCAGGAACATGTTGAGGAACATGACAATGGCCCAACATGCTGATTAGACCTCTAAACTTCCTGCACCCCATTGTGATCAAGCATCAACAGGATGCAGTGGAACAAGTTTGATTGACAGAGGCCCCACTGCACAAGCCAGAGTACCCAAAGGATCCAGTGCCAACGTCCTGGTTCCAGACCCCATAGGACACCCTGAGAGGTCCTCTTGTCCATGCCCAATGGTTCAGAGCATTTTTGACCACATAAGGTTTACCAAAATACTAGGCAGGTGGTCATAATGTTACGCCCGGTCGATGTATATATTTTTCTGATGAGATCCTCTGATAGCTTAAGTGCAACCTGTGTCATTTTTGGCTCTATCTGGTTTTGGTGAAAAGTACCACTTCAGCAGCTTTCAGGCGTTCATTGTTTGGGTGGGTGTTTGTACCGTTTCATGTTTGCTCCACTTCAGTCGCTGTTATGGGAAAATGCAGATCCTGTTTACAGTGATGCAGCTTTTTCCAAACTGCTTCCCGGACATACTGGGAAATGGATGACTTGGCCTCGCACAAGTGATGACTTTGAATTTTACTTTTCAAACCAGATTGAAAAAGACTAGAAAAGATTTTCGTCTCTAAATGTTTGAAGACGTGACAGAAGCGGGAGCTCAGTGTTTGCAGGGTCGTCGACTGCGTCTTATCAGGCGGCCAACCGATGACGTTCAGAGAGAGATGCCTAAAAGGAGGCAAACAGCGGACTAATTACACTCCGTCCTGACTTTTGACCTCTCCCCTTATTAAGTCCTAATCCCAGCTGGAAAACACTTCAGTAAAAGCTTGATTGCGGTCTCCCTGACTCATTATTATCTTTAATTAGCAAAGCGAAGGGGCTTAACGAACAGGATGTGTCTTTTAGGTCCGACTGAAGAAGCTTTATTTGCTGAGTGAAGGAGTTTTCTTTTTTATGTGATCATCATAAAGTATGTCTTTGCTTTCCTTCACCTCTTGATTCTTCTTCTTTCTCACCCACTTCCTTTGTCTTTGCCTGTGTAGGTCTCCAACATCAAGGAATATTCCGTGTATCTGGATCCCAGCTGGAAGTCAATGACATCAAGAACTCATTTGAGAGAGGTACAAGAATCTGTTACAATAAATATAAAAGCGACACATTATCAACTAGAACTCTAAATTATATATGTGTTTGCCTCATTGTTATATGATCCAAATGTCTGGATGTCTGACTGATCTGCTCACGTCTGTGTTTCAGGGAACGACCCGCTGACAGATGACGAGAACAATCACGACATTAATTCAGTGGCTGGCGTTCTCAAGCTGTACTTTCGGGGTCTGGAGAACCCTCTCTTCCCTAAAGAGAGGTTCAACGATCTGCTCTCATGCATCAGTAAGCACACATTTTGGCTCAGAATCAGTGCTTTTATTCAGAGTGCATTTCTTTGTTTTTTATTGTGACGTGACAAGCGGTTTTCTTTCTTTTTTTTTATTTGTTTATTTTTTATTGATTTTTTTTAAAGCTTGTCTTTTTTGCCATTCAAAAGGCACAGTTATCTAACTTAGACGGATTTAGGTACTCGTGCTTTTCACACATATCCTGGCAAATTTACCCTCTGAACTCCAAGCAGCTTCTGGGCATTTTTTTTTGCTCCTGTCACATTTTTACTTACTGTGGGCTCATTTTTTTACTGCAGTATAAATATGTAAGGAAACAGCATTGCCATGGCTAGCAGTGGAGAGAAATCAAATATATCTTTTGTGCTGTACAACATAGTTATACTGACGTATCATCATATAAAACAGAAAACCTCTGGTGTTAACAGTACTGGAAAAGGTGACTCTTACATTTTTAACTTGCCTCCAGTCTTTTCTCCTATCTGCTTTGTGTAAACACAGCCTGCAGTTCAACCTACTCAAAAAGTCCCAGTACTTTTGTAACTATACTGTTGATAGCAGCTGCATCACTAGTGGCTTCATGGTTGTACTAGGGACAACAGAATTTGCATTTTTTTTTACTGAATCTGGTTGCTTCAAACTAAAATTGCGAAATCAGATAATTCTTCCTGTTTTTACAGTTTCTGGCGCTGATAAATTGTGTAATCTTGTAGATTTTTAAAAAAAAGATAACATACCTTTAAAGCCCAACAGCAGGGTTTGGAGTGTTCACAGGGTTAACTGACAACGTATTTCAGTTTTGGAATAAGTTTCCGCAGACTGTGTCTGGTCTTTTTAGCTGCTGCTGCTTTAACTGTGTTTTTCCTCTCCTGTGCACCATGCTTTATTATTGGCCCTGATAAAGAAAGCAGTCACTGTGCGATGCATATCACACATTTTGATAGAGTGACTCTGCACGTCATTGCTGTGTGTGCAGGCTGCCGTATCAATCTGAATTATAAAACTTTGGTTAGCTCCCATAGCCACACTGTGGACCTCTAAGAACTGTTATCAGGACAACACTGAAGTTGTACAGGTTCTGTATTTGTACTTCTGTACTTCTTGTTTATTTGTGGTTGAAGCTGGTGCTCAGTCTTGTTTGAATAGTTTTCCAATTTCACTGGAACCCGTTTATAGCCACTAGTTAAACTTCATATTCCCTCGAGGGAACCAGTATAATTAACCGTCTTTTGTGTTAGGTCAGCACATTTACTTGTGTTTTTGACACTCACTGTGGATACTACTGTGTGGTATTTGGTTGAGCACTGAGAGGGATATTATTTGTCAAAAGTGGCACAAAGCTGGTCACAGAACTCTTGCTGGAATGTTAAATGTCCACAGCGCTGGACTGAATGTGCAGCGGAGTCCTCACAAGAATAGTCACATTGTCACTTTGACTGTGAGTCACTTCACAGATCAGTCAGCTCTTTGTGTGGATTTTCCTGATCTTTTAAGGCAATACATGGGGGGCTTTTCAGCTCTGTTAAAGAACAATTGGATATGCGCAGAGTCACATGAGCACAGCGTGTGCTCTAATCCCTTGTGTATGTTTTATATTCATGCAGGCTTTTTTGTATCCCTAAGTGTGCAAAGTGTGTCTTTGCCTGTTTCCTGGGTGTACCTTTACTCATTTGTGCTGGATGAGTGATGGGGATTCCCTGTTTACATTCCCCAGCTCAACATGCCAGTGATTGCAGCGTGGGCTGAGCGCCCAGCAGGCTTCATATTAAAAACCCTTATTCCATATGGAGCAGCTCAGACCAGCTACGAGATCCCTTTTCTATTTAACAGCTCTCAGTTGACCGATTTTTTCCCTCACCGCAGTGGCGTATTGTGGTTGCGCTATCTTTCATTTTGGAATTTGCAGCAGGGATGCTTTGTGCGGATGTGCTCACACAAGTGTTTGTAGGTGATGTATAAGCCTCCATTGAAGTAGATCCTGAAATAGTTGCTTGTGAATTTCTCACAGAAGCCTGGTTAGGTATTCATGAAAAATGAAATGCATCACAAGAATCCCAGAAGCCCAAATCCCAGATGGCACGGAGTGGCTGGAGGGTGACACGGCTATTTTTAGCAGCCAGCAGAGCCCCATCTTAGCCAAGTAAAACAGGCTGCTTCAGGTGTCACAGTGGAACAAACGATATAGTAATGAAAGACATAAAGGCTGGCATCCTTTACTTGATAAAGCACAATAACAGAAAAATGTTTTGTCTCCACATAAATTCCTACTATAACATACAATAAAAAATCCTTTGCTACTCATTTGCTGGTAATGTCAGCCTGAAAATGGAGCGTGGAGGTTTCAGAGAGATGCTGTTTTCATTTAGAGCAGGAAAAACTGCTCGGTGTCCTTGTTGTCAGGTGCTAATGAAGAGCGCCAGCTTCCTTGTCTTCTTCCTCTTCCTCTGTTTTGTCAGCAGAGGAACATAAGTCAAGATGAAGGTCACTACCACGGCGTCAATACATTTCCTGTGGCGCACATAAACAAACACACAGTTTGATAAATCTTTGCTGGTCTTTTAACAACTTACACTAATTCTGATAAGTGTTTGGCTCAGCTCAACTATTTATATCTTGGTGTAGCAACAAATACCATCAGTGAACCACAGATTTCTATTCCCAGAGCTGAAATAAAGTGATTGTCTCTTGATTTAACAATAATTTCCTTTTCTATTACAGCATTTTACTTTGTTAACATCATACCTTCTGTGTCCTTTTTCGCTGCTGCAGGAATAGAAAACCTGTATGAGAGGGCGCTGTACATCCGGAAGATCCTCCTGACCATTCCCAGATCAGTCCTCATTGTGATGCGCTACCTCTTTGCCTTCCTGAACCAGTAAGTTTACAGACCCCAACTACTAAATCCAGTCTCGTTATATAAATATTGCCCCAACCTTCAGTAATGAGCCTCTACTGCTGTAAGTCGTGGTTTATCAGAAATACTGCACCTCACATCCTTTTCTCACTCGTGCTTCACTTCCTCTCTCCTTCCTCCATCCTTGCCTCCCTGTCCAGTCTGTCCCAGTACAGTGATGAGAACATGATGGACCCGTACAATCTGGCCATATGTTTTGGCCCTACGCTGATGCCCACGCCAGACAGCCAGGACCAGGTTTCCTGCCAGGCGCACGTCAATGAGATCATCAAGACCATCATCATCCACCATGAGACCATCTTTCCTGATGCCAAAGAGCTGGATGGGCCCATTTACGAGAAGTGCATGGCGGGTGGAGACTACTGGTGAGAAATCAGAAAAGCATATCAGCATGTCGCTATATATAGTATGCATTGAAGCGCAGTATTTTTTGGTATTGGTGCTGGATTAAAGCTGTTTTGGAGATTGGGGTTCAGTTTCTTGCTCAGTTGCTCAGGGAGTGCAATGTGAAGTGAGGGAAATTGACTGAAATACAAAAAGAAAACTCACTTTCACTTTGCAGAGCTAATCTGCATGAGAATATTCACACAGCTGTCTGTTGACTTGTGGGCTCTGCATTTGTACAGCGAATGAGAAACAGAAGAGAAACGCTGAAAAGGTAACAGTTGTATGGAAATGTTTCAGCCACAGAAAAGCCCCATTTCAGTGTTACACCGTATGAGAAACATGCCTGTTTGCATTCAAAAAATAGTAATTTCACCACTTTTGAAATGTTTTTTTTTTATTTTTCTATGCAAAATCCTACAAAATCACCTCAATTATTCTAGAATAATTAAATGCTTTTCAAATAGTTTTTTAAGTTGTCTGTTGAAAATCCCTGTAATTTTTCATATTGCTATATGAATATGAATATGCTAGTCACTAGTCCACACTGTCACAGCAGTCTTAGGGTCAAGTTGTGGGTTATCTAGTAATAAAAATGAAAAACACCTTGTTGAAGCCACTTCATGCAGCTACACAGATTTCCCAAACGGGATGTAAGCTTAAAAGTCTGACAGATGGCAGTGGTTTTCTCATTCTTGTGAATGGAACTAAGGCACTCAGCCAAACCTCTTTCATTAGCTTCTCACTAAACATGCAGGTATGTGTGTCTCAGTGCTGTAGCTGCATCACTAGCATGTCAGTGGAGCTGAAATGTGTAACTATATGCACCAATTAGGCATCTGTGGTTAAGGAACATGACAAGGTGGTGATGTTTCACTGCAGACTTTTACATGGCGGACTTTCCAGACGAGACAGGCTGAAACAATCACTTTAATTACTTCGATTACCGCAGGAATGAAACAGAAGGAGGTCACCTGGCAGGGAAGGGATGATAAGTTGAAATGCAGCACATACTGAAGTCAAACAGGTCAAACTCGTGGCTCCTTGCCAGCTCCACATCTGTAAGCAGAGCTTATCACTTGTTTCTTCCCTGTCTTTTTCTGTCTCTGTTGCTCCTTTTCTATGCCCCCACATCACCACAGGCTGACAGGGATTTATCCCGGGCTCGAGCTAATCACCCGTCTCAGCGCGGCCGTGTCCCCCTGGCATGGCATATGAAGCCCTGGGGAGATTTGTTGTCTTGACTGCCTCCCTTTTCTTACAGAAGAGGAGGTGGCTGCTGACATGTTAGCATGGGAGGACACACTCGGTTCTAGGCAGGGGTAATCTGTGGGGATATGTGTGGCATTACTGCCAGCTCTCACAGCATGGTGCCAAAACAAGATCATTTAGAAAAAGAGGTCCAACCACCGATAGACACTCTAAGCTTCTCACAGAACACCGATGAGGACCGCTGTCCTCTCTTATTTATTGAAAAGACCTTCTTTCCCTCTTGTCATTTTCACTGAAATAACTTGAGTTTGTTGATATCTCTTGTTCTGAACTGCATTAAGAAATTAGTTGTCTTCCAACTTGATCTTTTTCTTAAGAGGTGAAAGAAAAATAGTAAAAACTACACAGCGGAGGGGCGGGAAAAGGTGTTTTTATGTGTTTTGGAGCTCTGTCCTGACTCTTGACCTCTGATCACTGTTGTGGCTGTGACCCTGATGGTTTGCATGTTGTCCCCCACAGTGAGAGCCCCTACAGTGAGCATGGAGCCCTGGAGGAGGTAGACAATGAGGGAGGGACTGAGACACACACCAGCGAGGACGGTGAGTCATTGTGCAATCAACTGTTAATTCATATAGTAGATAATCACGCAGTATATGTGCCCACCAGAGTGTGTTGAAAGCAGTAAAACATTCATTCAACTTTATTATCACTCAACAACACATACACTCACACCTAAACTTTACTGGGCACTGTCCATATGCTCTGTCCAAAATCTAAGCTTCACCCCTCCCAATCTGTGGTGTTTGGAGGGTTAAACCCAGCTCTCTGCAGCTCAGGGTGGCTAATCCTGCCTTTCAGCCCCTTAAATGTATTAACCTTGAAGGGCCAAGGAACTGGGCTCTGAGTGATGGGCAGCCATTCATATTCTAATGCTTCTGCTTCTCCCCCTTGGGGCCTCAGGACACCTCCACATTCTCATTTTTACAAATTCCATGGTGGTCTGCACCCAACTGGACCCCTTGGGAGAGAAATCTTGTTTCTTTAAAGGTCCCACCCTTGGATTCAATTTTTCCAATTCGTTTGATTCTTTTTTCAATTCCTTTGCGAAAAATGAGTGTTGTGGTGATTTGTAAAAGAATAGCAAATGTATAGAGTGTGTGTATGAAGTGTCAGGTTTTAGTAGCAGTTCAAAAATTATACCATCTGTGTTTTCACTGCGTTTAATTACATTCCCATATGTCCAAGAGAAATGCAAAAGAAAACAAAACACTTGGCTCATGTAGTCACCGGAGGATTTTATGGATTTAGCTCAGACATGGTGGGATGTGTTCAAGTTGTGTGATCATGCATGTGGTCCTTTGTTGGCGTGAAATGGATCCCGGTTGGTCGGGTCCAAATCAAATACATAGAGACCAGAAGATCAGACCAGGTCGGACGCGGCTGCTTAGCTTTCAGTGAAAAGCAGAAACAGACAATAAAACTAGCAGCTCATTAAAAGCTGTCCACATCTGGTCGGCGCTCTTTCAGCCATATTTTTTCACAGTGGGCAAAAACATCATCGACCTATAGTTGAACCAAGTCTTCATTTCTTACCTTAGTAACAGACTTTCTTAAACCTGTTTCCATGGTGACAGCAGTTGCCCCAATCCTGTCTCCTCTTCATACCCAGTGACAAGAGCATCATCAGTCTCCATAGACAAGACTTTGGAAAATGTTGTTGTTCTCTTATCGTGACACCAAGTGTTATTTCTCTCCAAAATAAAAGACTTCATCTTAATGTCTTGCATAACTAAAAGCGATATTTAATTTGACAGGAAAACTTCTGTATGTGAGGATCCTTACTGTAAAACACAGATGGCAGCTATCAGCTCTGAGTAATTAATAGAAGATTATGTTTTCTAGAAATCCCTTGCTACCATAGTTTTGTTCCAAAAGCTTCTCTGAGCAGACTGGGAGGATCTCCGCGCTGACAGAGTTCCTCCCTTTGGAGTCTTGAACTGTGGTCAAGTTATTGTCATCAGTTATTTTTAAATCCCCATGACCTCATTTGGATTTCAGACACAAAAGCAAACCTCTGTTTAGTTACAAGCACTCGATTTCTGCACACTGAAGCGGTTCTGTTTTTTTTCTCTCCCCTTTTATCAAGGATCAAAATGTGTTTTTTCCTCTTTGCCCTCGAAGTGAATTAACACAAGACAGGCAGAGCGAGAGCGAAAGGAGTAAAAGTCATGTCACGTCTAAGTAGCCGTCTAGGAATCTCAGCAGATGAATGTGGAGTGTCGTGGAGCTCATTATCTCAGATAGATGATCTGGGCAGGCCAGACTCACAAAGCCACACACAGGAGGTAAAGCTACGTGATGTGTTGGTCTAGTTAGGTGGTAGTGAAAAAATGAAAAGGAGGACAATTGTGTGGATCGCTGATTATCCAGATATAGATAGCGTCATGTTAGATCTTTTATAAAGCCTAGCACAGTCCGTTCCTGACACGGGTTACCATTGCATTGGAGCCATAGAGCTAAGTGCTCAGTTTTCTGAAAGAAAAATTCCCAGCAACCTTTGAATACCCCAGATGCTCATTTAACAAAACGTTGAAGGCATCTGGATGACAGTATAATCACCGCTTTCTTTGTAATCCCAGCAAAGATAAGAGTGGTGCGACTCCTTGTTCTGTGTACAGGATGAACCAAAACTGTTTTGTTTTTCTAATCTTTCTTATTTTCATGCAAAACATTGCGCTCATATCTCCAGTTTCCCTGTTTATGAAATGCATTCGCAGTTTGGGAACATTTTTTTTAGAAACCTTGCGTAACAGACAAAATATATATTTATCCAGGTTATAACGGTCTTTGAAAATTCTGGAAATACTTTTAAAACAGCAGCAAGTTGCTTATGTCTGTGATTTAAGTGTAATTATACTGCAAACTGGGATTAGCTCATAGTATATAAAGATGGACAAACTGTTGGTTTCCTGAACAGCAGTGTTGGAGCTCAGTATGGTCACTTCTGCCATCGCCATATTGGCAGTGAATGATTCCTCCTAACCCCTGGCTAATCCAAAATGACCAAAGAGGTGGAGTGTGAGTGTAGCTAATGTCACTCCAAGTAGTCACTCCCTTAATTATGCATAACTTTAAGCATTAATACAGCTGTACTGGGTGGGCTATGTAGAAATTTACACACCATACAGTGACCATGAACAGGAAAATTAGCAGTAGAGATTGATGTATTGTTGTACCAGGCTGTAAACATGTTTATTTCTGCTGTAAAGTTGGCCATGTTAACACAGGGGTCAATGGGGATTGACTCACTGTTAGAGCCGGCCTCAAGTAGCCTTTCAAGGATCTGCGGTTTTTGGCACTTAACCTCAGAAGTTGCAGCTTGAGTTAGACTTTATTAAACATCTAACATGTAATCACTTACTTTATATCCTAAAATGTATACAAGTGTCCTTCTCTACAGTTTCAGCCATGGCTGAAGTGATGCAAAGTCAGCCTGCCGTACACCTGCCTGGACTAAAATCTTAATCACTTTTGCTAGACGTAGTGCAATTACATTGTTTTATATTATATTATAATGGGCCTCAGGGGATGAATCCTGCTTTAGTAGTCCCATGGCTTTTCTTTAACACTGTCCCAAACTGGGGCTATGAGACATCAAACCTTGTACCACACTTGGTGTAATTCTGCTAGAGGTTGTCACACATGACACACGAGTGTCATGGACCAAAGCTGTCATGCGGGGAGATTAACTGTCTGTTTTCAGAGTGGCACTTCTCGTACACCATCAATACATTGACGTCCTATCTGCTGGTAAATTCACCCCAAGGTCAGAGGTGAACTAACTGACGCATTGATTTTATATCACTTTGCAGGAATACATCAGGATGTCCTTGTTGTGAAGCGCCCCAGCAGGCACACTGTACATATTGGATTGCACATGTTAAAGGGAAACGCATTTTACAGTGCATCCTATAAAGAGCCACATTTCACCCGCTTTCATCTCCTCAAGTCCACCATGGTGTCTCCAGTTGGGCTTGGAGCAGCAAGCACTTGAGATTAATATTTGTGTTCAGACTTTTAAAAAAGGGTGGATCGAAAAGTAAAAGGATTTTACACCTTTCTTTTGTTGTATTGATCCTAACTACATCTCACACTAGGCTTCTGGTGCCCTATTTCTTTGTATGAACATTGATGTAGAGCAGCATCCACACCGACTGCGCTCCACTGGCTTGTGTAAGACATCTGACAGTTCGTATCTCTTACACCACAGGCCTCCAACTCTCAGAGTTCAACATTTCTTTAACTCCAGCCTCAGTGTGTGTATATGTATGTGCGTGCAACCTCGGGTGGTTGGGTCTGAAGCGATTCTTACTTATAATTGTAAAACATGACAGGGGGGATCCTTTACTGCACTGATATTTGAGTTTATAGCCAGCTGCAGCCGTGTCAGTGCAGTGCTAGCGTCTGTCTGTGTGTGTGTGTGGATAAACATTTGCAGATGGATGGATATGTAGAAGTGAATGAATGAGACAATAAAAATAGAGGGAGGAAGAGAAATCCCCTGCACTGATCCGGGTGCCGTCAGGTTTATTAACAGCCTTGTCTGCTGTAGCGCAGCCCAATTAATTCAGACAGTCAATTCCTGCTTGTCACATTTCATTGGAGCCACGTCACATCCACCCTGTCAGTCCTGACAGGCCACTGATGCAGGGAAGGTGGCAAGTTAAAGGTGTAAAAGGGCTGAATAAAAATAGACGAGGTAGAAAAGGACACTCAAAGAAATGCAGAAATCTCCACTCTGCTCAGAACCAGGGCCGTAGTTCCTTTCTCACACGACTCCGATCTGGAAATTACTTAAGAAAGATGTGTCGTGTTGGCTTCTCACAGCTGAGACAAGTTTCAGCCATTTACTCTCTTCCCTACTTACCAGTATATATGGAGAGCCTGTGTTAGGGTGAGGCTGCATCTGTCCAGGGACCCCCTGTCTGACTTGAAGTGAGAAAGTGAGTTGGGAGGAGGGCAGAGGTAGGAGTGAGGGAGGAATAAAGAAGCTATTTTTAGACCCGTGTTGCTGTAGTGCATGCATTATGGCTGGGAGACATGTACCTTTTGAATAGCAGAGTCAACTGTAGCTGCAAATGTTTGCTTGAGATTCAGATATGACTAGAATTAAGTTGAAATGATAAGAATTGTTCAGTCTACTGTTGGTTAGGGTTGTCCTGTGTCACTTTTCCTGGTCTTTTCCATGGTCATTTTGTTATCAATCCAGTCAAATGATCTATACAGTGACTGACATGCCTCTGAGTCATATAGATTTCTTCTCAAAAGCTTCTATAAATATCTTGCTAAAGCCCCTGTGGCCTGTTGTGGCCCTGGCCTGGTGTTGTAGAGCTGGGTTAATATTGACTACAGCTAAAATAACCAGCTGGCTTAGCGCACTTGAACTCCATGTGCACTAACTCTGCATTCACGTGTACAAACACGCCAGTATTAGACTGTCCCGCAACGTGGCCAACATGTATATGTGTTTCCAAATTTGGGTTTCCTGAGGCTACAACACTTGTATCAGTCATTTCAAATGTCTGCACACACCCTAATAGCCACCTCTACTTGATGTATTTGCCAGGTCTGACATACCCGACCTGTCTAATCCTTTTTCTGTTGACAGAGGGTGAACCTATCGAAGCCATTGCCAAGTTTGACTACGTTGGGCGCTCGTCTCGAGAGTTGTCCTTCAAAAAGGGCGCCTCCCTGCTGCTGTATCAGCGGGCGTCTGAAGACTGGTGGGAGGGACGGCACAATGGCATCGATGGCCTGGTGCCACATCAGTACATCGTAGTCCAAGACATGTGAGTGTTTTTATGTATCAAATTGATTTTTGATTACTATCATTTTATTATTGAATTTATGCAGAGAGATTTTGTTTTTTCTTGTTTCTGATGCCAGCGAAACAGCTGCATCATGCACAGAGCTTGTATACACAATGAATACTAACTAGTCAGGTCACCTCTAATGACCTCACCTCTGTCTTTGGGCTGTGCTTCTGTCACGTTTTTACTCAATCTGATCTTATTGCAGTATAAAGTCCTGCACTTCTACTGAAACACAATCATGGCTAGAACCAGAGAGAAGGCAGAAATCTCTTCGGTGATGTGTAACAAAGTTATAATGCCATAAATTATATAAAAAGAGAAAATGAAAGCTGAATTTCTTTGAATATTTACTTTACAGAAAATGGAAAACACAGAATCAATATGTATAATTTTTTTATGTCCCAGAAATGACTACATACTATAGATATTTTACTGTTTACATTTTTACTGGTTACTCGTTTCCTGCTTTGTGTAACAAAACCTGCAGTTCAATAAATTTCAGCTGAAAAATCCAGATTTCTTTAGTTTTTTGCAGAATCTGGTTAGAACAAACAATTTATTTTTGTGAAACTTAAAAATGAGACATGCAAATTGTGATATTTTGATGAAATATCACAATTTTAAGTTTTTACTTCAAGGATGGTGAAGAAATTGAAAGCCAGAAGTAAATAAATGTTGTAAATTTGGGGATTTTTTAATAGATAGCATTCCTTTTAAACTTGCCTGCAGATTTTGGTTTTCAGAGGATGCTAATTTATTTTCCATGAGAACATGTCTGTTCAGTAATATGAATCTAAGCAGGTTAATTTAACACTTTTTTACTGGCTTTGATACCATATGCCGGGGAACTAGCAAAATTCTAGGAGCTACTTAAGCTTTAGCAAATGCATTTTTGAAAACAATATGATAGAAATGTGATTGCAAAGAACAGTAAATGCATTTCAAAATATGTAGTTGTCAGAATGTTTAGCCCTAAAGCAAAATGTGTAACTCTTAAGTGTTTTTAATCATACGATGTACACCGATCAGCCACAGCATTATGACCACTGACAGGTTTTGGTAGCACATATTGGTACTATGTGCTGTTCTGCTGGAGAACCTTGGATTTTGGCATCTGTGTTGATGAGACTCAGACACCCAAATAAACATTGTCCCACAACAAGCACACTCCCTCATGGAAATGAAAATCACAAATGTCACTGGTCTAACCCTGCAGGAAAATGCACCCCACCACATGGAAAAAACATCAAACAATCAGGAACATGTTGAGAAACATGACAATGGCCCAACATGTTGATTTGACCTCCAAACTTCCTACACCCCATTCTGATCAAGCATCAACAGGATGCAGTGGAACAAGTTTGATTGACAGAGGCCCCACTGCACAAGCCAGAGTACCCAAAGGGTCCACTTCCAATGTCCTGGTTCCAGACCCCATAGAACACCCTGAGAGGTCCTCTTGTCCATGTCCAATGGTTCAGAGCATTTTTGAGCACATATAGGGGACCAACACAATATTAGGCAGGTGGTCATAATGTTATGCCTGATTGGTGCATATATACAGGTGGTACAGCAAACATTACTCTCTGTTTCCTCAGTTAATTATTTTTTTTGGGCTACCAAACTACTACCACTTCCACTTAGAGCCTGAGAGCTGATATTCTGAGGATGATATCCCTGTGGGTTAAACAATACACTTGTCCTTGTTGACTTTGCTCTCCAGAAGAGGCTGCGGGCCTTCAGTTGACTGTGGGGTTGTGCATAGAGGACCTTCAGTCTCATTTGTCTCGCCCGCCACTGTCGTCCCTGCTCAGCTGTGGAGCGATCTCCGTCTCCAGGGTCCTTAACCAGCCCTTCTGTCACTGTCTCGTGCTCTCAGCGCTAACAAGCATACACTCTGCCCCAGCAACTGTTGGTGCCTAATGGACTGGATTCACTGTCTCGTTAGGATTGGAACAGAATCACTCCAATCACTTAGTAGCTGGCTGACAAAATGGCCATTTAGAAGGTCTTCTCACTGTTTCCCCTTGTCTTTTCCCTACTGCTGTCCCGTCAACGGGCCCCTATCAATAATTCACAAGGAGGGGCCCCGCTGATGGGGTGTCTTCTTAGTTAATGAAAGAGCAGGAGAATTTACAGCTGTACGGGTTGTCCCCAAGCATAGTAACATCCTGCTCTCTATTTAAACAGAGCTGGCTGAGGAGTGTGAGAGCACGCAGGGTTGTGGTCTCTGCTTGTCCCCATAAAAGAGCCCAGAATAAAACATCTCAAGAGAAGTCTGAGAGACCAACTCAGCACAAGATGTCTCCTCACAGTATTCGACTTTCGGCGCATTCACACATTCTTGTGTCTGTAAATTTTTACTACTAGCTCTGCTCTGGGGAAGTGCTTGCCTTTGCTCTGTCTCTGAGCACATTCATGTGGATACACTAAATAAGTGACTGAGTTTTACCGCCTAATACACATCATCGGAGGCAGCAGTGCAGCTCAGTAGCTCTGATTACTGCCACCTGACAGGCACCAACTGTACTCGGTATCCAGTCACATACCCTGCTGAAACCCATACAGCTGGCTTGTGTGTGCATGTGTGTTACCGCCACAGTGCATCACCAGAATACTGAGTGGCTTGGGACCATGACTCATCTGACTCTCTGGACCTTGAGGGGGGGGCGGCGGAAAAGAGGAATACTTGCTGACTCACAGGAAATGGATATCAAATACTGTTATCGAAGAACAGTGCAAATATGAAAGATTGACTGATTTGCTGATTTTCCCTTTCACTCTCTCTCTCTCTCTCTCTCTCTCTCTGTTGGTTTGTCTGTCGCTTCCCTCTTGCTCTTTCCACGTCTCAATGTCACTCCGTCTCTGCGTCCCAGAGATGACAACTTCTCAGACACTCTGAGTCAGAAGGCTGACAGCGAGGCCAGCAGTGGCCACGCCGGAGACGATAAATGCTCTGGGAAAGATATCAGCTCGCCCACTGACACCAGGATCTCCGAGGCCTACATCACCAGGTGGGTTTCTGCATTGGCTGTAAAGCTGTGGTGTATTGGACTGCAATACCGACGCCAATAAGGAACCTGAATTAAAAAGGAGGAGTTTTTCTGGTGCAACATGTGACGATCTACAGAAATGTCCAATTACTGACCAGAAAATTCGAGAACTGATTTTCCCAGAGTTCATCAAGGTTATTGCCATTTGTTTAAAATAATAGTCAGCTTAGTGTAGAAGTTGGTATTCTTACTGCACACAAAAACACAAAAAGACTTTAAAAGAGACATTTTTCTGAAGTAAACAAACTTCCCACTGTGTTAATCAGTTCCTGTCCCCCTCACACCACAGTGACCGATGCACAGTATGACCAGAACGCTTCCTTATCCAATAAGAGGCTGCTAATGCAATAACCCGTGACAGTCTAGCAGCATGTCTGCAACAACTTGCCTGTTGCATCACCCGAGGTGTTTAAATAGCTTCAGGTGTGCACACAGCAACACACAGAGACTCAGACGTGAAAAATGAACAAATTTCCTTTTTTTTCATATGCCGCTGAAAATACTTCACATCGTTGTCAACCTTTTACTTCAAAGACAGCAGTTTGATAGCATCTCTTCGGTTTGCCTGTTATGTGAACAGGACTGAAGGATTGCAATCAATCTTCGGTGCGACACATGCTGCCTCCTCCTGTTATGTGTCCTCAGCTCACCTCTCTCTGAACCTAACTGCTACCGGACTCGACTTCAGCCACTCTCCTTTACCCCAGGTGACCAGGCAGCTCCTGTTGTGAAGTATGAGTATTAAATAGCCGTTTTAATAATGCACACGGAGGAATGGCACATGCGGAGGAGACACGCGCATATCCAATCACACCTCAGTCTTTTTGGCAGCATCTGCTGGTAGCGTGCCAGTATTTCAGTATTTCATCTCCTGCTCCTCTCTTCTACTGCTGCATTTCTGGTGGTGGAATAAGCGACCTTGAAACGTCTGTTCCCGGCTCCTGCCAAACATATGAACAAAATGTGTTTTTACCCACTCTACCCCACATTGATGATTCATACTAGTGGCAATGTTTACACCACTTCAGGTATTGGTATGTGGATGGTGAATGAATCATGCTTTTTACATCAGCTGTAATGAACCAGCTCATAGTCCCCAAACAGCCGTCTGCTTCCTGTCACCGGCTCCCAGGTGATCGCCCACCTCTCGCTCTTTTTTCTTTTTTTTTCCTGTCTACCCCCCACTCACTTTCTGCTCTTCCATTCATGCAATCCTCACAAGTGTTGAATCATTTATACCCTGGGCTTTATTTAGATATTTTCCTCTCCTGGTGTCCTCAATCAACAACACACTCACAAGACGGACCTCTAAGAGAGTCTGCAATCATAGCAGTAAACAGGACAGCTGTGTTAGAGCCTCTCTAAGTGGAAAAGACACACATGGATGTGATCATAACAAACATTTCTGTTGGTCTGTTTCGATGAACTTGTAGAATCATTTGTGATTTATTTTACGTCATCAGCTGAAGCAATAATCAGCAGAGGGTGAGCTGTCAGTATGATGACAGCTTGTAGAGTAAGTGCTTGTTGTGGTACACTCTGTGCCACAGGGAGGCTGGCTTTCTGAATGCAGACTGCTCCACCTGCAGTTTGTAAGTGGTTCCTGCAGTTGTTTACTATTCAACATTTCCACTGCAGTCAGAAAAAAAATATTTATTTCTCACCAGGCACCAAGCCTGCACCACTCCATCACTGGCTCTTTATTCTTCAGTGTCTGGACCCATCATCAGTAGCACATTAACTGATATGTTACATTTAGACATTTTTCTGCAGTATTGTGCAGTGTGAGTTCCAAACTATTACATAATCAAATGTTTGGATTAACCTAAGACTTTCCGGTTAATGTACATCAGTAGTTTTCTGTGATGAAATGATTCGATTGGGGAGACACCACAGAGCTGTGGCTTCGCAGGAAGAGCTGATGTTATTTTCTCCAAGTCCCTCACAGCTCTTCATATCCATACTCATTATTGCTTTTTTTGTTTAGCACAGTGATGAAGCTGCTTGTAAATCCTAATGATAATAGCTGAAACAGCATTCATTAGGCAGAGGTAAACTCTCCAACTGAAGCCATTTGTCTGCGAGAAGTGATTAAAGGATGAGTAATTCACTTCTTGTTTTTAATCACAGAGAACCAGCAACACAGACAGAGGACTAATTATTTTACTTAATCAGGCATGTATCAGCTCACAGATATTATTGATTTAACATCTCACCATTTCAGAAAATGTACTAAAAAACTGACTGCATTATAATATTGTACAAGTTTCCATCCAAATGCCAACGACATTTCTTCTGGAATAAATAACTTGTAACTTTACTATCAAATTCTCTAGATGAAATTCTATTTCGTCGCTAGCAGTCACACTCAGATGTTTTCTTTAGTCATCGTGTCGCTTGACTGTAAGTGATGATAGCATCTTTGATTAAACATTACAGCTCTTGACTCAGGCTACTGTACTGCTGCTAGTCATAAATATGCAGAGCAGAGCCTATTAGAGCCACGCTGAGGAGGATGTAGTTGTTACCGTGGAGGAGGATCATGTATAACCTAAATACATTTAAAGATTTTTTAAAAATCAGCTATAACATGAGGGAACGTGCATCTTATCAGACATATATACATGCATGCTCAGCGCCGTCTCTCTGTGTTTCTAATGCATGCTTGTCAGATTAGGTGTGTATGGAGTACACTGGTCCAGGTTCAGATAGAGGACAGGCGCACTGCTGAGGCAGCTGCAGCTTCTCCCTGGGAGCATGTTTTGGTTCTCTGACGAACCACAGGCCTCCCTCCTCTGGCTCACAGCCAGGTACACTCCACTCACTCTCCAAAATAAAGGCACTGATCAGGGTTCCTCTGACAAAACTAATGTTTATTTTTTTCCTCCAAAGTGATAAAGTGTTTGTGAGGATTCATTATCAGCTACATTTAATTTAGGAGCTTAAATTACTGAATACATCACAGTTGATCCAGTTGCTAAAAAGTTTATTTTTGGGGATACAAGGTGGTGCAAAAGCTGTAACTAAAAATGGAAAAGTGCTTAAGTCAGTGTTTTGAGAGAAGTGTTGAAATCTAAAAAAGGATCTTTTTTACTGTGAATAAATATTCTTAACTGTTGTTTCCTCTCTGTCACATCCTTACATTGCAGCAGGCACAGAAAAAGAACAGACCCACCATCTCGGCGGCCCCCCGCCCGCCCCAGCGACGTCCACTGCATGGTGCACACCTCACAGCAGGGTCACAGTGGACATGGTGGGACGCCAGAGATGGGCTCCCCAGTTCTAGGCCACTTCAGCCCACGGGACATGCTGCGAAGCCGCAACCACATGCCGATGGACAGCCCCGAGCGACGGCGCCGCACCGGCCACGGCAGTCTCACTAACATCAGCCGTCACGAGTCCCTAAAGAAGATGGAAAGCCCTCCGATTCGCCGCTCCACCTCCTCCGGCCAGTACACAGGCTTTACCGACGCCCACCACCACCACGGCGGCAAGCCCCTGGATCCGGAGACCATCGCACAGGTCAGCGCGGGACGAGCGGCGACCCGACCGCAGCTCCCTCCACCATCAAAGCCCTGCCCTGCCCTGTAAAAACATAGTCAGTCCCTGTCTTCTGCTTCCTCTGGCTGCAACTGTGTCTGTGTGCTAAATACACGCAAAAAGACTAGCTTCACAGGCAGACAGCAGGGAGCATAGCTTGACACAGGGACTCACAGTCACAGTATATTTACTGTTGTCTTGCAAAGATGAAAAGCAAAGAGTGTGACTGGGAATAGTTCGTGCTCAAGCAGACTTCCATACATATGAGTAGCAGAACCGTAGCATTCATCTGCATAGAGCCTTGGTTAGAAAGCAGAGGTTACAGAGAGCACTTTAAACTGTGCTGGGCTGTCTGTCTGCCAACTGGGAGCATGCTCAGATGAACACGTCTTGTCATCTCTGCATCTCCTTCACTATCTAAAGTCATTTGCATGCAGAGACGAGAAGTGCCGGTGTGAAGTAATTTTCTCTACTAACGCTCTGCATGTATAATGCATGCTTGGTGTGTCTTACAAATCTGTCACTGTGGTCTTCAGTTAACATGGTTTTCTATGTTTCCAACCATCTCTTCCTTCTCCCGTCTCTCACGTCTTTGCTGCTCATGTCGTCTCGTCTCTATTTCACTCCTTTTCTTGTCTTTTAATTTTCTCTTATTTTTGCTCTCGCTGTTTCTCACTCATCTATGTTTTTATCATCCTCTTACATCACCCACCTCTCATACTGACACTCTTTTCGTCTCCTGCAGGACATAGAAGAAACTATGAACACTGCTCTGAATGAGCTGCGCGAGCTGGAGAGGCAGAGCTCAGCCAAGCATGCCCCTGATGTGGTGCTGGACACCCTGGAGCAGCGGCAGACCTCCGGTGGCGGGGGTCCCACGCCGGCCAGCTCCAGCGAGTCCCTCAGCCCCATCCACGGCGTCATGCTGAGGTCCACTGCCAACACTGAGCCACCCATCCGCCGCAGCACCAGCTCCTCCAGCGACACCATGAGCACCTTCAAGCCGGCGGTGGCACCACGCATGGGGGTGCAGCTCAAACCTCCTGCTTTGAGGCCCAAGCCCATGGTCCTGCCCAAGTCCAACCAGGCCCCACAGCCTCCTGCTACGTCTCCTCAGGACCCTCTGGACAAGTCCTGCACCATGTAACCTCTTGGATGGGAATCAGAGATGTAAAGCAAAAAACTCTCCACTTCCAGGAAGCTGTGAAATATTACGAGTGTCTACACTTCACAGACATACTAGAAATATTATCTGAGAGCATGTAAAATACTTGGACCTGGACGGGAAAAGACGTTTTTGTGGTGTTTTGAAGCTGAAAACAAGAGAGAGAGAAAGAGAGAAAGAGAGAAAGAGAGAAAGAGAGAGAGAGAGAGACTGGTGTAGGAGTTACAGTGTAGACTGATTTGTCAGCCAGACAAATCTTCCGTCTCAATGATGTGCAGATTTATGTGTTAATATGCTTAGGTTAATATTATCTAACATATATCTTTTTTAAAAACAATAAATTCAAACAACAAATCACAAAGGCTTCCTTCAAAGTTTTAGAAAAATGTTAGTTTAGTTTACAGACATTAATGAACTGTGTAACTCTGAACAAAATACGGTGCATGCAGCTCTTGTGTTTACCACTGAACCCGAAATGGACCTTGATGAAAAATGTAGTGACCACAGTGGCAACAACTAGAATATGTTTTTTTTTTTTTACCATAGTGTTTTTACCTATGAGGGCCCTTGAAGGTGTTGGTTCAATGGCCTTACTGACTTTGAGATGTAACCGATTTCAAATGTTCAAATATTATAAAGGTGCTGTGACTACCTGGGAGGAAATGGTTTTAAGGTTGGACTGATAAGTGCTTGAAGAGCCCTTAACAACTTATTTATTAACGGTACTCTGTTAATAAATTAACAGTACTGACTCCAGTATGCTTTTTATCCCTCTCGCTAGCATGTAAACTGCAGCTTTCTTTGGCTAAATCATCAGTTGTGTCTCAGAAATCTATAAAACGTCACTTCTGCGCTAGCTTCACTCAGATTTGTTTGAACGGATTGTCTGGAATGAGATATGACAATTGGATAAAACCACTACTTCATTATATAGTTTGTTTGAACATTTCGATGCAATCTTGAATCCCTGCATCCATGCAGGGGGTAAAAAAATATGCCTAATATGTATGCCTCTGCATCTGTATAACCTTTAGGGAGGAGTGTGAAAAATTCTGGTGACAAACACGTGTTATTATAAAGTGTGGACCATATGCCATGGCTTCTTTTATGCCTTGCTTGGCTTCATCTACCCAAAGACATGAGTGTATAAGTTAAAGCATGGGTGTTGATACTTCATATTGACTGATGTGTATAGATTCAAGGTAGCCCCCTGTGGGAGCGCTGCCGGTAGCCATGGACCTAATGACTGTTAGTGTAAAAGCCTCCTAATATGTTCACCCTGTTTCCTGTGCTTTTTCTTCGTGAAGGTCTCTGACAACAGCAGCTTGAGTCCCTCTAGTGTTTTTTTCTGTTCTGGTGAGAATGTCAGTGTAGCTCTCAAGACTGACACTGAGGCTGTCTTTGCGGATTTGTGTGGATGATGACGCTTATGTGACGTGTGGTAGATGAATGGCGAATGTGGAACAGGAGGAAGCAGCCCATGTCAGTCAGCTCCTAAGTAATAATTTCAAAATACAATAGCCTCATGAAACTGTACCTGCCCTAGTTCCAGTTTCTTTGCGACTGTGCTCCTGTATGTGTCTTTTTTTAACCTCTGTACTGTACAAATAACAGAGCTGGGTGCATGTCTGTAGGATGTTTGGCTAGCATAATTACTCATAGAACAGATGTGGTTTGCAATGAATAAGCAATGCTCTCTAACAGCAGGTTTACACTATCTTTGACTTGACAGATATTGTGTGTATAATAATCAAAAGTTAATTGATTTCTAAATTACTAACTTTCATTATTTTTATAATCATTTTTGTTATGTTTGTTGTGTTTCTGGGTAGAAATCACTTAGAACATATGATGTAGAATAAATATCCAGAGATACAGAATGAAACCAGTTGTATAAAAAGAAAAAAAAAGAAGTGTGCTTTTGTCACTATGTAATGTCATCAACTACAGTAGGACTCAGTTATGCCGTGTATAGGCTTTAAGCTACTCTGTGGTGTTATGTACATCCGTAGTATGTACTTGTGAAAGTGCCTTTGAAAATGTTTTAGAGGAACTTCAAACATTTCTGTCCTGTCATGTTTTCATAGTAGATGCCGTGTTTTTTGAGAAAATGCAGTGCAGGAAGAAGACATGTATTAGAAAATGACGCCATTTTCCAAACAGATATATGGCAGAATTAATAATAAATAAACAGCTTATTCATTGTGACATTGCACTTTCATGTATATAACTGTATATATGGCATGTAACATCATAACGTTTAGAGTTCTTTCCTTCAAGGATTTCTTTCTAATAAAGGAGATAGTTTGTCGAGTTTGAGGTGGATTTTGTTTTCCCTCATGTTTCATATTGAATAACCTGCAGTTTCATTATAGGCATCAGACACACAAGTATGGGTTCTCACATGCATTGGATTTAATACACTTGATTGTTTTAAATACTGTATAATTCACTTTACAAAACTTTTAAAAATATTTAACTAGATGGAGCTTAGTCTTTACATGTACACATTATCTCCTGAATATTTCATTCTTCATAATTTTAAATCCTAAAAAACAGTGTGCTTCATTCACCACTACAGTACATTTCTATATTTCCCAAAAAGCATTACAAGATGTTTCAAATTATTGTGGAAAAATCAGTTGTTGACTGACTGTCATACTGTAAAATGGGGCCTAAATGGCACCCTAGCTCGGGACTGATTATCTTTAATGAATCTCCTAAGCTTTTTGATACTATACTGTTCTAAGTGTAATGTTCTGCTATGCACGGGAGCTTTACTGGGATTCGGTGATCTCCAGGCCGAGTTCCAGCCTCCACGCTGTTAGCAGGAGTCAGAGCGGCTCTCTGTTTGCTCCATGTTTTACTGTGGGTCTTCAAGGCCATCTGGTGAAAGCGAAAAACAGGGAGTGCATTGTTTTGAATACTCGTTTTCTTTCTTTTTTTCAGGCGAGTAACTCCAGGCATACGGGATGTGATTAAAGTGAAAAAGAAGGCCTTGTACTTCAAAGTCTAATACTTTTTTTAACAGAAGGGACAGAGAATCATGCAGATAACTCAGTGGAGACTTGATGAATTTTTAGAAAATGAAAATCAGCGTTTACCTCAGCAATCCCAACCTTTCTCTCCCAAGTGTGAACGCTCTGCCGCAGCTTCTTATGTTTGTCCTTGACATGCATGTACTCGGTGATAGCAGGAGCCCGATAATCTGTGAGCTGCCGGCGCAGGTGCTGGTTGAGGGATTCTGCCTTGAAACGCTCCTGAAGAGAGACAAAAATCAAATAGAAAAAGTGGATTGCAGATAATGGATATGGTACAGCTAAAACAAAAATCTAACTAATTCAAAGCAACGGCTTTAAAAACAATTACAAGCTATTAAGCTACTCTTTGGTAGCAAATGAACCAAACCCTTTTCTAATTGCTAAATATAATTTGATTGGCCATACAAGACTTTTTACACTCTGAAAGTTTGACTAATTACAACAACAAACCTCCTCAGCATGCTGTATCTCCTCCTCAATTTTGGCCAGCAACTGCCTCCTTTTGGTGATGTCATTGCTCAACTCTGTAGACTCCAATGTGACACTTTGCAGCTTCTCCTGCTCATAAAAACATCAACACTCACAGACCAAGAAGAAGAAATGCACACACAGATATGACACACTAATGCTACTGTAAAATGAAGATTAACAATACTGCTTTTTGTAAATTTACACTGAGAACGTCATTTGTCTCCCAGACTGATTTATAGTGAGTTACCTTGTGTGAGCCGAGGACACGCTGTACCTTCAAACTATTGATCTGAAGTTCATCCAGGTTTTTGTCAATTCTCGGCTCGTTGTATTCCTGGAAAAAATCCTAGATACAACACACAGCACAATGTATTTAACAACTAGCATTAAATGATAATCTATGTTAGTGTTAAAGTAAGTTCCTAACTGAAGAGTCACAAACTCCTAACTAATTAACAAACCCTGGTTACAAAAAGTAGATAGCAGACTGATTCACTGTTTTCTTGTGCAAAGGTCTAACTCACAAAAAGCCTCTCCATCAATAGTTTCTTGTTAATTTTCTACCTCATATTCTACTTTTCCCATCTCTTTTTTCTGTTGCAGCTGCTGCAGGAGCTTCTTCTCGTGGACCTTCAGTGCCCGGTTCTTCAAACTGAACTTCTCCAGCTGGCTGACCTGTTTGTACATGTGAAAAGAACACACCATGAGAAGAAAATAGGGAAGATGATGAATACTGGAAAGTAAATAAGTACGTAAGGAGTTAATAAGTACATAATATATCCTTAACATTTAAAGGCATATAGATGTTAAGGGACAGCTGGCTGTTCCAATGCTAGCATGCCTACATTTAGGAAGCTGCGGAAGTTGCATAATGGTTTGACTATGGAGTGCTACTGATGCTGAAGATGGCTGATTTTCATAACATTGTGATACAAGGTGTGGCTATTAAAAAATGCAGTTTTAATGGTGTAATATTATTTCAATTAAGAAAAATTACATTTCAGCTCCTTTCCTCTACATTTTACGTATATTAGGTTCTTAAAAGCCCACTCAGCACTCTCAGTGAAGAAACCCATCACAGTACTTGACCACTGTTGTCAAAATTTCTGACATAAAGTGAATTCTAAGAAAGCAGCAGTCTTTTAGATATTCATTACAGCTTTATCGTATCCATAAGGGGCCCTTGACTCCACAAGACAATAGGTTCAAAGTCAAACTCCACCTTATAGGTAAATTTGTGTTCTATATTCCTCCCAGCAGGCAAAAGGGGTGAAGAACTGTCTTCCTAGGTTTTGCAAACTGTTTAGACCTTTGTTCACTAATGAGACAAACTATCCCTTCACATTTTTCTTATTCTTGGGCTTTCTGATTTACATCAGCTAGAAGACAAGACAAGGCCTCCTCACAGTGAAAAGGAGTATCAAGATTTTAACAGTCTCCCTGCACACCGAGGCAACAAAGTCAAGCTGGCCTCTCAGTGCAAACTTAAAGTGGATGAGAAATAAACCTCCCCATGAAACGGCATGCAGTTAATATATAAAATATAGAAAGGAGTGATGTAAGTATGGAATTAGCTTTACAACCCCACTACACCCCTTATAGATATGATCTAGTACCATGCAGCTTTGTTACTTTTTTCAAAAATCAAGTCTGCTCCTAAAGGACCCCATTTCAAGTCTGTTCCAGAAGTGAAGAAGAAAACGACAGGGCTTCTTAGACAACTAACTGGAGAAGACCTAGTACACTGCTTTGATCAGTGGAAGAACAGAAGTAGCATAAGGGAAACATAATGAAAGGACGAGGAATTGAAATGTAAGTGTAATGGCATTTTTTGTAAGCTGAAGTAAAACAAGTAGTCCAGCTATGTTGAATATAATATAAAAGTATTAAAATATTACTTTGCACAGGTTGATATCATGGGACTACATCTTTTTTTTTTTTTACCTTTAACTTGTCTTCAATGTACTGTAGCACCTTCTCTGGCTCCTTCATCTCCAATCTGTTGTCCTTCATAGGTTTGAGCAGTTTGCGTTCAAACTCGTTCTTTACTTTCTTGATCTCAGCCAGACGCATTTCTGCTTCTTCCATAGAGGCCTGGAAAGACAAGCAGAAGCACTTATAAAATGTACTCTGAGTGTGTGTGTGTATATGTGTGCATATTTTCTTCTTTGTGTTTTTTTTTTCTTTTGTAAGTGTGTCTTAACCTTGTAGTCATCCTGGATTCTCTCATATTTCTGTTTGAGTTTCTCCTGGTCCTGTTGTGTTTCTCTCACTTCTCTCTGTGCCACATGAAGTTTTTGCTCCAAGGTCAGCAGCTGGGAGCGATCTGAAATGTTGGCTCGGGACCTCCACCTCCATCCCTGAAGGCACAAAAGAGAATAGAACAGAAAGCCTTTATTGTCACTTCAAGATACAACGAGATTAGGATTCCTGCTGGGTGCATTGGAGTTAAAAGACATACATTATATTTCAATATTTAAAAACATTAAGCACACCATAAAACCATGATAGCACACAATATAAAAGAGGTAGAAGGAGGAGAACAGTGCAGAGAGCTGGGAATAGAATTAAAATCATTTAAGTGGTACTTAAGTGGATCTTACCCAACATCACAACCCTTAAAATATTGTTAGAAGTATTACTAATTGTTGATATAATTATGTCCCCAGGCCACATAGAGTAAACTGCTGCTACTTATGAAGCCATAAAAAGCAATTGAGGTTGTCCCTCTCTGATTGTGTTTTGAATTCTAATCCTGTGACGTTAAGAATAATTCCCTGATCCTGAAAGACTGTAGCTCTCTAACTATGTCTTTATGTGCAGACTAAATGAGTAAAATCTAACATGAGCGTGTTTATTTTTATTGTATTATAGATGAGATTAGTGGATCAATCTGCTAGCACTTACCCCACCCTCCAGCTGGGAGCCTGCTTTTACACCTGGACCATCTCCTCCAGCCGGGGTCAGAAACTCCTGCGGATCCAGGCGGCCAATGAACTGATCAAACATGGCATTCTCTCCCCGCAGGGCTGCATTTGAATATCTTGGGTGAAAGACAATAACGACAAGCTTCAAAGAAAGAAGAAAATGCTGCAAGCTATAAGTTTAACTGCTTAAGCTAACAAGGTAATATAATATTTAGAAAGAGTGTTATGAGTGTACTGAGAGTATGTTAACATTTCATAATGTGACCCATAAGTCAGATTATGAAACCTTGTCAAGTTTAAACATCTCCTTCCCATTTATTTTTTAGCTAAAAGCTGCAGGATAAGGTGTGTTTTGTTAATATTTAACTGCTATGCCCTCATTTCTCAATGCTACTGCTAGCATTAGCAAGTAACGTTAGCTGCTCGTACAAAACAAGCAAAAGCAAGATTTAAGATAATAAACGTAACAGCCCAGCTAGTTTAACCTGTTGTAAATATTAATTGTCATTACTTTAGTTCTTCGACCCGTTTATAAAGGACTTCTTTTTGTTCTTGTGTAACTTCGTCGCCTTCTTCTTCCAGCACTGAAAGCTCGTCCTCCATGGTTGCTAAGGTACACTGAAACCCAGCAGTGGTTGCTAGGGGCCGGTGTTAGATTTATGTTCTTCCGTAAACATTTTTAATCAGACATTATGGTTAAAATTATTTCATTCTGTCGCCTTTTAACACTTCCGGGGCTGTATTTGTGTTTTTAGGTGTTGATTTCGCTTGTAATACTTGTAAAAATTAAAACCCGCATCAGCATCATATCACTTTCATTTCTGATCTTTTCTGTAATCGCATACCCACTCTTACGACTCAAAGTTAATCTTTTTAAAATTTAAAAAAAAATACAAATACAAATCGTGTGTTAATTCCTCTTGTGTTTTATATTTTTAATTTTTCCCCTCTTTTTTTGTTAAATCACCCCCTCCCTTCGTTTCTGTTCTGAGTTTCAGTTTCATTTCTCAGTAAAGCACGTATCGCCAGTCATGGAGACGTAGTTTAGCTCGGCTCCTATCGCAGTGTAGATTTTTTTTTAACTAAACTCGTCTCAGGATGGCGTCTTTAATCTCCAAATTTGTCATCAAGATCCTGTGCGACAATCAGGGATGTTTGGACTTCCAACGTCTGGACGACATGATCGCTCAGACTTTCACGGTGGATAAGTCCGTACTGCGGGGTGTCCTCTTCGACGACGGTAAAATAGCCATTCAGGCGGGCAGAGAGAAGCTCCCCGACGGTCAGATAATCAGCCCAGACAGCCTGGTTGTGGCTAAAACCAGCCTGCGGATCTGTCAGAAAAAGACAGGAGAGTGTCTTCAGTGCGATGGTTTACACCTGTGCAAGTATTTTGTGTGCGGAGAGTGCACCTTCGGGTAAGAACACTTTGTAATTTGTCTCTTATCAAGCAGTGTTTTCAAAACTGGGTACATTTGTTTTGAGATCGGTCAATCGGAAGAATCAAGAAGCTTTAAACTTTAAATCCTGACACACCCACACGGAAGTTTTCACTTTTGTTGTCTGGTTGGACTTTTAAAGACTATTTTTATGTGCACAGACACACCTCACCCTCGTGGTGGTGCTGTTGCACCTTATAGCAGATCAACTTCCATGATTTTACTTAGTTACTTATTGGTGCAGTAATTGGGATGATCTCCCACAATTCCATTCAGCACCAGTTTTATTGAAAGACAAATTTCATACCCAGATGAGAAACTTTGAAAAAAAATAATTTAAAAAGGCAAAAACTTGTGAAAGAGCCAGTAACCATGCACTTCGGTTCATCCTGATGTGGATCTGCTTGTTGTTGAGTGCTTTATTAGTACAGAGGTGTATTCTTGGAATGTAATACTCTTAAAAAGAGAGTTAATTAGGGGTGAAAGGGTAATCAAAATTGCAATATGGCAAGGGCATTTTTTTTTTTAAAGGTAAAAATGTGTCACAAAATACCATTGTAAATGTATTTACATATTTGTTATATATTATTTTTATCATATTTTATATATTTATTTAGGCAATTCCCACTAAAATTTCAGTATCTGTAAAAAAAAATGTAAAGATTTGTTGTTGTTGTTGTTTTGTGCACATCATTCACCTCTAGAGGTAATTACAATTTGAATAAAATTAAATGTATTGAATGAGACCAACATCAAGAACATCATCAACTAACTATATCAACTGTTAGGAACAGAATAGCTTCATATGGAGTCAAAACATCAGGGTTTTACAGCTGAATAGTTAACAGTCTGTTTTGGGCTTGAAAAACAAGTTGTTGTTTTTTTTTAAATAAATAGGTTATCACCATCATTTGTACTTGTGTTTGCATCCTATTAAATGACCTCAATAATCATTTTCCCCAGAGAACCTCGTCTGTTTACTGTACTGTCAAACAGCAACAAAGCACTACTAAGTGCTGTTCACACTGCAAATAAAGCTGATGTCATTTTGCAAGTAGGTCAGATAATGAAACTACACAGGCAGCAGAGTGACAAGTACATTTAGTTAAAGTAGGCACACATATAAAATCATAAATCTCCTGACAAAAACAGCAACTCTAAAGTTATATGACACAGTATGAAAAAACAAAGATGGTTTTTCGTCACTCACCACCAGAATGATCAGTTTTAATCATGCATTACTGTAGATTTTTACATATCTAGAAGCTTGTATGTGTACAGAAACTACATAAACCCTATTTTAGTGGGTTAGTTCATTAAAACTAACACCTTCACCTGAGTATGCATGTTGTCATTTTCAGACTCAAGTGTAAAAACCCCCACAGTCTGACTGTTCCGTATAATCAGGGGATTTTGAAGAGGTACGGTCTGCATGATTTGACAGAGAAACAGCTGTTTCAGCTGCTACTGCAGAATGATCCATATCTGCTTCCAGAGGTAGGTTTCTCTTTCTACAGTGGGAAGCGGAGATGAGGATTAAGAAATGATATAATTCTCACCATTTCCTATGATCCTCTCTAGATATGCTCACATTACAACAAGGGCAACGGTGTGCACGGCTCCTGCAAATTCACCACCACCTGCACCAAGCTCCATGTCTGCCAGCACTACTTACAGGGCGACTGTAAGTTTGGCTCTTCGTGTAAAAGGGCCCATAATATTGACGCACAAGGATTGAAGCTTCTCCGAGGGTTCAGTAAAGAGAATATTGCCAACCTCTTCATGACCTACAGAAATAAGTTTGCCATCATGGGTCAACAGGACAGACCGGCTGCTGTTGTCTCCGGTAACTGGTTTTAATAAAACATTGCTTGTTGAAAGTTTTGTCATCTAATCAGGAACATACATATTAAATGTGTGTCTTCTGCAGCGCTGCAAGGGCTGAGAATCTCCACTCCACAACCTTCCCACCAGCCCTCTCAAGACAGCACTGGCCCTCCCAACAGCTCTGCTTGTCCATCTAAAGCCCTGAGTGACGCTGACAGGAATGAAATCTGCCTCTTCTTCATTCGCAGACACTGCAGCTTCAAAGGTATTATTGATCAAACTCAGCAGTCACATGTAAAGCACAGTAACTCCTCAACTCATGTGCAGATCTGTCTATATATACACTCTGCAGGCATAACATTATGACCACCTGCCTAATATTGTGTTGGTCCCTCTGATGTGGTCTAAAATGTACCATTTGGCATGGACAAGAGGACCTCTCAGGGTGTCCTATGGGGTCTGGAACCAAAACATTGGCACTGGATTCTTTGGGTTGTGCAGTGGGGCCTCTGTCAGTCAAACCTGTTCCACTGCATCCTGTTGATACTTGATCAGAATGGGGTGTAGGAAGTTTGGAGATCAGATCAACACGTTGGACCATTGTCATGTTCCTCAACATGTTCCTGATTGTTTGATGTTTTTTCCATGTGGTGGGGTGAATTTTCCTGCTTGGGTAGGCCAGTGACATTTGGGATTTCCATTTGCATGAGGGAGTGTGTTTGTTGTGTGACAATGTTTATTTGGGTGTCTAAGTCTCATCAACACGGATGTTAAAATCCAAGGTTTTACAGCAGAACAGCAAATAGTACCAATATTATCAATGTTATTCACTTCACCTGTCAGTGGTCATAATGTTGTGGCTGATCGGTGTATGTGCCTTATGCGTTTTGCTTTTTTTTTCACAGACAAGTGTGCTCGTGTCCACTGGCACCTGCCTTACAGATGGCAGGTTTTAGACAGCGACGGTTCGACCTGGAAGGACTTGGTCAACATGGAGGACATTGAGAAGACCTACTGTGACCCAGCATGTGACACAAGCTGCACAGATCAATCCTTGCCCACCTCTGGGATTTTCAAATTATTGTCTTATGCAAGGTACGCAAAGAAACAGAACACTTAGATGCACGTACAAGTCTCTGGTATGCAGTGGTGGAAGCTTATTTAAAAGTAAAAGTACCAAAAAATCAATGTAAAAACACTCCAATATAAGTACAAATCCGACTTAAGTAAAAGTACATGAGTATTATCAGCAAAATGTAGGTAAAGTGTTCAAGTTAACTTACTGGTTTGGTCCTCATGACTAGTTTATTAATATATGTATGGTGTCATTAGATCATTAATACTGAAGCATGAGTGTGTTGGCTAGTTTCAACTACTGTATATAGTTTTATACACAGGGACACCAGGTAAATCTGAAGGGGCTGTGGGATTATTAAATAGGGGAGGAAAGGAATGGAAGCCATGTGAGAAGTGGAAATAATCTCCATTTGATGGAGCTAAAATGCCACCCCAACTACATTGTTTTTTGTAAGATCTCAGAAGCCAAAAAGGTTGGAAAGCACTGCTTTAATCTTTGTAATGTTTTAAAAAATGATATTTTATGTAAAATATCCATCTTAAAAGAAACCAAATTTGTCAAATAAATATAGTTGAGTACAAATGTAGTGGAGTGGGAGTATAATGTAGCATAAAATCTGAATACTGACGTACAAGAACCTCAAAATTGCACCTCAATTTAGGGCTTGAGTAAATGCGTTTGGTTATGTTCCACCATTGCTTTTATATAAATGTGTTCCACAGGAAAAAATACACATTTACCTCTATTGTTCACATTATCTCAAGTCTGAAATGTTCGCTCACTTTGAGGGAATTCCCTGTCCTCTCAGCTCCTCACCTCCCACTGAGCAGTCAGTTGACTTCATAAAAATGACGTATGGAGGGTCTCCAGTTCGTCGCCTCTCCACTGCCTCGTCTGTCTCAAAGCCGCCTCACTTCATTCTTACAACACAGTGGCTTTGGTACTGGAAGGAAGATGGCGGGAAATGGCTGGAGTTTGGACAGGTGAGTCGAACATGTGAAAATAACACAGCTATGTCTTTGTTCATGAGTGGATAAAAAGTGTGGGTCTTGTCACGTCACTGTCATCACTCTTTAAAGCAGTTTATCCCATTTGTGCTGTCTTTAGGGTGATGGTAACACTACAGTCACTTCGCAGACCCTGGAGAACGTGTACCTGGCCGACAGAGATACAGAGATCCCTTTCAAGGCTTGCAAACAGCAGTATGTTCTCCACTTCAAAGGTGCAACAGGAGCCCAGCAGATGTACCAGGAGAATGTGAAATACAAAACCAAGAGAGAGGTCAGAAGGAGGCCTCGCTTTGTGTCTGCTCATGACGTGGAGGTGAAACTGAAGAGGTATTTTGATTTTCCAATTTTAACATTGCTGCTTTTGATATATCAGTGTCTCAAGTGACTTCAACAAGACAGTGTCTTCTTCTGAATGTGACTTCTCAGCAGTACATCATCACCCAGCTCCTCCACAGCTGAGAGTGTCCCATCCCACTGGGACAAGGATGCCCTACCTGACTTTGGATTCAAGGTATTGTTATAGATTATAAATGACTGTAATTAATATTTCAGTTTTTAGTAAGTTTTGTTTCTTGATAAACACTGAATACATATTTATACCTTTCATTAATCACCTGTTTATCTGCACTTTACTCTTTCAGCTCATACCTCTTTCCAAATCTGCAAAGGAACATAACATGATTGAGAAGTTGTTTAAGCGCACCATGCCTCAGGGTAAAATTACCAGCATCCAGAGGATCCAGAACCCCTCTCTTTGGAAGGTCTTTCAATGGTAAGCCACTAGCAAGGATTTTTGGCTCCATTGATGAAATCGTGTGAAATTTTAGATGAGTCAGAAAAGGAAATTGCTGAAACTCTGTGTTAAATGTGAAACTACTGCCAGCATGGGTTAGCTTAGCTTGACCGAAGCACTAGACTAGACTGGCTCTGTCCAAATGTGAAAAAGGTTTTGCAGGGTTTGCTTTTTGCAGGACTAATACTTGGACAGGCACAGCGACTTGCTAAAGTCTCAGCTGGCGCACACTTCACATTTGCCATTTCCCCATATCTATGCAAAGCAGCTGCTGGCTGCAAACAGAAGAGTCAAGTAGAGTCACCATTATTTATAAAGGACATTTAAAAGAACAGCCACTGAGTTAAAGTGGTTTCCAGTAGAGAAGTAAGATTGGTGGTAGAAATTTACCTATCAAGTTTAAACATTAGGATGTTGTAATATTATTTATAATACAATTTAACCTGACTCACATAAATGTTAAGATTATGAGCCTATCATATTATATAGCCTAACAAAACTTACTAATTAAAAAAAGTTAGGATCCTACTAAACTGTATTGAATGTACTGAATTCAATACAGTTCACACAAACACAATTCATTCATTGTGTTTTTCTGTAACAGAATAATACAGTGAATTCAAAGATTTGTTATGAGCAGCATATTTGAAACAACTGCCTTTTACCAGAAAGAGACCTCCAGCAGAACCAGGCACAGGGAGGTCAGCCATCTGCCTCAACCAGTTGGAGTGAGGGTAAAGGGGAGGGAAAATGACAGCTGAGACAAACAAGCAAGAGAACATGAACACTGGACAGATTGATGGATGCATATATTAAGCCTGTGCAGCTCCAGAGCCAAAAATACTGAGGCACAAGCAGACAGAGGACAGAGAGGACAAACTACAAAAGGAAGGAGACACAAAACTACTAAAATGCAGTAGTGCATACAGTTATATCAATATAGCATTTCCCCCATGAACTGCATTATCACATAAATTCTGATATGCTGTGTGTTCAGGCAGAAAGATCAGATGAAGGAGAGGAATGGAGGGAAACCTGTGAATCAGCAGTACTTGTTCCACGGGACGGACGAGTCCCTGATTGGGGCCATCTGTGAACAGAACTTTGACTGGAGGATGTGTGGTGTCCATGGAACTGCCTATGGCAAAGGTACAGTAAAGCAGTTTCTTTATCCATTCCAGTAATATGACAAATACACAATACTCAATTTCTAATATTGGGGAGCAATGAGTGTTTTTCTCAAAACTGCTGTTGTTGTGCTGTGGTTTGGTATGAAGCTGTAACTCATTGGTATGTGTTTTTAAAAAGGCATACTTCACCGCTACTTTTGCCCTGTATCACTATTAACATAATTTCAATATTTTCTAGGGAGCTACTTTGCCAAAGATGCATCCTACTCAGACAGATATGCCAGAGTCAGAGGAACCCCGAACAAGATCATGTTTGTTGCTCTGGTCCTGGTGGGGGAGTACACCAAGGGGAGCAGCAGCTATGTACGGCCACCGCCAAAAGGAGGCAGCAGCACTTTCTATGACAGCTGCGTCGACTCCGTGAGCGACCCCAGCATATATGTCATCTTTGAGAAACAGCAGATCTATCCAGAGTATCTCATCAACTACTCATAGATCGCAATTCTGTTTTTTCCTTTTCTGAAGATCTTAGTCAGGGGAAAAATTGCTCCGTAGTTGGACTGGTTGTAGCTCGTTACTTGTTAGGTTTGTTTTGCAGTGGTAGAAGTTAATTTTAAAAGTAAGAACAAAAGTAAAAATACAATCAAAAGTCTGTTATTCAAAATCATAAAAAATACAGGGTTTAACACAAAACATATTAAAGTGCCTGTAACTGAAGCACTCATAATGCAGCAGTATTGCCAATGTGATTGTTGGATCATTAATGCGTGTTTAATGTTGCAGCATGTTTAGGTAGGGCTCATGTAAAACCACTTTCTATACTGTTGGGTGCTTTGAGTTAAAGCAGGGTGTCATTTTAGAAACTGAGAATATTTTGAAATATTTTTTTTTGAAACAAAAGTAACACGAGGTTGGAAATACCTCTGTGGAATCGTTAGAAAATGCTCACTTTTGCATTACAGGATATACACAAAAACGCTGCTTTTCCTTGACAGATGTTTGCACTTACACTTTCACACTTTTGCTTGTTTTTTCTTGACAAGAATGTCTTCCAAAGGTCAAAACGGAAATCTAAATCTAGCACACTGAGGGCAACAAATGATTTGGTGTTCACGGGTTGTTTGCAAAATAAACACCTTGCAAAACGTCAGAGTAGTCCATTGTAAGCCCTTTATTTACACAATCACCATCTTTTTTTTACACCATTCAAACAGTTATATTCACTTTAATGTATGTCTCACAGAAACATCTGAATTATTCATCAGTAAATCGCTCTTATTGTACACATTCAAGTTTAAAATTCATTCATGTCTACATTTCTGAAGCATCTCTGATCTCTCCCGAGCATTGGCTAAAATCAAAACAAGGCCAGATTAACCTTCTATATGATAAATTGTTATGCTTCAATAAGGTGCAGCTGTTCTCCTTTAAGAAAAATGAATGGCTTCACCAAGAGAGGTAATGCTATCTAGTCAGGAAATGTCTCCTAGTCTGTGATATGTAATAAACATTGTCAGACTTCATCAGGGATAAAAACAACAGTGAGGATTTTCTTTCCTTTCCCAAACCAGCCGTTACACTCTAAAATAGAATGTTGACCACACTGTTCAAATAAAGTCTTCAGTGTATCTAAATATTGTCAGTAACAAGACGAGTGACTGTAGCTTAGAGGGACCTAAACTGTACCCACCAGAGTGTCTGATTAGGTAGATGAGGCTCACTTGGACCAGCCATGCTTCTGTGGTTGTCATTTATCATTACTGCAGCAACATTATCATCATCTTGGTCCACTTTCAAGTTCACTAGATGAGCCCGGTATTCGTGGTATGTAAAGTGCAGAGATGTCAAGGGAAAAAAACAGACACAAGGACTTAAAAGTGTGTCTGAGACGCTAATCTGGCACAACCTGCAGGATTTTTTGTAACTTTTCATAGATTTTTTGTCTACCTTACAAGAAGATGAATGGCAGGTTTCTAATCATCTGATGGAGAATTGGTTTCATCTTGACCTTTGTCTCTTCTTGTGATTCTTACAAATCCACACATCTATGGTAAAGCAGCCGAAACACCTGCAAAGAAATGTACACAAGCAAAAATATGACAGAAAGCAGAAAAAAACAAAGATAACTCTCATACCGTGTCCTTATTGTGTTTTTGGATACCTGTGGATGTCAAAGGGCTCTCCTGACTCAGCATGGACATTCAAGTTGTTCATCAGGGCATCAGTGGCTGTGTTGATGAGCAGAACCATCTACACCCAAACAAACAGAAAATGACACTTGTTATAATTGCTAAGTTCTACAAAGTCAGAAAATCTGTTCTGCAAATAGTGCTTTAGTGAATCATCATTGATCCAAAAGCACAAAACAAGCAGGTAAAAGGATCGTCTTGTTCCACAAACAGAAAAAGCACAGCAACTCAAACTCCACAGCTGAAAAAGGCTTTCTAGATCAATATATCAATACATAAACCTACAGGCAAGAAGACTGGTTGCTTAAAGAAGTCAAGACTTTGGTGCAGCACCTAAAAGGTTTCACACAACCCTGAAGCCGAATAAATTCAGCAACTATTGCTCAGAGTTCTCCACAACTCTGTAGAGAAACAATACTGTATAGGCGTGAATACAAGCAGAGGTCATCACAGGACAAGACCATTATGAGTTGAGGTACTGGTTTCGAAAGAGAATTTGCAAGTTGTATATGTAGCCTTAAAGCTGCTAGGCAGCCGGGTACTTTCAGTCCATTCACAGAGTCTTTTAATCAGGACTGAAAGTGTTTTGTTAGGCAAGTTTACCCTGCAGGAAATTGTGTAGGCTGCTGAAATGTGTTTTGCTATCCTGGAGCAAATAAATTCATGACAGTCGCAACAAAATCAGCTGTCACAGATGATGAGCTCAAAAAGACAGCCTAAAAATACTAACGCACTCTTCTACACTCACAGTGCCTAAACCCTCCAGAAACCTTCGGAAAGCCCTTGAAATAAATAAGAGATGGACATGTGATGCACTTTGAAAGCAGACATGCATAGGAGTTGTCATTTAAGAGGGTAAAGGTCATTTGTTTAAATTTTTACCAGTTACTTCTGGTTAAAAAAAATGCAAAAAAGAGATCCAGGACTACGTGACCATTAAAAAAATTAAAATGTAGTATCTGAAAGAGTACAGTAAGAAAGAAAAGAACCTGATGAGAGACCCTCCAAAAATTATTGTTGTGATTTAACAGAGATCATGTTCACTCCACTACCTTGCACATGAACTGTGGAACTGTGTCTAAAAGGATACAAATGAAATATTTATTAAAGTTAAAAGCACCAAGGCAGCACCACCAAAAATTTGTTAAACATCAGTATCAGCAGTACCAAGCCAACACACTTGACCCTAAATTCAAAAGAATCACTCCTCAGTGCCTACTTCAAGTTACCTTTCTTGTTATCAGTTTTTATACAGTTTTCTACATTAAAACTGTAATCCAGTAAAGAATTTGAATATTTTACAGTCAGTTAGTAATAGCTCTCTCCCTAATAATTAGAACATTACTATCTTACTTCTTTCAGCTTGGCAGCACTGAAAGATGGGGTCCCAATGCTCCGCACTCTCTTCCAGCATTCCTTCTTTAATAGGAACAGACAGTCAGTCATGGGCTTGGTAGCAAAGGGAATACTCTGCACAGAAAAGCAAGAATACACAGACACAAGCGTCAGTTATAATATATCAGAGGCTTGTGCTGGAATCATGTATACTTACATGTTTTACATCTACATACTTTGATTAATGTCCTCATCATTTTGTTAGGGAAGCTGCTGAAATCCTTGACCATCACTTGTCTGAGCATATCAAGGTCTGCTACCACCACCACCGGTCTGCAGATCAGATCTACCATCTATCTGATATTGATATTGGTGAAGACAGTACTTTTACTTACCCACATACTCAGCCATGTGTCTTCATAAGATCAAACAAAGGGTTGAAAAACAAAATTTAAAAGAATAACGAGATCAGTCTGAAAATAATTCCACATACGACAAAAAATGATATATGGACTGTTGCCTAATGTAAATTGTGAAACATGTAACAGTAAGGCAGCTTATCACCCTCAAGAGTCTATGAAAGCGGCATATTGATCAGTCACCTGACATCCTAATAAAAAGGATCAGCAAAAAGAATTATACTGGCAGTAAATCCTAATGGAAATGGTAGCAGATGCTGGAGATGATTCAGATCTTTCTTTATTATACAGTGTCTTACCTGGCAAAAAAATAAATATGTTTCCAAAGAAAGGAACTGGCTTTGGATGTTTGATGCCACATCTTGAGAAGACTGAGAAGGGGTAGACTGAATACCTAGAGGCAAAAGTGCTAAAATGTGATGACAAGCACTGAATGAAAAGACTAAATCCAGTAACACAGTAACAAATACAGACAGATCACACATTTACACAAGCTCCGTCCACAGATTCACTATTACAGCTGTTTACCTACCAGCTCTATAAAATGCGTCTAATGTATTATATAATTAGCTTTATTTCTACAGCAACTACAACATCATAAACAGAGCTACTGGTATTTACTCACCAGTAGAAGAGACCCAGAAAAATGAGGAAGACGCTGAGTGTCACAGAAAATCTACTGGCCTCGCTTATGAACACATTCAGGAAGTCAACTACAGCCTCCTTGATGGAAAAAAAACACCTCTCATTTCTCCAGCATCAACATGAGGTGGAGACTCCTAGAAAGAAAAAAGGCAGAAAAAAAGATTAGTTTTATTCATATTTATTTATTTAACCTCTACTTAACCAGGAAGTCAACCCTTGATGAGTGAGAATCATTACAGGTACTGTGATAGAAGATTACATAAGCAAGAAGGGAGTTTACCCAGTATTGCCATGTAAATAAAAATATACCAATACTACTGTCTCTTTAGGCTTAATGGAGGCCAAGACAACAGATCACAAAGTACATAGTGATGTGCACTGGACAACTGATCTAAAACACAGAAAGTTATAATATTCAGAGGGTGTAGGGTGTAGCAGTCACATGCATGTAAATGTTGTCCCTATAGTCCAAAACACAAGCTAACTGCTAAGCAACTGCAAAAATAATGCAGATTCTATTCCTGTAATAAAATCCCCGCCTAACCTTTAGGTTCTTTCACTAAGTGTTCAATTGTACTCTAAAAGGTGGTGTCTAATCAAAAAAGTGCCCATATAAAGTATGAATCATAATCAGAAATACATTATTGATCCCAGAAGGAAAACGGCAATATAAGCAGTACAAAAAAAAATAGAGATAAACATATGTAGAAAAATATGTCCTAAAAATACAAACACAAGTAGAAAAAGTATAAACACAGAAAGGTATAAACTTTCCTATCACTATAAGCATCTTAACCACAAATTTTTGAGTTAAACATTAAAAAATTTCTTATTGTCTTGCAGATCTTAGCCATGCTTGTAAAAAAGAAGAAAACACATAAGATGACAGTACAGTTAGTTTTTTTTCTCCTACAGATTAGCTGATTTTTAGACAATTTGGCAGTTGTTTTTTTTAACGTTTTCCTGCATTTTTAACAGAATAGGGGCACGTCTATCCCCTTTAAATTGATCTCTAATAACAGCACACCTGTCAACATGCCGCAGTTTTATGTCCACATTTTTTTTGCCTTAAAAAATGTCAAAAATAAATCTTTGTTTGTGAAGCATTTAAGCTAACTACATACACAGCTGACACACAGCTATCCCAGATGTCGCAGGTCATTTGAGGCTAACTAGCTAATTGTCTATGTTTTCAACTCCTTGCTGGACGTTGTGTAACATTTATAAGTAAAATCGGCTCCATTCTTATATCCGACTGGAACAAAGTTTGCACTGCTGCATTACAGTCTATGACTCAAAGTTTGGCAAACACGCAAATTCACTCACCTCAACTCACTCTCATTTTCCTTGTCTCACCTGTAAAGTCAAGAGGACGAGCCGGCGGCAGCAGCAGGAGGCGGAGCTAAAAGTCAACGGTCAAGACGGACCGGAACTAAAAAAAACAAACAGATTTATTTTATTTTTTATTAATTTATTTTATGTTCTCCGATGAATATATGAGTTTGTACACAGTCTCCAGTAGTTTTAATTACGACAGGACAGCCTTTAAAAACTCTTTACAGATGATTTTTGATTTTACATAAATTCTCCTGTTAATCAGCATCAGATCAGTTTTGTACCCTACATAAATAAACCAGGCGACTAGACTTGTCCATCTCAAACGACGTCAATACAGAGAAAACCTGAAGGATAACGTGACCACATGATGTAAATATGTCGCTGCAATTCACTGTCATTGTATAATTTTAATCCACAAATGTTGTGCTTTTTCACTAATGAAAATCAGTCAAATAAATCATTTGCTGTTCACTTGTTTTTACAAAAGAAACACTGCAAAATGTCAAAGCAGTCGCATTGTAACTCTTTTATTTTCACAGTGCATTCAATCCACTAAAATCACTTTTCTTTACAAGTGGTATTTGACCAGTTTTAAATGTAGATCATTCAAACAGTTTCAGTAGCTAATGTTAATGTTTCACAGAAACATATGCATTAATCATCAGTAAATCACTCTTATTGAACACATTCAAGTTTAAAATTCATTCAAGCATCTTAGATCACTCCTAAGCATCGGTTGAAACACAAACTTTAACAGATTAACTTTCCTACATGATTAATTGTTTTGTTTCAATGAGGTATAGCTGTTCTCCTTTAAGAATAATGAATGACTTAGTAATCACTGACAAATGTGGATTAGGAATGTAGTTAGGAAATAATTCCTATTTTGTGATCTCTAACACACATCGTCAGAGTTTAGCAAGAGTAGAAACAACAGAGAGGATTTTCTTTCCTTTTACAAAGCCGCCTGTTACACTCTAAAACAGCAGCTTTCCGTTAACAAGATTTGCCGATACAGAACAATGACTACATTTTGTTCCGATAAAAATATTAAGTATATTCATTTATATATCATCAGTAACAATTAAAACAAGAGATTGGATGTATCTTCTTGCCAAATAATCCATCAGTCTCATGCCAAACGAGTTCGTACTTAATAAATGTAACGATCATATTGGAATATCAAACTACAGGGAGATATCACCAATACCAACCCTGTAGAGAAACATATGTACTGTCAGTGATTACTATGTAAATACTGTTGGTATGTGAACCAATACAAAGAAGCTGTAGTAAAGTGAACAGCTGCCCTACTAAGGACTTAACGGAGTAGCTGCCCATTTGGTAACATAATGTGCAAATTAATCATGTTCAGGTAACAGATTCGATCCACAGCATTGTGCAATTTGAACTGTGCGGCTGAACAAGCTCTGCAGACTGGCCTTATCATTACTATCACATTTAACTACACACTGCAAAAGTTACAATTACTGCCTTTTCACATTCTCATTATATTACCTCTTTGCACATTTTCCAAAGGATAGAGTGAGTTAAGCGATTTTTAAAAACATTGCTCCTTCCTGTTTTTGCAGTGGGTGTTTTTTTGTGTGACAGCAGCTTGTAGAGCAGCTGGTGGGGGTGGCAACCGCTCCTCACCTCCGGTTCCATGGGGAAATGTGTCTCAAGAAACCTGTTTTAGTTCTTCTGGGCTTTGTTTCTTTGCTCATGGACAAGACTGAGACTTCTGTCCTTCCTTGGCTCTTTGTAACTTTTCACAGAATTCAATGAATGGGGACTTTCTAATCATCTGAAGGAGAGCCGGCTTCACTTTCTCCCGTGTCTCTCTTTGTGATTTTTACAAATATGCCATTTTTCGGTCCCAGAGTGCTCGATGACTTCAACTCAAGAGGAACCTGAAAGATGAAGACAGTGTCCTAAATTAAAAATTATGCTCATAGCAAATATGGAAATAGTTGAGAGATGCACACTGAATTATTTAATTTAGAGGTAATTTTTTTTTAATTATAGCAATTTTAGATGTCAAATAAACTCCATTGGAGGTATAATAATTATCAATCAATACTGACATTTTAACATTGGCATATACAGGTACATAAGGGTGATGCAGTAAACAGATTCTCTACATTTTCAGTTTGTTATTATAAAGGAAAAAATACATGTATGATAACTGCATGTTTACATATATAAATGCAGACATATTGGACTGCTATTTCTTTAATTAACATATTTATGGTAGAACTGACTTCCAGTAAATATGTTTCTGTTTTCCCTAGCAGCTACTCCATCCTACCTTGGTCTCAGAACAGGCCACGATGTTGAACCTCCGGAACAGACACACTAAAGCCATTTTGATTTCCAGTTGGGCGAGCCTCATTCCAACACAGTTACGGGGGCCGGCTCCAAATGGCAGGTATACAAACGGATGTCGACTGGCCTTAGCCTCTGGTGTAAACCTGGGGATCAACCACAAGATGGATTTTTAGGAGAATGAAAAGCAATGAGAGAAAAGGTCACATCATCAGTGTTAAAAAATTGGTTGAGCTACAACTTTAAAATCCCTACAAACAAAATTCCATATCCTTTTGTACACTGGTATAAACTCGGATAAAATCAATCTTGCCAGTCAGTTTCAACAAAGCATTTAGCTTTTGTGCAGTGCAGGAATTTCACTGCCATTATAAGCACTGTAAAACCTTTAGAGCATGACATGTTTGGCATATGTTTGCCACTGAGACACAGGGAAACAGAGTATGCTTCAGTTAGTCACAGTTGAAATAATGAATGAACAACCTAGACATAGCTACCCAACAAAGGAAATGTGGTTTTACTGGTTAACTGCAACTGCATGAGGTTTGTGTGACTCAACACTTAAAGGCAACATTTCAAAAACAAAACCAGACACTGTATCAGTCATGTTAGATGATGGTAAATGTTCTTTTGCTAGTCATCAGGTCAGTAACAGTTACACAACAAGACCACTAGCTCAATGTACAGTCACATTAAACTTTTGTCCAACAAATATTCACTCCATCCACTGTTCTGACCTTTTCAAGCCCAAATGATCGATGAATTCAAATTTGCTTTTTCCTGCTTTTTGTGCAGATTTACTAAACTGAGTTAAGCTTTGATCAAAGTCTACCATGCAAATGTGCAATAGAAAATTATTATCTCATGTGTTCTATCACTATGTTTGGTACAGTAAAGTGTATACGGTAGTTTAGTAACCCTGAGAAGCATCTTTCTTTCATCATCTATCACAGGCTAATCGAGACCTAAAACATGCCCTTAGCTGCCAGTAGTTCCTCAAAGAATGGTGATTGGCCTAAACAAGTGTGGATCTGCCACTAACACACAACTTGAAGCCTGGCAGGATGGATTCTCTCGGGTTCTTAATCTCATGATTCTCATAAGAATCCCCGTCGGTTACAGTGTGAATAAACTGTACCATGACTCTAACACACTTTTCACAGTTTGTATTTCTTCGATTGAAATTTATTCACTATCGCTATCACTGACATGATCTCACATCCATTTTGGAGCAGTGGCGATTTCATTGGACAGGACGGTAATGTGACCACAACAATTAACTTACATGGTATAATGTTAACCCATAAATGTTTAATGGTTGTGTTGTGCTGTTTTGAAACGGTCAGAATAACATTTATCTAAAAAGAAAAATGTTCATTAAGTCAAATTTTTTGTTGGCTTGTGCACACTTCTAAGTAAATTGCAGGTGGCGCTATTTTAAATTCATCAACTCTTTCATTTTAATTTATTAAGCCAACTTCTGCTTATTACTATATAAATTTAGACAGAAGTAAAACACCTTTCAGGGATGAACTTCTCAGGCTCTGGCCAGTGTTCTGGGTCGTAATGGAGGAAGCCTGCTGGGATCTCCAGTGTTGCTCCTTTAGGAAGGACCTGACCATTCACCACACAGTCGTGTTCGATGTTGCGTGCAAACCTTGACAAAATGTCACGCAAAGGGTAATATAAGATTAGTACAACTGTAAGAGTTATAACTGTTGTAAATCTAATAATCATGTGTCCTTTAGCCTCAGTTCATGTCTTTTCTTTACCTGAATCCAGGTGGATAGAGGCGTAATGCTTCACTTATAACCATGTCCAAATACTTCAACTCCTGGACATTTGTGTAATCTGGTGAGTCCTACAACAACAGGTAACATAATGTAAACCAACAACTGCCATCTCATGTTACAAATACATGAAGCAAAAAAGATCTGAAAAGAGCTGAATCCAACACACTCACATATTTGGTGAAAAAGTCATCCACCTCTTCCTGTACTTTGCATTGACAGTCAGGATGGAGGGCCAGGAGGTAGCAGGTGAAGGCTAACGTGTTGCTGCTGGTTTCATAGCCTGCCAGGAGGAAGACAAACGCCTGACCCACAATCTCATCCTCAGTCATCATCTTTTTCTGTGGCCGCCTGACTGGTGACTCCTGTGGGTGAGGATGGTCGCTGTCCTGATCTGAGGCTGACGTCTGTGTCCGCTGGTTCCTGTGATCGAGCTCATCGGTGTGGTTTGCTGTGTCAAAGTGTTCCAAAGACACAGTCTGTTCGCTGGTTCGAGCGTCCAACATCAGCTGAAGGAAGTCTCTACGTCTCTGCATACAAGACAAACTTAATTTAAATGACAGAATATCACAAATTGTGTCAATAGAGAAAACGGTATCAACTATTACAATTGGCCAAGAGAAGAAATGACAGTGAGACCCCTCTATAAGCCTGTAAACACACAGCTTTAAGTTACTTTTTGTTTAAGAATGTTACAAGTCTGTGAGATTTACCTGCTCAGGAGGTTGCTCCTCTCTCTGCTTGATGATCTTCTGAATGCTGTTGATGAAGAACTGATTCATTTGGTCTCGTCTTTTGTTGGGGATGAATCTTGCCAGAGGAGCCATGATAAAAGGAAAAGCAACTAGACACACAAACACATTTGGTGGCGTCATCAAAGCTGAAATTCCCAATTCATAAAGGGCATTTGCCTGTACAATAACAAAATTTCATGTTTTTATGTTTACAAAAATGCGTTTTTATGCTTAGTTTTCTTAAAATTGAATCACATTTATTTGCCTCATTGTCTCCCTCTATAAATGTCCGACAGAAATCTCTCAAATGCAGTAAAATTGTAATATTGACTGACTGAAAAACATCATGATGGGCCTGAAGAAAGAAAAGGAGAAGAACATCTGAGCGTGGTTGACAAATGGGTCATCTGGGTTGTTCTGTGAGTCCACCTGAGTTGCAAATGCCACGCTAGCAATGACATCCATGGTAAAGCAGCCGAAACACCTGCAAAAAAATGTACACAAACAAAAATATGACAGAAAAAACAGAAAAAAAAACCAAAGATAACTCTCCTACAGTGTCCTTATTGTGTTTGTGAATACCTGTGGATGTCAAAAGCCTCTCCTGACTCAGCGTGGACATTCAAGTTGTTCATCAGGGCATCAGTGGCTGTTTTGATGAGCGGAACCATCTACATCCAAACACAGAGATAATGACATATGTTGTAATTTCTAACTGATACAAATTGGGAAAACGGATGCATATCTGATCTGCAAAAAAGAGGACTAGACAACCCTAACCCTTCTTATTATACGAAATTGTGATTTTATTTTATTTAATACACATTATACACTAAACTTTGACATTGTAAAAAATGTAATACAGTGCAATCACTAACAACGCTCTCTCAATTATTTGAACATTATTATCTCACTTCTTTCATCTTGGCAGCACTGAAGGATGGGGTCAGAATGCTTCGCACTCTCTTCCATTGTTCATTCCTCAGCATGAGCAAACAGTCAGTCATGGGCTTGGTGGCAAAGCGAATAGTCTGCACAGAAAAACAAGAAAACGCAGGGACACATTTTGCCATAATATATCACTGAGGCTTGTGCTAAAATCATGAATATGCGCATGTTGTACATCTACATGCTTCGCTTAATGTCCTCACCATTCTGTTAGGGAAGCTGCTGAAATCCCGGACCATCACTTGTCTGAGCATATCAGGGTCTGCTATCACCACCACCGGTCTGCGGCCCAAATAATACCTGAAATATACCATGTATACCATATAGTGGAGTCACATTAAACAAAACTTTATTGCTGACATGTATTCAAATTAAAATCGGTAAAATGTTCAGATCACCATCCATCAGATACTGCAAATAAATTATTTTGTACTTACCCACATACCCTGCCGTATGTCTTTATAAGATTTGGCATGGGGTTGAAAAAACCCTGAAAAGAATGTTAAAAACAACATGAGACCAGTCTGAAAATAATCTAACATTTTAGACTAATTAATATTTAGACTTTTGCAGAAAAGGTAACCCATTAGGTAGAACTAATGACTCTATGAGAACTGCACACAGAACTGAAAAATAAGGACCAGAAAAAAGAAGTTTAAACTACTGGTAAATCCCAATTTAAAGAAAACTGAAGCAGATGTTGGAGATGATTCAGATCTTTCTTTACTACATAGTAACTTACCTGGCGAAACATAAATATGTTGCCAAAGAAAGGAACTGGCTTTGGATGTTTGATGCCACATCTTGAGAGAACTGAGAAGGGGTAGACTGAATACCTAGAGGCAAAAGTGTTAAATGTGATGATGAGTGCCACATGAAAAGAATAAATCCTAATACAGAAACAAATAAAGCTCAAACATCGGCTCTATAAATGTGTCTAGTATATTTTATGCTTGGCTTTTCTACAGTTGCACAGCAACCACAATATCAAAAACAGAGCTACTGGTATTTACTCACCAGTAGAGGAGACCCAGAAAAATGAGGAAGAGGCTGAGTGTCACAGAAAATCCGCTCGCCCTGTTAATAAACACATTCAGGAAATCAACTACAGCCTCCATGATGGAAAAACACCTCTCAGTTCTTCAGCATCAACATGAGGTGGAGATTCCTGGAGAGAAAGATGATAGAAAAAGATTTACTTTAATAATATTTATTAATATATTCCATATTTACCCACGAGGTTAACTGAGATTAAATGCTCTTTTCCAAGGAAAACTTGGTGTACTATGTGCACTAGACAGTGAGTTGGCAGAAAGTGCAGGGGCAGGCTCATGCATATGAATGATGCCCCCATGAACTAAAACACTTAACAATGTAACCTGTACAAGCTAACTGCTACGTTGCTGCGAAATTAAAGGCAGGCCACATTTGTTGATAAAATATCAGATTAACCCTAGGTTTTTTCAGTAGGCAGTCAAAATGTACTCTACAAAACAGCCTAAAGGTATTATTTGTCAAGTTATTTCCCCACCTAAAGTATGAATGCCAGCTGAATCAATGAATAAATGTTTATTACATATTTATGCTAACTTCACTATCACTTTAAGTAACTTTACCACATTTTTTAAGTTCAACACCAAACCCTGACTTGATATATGGTAATGCAGCTCTGAAATAAGAACGAAAACACGTGAGATGTCAGTGTCACCATGTACTTTATGGTGTCGGGTTGGCTTTCCTCCTACATATTAACTGGTTGATTACTTAGACAACTTGGCAATTATTGACGCAGTTTTGTTTTTGCTCATCTCTCCCCTGCATTTTTAACAGGAAGGTGACATGTCTACCCTTTCTGTGCTCACCTCTATTTATTGTCAACCTGTGTCATGTTACCGTTTTGTGTCATAAACGTGTTTGTTTTTGTTTTGTTTTTTTTTTACATGAAAACGGTCAAAAATAAATCTATGAATACGTACCATTTAAGATAACTATGCACACATAACTGACAGAGCTAACATTGATGTCGTAGGTCACTTGAGGCTAACTAGCTAAGGAGCAGGTTGTCTATTCGCTAAACTAGACGTCGTGTCACATTTTTCATGTAAAATCATAAAATCAGCTCCATTCTTATAGATGACAGGAAAAACTTTGCCCTGTTGTCTTCAAAATCTGGCAAAAGCGCAGGTCCACTTACCTTACACAACTCTCATCTCCCTTGTAAATAATAGCTCTTCCTCTTTGTGCCGTTGGTTTGTAACGCAATAGACAGCTGAGGTCTATACCGCCACCTACCGTACCGGAGTGTAACTGCACCACTCACACATTGGTAAAAATAAGAATGACAGGCTCCTCAATCCTTTCTGTTACAACGCACCTTCCAGTCATGTTGTTGCATTAAAGTGTTTGTTAAATGCGATTTAGCATTTGTTGTGAAAGGAAGCTTTTCCCCTTTCATGTGCAAAATTTTAACAATGTGCCTTATTAAAATTTTCATGTTTAATATTTCATAATCATAAGTGATTATACTTATTACCTGCACATCATTGCTCGCATTGCTTTTTACTTTTCTATTTTAGTGTTATTTTAGTTTGCTTGTTTTGTTTCAGCTGCACATCGTAGTTATATTTTATCTCTTTTCTACCAGGCGCTGCAACTACTTCTAATTTTATTTCCATGTATATTATTTTTATTGTCTAATTTGATCATCTACTTTTTTAAAAAAAAAAACTTTATTCATTTCTTTGTTAATTTTTGTCTCTTTTGCCCTTTATTTGCTTATGTATTTATTTTATTTATTTGTTATTTCTACTATTATGATCATTTGTAGCCTTGTGGTCATGGTCATGGCATTTTATTATTATATCTGATGCTGTTGCACTTATTTATTTTGAGAATGTGTTACCATGTCTATCCTGACCAACCTTCTGTTCTTCAATTGTCTTCCTGAGTATCCTTCTTTTTGCCCCGTCTGTAAAGGACTTTGTAAACTTTGTAAAAATCTTATCTTATGGACTCAAAGTTTCAGCTATACATCCAGGGTTTTCCCTTGGTCACAAAGAATAAACATAATAATTTTATTTATTTATCATTTTTTAAAAACAAAATTACAAAGTGAAAGTCAATAATATCCAAAACACAAGATAAATCAGATCAATTGAATTGTTATAACAAATGAGCAGCACAATAAAAGTGAGTCTTAAGTAGAGTTTTATAAGAGGACACTGAGTTTGCAGGGAGTTCCACATCTGAGTAAAAAAAAATTGCAGATACAGGCAGGTGCCTCGCCATTTAAAAGATTTTGCTGTCATAGTCTTTCGGTTTTGGTGTCTAATTTTTTGTGATTCATTTCTGAGTTTTCCTTTTGCGTATTTCATGTATCTCCTTTTTGTTTGTGTCCCTGTTTGTCTATGTGTTGATTTCATGTCCCTTTTCAGTTTCTTCCTGTTTTATTTTGAAATCACCTTACCTAATGTGTCACATGTGTCTTTACTTCTGATCTTTGTGCCTGTTTCCCTCCCTTTTGGTGGCCCTGATTAGTTTCACCTGTGGGTCACCTGTGTTTGTCCTCCCCAAGCAGTTCTGAGTGTAAAAATGGCCTCGTCTTTCCCTCTGTATTCGTCAGTTCATCCTGTTCTCCTATTTGGAATTCTTTCATGTGCTCTTTTGCTCGTCAGATGTATGTTTTTGCATTTAGATCATTTTAGTTTTCTCTGGATCAGTTTCTTTTGCATCTTTATTTGGATTATTTCCTGGACTTCTGGTCGTCTTTTGTTTGTTCTCCTGCCATCCTAAGTGACAACCTTTCTGAGTGAGTTTCATTAAAGTTACTTTTGTACTTTTGCCTCCATTTTGGGCCCTTACACACCCTCCTGACTTTTACAAACAAGCGATAAGATAATCAGTTCTAAAACTCACTGCTAACCAGCAAAGGGCAACTAGGATTGCATGTGATCTCTTGCACTGTTAAGTCTGAAATTATGAGATCACTTCACAGGAAAAACAACCCTCCCACAGTTGAATCTTACATTAAATTGATTACTTTGTTAGCATCTCTTACAATTTAACCCTGTGGTTTATTTTTTTAAGTACAGTTCATAACACTGTGTGACACTGTTGCATCATAAATATCTAAATCCAGGTTGTGCTGGATAAACTATTGTAATTTACTTATGGTACAGAATTTTTTGAAAGGTTTTCATCATTAGAACACTGAGGCAGCAGTAAGTAACGGCCTAGACTCCACATGGTTAAAATGTTGGTGTACTCCTTCACTGAAAAAACAATGTTTTAATTTCATATTTAGTTAATGACGACCTTTTTTCTGCAAAAATATCAGTGACTGGCCTGCCTTATAGCTCATTAAATTAAGGCAGTGCATTGTCAGCACAGATTGCCACCAGCAGTTGTGAGTTCGAGTCCGGCTCATGGCCCTTTGCTGCATGTCTCTCTCATCTATACCCCCTTTCACCCTGTCTCTCTTCTGCTATAAATAAAATGAAAAAACTCTCCAATATATATATATATATATATATATATAACTTTTATTCAGTTGAGAAAAAGGCAGTTGCACCACTTTCTAAAATTGTAACAATATTGTTTCACTTATCATTAGCAACCATGCAAACTTATTAAACATCAGTTCAAATGATGAATCTAAAGGACTGCCTGTTTTTTTTTTTTTCCTTTGGATAGACACCAAGGATGGTGGAGGGTCCTCGCAGCTCTGTGAGGTGCTGCTGCAGACATGAGGCTGAGGAAAGAGTCTCCGGTGGGCCGCTTCACTTGCCTCACAAGAACACAACTCCGGTAAAATACTCATATAACACACTGCTCTTATCTGGGGTTACTGCATGTATCAGAACAATGGTGAACATTCAATGTCAGCTCTTGCTCTCGCATTGGATTCAATTAAGTTAGTGTGGTCTCCTTACATTTTGTGCACTTTTGATATTGATTCAATAGTTTGCATTGATTGAGTTGCAAGTTTCAAGACAACAGAGATCACTTAAGTAAAATGCTGAGGAGACTAAAGAATGAAAAATAGATGGTTAAACACTTTAATCGGTTCAATCAAAGTTCCAATGACTGCATTTTGAAATAGGTTGTTGGGTATCACATGGAATCCAGTATAAATAACAATACAAAGGATTTCATGTCGAGTAATATATCATTCCTGCAGGGGAAAATGATTAAATGTGGCCTCCAGGAGGCAAATAATTGGACGAAAATCATAAGGATTCCTGCTGCAGTTCCTTAAATTGTCTGTAGAGAGCACTCACACACCATATTATCGATGTACGGATCACTCTACAAAGAGAAATAAGAACAGTACAACAGAAGCAGGGTTTTCATTCAGATCAGAGCTCAATCAGAATACAGAATTACAGTAACTATCATATTCCAAAATAAGCCTCCTTAATAGCTTTAAAATGATGGCAGAAGTCTTTCAGCTTCTCTGAACTGACTGGTAGATTTTTTGACAGATTTCAGCCCACAGCACAAACCACAGGTGGCTCAGTTGCTTCTGTCTGCAGAAGTGATAAAATGTTTTATTTGGCACGTAAAACCGACTTTACACAACCGTTTGTAGCCGTTTGCTCTCCGTGAAGCACGAAAACGGGATACAAAATGAGCCTGTTTTATTCATTTAATCATTTTAGGTGACAGTATTGTGCACATTTTTGTGGTGTTAGTCATTTAAATCAGTTTTATTCAGAGAAATACAACTAAATAAAGACTGGCTTATGTCACTGTAGTGATTGTCGCAAAGAACAAGTGGTTTCCAGTCGTGGAAAGTACTTACATTCATTTAAGTACTGTACTCATACTTGAGTATTCCATTTCTATGCTTCCACTTCACTGCATTCCAGTGGGAAATATTGTACTCCCTACTTCACTATCTATATTTGACAGCTTTAGTTACCTTAAGGTGAAGATTTTACACAGTTGTTAAAGACTAAACTAATGGTTTCCAGCTTTTTTGGCTTCTAATGTCTTACAAAGAGCAGTGTTGGCAGAGTCATATTCTAGATAACTGAGTTGATTACAGCAGGACCACAGTGTGATTTTAAATTTTTTTCCCCCTCTAAACTTTTCGCTTGGTTTCACTCTCAAAAATGTTCGAATCATCCAATATCTCTGCAAAAATCAAAGATTAGAGAAAACATCCAAGAACAGGTTTGTTCAGCAGAACCATTTTCTCTCATGAATCATGTCATGACCCCTCAGACTTGTCTGGTATCCCAGAATATAATACGTCTCTTATAAAGTAGTTTAAACTAGCTCCACCTGCAGCAGCTACAACAGTAATATGCTGCTCACACACTGATGCTTCACTACCAATAATCTAATGTCATATGATCTATCAGTCAGCTGGACCAGACTGTTATTTTTGCTTAAATACTTTAAACACATTTTGCTGCTGAAACATTCACCGACAGGCATACCATTATGACCACTTGCCTGATATTGTGTTGGTCCCTCTTATGTGCTCAAAAATGCTCTGAACCATTGGGAATGGACAAGAGGACCTCTCAGGGTGTCCTATGGGGTCTGGAACCAGGACCTTGGCACTGGATCCTTTGGGTGCTCTGGCTTGTGCAGTGGGGCCTCTGTCAATCACACTTGTTCCACTACATCCTGTTGATGCTTGATCACAGTGGGGTGTGGGAAGTTTGGAGGTCAAATCAACATGTTGGGCCATTGTCATGTTCCTCAACATGTTCCTGTCTAAGTCTCATCAACATGGATGGCAAAATCCAGGGTTTCCCAGTAGAACACCAAATAGTACCAATATGATCTATGTTATTCAATTCACCTGTCAGTGGTCATAATGTTGTGGCTGGTCAGTGTATGTATTTTGACTTGGGTAGGAATTTTAATGCAAGACTTTCACTTGTAATGAAGCATTTTTACATTGTTGTACTGGTGCTTTTACTTCATGTGTGAGTCCCTTGTCATCCACGCTGACAACAAAAAAGACCCAGGGCATATAAATCAGCCTGTCACTGAGACAAATGTGAACTACTCCACTGGTGTCCACCACAGAGAAATATTTATTTTTGATATTTACTCGGGTGCATGGCTCTGGGAATTACACATGAAGCTGAGAGAAACAAATGTGTTTTTAATGAAAAGCCACGTCAGCAAGAAGCGCTGCTCATGCGGTAACATGATGCTGATGCGCCTGATGAGTGGCTATCCTCGCAAGTTTGATTTCCAGGAAAAGTGACAGATCATTAGGGCAAGTGGGCCATTTGAAATTCAGATGACATAGTGTCCTAATTATGCAGACTCAAATGGCAGTCCCTTCTCCAAATCCTCTGAGGTGTTTAAACAAAGCTGACTCTACAAGTTCAGGCTGCATGTGTGTGATGTGTGCAATCAATCAGCATGTAAGAGTCCAGGATGTGCAAAGGACCAGCAGATCTGTGGGTATATTTTTGCATATCGACTATTTAACTGACGAATTGAGTCTCCAACAGAGATGCACTCTTCAGATCTAGAAGAATCACTGAAATCGTACTATTCAGTTTTGGCCTGAATGGTTGAGTATCTTTTTAAAGAGAGGAGGTCAAAGATACAGAAAGTTACAGAACACAAGAGTATGACATCTGGAGTCGGAGGAGGCGTTCTTTCAGTGTTTATCCTCACAAAAGCGGAGATGCACAATATTTCTGGTCTGATAAACATGCGACATCCTTTTGCGCAGTATGCACCCAGGCAGGAATAACAATGGGAGCTGGAGCGGCACTAAGCTATTAATGGAGAGACTAGCTGTGGAAGAAATGAGGAGTTGGTTGGGTATTTGCCTGCTTTGAGGACCGCCAGAGGGCACTGGGAGCCTGAAATGAAATATGATGAAGACCCCCCCTCTCCCCTCCTTCCACTGTCAGTCTACCACCACTCAGACTGCCTAAAGCCATGCAGTGTCAAAGTTTGGCGTATAGTTGAATGTGGTGTGAAAGAAATGCTGCAGAGGCGATGGTGCATGCAGGGGTACCTATGGGGAAGTATGTGCAATGTAATTATTTCTTTTCCAGTCACAGTTGGGTTGATTCTCAAGCACCAAATATGCATATCCACCTATCAAGCATATCATTATGACCACCTGCTAATATTGTGCTGGTCCCCCTTATGTGCTCAAAAATGCTCTGAACCATTGGGAATGGACAAGAGGACCTCTCGGAGTGTCCTATGGAGTCTGGAACCAGGACGCTGGCACTGGATCCTTTGAGTACTCTGGCTTGTGCAGTGGGGCCTCTGTCAATCAAACTTGTTCCACTGCATCCTGTTGATGCTTGATCACAATGAGGTGTAGGAAGTTTGGAGCTCAAATCAACATGTTGGGCCATTGTCATGTTCCTCAACATGTTCCTGATTGTTTGATGTTTTTTCCATGTGGTGGGGTGCATTTTCCTGCAGGGGTAGGCCAGTGACATTTGGGATTTCCATTTACATGAAGGAGTGTTCTTATTGTGGTACAATGTTTATTTGGATGTCGAAGTCTCATCAACACAGATGGCAAAATCCAAGGTTTTCCAGCAGAACAGCACATAATACCAACATGATCAATGTTATTCACTTCACCTGTCAATGGTCATAATGTTGTGGCTGAGTGTATAGTGGTGTTTACTACTCTCTTTTTCATGATTTCTAAAAAACAAAAGTGCACCTCTCTACCTCAAGAACCTTTTAAATCATTCAAAATCTTTGCAGACTCCATCAGAGCAAAGTCTGCAGGACAGCCTTTAAAAGGGGCGAAACACCAGAAGGAGGGTTTCCATCATACGCTGAACTGTTATATCACTCACTCCTTTCATTGCCAGTCCTCATCTTTTGTTTAAAAAATAAGGCAGAAAAAATCCCTTCAAATTTGAATACAAATGTGAGTTAATTTGCAATTCAAACAATGCGTGTCAAAGTTTCTCCTAAACAACACGGCCAAATAATCTCTGAAGTCCAGACGTTCTGCGGAGTTGCTCGCTTTACTAAAACATAACAGAAAATGTCTACTCACCCTTGCACTTGAGTGAGTTTTCTGAAATTTCTGTGTCCAAACCAATGTGAAACATCATGAGTGTTCAAATTTAAAATTCATGAGGAAATAGAGTTGCCCCTGAGCTATTTGTGTGTTTTCTAGCATACTCGCATGGCTGTTTGTGTTCATAAATACTGACTGATTGAAGGCCACTTGAATCAAGACCACAAGTACATCTGAATGCAGCTTTTTAAGGTGGAATATCCCTACAGGCATATTAGAGAAGGAAAACAGATTTTAGACAGTTTGAGTCCTTCAGATGCTTATTAAAGAGGTCAAAAAGACATTCATAATGGGTTACTATCTGCGCTCTGAAGAGAAAACTACATTTTCACCCTTTGAGTTCACTGCACAGCCCTGCTTTAGGCAGAAAAAAAGCTGCATGCGATTGCCTACTAAATACTCGCTTTAAAGACAAATGTGTGCCACAAAAAGGAGAAGACATTTTCCAGGCGAAAGAGAAAAGAAGCTCTTCGTTTTGGCAGGTTATTCATGGAGGGCAGACCTTGGCATAGTAACTACCTGACTGCTTTCAGAACGGCCCCTCTGATGTGTCATGTCTGATGCTTCATGAGTCCAGGTAAAGTGTTTGCTTCGAGACAGGGGCAAGGGAACTAATGAAATCCCTACCACCCCGCCTTCAGAAGCAATTACCTGAGAATAAACATTAACCACCAGACGACATGTCAAATAATGTCTAACGGCTCAAAGCGCAAATGCAACGTTGCATTTAAGAATTCGGTGAATGGTATTCGAAGTGGGTACCCCCAAAAAACTTCAAGGGACATTCCAGCAGTGCCACCAAACAGCCTCTGCATGCTTAACTTCTCCTCTGTGAAATGAGGTTAATTAATGAAGGCGTTAAAGAAAAAGAAAAAAAAAACAGAGCAATCTATTTTCAGTGGTCGAGGTGTCCTTATTCCTGTTTTATCTCCAAACCATTCTTTAACAGGTCCCATTTGATGGAGACAAAAACAAGCAATTACTGTGCAAATAATGTCAGCTGTAGTGGTCCTCCCTTTCATGCCTGATTTGTCTTTGTGTTTGGGCCTTTGTGTTCCTTTGTTCTGTCCCCCCCCCCCCCATTCCAGACAGTGGCTTCCTGGCCTTGGCTGTTGGTAACCTCATCCGGGCTTATTTACATTATGTTACACTTGATTTGAATGGAGCATGCTGAGAGAGAGGAAGCAGACATTGAACGCATATAAAGCAAAGTGAAAAAGAGCAGGATGGCAAATATCTTTCAGCTTCATCTTCAGTTTTTACCATAAACTGTTACTGATGGAGACGAGGACGTGTTGAAACAACAGAGCGCTTTGGGGATTTTCATTTTCATTATTAATTGTGAAAGTGTCTCTCCTTTTTAAAAGTCATTAACAGTAGATGGATCGGGATAAAGAAGAGAGGGGATAAAAGCCCTGTCATTGAAAATAAGGGGTCAAATGTGGGATCCAACACAATGAGACGCAGGCGTGATTAAAAACTTGTTGGGCCATTTATGTGGAGCGGGAAAAAAATGCACAAGAGCTTTAATCAGTGTTTTAAATAACAATAGATTAGATGACTCTGTGAAATGTGGAAGCTGTTTGACAATGCAGTTCCTCTACAGTTTTTGGCTTTGGGGCCTGCAGCTATGATGGTTTGATTTATTCTCGCTGCTCTAAACAGCCTCGTTTCTCAGCCACTGCAAAAGTTTTTCAGCAGGGGAAAAAAAAGCAGTAAAAACCCACTTTAGACAACATTTTCATCACCAAGTGGCAAACAAAGTTAGCGGCATAATGGTAAACATAATGGAATATTTAGCAGCAGAGATGGATATTTCTCTCCCAGCCAAAAACCACCGCCAGTAAATTAATGCTAACATTTCTCCGCTGCATGTGAAAGTGGGCAGATGTGTGCTAACAAGTTTTCCACGAGAACTCAAAAGGTGACGGGATGTCAGGGTTGTATTCTGTTTAAGCAGCCCACAAGGGGCCAAAAAAACTTTTACTGCAGGTTTAATCCTCTGATGCACAGCAATACCAAAACCTGTTAAAGCACAACATGAATCAACAATGTGCCACTTTAATTTTCAGTATTATTTTACGTCTAGTTGAATGTTTCATTGTAATACCTCCAAGCAATAATTATTCTTTTTAATATTACAATTCATTTTATTATTTTATCTTTCTTATGATGTACAGAAGAAACACTTTTGTAGCTACGCATCTCACTAAAATATGCAGATGTGGGTCAAAAATGACCCAATAGGATGAAAGTCAACAGAATGGCATTTTATTTTAAAGAGTCTTAGCACTGTGTTACTGTTTTGCAACAAATCTGACAATTGGAAAAAACGTTATCCATACTCCCAAGTACCGAAAGCGATGTAAACACTATCAATAAGCAACACAACACAGTACTTTCATACAGCCGCGCCACACACACACACACACACACACACACACACACACACTCATATTTTCAAACTGCATTTTCTATGTGGATTATGTTAGTGATTATATTGTGGAATACAGCAGGTCAACAGTTTGCTGCCAAGAACAAGTCTCTCCCTACCAGTTAAAGCACCAAAGGTCAGCTGCTCACTGACCTAAAACACAACAGGTCAAGCTGCAAGCATAAAGCTGTTCTATTCTCACAGCAAATTTACAGAAAGATGTAAAGCACCAGCTAAAGACATGATGTTCAACATTACAGAAGACATCAAAACTACAAAACAATCCTTATGGAATTATGTGGTGAACAAAAAAAAGCAGAAACAAAGCAAAATATGTACATTTTGAATTCTTCAGAGCAGCCACTGGCTACCTTGATGACAATTTTACACATTGTAGTTTTCAACTAACAGATGAGCCTGTAAACTGATGGATGTTGTGTAGGTAGTGTTAGTATACAGCAAATATTCCTCTTCAGCTACTGTAGTCAAGACAAGAACAGCTCAACTAAGTAAATGGAAACAGACTGTAATTACTGTAAAGGTCAGTCAGCACAGAAAATGTCAAGAACTTTAACTGAAAACACCAAAGGGAGAAAAAAAAGGAAAACAAGAACGGTGGAGTGATCAATAAAATGTGTGTGTTTGGTCACACATTATGCATTCATGGGGTAGAGATACAAAAATGTTATTGCAAAAATAGGATGAAAAAACAGAATAAGTGTTTAGGAATTCCTTCAACACTGACTGATAAAATGCCTAACATGCAAAGATATTGAACATGTTGTGCCCCTGAGGGTTAATGAAGTCAGAGCTCCTCTAGTCTTGAGAGAAAGGAGAGATAAGGTTTATCTAATAATCAAATACTAAAGAAAAATGGTTTAACCTATAACCCGCCAGTCCAATTACTGGAGAAAAATCAGGACAGGGCTAACCCGGTATGCCTCTCTGCTTTCTCTGGGGTAATTATTCCAGTAGCCAAATTGTTAATTATTTAGAGTAATTGCTAAAGGTGTCTGTGTGTGTGTGTGCGTGTGTGTCTGTACGTGTTGGTAGCAGTTTATTGTATTATTGTCTGGCAAAAGACCAGGCAGAAGGAGACACACTGGAATAAAAAAAGAACTGGTCACTGTGAATCTCTTGTTCAAGTTCACTAGCCGGCCACCCTCAAGCCATCAAAGCAATGCAAAGCAATTAAGATAATGATTTGAATGACAAAAAACACAAGACTACCTGTCTGGTATACAGTACAAATAGCACTGCATTTGCCTATCAGGCCTTATGCTGTACAGAAGGAGAGGGGAAACAAAGAACACAAAACAAGAGTCGCTCTGGGAAAATAAATGATTTTTTTTTTTTTTTTTAAATGGGGGACGAAAAATAAAAGGATGGCCAGGGTTCCGGTGAAACTCATTTATGCAAAGGCTTATTCATAGACATTCACTACTACACATGTACACCCACACTTGCCCAGATGCATTGTCCTCATGAAGGCAAAATAGTGAAGAGCTGTTGAAGGCGTACATACTGAATCTTCGGAAATATAATTTTTTTTCCCCAATCCATTAGCATATCAGAGGCAAGTCTTTTACTGGTATGGAATGGGGAAAGAAGAGAAAAGGGGCGAGGAGAAAGGAAGAGAGGATGATGCAAAACTCAATTCGCACTGACTGATGAATGCACACTTCACAAAGTCACACCACACTGTTCTCTCCTATATACCACTGAATGGTGAGTGAGGCCGGCAGTGAGTTTCGACGGGATGCTTCTCCCCCATGTTCATTATCCAATAAGGCCTGGGATTTCCAGTTGAACACAGGTCATCATCCTGTATCATAAAAAATTACCATTTCAATTATGGTGTTAGCGGAGGCAGCTGATGGCTGCAGTATACATCAATCAGCTGCCTTTCTTCTCAACCTCACATTCTATACAGTAAGCCGAGGATCGTGGGAAGGGATGGGGGCAGAAATGACATGGATAATGAATACCTATTACCTGAAAGCTGGAAAAAAGCGAGTCCTCTCTGTTCTGGTTAGGACACGCACAAAAAACTGCAATGTAAGAGCCAGAAATCTCAAATATATTTACTCATATCTAAATAAATGCATCCTTATCTAACATATGGTATAAATGGCAATAATATTTATATTAAAACGCATGGCATTGGTCCTGGAAAGCTTATTATATCGACAGAAATACATCTAAAATAATTGTTTCAGATCTCAGTCTGTTAACAGCTATCAGACACAAGTGCTGTCAGATACATGAAAGACTGTAGGAGCCGTGGGGATTGCCAGCCAGAGTAGCAGGGGGTCTTGTAGTGAGCAGCACACATGCAGGTAGTTGGACATTCATTAAAAACCTAAACAAGAATGTGGTTTATACTATACATGAATCAAAAATACTCAGAGGACTGTGGTGCTACAGACCTATTACACACACACACCTAGAAAACAAAAAGTAGATGGATCAGACTACTTGCAATTTAAAAGGGGGCACTCATTGTGAGGATCCAACAGTTCCCCTCAGCTCTGTATTGTTTTATCATATATCACTGTTTTTAGCTTCCTGGCTTGTTATGTTTTACAGCCACTCTGCTCTCATTGGCATCCTTTTTTAGATGCAGTTTTTAGCCTAAAAGCATCAAAAAACCACTAAACATGCAGCTCATAAACAGCAGACGGACAAAAGCAAATGGCTGATGAACACAATGGGGCATTTAGCAGCTGAAGAGCCTGATATTCTCCCTTGAAAGCAAAGCAGAGGCGCAACGGAGAGTGCTGGACTTCTGTTTATTAGGTAAACAGAAAATGCTATTGCTGGTCCTTGATTATCAGATTTGTAGAAGAGCAACTGTTGGCTAATAAGGACACACAAGCTGAGCAATATATGCAGCCCAGTGATGGCGAGGCGTGAACAGACCTATATGTAATGAAGACTAACTCTAAACAGTGTGTAGGGGGTCTGTGACACCAGTTACCAGGTACTTGTAATGCAGTCTTTAGATCCCTCCCCAGACAGGTTTTCCATTGTTAACATCTTGCATCATTCCTGACCTGCCAGTTTCACAACCATTCACACCCTAAGGCATGTGAGACCTGGGTGGACAATTAACGATGTGAGTTGGGGGTGACAATGTCCACCGATCAGGCATAACATTATGACCACCTGCCTAATATTGTGTTGGTCCCCCTTATGTTGTCAAAAATGCTCTGAACCATTGGGAATGGACAAGAGGAGCTCTCAGGGTGTCCTATGGGGTCTGGAACCAGGACGTTGGCACTGGATCCTTTGGGTACTCTGGCTTGAGCAGCAGGGCCTCTGTCAATCAAACTTGTTCCACTGCATCCTGTTGATGTTTGATCAGAATGGGGTGTAGGAAGTTTGGAGGTCAAATCAACATGTTGGGCCATTGTCATGTTCCTCAACATGTTCCTGATTGATGTTTTTGCCATGTGGTGAGGTGCATTTTCCTGCAGGGGTAGGCCAGTGACATTTGGGATTTCCATTTGCATGAGGGAGTGTGCTTGTTGTGGGACAATGTTTATTTGGGTGTCTAAGTCTCATCAACATGGATGCCGGAATCCAAGATTTTCCAGCAGAACACCTCACAATATGATCAATGTTGTTCACTTCACTGGTCAATGGTCACAATGTTGTGGCTTATCGGTGTATGTAGCTATAAAAGGACACTCTTCTGAAGACATCAATATTCACATTCTGGACAGAAAATGGATTGTTAGAGAAAGAAGTGAAGGAAGCCTTTTTAAAAAATGGAATAGCCATCTCTAAACATTGGAGGTGGTCCTCCGCATCATGCAGGTACTTATAATGCAGTCTTTATATCCATCCCCACACAGTTTTACCACCTTAAGTCATTCCTGACCTGCCAGTTTCACAACCATTCACACCTGGAGGCATGTGAGTCTTAGCTTAATGGACCATTAGCCATGTGAGTTGGGGGTGACAATGTATATCTGGATCAGTCAGAACTGAAGAAGCCTCTTCGATGAGAGGTAAGACAAATTTAACATCCAAAAAGAGAAATCCAGTTACCTTCTGCTGAAGCTTTTTGGATTACCATGATCTGTATGACTTAGAACTAGACAAACAGGGGCTTATTTTAGAAGGTGATATGTCAGTGGATTTTTACAGCTTGTTACTATGCCAACAAATGGGCAAAAATTCAGTTATTACACTCTTAATATCGTGATTGAGATCATCTTTAATTTAGGCAGCGACAATGAAAGCTTGATTCCTTTAGCAAGGCTGATCATATTTGTTAATTGTGAGAGTTCAGGCCCCTGCAGATTTGATTTCTCATCTTGTTCCTAATGTGCCCGGAGCAGACATGTGATTTCTGATGACATTGGAGTGAGAGGATGATTTCCATATTTGCATGATGAACCTGGATTGCCATTTTGAAGAGGCGCACAGACAGCACACTCAGAGAGGGTGCCAAGACGGTGACTTTTACTATGCCTTGCTGTGTGTAAGCTTTTGTCTGCAAACATGTTTTGTGCGTCTGTCTTCCAACTGCTCATCCCACGGGGAACAAGCTGTTGCTCGTGATGATGGTTTTCTGTTCTTGCGATATTAATTGCATCTTTTCATTACTAGATCAGTTAGTCTTGGAGAGATGTAATACAGACGCACCTGGATTCTACATTTGGAGAAGCTTTTTAGAAAATCTGAGAAATATCTTAGATATCTTATATATTCTCTCAAGTAGCCATCTCAGCAGTCGGAATCTTTTCAATGAGGAAAAAACTCAATATTCAACACTTAAATGAGATAAAAGCATGTTCATTTAGTGGTATCAAATTGATATGTTCCCAATGATGGGCGGGATCTTAACCATTTGGAGATCCAAATATCAGTCATGCTATGCTAAAAGAACTGCTATCAAGGCACAATGAAGAAAATATTGTATTTTAAAGGAACATCTACATCATCTGACCTGCATTTGAGACTCTCTCTCCTAAAATTACATTCCTATGCAACTAAATGGCCATTTAAGTTTCGAAAAAAAGGATTTTCCCAAAGAAAAACACAACAGTGTCACATTTTAGGGAAGGCTTTTAGTTTGAAAGAGCCACAAGATTTGCATAATAAAGGGGAGGATGGTGGCATGAGTCAGCAAAAGGCCTTTCACCCTGGAGACTGGGGTTTGCATTGAATGTGGAACCATTGTTCTTAGACATAAGTTTTGTTTTCACTCACCGTCTACTTTTGGTTTTCACTCGCTTGTTTGATCAGGTTTGGAAAAATATCACTGACTGGGTTCAAATGAGACTCTTGGTTGAAAACAACTGAAAAAGTAAAAAAATACATGGCCAGCATGTTGTAATTTGAAACCTATTCATATGATCACAAACAAATGTAATCCAGCAGAAAAACTGTTTCCCTCACAATGTAATTGAGAATGCATTTTGGTTGTGAAGGAACTATTTAGATGAAAGGCAGAATATGTATACTAACACCCCTCCCAACTGGAAAGTTGGAAATAGCATAAAATGCATGAAGATAGTGAAGCAACAAGTCAACATCCATTTGTGGCTTAACACAAGATTCAAACCCTCCTCTCCCAAGTGAGTGTCCTTCATCTAAACCACTGCAATAAAATTGTTATAGACTTTGTTGCTCTTTAGAGTATCTCACCTGAAATGGGTGGGCCTAAAAACAGAGCCAAGAGTGCAGAAGTCTACTTTCCTCTCAGACCACTTGAATTGCAATATTCTGAAAGCTTAGTGTGGAAATTTTGCAAGATAATAACAAAAATAAAAAAATAAAAATACTGCCTGCCCCAGCTTTAATTAAAGGCGAATCCTAACTCAGTGCTCAAAACCAGAAAATATATCCTGTTGTTCTCTCTGCTGGATGTCATTATATTAAATAAAAATTATAGTAGCGCTCAAATTCATTTACAGTGGATGCACAAATCAGATTATGAGCTTCAAGCCATTTTGTTTTTGTGCATCTTTAAGTGGCAGGATAGCCTCAAATCATATACAGCAAATGCTTTTATCAGTATCTGTGTCTCAGTTATAACTACAGAGGATCAACTGTGTTTAGAAAAGGAAGAGCCACATTTAGTCCTGACACTTTTCACAGTTCACCTGGAAAGTGAATCATTGTTTGTTTCCATTTCTGACAATATTAATCTGCATAAGTGGCATCTTTACATTGCATGTCCCAATATCAAAATGGCATCTGTTTTATTGTGTTGAAATTGCATTTCAACGAGGACGGCATGTATACATTTGTAAATGCCACTCAGCAATCAGGGAATATTTACCTCCAAGCTACACTCTTTTCTCCTCTACACAATACATCCCCATAGTCCTTTTTATTGATATAACATACATGAGCAATTTCTATGAGTCCTACCAAGGTCCACAAGGCATTATGGGAGTAGATCTTTCTGTACACCGGGATAACATTATCATCAAAAGAACTTCACAATCACCTGTGTATTGATGAAGTCAACACATATACAAAACAAGAGATGAGGGGGTCACGTCTTTATATTTTTCTGACTGCTAATTGCATTCGATGTCATGAAGGAATATATTCTGTATTCAGTAAGTGTGTGTTTGTGTGTGTGTGTGGTTCAACTTCCCATGGGCTCATCGGAGAACAGGCAGCTTATCTAACAATGTGAGCCGCGTGACAGCTGTTGACATTCAAAACATCAGTCAGGAGTCCACCGCTGAATAACTCGACATTGTGTGTAGGACCATTTAAGACGGACATATTTTTAAAAAGGCTCTGTGTCCCCTTTTTTGCTTTCTTTTGAGAATTCCTCCCGAAAGTGTTAATCAGAAAAGGTTGCAGTCGGAGCTATTTTATGCTTTTTTTTGGTGTTTATTCAGCCAATAAGATAGGGGTGATGGTTGCTTTGCCCTGTTGAGATAAGATCTGTCTCGGTTGATGCTGCATGTGTGAATAATGCATTAGAGATGATGACCCCTCTCTGACCAAGAGATGGACAGAAATAACACTGACGTCAACCCGGAGCCTCATGGTACCAGACGGCACACAGAGAGGAGATAGAGGGGATATTAAGCCTGCAGTGCTTCTCAGGGATCAGCTACACCTCTCAATCTGCCTGTCTCTCTGTCGGGGGGGATGCATCTGTGTCATGCTCTCCCTTTCGCTTGTCTTTTTCATGGTGACGTGACAGGCATCTGTGAGCACCAGGGAGCAGAGAGGAAAGGCTACTCACTGAGATGAAATGGAACCACTGGAAGATTTTTATTCTTTTTTTATCATTTTTTTATGCCACACATGCATACACATAAGTATATTTTCTATTATCAGTGCAGGCTATTTACAATATTGCAGCAGGCTTTCGCAACCCTGTCATCCGGTAATATGTCTGGTGTGATTTTGCCCAAGTTTATAACAAAAGTGATTTTCTTTTATAATTGCTTAATGAGTTTCCGCCACCTCCGCCTGTCTCTTAAAGAGCTTTCCATCTTCATATTATGCTTCATATCTACACTACATTGCCAAAAGTATCTGCCTTTACACACACATGAACTTTAATGACATCCCATTCTTAATCTGTAGGATTTGTTATGGAGTTGGCCCACCTTTTGCAGCTACAACAGCCTCAACTCTTCTGGGAAGGCTTTCCACAAGGTTTAGGAGTGTGTTTATGGGAATTTTTGACTTTTGATGGCTTTTTGTCTGGCTCTCAGTCTCCGCTCTAATTCATCCCTAAGGTGTTCTATCGAGTTGAGGTCAGGACTCTGTGCAGGCCCGTCAAGTTCCTGCAAACCAAACTGGCTCATCCATGTCTTTATTGACCTTGCTTTGTGCACTGGTGCGCAGTCAGGTTAGAACAGGAAGGGCCCATGCGCAAACTGTTCCCACAAAATTGGGAGCATGAAATTGTCCAAAATGTCTTGGTGTGTTGAAGCATTAGGAGTTCCTCTCACTGGAACTAAGGGGCCAAGCCCAACCCCTGAAAAACAACTCCACACCATAATCCCCCCTCCACCAAACTTTACGCCAGGCACAATGCAGTCAGGCGAGTTCTGTTCTCCTGGCAACCACCAAACCCAGACTCGTCCATGGGATTGCCAGAAAGAGAAGCATGATTCGTCTCTCCAGAGAACACGTCTCCACAGCTCTAGATTCCAGTGGCGACATGCTTTACACCACTGCATTCAACGCATTGCATTGTTTTATTTTCACTCACTTTCATTTTGACTCACCATTTGGTTTGGGCACCAAAATTATGTGGTTAAGTTTAGAAAAATGGCACTGCTTGACACTTTAACACCAATAATTGCTTGTTTTAATTTTAGGCACCAAAACTATCTGGTCATGTATGGGGAAAATATCATGGTATTGGTTAAATGTGACCTTTTCACAGCATGTTTAAAGTTTATCTTCGGGGTTATGGTTAGCTTCTCAAAATGGCAATAGATGTGTTGATTTGAAACACATTTGGGATACAACACAAACAAAAAACAAGAAAAAAACATATCCCCCCCAATATACAATTGAGAATGCAGTTTAGTTGTGTAGAAATGTATTTTTTGGAAGATTGAGTTATCCTTTTAAAAATGAAACTGCCTCTCAGAATACATGTTTTTGAGACTTGTCCATGCTGTTGGCTTCTTATTTTGCCCATGATGCGTCTCTAAAAAACACCATACGGACACGTTAACAAAGTAAAAAAAAATTTCACTAGAGGGTGTCATTAAAGTGTATAATTAACACTGCTCTGATTCAGCAGTCTGTCTGATTATCACAAGAGCCTTGGTTTCTCCCCAAATATCTCCAGGAAAGCTCCCAGGTAAATTTGTTCTGCTGCCCTTTGTGCCAACCTCTGCCTCCACTCGTCCACATACAGTGAAATTGCACAGTCACTCAGCAGACCACATATCGACACACAATGCCAGCATACTAACCAGCTGGTCAGCCAACAAATCAGTCATCTTGAGAGCAGCCAAGACTCCAACCAGCACAACAAGTCAGCCAGCTGTCTCGCTTTCTCTCCACTACATCATGTTCGGCTTGGGCAGTCCGGCTGATTTTTCAAATATTCTCAGATTTCATCCAAGGCAATACATACAAGACATGATGTGAACACCTAGGTTACATTTAGCAGTACATCTAGACTATTTTTTATATTTCAGTGCCACGAATGAATAGGAAAATCCTACCAGAGGCATATTTTCCAACCCAAAGCATATCTTCGGGCCAGAGGTCAAGGACTGATGTTGAGAGGTGCTTAACATCCACCCAGATTCACCGGAGGCCTTTTGAGGTTCATTATAGCAAAAGAGCGGCTTCATATTTGTCTTTAATCGCCATCAGCAGGGCGTGCCCATACTCTCCTCTCCTTGAGCCTGTCAAGACATGAATACATAATTAAAATGGAACAGGTGAGACATCACCGTGCGATCAAGCAGTCAAATACATATATATCTTTTCTCTCTTTCTCCCTTTCTACTATATCACTTATTCTTTCATTTCCCCTGCCAAATTCGTCTAACCGCAAAACACTTTTCCCTTTTCTTTGCTAGAAAAATTCATATTTTACACATCTCCTTCTAGGCTGCTAATTCAGCATAATTAAATCCTGCATGTCTGCAGATCTGAAATGGCGAGCTCGGGCTAAATTTACTCAAGGCAATTTGATACGAAGAGCTTTATGTATGGTGTGAATCTATATGATGTCAATGACTGATATTTAGCCTAGTAAGCAACATCAAAGTGGATATTTCTGGTTTTCTGTGAAGTCAGCCACCTCTGGAGTTTGGTTTTTACCAAGCTGGGTGACTTTCTGTGAAGCTGACTTACTGTGTTGATCTTTAATCTTTTTAACTTTCTTTTTTACTGTCTCCTAAATTTAGAGAAATGGTTAGCAGCTTTCCAGCAAGACTACCCAAACAAAGAGCCTCTATCTTTCTATATAGACATCAGCTGAAATTCAAAAGACTTCAGAACAAGAGGAAGGAGAGCACAGGCTTTTTTCCCCCCCCCTCTCTGTCTCACTTCTGAAGGGCTGTGAAATGGAGAGCAGTGGGAGGCAAACACTACTGGAGCAGGTAAAGAGAGGCTGACCTTTCCACACAAAGGAATCAGATCTCATTCAGGTGACCTTGAAAAGTGGTTATTATCCACAGAAGTTGTGCGCGGCTAATAACCTTTCATGTAAAAAGCTTAAATTCGCAGCCTTAACCTGTGAAACAATTAATTTAATCCCATTTCAGTTGACCTATCACTTACGTCAATACCGCTGCCGATGCCATACGTTAAATATTGCTCTTAAGGAGACAAAGAAACTACCACCAGCCTCATTTCCTCGTGTGGGGAATAGTCTGCTCAGACAAAAAAAAACTACTCCTTTGCACTGTGCAATCGGAGCCTGCGAGAGCTTTGAAATCTCCTGAGAGGAAAAAGCAGAAATAAACACATATTTACTCTTTTTTTTCCTGCATCAGGGAGCGGAGACACATATAAAATTGAAGCGCATAACTAAGTTTATCTTGATCTGTATTTCTATCAGGGATGAACCAGTTAAAGCGGAATTGGAAAAGAGAGAGACAGACACGGAGAGAGAGTTCGCTCGGAAAGCTACTCTTTGTGGAGACTCCCTCCCCTGTGCGTGGGGGAAAATGAAGCATTAGAGTGTGTGCCGGCATGGCAGAGGAGAGATGAAAGAGCGTCTGACTCCAGTCGCTGAGATCTCCTCCTCCTGTGTTTGATCCTGTCTTCTGGTCGGCTGGCTGCCTGAGAACAGCGTAGAGAGCCAAGGCCTCGGTCAGGGCATTAGCATGGAGAAGAGGACAGAATGGCTTTTATAAGCTACAAACCTATCCCTGAAGGCACGTAGAAACACACAATCGCTCATGTGCACAAGCTCAATATTGGTGAAAGTGTTCCGTCTGAACCAATGGGCACAAGCTGAAATAGTCTTTTAATCTAATACGGACTAATTAAAATGATCAGTTGGCACATGCAAAACATTAACTTCACCCAGAGCTGATGTGATATTGCATGCTAGATTAGAAAGTTCAGCCATGTAGTATCAGTGCAAAACCAAAGGTCAGATAAATTCTTTGCTTCATTCAAATTGCCTGTTTTGAAGGTATTATGATTTTTGCAATAAAATATGCAGTGTCAGGCTAGATTATGTGTCTGGAAATGCTGTTTTTTGTGACAGATCGGTAGGCAGGCTCTCGCCACATTGATGCTGACAACACACTAATATATTTATAGTTTTGCAACAAGAAATTTCCTCAGGAGAAAGCAGTAGTTTCATGAAGCTGTTTTCTGCTTTGGATTATCCAGAGCTGTGCAGGTTTTCATAGGTGGAAGCACCACAAAACCACAAAACCTCTACTCGCCTCCATCACAGAGGAAACTACACAATTCTGCTACAACAAAGATGAAATATGAAATTGTATGTCTTCGTCTGAGCGTCATGCTTAGAGTACAACGAGAGGCTGAGAATCCTCTAGCTGGAAAATGTCAAGGAACAGGCGAACATTCTATTTTGAACTTGCACAAATTAAATTAACAGCACACACACAAATGCATGTTGTGTAACCGACTTCACCTCGGCGGTCAGCAGGGTGATGAGAGCAGGGGAGCTCGGCAGAGAGGAGGTTATTACGGTGCAGCTGCAGCGGTAATGTACTTTATTTATGACAGGTGCTGGAACATTACTAGCTATCTGCACTCAGAAGCTTATCAGCAGAAGTCGCCTGGACTAGCGACACGTGGACAACAACCACCAAACTGTCACAGGCAATTATAAAAGGAATAAGTGAGAATATAATGAGGAAGTGTGTTTTCTACTCCAGGTGAATGTGGCTGCTTACAGCTCGTCTTAGCTTTGCAGAACATCAACGCAAATTCACACAATGCAGGATTGAACAATAAATGAATGAATTTTCAAATATGTGAACTATTGGATGAGTTTTTTCTTTTTACATTTTTTGTCATCCTCAACACATTTAATTGGGATGTTAAACATTAAAGTCTCAGAGGGTTTACATCAATACTGAAAACACTGTGTGAGATACAGTCCTTTTAACACACAGTCAGTGGTAATTAAACAGATACACATCAAGTCAAACAAAACCCCCATTTTAAATACTTTGCAGTCAATAACTGCTTGATGTATCTGACCCATAGACACAGCCAGTGTGGATTTTATCTCAACAGATAGCTGCATAACATTAATTTTGCTTAAGAGCTCTGTGCTTCCACTCTAACTCGATTAAGGGACTGATTTATGGCCACCAAAGTATGAGATGCTTCGCTTTTGGATTTCTTAATTTGCATGAAACATACACCGATCGGGTATATCATTATGACCACCTGCCTAATATAGTGTTGGTCCCCCTTATGTGCTCAAAAATGCTCTGAACCATTGGGCATGGACAAGAGGACCTCTCAGGGTGTCCTATGGGGTCTGGAACCAGGACCTTGGCACTGGATCCTTTGGGTACTCTGGCTTGTGCAGTGGGGCCTCTGTCAATCAAACTTGTTCCACTGCATCCTGATGATGCTTGATCACAATGGGGTGTAGGAAGTTTGGAGGTCAAATCAACATGTTGGGCCATTGTCATGTTCCTCAGCATGTTTTTGATTGTTTGATGTTTTTTCCATGTGGTGGGGTGCATTTTTCTGCGGGGGTAGGCCAGTGACATTTGGGATTTCCATTTGCATGAGGGAGTGTGCTTGTTGTGGGACAATGTTTATTTGGGTGTCTAAGTCTCATCAACACAGATGCCATAATCCAAGGTTTTCCAGCAGAACAGCACATAGTACCAATATGATCAATGTTATTCACATCACCTATCAATGGTCATAATGTTGTGGCTGATCAGTGTATATTGCTTTACTGTGAGACTAACAGAAGTCCAATTCATTTTAATTTAAATACATTTTCTCTTTTGCACCAACCTCTTTTGCATTCCCCTATGAGAAATTTCCGAACATGTTCTATTTTCAGCCGTTGGATGCTTCAAACATGGAGATGATAGATACCCTGCTTGATCTCTCATAGCTCGGCGCACTGTGATACCCTTCAAATATCATTAACTGCAACTTTCTAGAATGCCTTTCCCATGCCGTGTGCTGTGTTTGTGTTACCTCAGGACCACGTTCCTGTTGCGTGTCTCATAAATTATCTATGCTTCTCCACAGTAATGCAGGTGAAGGAAATCACAAGTGAAGGATAAATAATAAATGTGCGTGCTTTAGCTTCATAATAGACTTTAAGTTCCTTCTCTTGGTTTCCAAATCACCTGCTGGATTACAGCCTGGATACATGTTGAGTGATGCTTCCCTTCCTGTTACGCTCGGCTGTAATGAGACCTATGGAGAGGCAGGTTTAGTGTGTTTGGTCCTCAGCTTGCCAGATCACCTAAGGGCATCAGAATCTGTGAAGAGTTTCAAATAAAAACCTTGTGAAATAGTGCTTCAGCCTGGCTTTTATATAGTCATTCAAGTGCAATTACACCTGAATGGTGTTGCATTAAAAAAAAAAAAGGTAAAAGGTGCTGTGATGTTTCCACAGTTTCTAACCATGCTGGAAAAACAGGACATGACAGAAAATGTTTTGCGCATTTAAGGATCAGCTCCTCTGCTCACCTCTGTCTGAGCATCGCAGGACATCGACACACCAGCAAACTAAAGCAGCTAAAATCAATTAAAATCCCATTAAAGTCAGCGCCATTATTGAGGTCATTACCAAAGGGGGGGGAGAGACGCCTGATGATGATGGTGGATCAAACAAGATCTAATTAATTCATTTATTCATTAACGCGCTGCTCTCATGCAAGCATGGTTAGTGCAATGTAATGAAAACGGAGAGAGAGGGAGTCAGACATCAAGTGCAGCGTCTCAGCAGAAACATCAAAACTTGACATGAGACGGAAAATATGAATATGAAGCATGAAACACAGCATCAAAGGCAACTTATTGCCAGTGCGGGCTATTGGCTGCTTTTCAAAGGACACTGAAACACATGGATATTTTCTGGCACCACAAAGAATGGCGGCTCTCAGGTCTGTCAACGCGCACACACTAGGTGTCAGTCTGGCTGCAGAGAAAGACAGACGGAGAGGGAGAGAGGGGAAAGACAAAGGCAGGAAAACTGCGAGACTCCAAGGAAAGGAGAGAGGGAGCTACACAGACTGCTTCTCTGCTTCATCTCCCACCAGTGGAGCTGTGATTAGGGAGCAGCAGACAACGATGGGTATTGATCCCTTCTCAGATGGCTCGGGGACCAGAGGCCAAGAAAATGACAGAAACATGCTATGTTGCTTCCTCAGCCTGGAGATGTGAGGCTGGAGGAGGGGGATGTGTATATATAAGTGGAGTGTTGGAGAGTAAAAGTAGGGATGATGTGATTAGGGAAGAAGAGACGGAAGGAGTTTGAATGTGTGTTTTTAGATGTGTGTTTTTGCATTAGGGATGGACCGATTTTCATCTCGGCTGATTGTCATGGCTGATATCTGGCATTTTCACAATTATCTGTAAGTTATTGGTCGATTGTTGATTCATTAAATGCACTGTTTCAGGTCTGGTGCAGCCTCCTCTCTCTGTCTGTCGTCACTCTGTGGTCTCAGAAATGTCTTTCAAGCAGAGACTGCAAAAAGTGGACAATAAACGCAAGTTGTTGTCACAAACCAGGAATTAGCTACTCTAAGAGTGGCTAAGGCTATGCTAGCGGCTAAGTTAAGTCACGGGTTGACCAGAAACAGAGTCTAGATCACAGTAATTAATAATGCTATAAGATCTGGGCCCTAGTTTGCAATAAAAGTAATCAAAAACCATACCAATTGATCTCTATTTTGCATATTTGGTTTTGAAAAGAAGGCTTTCACTATCTTTTCTCTCCTTTGCCACAGTGCATTCCTCAGTAATCAATACACGTGGGGTCAAATGAAATATTAGATTTATAAACTCGGGGGCAAGATGAGGATACGGTGTTTAGTTCAGGGGTCCTTTCAGTCCTCAGTCATGTATGACGTTCATGGCCGTGATCTGAAACCCCGTCGGTCCTCAGAACCAAGCAGGATTTAACTCCAAGTTGAGCCGAGATGCAGAAGTTGGAGCGAGGCTGGGTGGATGCCAGGTCAGAGGGTGAGGCGGACAGAAACGGAGGTTAGATGAAGACGAACAGATGAGCTGATTGGATGCGACGGGAGCAGTGTCCTCCTCCACTGCAGCACAGCGTTCCCCAAATGAAAATCTATATGGCACGACGCTGGCAGCAGACCCTCACGGACTAGAAGGGACCGCTGGACAGCTGGTGGAAAACGGATCGTACATACAAAGATGCACAATCAGGCATGCATGGACACACAAATTATTGGGATATATATATATTGGCAGAGACACAAAAATGAGAGAATAAATTCTAATCTTGATCTGGTGCATTGTGTGGCATCAGAGTCACACATGCACAGTAAAACGACTATAAACACAGATATGCTTAAGTGTTGAAGATGAAATGTCAGTAACTAAGGAAAGATAATGAAATCATATTGTCAATGAAAAAGAAACGTCTCCTCTCATTTCTCCCAGTCTGATATCTCTTTGTCGTCCCGTGGGTTTGCTTTGCTCTACAGAGACTGCTGATAGAAAAGTCTGTGACTGGCTCAGTGGAGCCCGTGCTTCTTTATACAAAGATTTAATTCATCCTGTGGCAGCCACTAACAAGGCCTATTTAAGTTTAGCCAAGTTAGCTGCTTTATTTCAGGGGACCAGCCTCTGTCATTTCAGTCGCTGTGGTTTAACTTGGCAGTTTCTGTTACTTCATTAAAGCTCATTTGGTGTCAAAATCATTTTAGTTCAGAGGGATTAAATCTGCAAGTTAAAGTAGCAGATGATTTGGTATTTGGTGGCTCTGTTACTTGCTGAAGTGGTGTCCTTATGTCACTTAAAGACAAGCCTATACCGGTCAAATCTGTCCTCAGCTCCAACAGATATAGTTTGTCTCCTGGAACTCAGCAACTTTGGATTTTCACTCTGAACCTGCAGCTACATTATACCAAATTCCCCACAGTTTGCATGCATTCACTAGCATTTACTTATTTCTCAGCTGCCATGTTAGAACTTTTAGGCATGTTGTCTTTAAAATTCACTTATGTAGCTTCTCACGAGATCTCCATGTCTTTCTTCTTTGGATTAACCTCATCTTCAAGTGTCTCCTGTTTCTGCCTTCCTTGTCCAACCAGCTGCTTCTATTTTCGCAGAAGGAATTCCGTCTCCTGTTTTTTGTTTTGGCCCCAGCTGTCCTGTCATCAGAATCTTTCATGGAACACCAATGACTGATGTTACTTGGGGATTTGGAGCTATGGTCATCCTGAGTTTAATATTCGATGTTTCATTTGCCTGTTTAAGTCCTTACCTTTTTGAGTCCTTCCTTTTACCTTCTTCCATCTAGGTGTCATCCACCAACCAATCATTTTCATGTTTTCCAGATCTTCCTCACTGATGCTCATCCAGAGAAAACAGTTCATGGAATCAAAGTAAAGCAGGTCAGGCTACAAGCGGACATGTTACATACTTTTACTGCTTTTCCATCTCATCTTTGTGACCGATTTATCCAACTTTTCGAATGAGACAAATCATGCTTAATGGGTGAGTTTAAAGAACTATGAAGCTATTTGTCAGATCAAGGTAAAATGATGCATAGTTTTATATAATATTGCCTGAACAGATCACATTTATAGTAGATCAAGTAGTCCTTTTAAGTTGTCTCATATGTAAAAGATTCTTTTTTAAATGTAATATGCAAACCTTGCTTGTTGTGAGGTCTGTCCCATGATCTGACTTCCCTCTCAGGATGTCTGCTGTATTTTCTGGGATTCATACACTGTAATCTCGCCGTGGTATACTAACCATAGCTCTGTGGTGGAGGCTGTTGTGGGTCGTGTTGCCTCAGAGGCTCAGTTCAGGGCAAAATTTAATTTCCAACAAGGCCGGTTTGGACAGTCAATAATTCAGTTTATTACCAGCCTTCATACGTGTACCTAGTGGAAACAGTAAGTCCCTAAAATAAGAACATTTAAAAAAAAAACGACTAAAGCAACTTCAAGACCAGTATTTTGGACTGGTAATATAAAATTCATTTCATTAATCATGTTAAGTGTCAGTACAGTCCAGTGTAGAAGAGTTTTTGGGGGAAGCTCATGGGAAACTCATTTAGTGCTCTGTTGAAGAAGTTTTGCATTCAGATTTGATCAGTTTAAGTGAACCAATTATATTAAAAACTATTATTTATATATTTCTTACAACAAAGTTCCTCTCTGGTAATTTTTTAAATGCCCAGAAAATCATTTCTGTGTATCACAGTAAAATGTAGAAGTGCTTTCAATGGAAATAATCCCTTCATGCTTTCAATTAGCTTAGATCTGACTCGACACCAGCGCAGCTTGAGCACACCAGCTCACCTACGACACTACTCAAATACTGTAAAACTATTGTAGGCTTGTAGGCTCTACAGGGGCAAGTCTGCCATACAAGGTTGAACCGGAACCTGATTTGAAGACAAATAATGATGCAGAAAGTCCCACCCAAAGTTTCTTATACATAAACTCTGGATTTCTGAATCTGTGCTTTTGAAACTGTCACTGGTACACTGCAGCTACATTGCGGAATGATCAGACCTGGCATTTACTGCTTATTTTGCTGATGATATGTATTCTAGCATATGAAAAACACCATTGTAGCACGTTAACAAGGCAAAAACAACTCCAAGATTTTCAGTATAGGGGGTCTTTAAATGTTTTATGTTGAGGCCACAAAAAAGTCATTGTCCTCCTTAGATTTGTCATGATTTTGTAAACTGATATGTTTTATTCAGATCTATATTCTGTGTTGGCTCAATAGTTACCATCCAATTCCAGTTTCCCCCCATAAATCCATGCTTTAGTGAACTATACAAGGCCAGACTTTGGTTTAGCCCTTCCTCTGCTTGTTTCCCAACCTTATCCAACTGTTATTCTACAAAGAGATCTTGCTTTGTTTGCATTCTAAAAATGGTTCTTGAGGATTTTGTCATTCTTTTCAGAATATTCATGACACTCATTTAGAATTAGCACCTCTGCCACAGCAACAAGGTTCTTCCATATGGCTTCAGAAGTGAGACACTGACTCCCTCTTGCTATTCTGCTACTCACACCACAATTTCACACAACCAAACATCTCTTAACAGTGGTGGCTAAATCAAGTCTGTAGCGGGGTGCACACCATGGTGCAGTTTTGGCTATTATTAGAGAAGTTACACTTCATCTTCCAACTCCTGCTTGTTGGCCTTCATCTCACGGGACTTATTATTAGCAAGCTGCTCTTCTTTTCTGGCCCTGTGTGTGTACTTAATCACTTTCCAATTTGATATGCCTGGTTAACTCACCAATCAGTTATGACTGAGGGATGAGATAAGCTAATGCCAGAACCCCGTATTAGGTTGCTGCCCTTCCTCTAATAGCTGCTCTGGTAGCTGTTTGTTAGCTGGACTGCATTTACCAGCACACATTTAAAATTACAAGGGGGGGTGCCTCATTTACTGAACCAGGTCCATCAGGAAGGCTTTCATCTCATACTTCATACTATCCAGAAGACCATGTGGGTCATCTTCATTTATCCATCTGCTTTCTCTATAATAATGAATGAATGAATGTTGAAAGAGGAGTTTGCTTTTTAATGTCTTAACTTGAGCCTACAACTTCATCTCTCGTCTTTTGTTGCAATAATAGTACCGTGTAGGGTGTTTGGTAATGTAATAGTTGCAGTCCTGCATTTGTTTTGCCTGATGACCCGCTCATATTTGGTGATTTTGCCTGTTAGCTGTCTGAAAGTCACTCTTGATTCTCACTTTGCAATGTTTGATAATACTAAAATGATGGCAAAGAGCCAGAGCAAAGAATATTTACCTACAGCCAAGGGACAGGAGTCACAAAGCCAATATGTTTGTCACTGGAAACCTCGGCCCTAACCACTGGCCACACTGTTTTGCACCGCACACACAGCAAGCAGGCATTAGGCAGCAAACAGAAACTCCTCTGGGCGGTGAGATAACATTTGAGTGAGTCAAATATGTTTGTTTGGCTGCGTCTACAAGGTCCATTTAAGATGCTTTTTATAGCTGCATCCGATCATTTCCATTGAAATCACTCTCCCATGTTAAAACTTGGACCGGTGTTTTATGTGTGTGTGTGTGTGCATTTGTGTCTGCCCCGGCTCACAGTCTGTCATAGACCGAGTCGTAATTGGTGGTCTCATAATCCACTGGACATAGTGTGAAGTGAACGAGGATAACGCACTCCTGCTTACAACACGGCACTATAAATACACACACATACACGCTCTCTAATGACTGCTGACTCCAGCCCCAGAAAAACATGTTTATGCAAAGAAGGAATGCAGTATCCCTAATACAAAACCAAATAAGTAAATAGTAATTAACTGTTATTGAATTGACCACAGCCTTGTTGTTGTGCAGGCCTTGTTTTCTCTGGGCTATTTTTTGCAGGACATGAATCATAGGTACAGTTTTTAAACCAAACATATGCATGAACGGCTACATGCAAAAAGGGGAGTGCAGAAGAGCCTTTGGTTGATGCACTGTTAGCAGAAAATACGTCCACTCCATCTGAACTCCTTGATTAACGACTTGACATGAGAGGATGAAGCAGCAGAGCAGAAAGTAAAATAGTGGGTCAGTGTGCATGAGTGACTGACAACTGGAGGAAAAAAAGCAAGAAATAGATGCGATGAGGAGCTGAAGGGGCTACACGAGTGAAAGGGAAATGGAGGAGAGAGGGTGCGGGAACATGGATGGAGGAGTTAAATATCTACTGTATGTACCTAAAAGAGCTGGGTATTGAAAATGGACCCTGAGTGGCTCTACTGTTGGTGGACATCTGAGTCTCTAGTCTCCCCTTTTGTCACACGCACACTCATCCACACACTCATCCACACACACACACACACACACACACACACACACAGCCTCCCTGGTCAGGCCAAGACCAACGGTGGCTAAGGTTGCTATGGCAACATCACACCAGAACGGTAATTACAATTAACATCCCATCTAAATGACCACCTCTCTCCCTCTTCACCCCCTCCGTCTCTTGGGTAATTACAGACTTCAGCTCAGCTCACCCAAGCACTGTGGTTGGCCTCTTTTTTATTTTACTGCTAAATAATCCTGTCTGGAAACAATAGAGGCGAAAGAAAAAAAAGAATTATTTTCTTCAAGGCTAAAAGGCTGTTTCATTACATTAATGTAGCAGCGTTATCATCAGCATTAAAATCAATATGCGCTGCACATTTGGGCAGTGAACTGTTCAGGAAAACAACTTTCATGCAGCAGCACAGCGGACTGCTAAGGGTATATTGCACTATGTTTGGATGCTACATTATATTAACATGAGCTGCCACTACATAAATATTAACAGAAAGATGCAGTGTATCGTACCTGCCGCTTGAAAGAGCAGTCAGAAGGCTCACGTACAAGGGTGTGTGGTGCCACCGCCACTTATCTCTCCATCACAGAAGGGCAGAGACAGAGAAAAAAAAGGAGTGAAGAGGGAAGGCCATAAATGCTACGAAAGCACAGAAAGCAATAGACCCTCACTGTTATGTTCTAGGCTGAAAAGGAGCTTTGTCAAATAGCACTCTGTCATGGTGTCACAACCCATGCAGCAGGAGATGGAGACACAAGCAGTGAGACTGATACAGAGAGGAGAGAAGGGAAACACACCAGAGAGGCTTTTTGGAAATATTTTAAAAGCACTGATTCAATTACTAATGAAAGAAATTGCAAGGTGCTGCTTTTAGCACGTGTGTGACTCCGGTTCATTAAGTCTTTATGTGAATTTATGCCAAGAATTTGGTATGCTTCCAAGATGGCACAAGGGAATCTGACTGTCACACTCTTCGGTCCCTTTGGGAATGTGTTTGCAAGACTGCTGCATTTGTTTAACAAGTCGTGGAGATCCACATCCAGAATGGGAGAGACTTCCGGGTCGTCGACCTCCGTAAAGCTGGAATTTCTGCATTCACAATCAAGGAGCAAAACATCAATTAGAACACAATGGAGGGCATAAACAGCGAGGAGAAACAGCTGCTGCGGATGTAAATGGACATGAAAGATGAGCATATGTTGAGCATGTGAACGTGGACGTGCATATGAAACTGACATTATTAGAATAAATAGTGGGGGGGTGGATGAATATATATAGGTGTCGTGGAGTTGAAACAGATGTGAGAAAAATGAATACAGGGGTTTGGAGTGTCTGTCATAAGGGTAAAGATGTGGCAGACAAAGGAGGTAAAAATAAAAAGGCTTGGATGAGGACAGGGGTGTAGAAGAACAGAGCAGCAGTGGATGAGAGGTTATAGAGGAAAAAAGAGGGAGGTGTAAAGAAAAAGGCACATTGCTGGCTGAGGAAGTCAGAAGTCCCCCTTCCTTCATGAGCGATGAAATAAGCAATCTCCTGGACACTCTTCCTTTTCCTAATTGTGTCCACATTACATGAGGGAATCAGGTGCCTGAGAAATAGAAAAACCCCGCTCCTGTCTACACCTCCACCCACCCATCGCACCGCCGCTGCCCCCTTCCGTCACCCCCATCCTCCACCTGCAATTCTCTGGGTCATTATTTCATTCCACGGCCCCCAGCACCCCAGACGGTCAAATCATCTCTACAATAGATGGAGGAGTGAGGGAGCCTGTCCTGTTGTGTTATTCCTGTCCAGTCCAGTGAGTTTGATCATCGCTAAATCCTCAATCCCTCCATCCCTGGACCTCGGAGACAAGAAATACAACAGGAGAGCAGAACTCTGGAGGAATACAAAGTAAATGGCTGCCTGTTTGCACAACAATCACTGTCACTGAATGTAATTCTGGGTTTCTGCAAAAAAAAAAAAACTGTCCAGTTGCGACATTCTTCCTTGGCAATAGAGTTGCACAGCTAGTCTGTCTGTCTGCTTGAGTTACATCATATTAGTCAATAAAACAAACACAAAAAAAGAGTTGGCAAATCATGAAAGTATAATCCTCCCGCTGAACTGAAGGTGAAGATCTGGTATTGCTCTCAGTGCTGTCATCCTCTGATTCACGGATGGAAAAGAAAACAGCACACCGGTGCATGCAGCCAGAAGAGCTGGGTTCATCCTCAGCTGCTGAGGTTAGTCGGTGGATGCTGAGAAGTTCAAGAAATGTCTACACAAATGCATGCAGTCCACAAAACTGTAATTATCATGACCATAAAATGACCGAAACTAGGCTCAGAACTGATAATATGCATGAAAACACAAACTACCACACTCCTGCTAACTCTGTGACACTCAGTACTATGGGAGGTTCTCTGTAATAACAGCTCTTAAAAAAAACACAGAATAAATACACAGGAGAGGCTATCAACGGCGCGATATCAAATAAAGTTGTTTGTCAGCTGCATTCCCAGTCTGTGTAACTCAAGTTGAATTTGACAGCTGCAGGAGTAAAGCATGGACAAGGCACTTTCTTTTTTTTTTTTCCTCCAGTACAGTAAACTCACTCACTTGACTTAACTAAATCAATGTTCGTCAGCTCGAAGTGCCTGTGGGGAATTTAATATTTTTAGTAATTCTGCTCGCTCCTTAGTGCTGCTGGCTGACGCAGACACTGGGAAGGGAAACGATGTGGCAATATTTGCCTAAAAAAACATCACATTGTACAATTTGACATGAAGCTGAAGTTGAAGAGGGCATTTTAAAGGAAGACTGGGGTATGTGAATTTAAAATCATATCATTGATGGATAGCCATATGTCTTGATCAAGGCAATATCTAGGAAAAGATTAGGTATACACCAAGCTTTAATGATAAATCAAATAGCATAAAATCATGACCTCATTTAAAATTGCAGAGCTCTGATCTTCCACGACTGGCCCTGACGAAATCTAAGCTAATAATAACCAAAAACAGCTGCACAACTTCCAGGCCTCATTGGAGGATATGTTAGACTAGATGTGTTGGATTCATCTAACAATCCATACTAGTCTGACCCATCCATCCATCCATTATCTGTACACCGCTTATTCCTCACTAGGGTCGCGGGGGGGCTGGAGCCTATCCCAGCCGACTCGGGCGAAGGCAGGGGACACCCTGAACAGGTCGCCAGCCTATCACAGGGCCTAGTCTGACGCATTTTTCATTTATCAGATGGGACTTCAACAGCGGTTCAATGTGTAAGTAGATATACAACTTTGGTTACCCAAATTTCATCAGACATCAGTCCTCGTGATTTTTAGCTATTATTTAGAATAGTATGCATGTGATGTAACAAATTAAAGTCAATGTCTCCCACAGTACCGGCTGAAAGGACAGTTCAGGCCCATTTGTTTCAGGTAAAATGTCAGAACAGGTTTGCGTCATGCTTTTGAGCGCATGTGTTTGTGCTCGTGTTCGCTGGAAACAAAGCGCAGTGTTTCCAAAGTGCATTGATTTTTCCTCCAGCCTGCTTCTGCCTCCTCTGACATTTCACAGACACTGTACAGCCCAGAGCGAATATACAGGCTGATGAAAGCCAGGGTGGCCTTGTGACCTCTGAACTCTGTTTGATGCATGTCTCAGCTTATCATTAACAGTGACTGCAGCATCATGGGATGCCTCTCTCCTCTGATATCTCTGATCTATTCTGAATTTTCGTCCAACCAAATCTTCTTCTTTCCACCTCAGTGTGTACGTGTATATAGACAATTCTGTTTTATTCTCTACTCTTTTCAGTATTCCTCCATCTGCACTGCTTCTGTCGGCCTTTCTCTATTCTGTTCTGCTCAAACTCTCCTCAACCCCGAACTGCCCTGCTTTGCTCCTTCACGCTCCGTTCCCTGCCCTCTTCCCTCCATACACCGCTCCCCTGTATTAGGTTCAGCTGTGGGATCTGAGGATGAGGACACCAAAGCCCCAAAGACTGTTCTGAAATCACAGAGCGTGAACTTGCGCAGAAAACTCACATCGTCCTCTCACAATGCAGGGTCACACACACACACACACACACACACACACACACACACACACACACACACTTGGCTAACTCTCCCTGGTTCGTGATAGAAAAAAGTTGGAGAGGGTTTCATTTGGTTTGTATGAGACACTAAGGCAGTGATACTTGTTTGCTGCGGGGCTTCTGAATAAAAATTCTTTCAGAGACAAGTACCCTTTTTCCAGCCTTTGAGTCAGATGTCTCCTTGTAATTTAGAACTCTGCTCAATAAGTTATTTCTTCACAGATCATTTGCGAGCTATCACTAAAATCTATACAGTTTTATTACAAACTAAAACTAAGTGGTTTGGGGCTAGCATCGTGTCATTTAAACACATCATTTTAACTTTTTTCTTTTAGTTTTACCGCTTTCTCTGTTTGTGCTTTTAGACACGCACAGCTCCAGGCACGGTGTAGTTTGCGCTTTGGTATAAGCTAAATATATCCCAGGAACAAGGTGAAAGACTACCATGAAATCTATTCATGTTTTCGGGGGCTGTTACTCAGGTGGTAGAGCGGATCGTCCACTGATTGCAAGGTTAGCGGTTCGATCCCCAGCACCATGCCGAAGTGTCCTTGGGTAGGACACTGCACCTGAAGTTGCTCTCAATGGCAGGCAGGCACCTTGCATGGAAGCTCTGTCACCGTTGTGATTCTGTGTGTGAATGGATAAATGTGAAAAGGTACTATGTAAACCCATCAGCCACAACATTATGACCACTGACAGGTGAAGTGAATAACGTTGATCATATTGGTACTACATACATACATACATGGGACAACCTGAGGGGTCCTTTTATCCATGCCAAATGGTTCAGAGCAATTAAAGCAGTTTTGACCACATATGGGGAGCCAAGACAATATTACGCAGGCGTTCATAATGTTATGCCTGATCAGTGTATAAGTGCAGACCATTTAGCATTTATCATTTTCCAGAGGTTAAATCCTATGCGAATACTTGACATTTCAGACATAACACAACTAATTTGACTTTTTTGAATTTTAGTGAAATGTATCAGGAACTGTTGGATGAATTGGCGTAAAATTTCTACAGACATTCATGTTCCTTTCAGGCTGAACTGCAACAAATTAGATTCTTTAGACGTCTAATATAATGAAAATCTATTTTTATTGTGTTTCTTGGGGTTGTTAAAAAACTTGGAGATGTAAAATAAAAGCAGTTAAGATATGGAGATGTTTACATCTGCCATTCAGGAAACTGCCAACAAACAGTTAGCATCAAAACTTGACAGCTCACACTGTAATTCGCAGTTCCAGCTGTCAATCACTGATGCAGACAGTGTGTTCTTGCTGAAGGGGGCGGGAGCAGCAGCAGCTTATTGCTTTTCAGAGCAAAACAAGCTTTTTAGAATGGCCCTAAAACCAGGAGCTATACAGTCATGGTGAATATTTTTAGCTGAACAACTAATAGGCACACTGTGGGGACAAGAGAGACTATGACTATTTACTAAAAAGATGCACAATATAGGACCTTTAAACCTTAGTCTAATGCAATCATTAGGTCAAAACTGGTTCCAAAGCATCATTTATGGACTTTGCAAAATTAATGTCATTTCTGTCAGGATGTGTTAAATACTGTTGCTCTGGTCTGAAAAAATACCTGAAATATAAAACAAGTGTGGATCTGTGGATACTGCTGACCCACACTGATTTGACCTATGAGGTGCCTTAAAAGAAATCTTTTCGCTGGAACTGCTGAGAGAAGATATTTTGTGCTGATATTCAATTTCTGTCACTCTAGCAATTTATATGACCGAGAAATCTTCATGGTCACAAGTTTCTGCAAAAGTACGTTGACCTTCGCCGAGCTCGCGGACTTATAAGTTAAATCTGGAATTATCATAAAGCGAGACACTTCTCAAGGCAGGAAATGAATTCATGTTTTTTACCTTCATAATGTGACAGGTGGGTAACCTGACAGGCCTGAATATTAGAAAGAATAGTTCAAAAAATATATATTTAATCTCCGCCCCTGACACTGATCTGCCCACATGAAGACTCAGAAACACATGAATGCACGTGTACTGTGCATATGTGCTCTCAAAAAAAAAAAGAAATCCACAGAAAACCTTCAGGGCAAGCATGAATGAGCCGCTCTGATAATGACACACCCTCAGCTCGAACAAGAGGGATCCTGACATTCCTGAGGGCAAGGTGCTGGAGAAAGTTTAATCATCTCTGTCAAAATAACATGCACATACACACCCGTGACCCTCAGTCGGTAAGTAGGAGCCTCGAAACAGCACGGCGAAGTGTAGTTAAGATAAGAGCAATTCTGCAATGACTAAAAATAAAGTTTTATTTGTCCCAGCTAAAAGGAATATTGTTATATTTTCCAGTTTAAAAGCGGAGGTTAAGAGGTAACACAGGACTGCCGTTGCTCTCAGGAGTCTTTTTTAAATGAGAATCAATTTCACATGGAAAATTGAGTTGAGTTTAAGAAAGGAAAAAAACTGTGGATGTAATTTGAATCCTTTCATTGCTGAAGTGATAATTGGATATAAAATCTTCAAGGCAAATTGGGGTAACAATTAATTGAGCACGGCGGCGTTAAAAAGCTTAATTTTCATAGTCGAGGTGCAAAGTTATATACCCTGTGACGACTCCAGAGGTTTTAGAAAATGTTTTGAGGAGATGCTCAGAAATGGATGCATTGCGGAAGCCTCCACAGGCTAAGCTGATCTTCAGCTGTCTGCACATGGTTCGAATTCACACTTACAGAAGAGCAGTGAGGCTGTCAGTACTGATTTAGACAACCATGCTCATCCGCAGGCCCCCTGCAGACCCTGCCCTCTAACTGCTGGTTGGCCACACACACACACACACACACACACACACACACACACACACACGTACTCACACTCACACAAATTATGAATCAAAAGCTCCACTTCTGCAAAGAACTGACAGTTCTCAGAGCATCGTGTTCGTATTACAGGTACGGGTTATTCTTTCAGGTCCTGTGGACAGAGTAAACGTGGGGGAGAAGCACAAAGTTGCCTTCTTTAAATCTGGTTCACCAGCAGCGCTATAATGAGCTATTATATAGTTTCCTGGGGAGACGGGGCTTTTAATAAACGATCATATTCCACCTCCTTTTTTTGCTTATGTTAAAAAAAGCTAATGGTGATGTTTCATATTTAAACTGCACTGAAAAACCAAGAAGGCTCAAAAAATAGTTTGTTTCATCCAGCACTGACCTTGATTTTCCTCATTCGGTGGTGTAAACACTGCAAGCATGAACTGACTTCCTTTCAATCTGAGCAAATTTCACATCTGGACTTATAAATTAGAAATCCCTCAGAGAGAGACACAAACTTTTTGGAGAGGGTAAAAAAAAAAAAATCGAAGTGCTTTTATGCTTTGACAGCTGATACTCCAGACACTTACAGATAGCAGAAATTCAAGAAAGGAGCCATGAGCTTCTCTCGCCGTGAAAAGAAAAGGAAATACAGAGTGAAGCAGTGGATTACGTTCACTGAAAGCTGTAGTAATTTCTTTTGGCATATATCCCTGAATTCTGACTTAGTTCATCCGGTCTTGGCATCAAATCCAGCCATGGCAAACCCAATTTGCCGCGCCTGTTCCTCCCAACCTTGCTTTCTTTCTTGTTTTTCTTTCTTCAGCCTCGGCGCAGGGTAGAAGCGCGGAAGCGAGCGGGGCCCGGTTTCCTTTGATGTCTTCTTAAGAAAGAAATCTGCCTTTCATAAGCACCCCTTCTTATCAAGCCAGCACTGATCAGGCGAAGCATCGGAGAGTGTGGCACTTTAATACCGGTGTCCCCACTGGGAGGCTGTCATGGTGGGGTGCTACTCATGATACACTCTGATACCTGTATTCTGTATCCTGAGAGGAAACAGAGGACTGTGTGTACATACTACTTAGTCACATATTATTCCTAAGGATGGGTGAGATTCGTGCCTAACATGATTTGGAATGAAAGTCTTACCATTTCTTTTTGCTGCGAGGGTTCATTGAATGAGTCTACCACTTTCATATCTTGCATTTTTTTTTACTCATCTCACCTCATACTGTGACACAAATGAATTCAATGCAGTGTTGCTTATAAAGCTGTGTTTTGCAGACTGCAGACAGATTGATATTGTGGAGAGATCTCATTTACTTACGCAAACACGAGACTGCAGCGTGGCTTTACGAGATCACTGATGGAGCTGAAAGACCTCGTTAATAAGCAACATCGTCAATGACGGCAAGATCTCGGGGAAAAAAAGAAAAGCACGTATGAACACTAGATCACCCGGAAACCTGAGAATGAGATGTGCGAGTAAGAACTTTAAATAAATTCCAGTGAGAAATATGTTGATCATGAGGCTGAACATGTTGTCTCATTGGGAAATAGTAAGTGAGAAACAATGTAACAGCCGGATTTATCTACATTAGATGCCTTAAAGTCCACATTCTTATTCTTGGTCTATGAGAGATGCACACAACAGGCAGCTGGCAATGCTTATTCAGTTACTGGCATTACACATGTGTGACTGTGTGTGTGGTTTCTGCTGATATGCTTCATTGTAGCTTTGTTTAGGCCAATGCACTAATAAACCACAATATTAACAGACATGAGGCTGGAGGGCCTTGAGGCTTTTGCTTTAATTTGTTATCTCAAGGCCTTGTCTTGAAGAGGAATTCTGCATCAAAACAATGTTTCATGACTCCACATCCGAAGTTTTACTAATTTAACTTTTTTTCTTCTCTTATGTGTTGCATATTTTTAAATGTGATTGGATTTAAGCAAATCATTCCAATGTGGGAATACAGTGCATCTTGAACAGACAGTGGAAGGAAAGTAGCCATGTATACATTGATCGGCCACAACATTATGGCCACTGACAGGTGAATTGAATAACACTGATCATATTGCTACTATGTGCTGTTCTGCTGGAAAACCTTAGATTTTGGCATCTGTGTTGATGAGACTTAGACACCCGAATAAACATTGTCCCACAACAAGAACACTCCCTCATGAAAATGGAAATCCCAAATGTCACTGACCTACTCCTGCAGTAAAATGCACCCCACCACATGGAAAAAAACATCAAACAATCAGGAACATGTTGAGGAACATGACAATGGCCCAACATGTTGATTTGACCTCCAAACTTCCTACACCCCATTCTGATCAAGCATCAACAGGATGCAGTGGAACAAGTTTGATTGACAGAGGCCCCACTGCACAAGCCAGAGTACCCAAAGGATCCACTGCCAAGGTCCTGGTTCCAGACCCCATAGGACACCCTGAGAGGTCCTCTTGCCCATGCTCAGTGATCGGTGTGGGTATTTCTATGAATTTTACCTTAAAATCTCTTATCTTAAACATGTGTAGGTACAATATTTTCACTAAAATACACTGTTGAGCCACAACATTAAAACCACCTGCTAAAGTTTGTGTAGATTTACCACCAAAACAGTTCTAACTCATCAGGGCATTGACACAAATAGGCACAGGACCTCTGGGGGTTGGATGACTGGCTCAGATTTGTTCTGGTGCATACCATAGATGCTTGATGACACTGGGATCTGGGGAGTTCAGAGACCAGCCTTGGCCTCTTGGTCGTGTTCCTTGAGCCTCGTTCCCTGAGAGTGGATCAGGGGATCAGATTTTCTTCTGGTGCATCCCACAGATGCTTGATCATTTTGGAATTTGGGAAGTTTAGAGGTTCAATGAACTGGCCCCTTGGCTGTGTTTCTCTGAGTTTCTCTGTTTTAGTGGTGTATTGGCGAGATGCATTGTCTGCTGCCATGTGGTGGTGCTTGTTCTGCAGCTATGTCTAGGTGGGAGGTACTGTACATGTCAAAGAAACCAATCAAGATCTGGGAGCAGAACATGGCCTTGAAATCAGATAATCATTGTTATTCACTTCCCCTCTGCATGAACTGGAATGATTTCATTTTTTTACACCTTACCTTTTCATCACAGCTCAGAACAACCTAAAGGTAAAACATAAGTTCATTAATTGATTAATAAAATAAAATACTACACTGGAAATGATGAATAATTGTGATCTCAGGGGCTCATAGTTGCCACGCACTCTTGGTTGCTATAGGAAACTAAGCAGTCTTTTCCCTTTTTTTTAACACATTGATTAAATAGTCAGCTAAATTGGTTAAATCTCTGAGATTGCACATCTCTAATTAGTGCAATAATTAATTTAGTTCATTATTTTCTTATGATTGGCACCAGCAAACTGGATGCACGATTAGCTAAACGTGTGGCATTGTGGCATGATTTAATTTAAACCAATACAGCTGATGTGCTTAAAACATACACTGAATGCTTTTGTTTTTCCTCATCAGATTCCAGCAAGATATTATTCAGTGCAAATGAAACACTGGGCTCTGAGTGTTCTATGTGAGATGTATTTGATAAATGGAGATGTAATTGCGCAAAACTAGTTTGCCCATCTGCACGTTTGACACATGGAGCAATCTGCAGGGTGATAAAGGTGTGTTGACCGTGGCAGATGTGTGTGAATTGCTGGCCGTGTAACAGTGGAGCTGCCAGAGAATTGACGGCCAATGAAATATAGAGGAGAAAGCTATGTATGCGGCCAGCCGGCAAGCAGGCAAGTCAATCAACTTAGATGCAGTCAGTCAGCTTTGCAGGCTGAGAGGCTCGCCAGCTATTTGGAAAAACCTGACACCAGCAAACCAGCGGCTTATCAACCTGCCTCCCAGTAAGTCAGCCAGTCAGCCAGTCAGCTAAACAGGCACCAAGCCAGCCTGCCGGTTTTCCCCGCAGACATGCAGCGTAGTCAATAAGTCTGCAGACTGGCCGAGCACCACAAAACGGAGTCCGTCATCGCCACCAGCCAGCAAACTCAAGGTCAGCCAGCAGAACCAGCCTGAAGGAGGCAGCAGGTCCAAATTTAATAATCCCACTTGCTCTCATCACAGATCATGGTGAGCTCTCAGCAGAATATATCAGCTCTGACCTCTGCCACTGCTGCTCTATGAGAGGTGTCTGCTTTAGAGTCATTATGTATGTGTTTGTGTGGATGTGTGTGCCGTCACATAGTCTCTCTCCGCCAAGCATCCCTCATATACAACCCCAGATGTATAAATTACAGCTAGAGAAAAGACAAAAAAAAAGATTTCCTGAGCTTGTAGCCTATAGTGTCATGCTTCAAACATTAAAATGAAACAAAGCGCAGTACTGTATTCACCCACATTGCAGTGCATGCCTTAATGATAATGGACTGTTGCTATCAAGACTGCTGATCTTAAATGGCAAACCCAAGTCCCCTTGACCATCACCTTCATTTTCATTCTAATTAGAAAGGACTTAATTAATTTTAGATGACTGATTAATTCCACCTTTAGCCACTAGAGGTCAGTGGCTAGTCGAGTTGATGCTAGCAGTGAACTAACGAGGGGCTGCTGCTGCACTTCAGCACAGAAAGCTTTGTCTAAGAAGGCACCGGTTTGACCTTCTCAAAGATTAGAAGAGATCAGCAAAGGAGTGATGATATGCTGCGGCTGCAAATATTCCATTTCTGGTAAAGTCTGCCTTGATTGCGTTCAGAAATCTGATAACCAGTTCAACCCCCAGACTCGAGCGCAGTTTCTTGAATTTTGAATGCAGACGACTAATGTAAGCCTCTCAATCTGGAGGCGAACAGTCGGGCCTCAGCTCCCCACAGAACCACAGTCCCATTCAAATGTTTATGTGAGGAAACCACCAGAACATGCCCATCACACAGAGTGGAGACAAGAGGGGAGCTCCTCTGGCTCCGCTGGCCCCGGCTGAATAGACTCCCCCGGCTCACAAAGGAGGGCTTTTCTGCTAAGGTGCTTAGAAAGCGCTCAGGTCGTTGATATGCAAGGCGACGGGGCAGCCCGCAGCTCGCCTGCTTTAGAGTTAATTAAGCTGCAGACCCAGTTGGCAGGATGCCCCCCCACCCCGCCTCTCCCTTGCACTGCTGAGCTCTGACACCAGCATTCCTACAGGCTGAACCCCCGACCTGCATCACCCACAATCCATAAACTGTAGTCACAAAATAGCTTCATACTGTCATGATCCACGATAATACTGCCCTTTCTTTTCTTTCTAGGAATTGCTGTCTTCTTCTTCTTCTCTGCCTTTGATTGGCTCTTTTATTGATTCCCAGGAAGTGTGCACCCACTTCCCAAATCCCATCATACATCAGCCAAAATCTCCTTTCCTTGTTCATTCCTTTTCTCGTCCAGAATGTCATTGAGCATCCATCTCTTCCATCTTCATCTCCTCTCCTTCTTTACTCTTTTCCTTCTTTGTTGCCGCCACGCTAGAAGCAGCTCCTGCACTTGCCCAACACACACACACACACACACATGCACACGCACACACGCAGCCATGCACTTACAGCTCCCTCCGTCCTGCTTAATGTTTCATCCACATGCTGTGGCCGTGAAGGCAAAGAGGGCAGGCTCAATCAAACAGAGGACAGACTCCCCAGCAGCCTGCCGTGGCTCTAATTGTGAATTCATCACAGACAGAGCAGATCAATACGGCACTCTTGACTCCACGCAACGCAGAATGATCTGAAGTTTGTCCTATCGGAATTTCTTTTACCGAGGGGGATTAGACACTTCCATTCGTGTTTGAGGATGGCGAGACCTCACTCTCCCACATTTAGAGTGAGAGAAAATGGCCTGAGTGAGAGAGAGAGAGAGAGAGAGAAAGAGAGAGAGAGAGAGGACACCTCACCCCCTTTTTTTGCTGTTTCTCTTCTAATGACTCTGCCTTTGTAGTAAAGACACAAACACACACACACACACACACACACACACGTTGTGGCTGCCGCGTCCTCCCTTTTAATGTGACCTTGGTGCTCTTGGGGAGAGGCTGGCTATGAACTGGCAAGGTGGCGAGAGCAGTCCGCGCCATTAAACCTGTGGGGGCTTACTGTAACACGCAACTTCCCTTAGCTGCTCTCTGGAACTGGAACTCTGTAATAGTAGCTCTCTGGCTAATGTACTGCTGGGTATTCAGGGAACAGAGGGGGGTGGTAGTGGGCTGGAGGCTGAGCAAACAGTCACTGCAAGAAAAGATCCTTAACAAGACATTCTGCATCTTCTGAATGGGATTGCATGCTGTAAATAAAAACACTGATGTAACACTATATCACTGCGGTATCAAGGTGACGTCCTTTTGATTTGCATTGGATAAAAGTCTAACCTCAGTCAAATGAGAGTGTCCTACCCGCCCTCTCTTCCTCATTTTAAAGAATTACGAGAAGGATTTCTATGTTTATGTTCTGGCAAGTTGCGTTTAAATCCAATTCCTTTTTTTTCTCGTACCATTTGAACTGCATTTTTCAAGAGAGTGTTCAAATCGAGTCCTCTTCCATAAAGGCCAGATGGATGGGTTACATTTTTTTTCCCTGAGTGATAGACTTAGAAATTGTAGAGGAGCAGCAGCAACACCTTCTCAGTCTGTCACAGCCACAGCTTTTCCCTGCCATCACACAGCAAGAGGGCTCCAATGCTGTGTTTTGCCAACCCGCTGCCAACACAACTCCTCCATTCATTCCCCCCTTTTTTTCTTCAGTTTGTTCTGAGCAGACCATAGCTACTTATTTAGATTTTCTATTTGCATGCGCCTGTGCAGGGGTATGTCACGGAGACAAAAGCAAACACCTTCCGTGTGGGTTTGCGAGCACAGGTTGACTAGAAACTGAAAATAAATCAACAAACAGAATTTATTTAGAGTGTGATTGTATGAAAAACTCATTAGGAGCCACAGTATCTGGGGGACAAAAGGTTTGTTTTGACAGTGTGTTTGTCTTTTGTCTGCGTAAAGACTAGCGAAGGCGCAACCTTCATCCTGCAGTAACACACATGTGCACACATGCACTCACGCAGAATTTTAAAAAAAGAAAAAAGAGAGACAACAAAATAAACAAGAAATGAAAATTGTAGTTCTATGTGCGGGTTTGAACTGCATTATTCATAATTCAGATTGTACATCAAGTGATAAGAAAACATGAGCAGACAACCTGTGATGAGCAAAGTAACTCAAAGCAATAGAAACTGCAGATAAAGTGAAATATTCACAAAAAAGAAAGAGTCTACATTTATTCATTAGTCCTGTGTTTTAAAAGGCCTGCTTGCAAATTGTAAGAAGTGTACACAGTCCAGACGTTACCAGGATACATCTAACGTGTTACAATACCATTACGAAAATACAAATAGCTGGACAAACTAGCATGTTTAAACTAGTGGGTGGCTCTGCACTGAAATAACAGGAAAAGGGAAATAAATATTAGGTGTTGCTTCCAACAAATAAATGATCCCAACACTGTAAAAAAAATCTGGTAAAAAGATAAAACCACCCAAAAAAAGCAGTGAAATTTGACAGGAAGGATACTAGAATGTTTTTTTAGACAGTGAATTACTGTAGTGTACAAAACGGTAAAAATGAAAATAATAATAAAATAAGGGCAAATATCTGATAAATGTTTTTTTTTTAGCAGATTTCAATAAAGTAAAATAATGTAATTTTACAGTTACACAATGTAAAAAAAATAAATTCCTATTTGAAAAAATACAGAATTTTGATGTGGACATTATGCACAGTTTTGGCCTTATTATTATTATTATTATTATTATTATATTTTTATTTTTTTTACAATTAACATGTAAATTAATATTATTAGATTTTTCTGCGATTTGACTATATATGTAATTTAACAAAATAGGGAAAATCTGTAAAAATAACAGTTTAAAATAATTACCATTTTTTGATTCTTAATATACTTTTTTTTTCAAATAATAGCAAATATCTGTAAAAATAATGATACTAAAAAACTAATTGTGTCATTTTAGGGATAAATGTTGTAAAAGAATAAATTACCATTTTTAAAGATATAGATTTCTGATGTGGACGTGGTTACACTTTTGTTTTTTTATGGTTAACAAGTAAATTAACAGTTTTCCTCTGTGACTTTACCAGCAATTATCTCTAATTGAACAAAACAGTTAAAAAAAATCTGTAAAATAGCATTAGACTGTTTGAAACTGTTCAAAACCACATTTCTTTTCTGATGGCACCTTAGAAAGTCACATTTGCTGAAGAAGACTGGAAGAAAAATGTATAAATGAACCTTGAAGTGGATATTCTATTACAAAGAAGCCACAGTCAGTGATCATGCACAGCAGACTGAAAGAAGTCACTATAAAATCCTGGAAACCAGCTGAGGCTTGTACATGTATATTTTTATATATAACCAGTGTCACCTACAATTTTCCAGCCTTTATGATGCTTCAAGTGATGAGAAGTTTTCCCTCTGTGTCGACAGAGGAGCCAAAAACCATAATATTTGCATCTTATTTGGATTCCCACATCCACCAGGCAAGAGAAGAACAACTAACCTTAAAGTCATAATAGATATAAGGCAAACAATGTGTGTAAAATAACAACTTCACATATATGGAGCTTATGATATAACCAGAGTTTTACAGTTAGATTGGACACCTGACGATGGCGTCCACTGGAACAACTTTCTGTTAATAATCCTTTCATACCCAGTTTAATCATAATCAACGCCGTTCTCCTTCTGTCTGACAAATGTTTTCTTTTATATGCAACACAGGTGTCTTCAGAGGTCACACCAATAAATTGAAAGTGAAATTGAAACAGCGACTGAAAGGCCAAGGGCGCAGGGAGTGAGGGGAGGGGGAAGAAATTCATGGGTATCATAACCAAGCAGGTTAAAATGCCTGCAGTGAAACTACAGTTAAGCTGCGTCCACTTTGTCTGGCCCAGTGAGCATTTATCCCTGAATCACAGCGGGGTTCCTTCTGCAGAACTCAAAGTGTGAAAATGTGCATATATGCAAGAGTGTATATTCTTCTCAACTGTTTACCTTTCTATCATATTGCCTTCTTTAATAGCAGCTGTGATAACCTCCTGTCTATTTTTGCACAGTCGCACACTCCACATCCAAGGTGATAATGCCACCAGGAGAACTCGCGATGCAATCGAAGCTGAGACGGAATAAAACCTTATTAATTCCGCAATATGAAACACGCCCACTCCTCTTCTTCACTTTTTACATATTCATCACAGGACAAATGCAATTATCAATACTGTAATCTATTTGGCGGTCACATGGTGCAAAAAAGTCATTACTTGTGAGCCTTCTTTAATGAACAAATCTAATGAAGTGCAGTAATATGTTCGAAGCAAGATTTCTCTCACCTTAGGGGGTGATATGCCCGTGTGTGTGTGTGTGTGTGTGTGTGTGTGTGTGTGTGTCTTGAGGGAGGTGGGGTGGTGGGGGGTAATTCAAGGACTTAAGTGGTTTTGACATGGGTGAAATGCTTTGCTAAAGACAAAAGACAAGACAAACCAGAGGAGGGAAGAAGAAGAAGAAGAAGAAAAAACTTGGATGGAAAAGTTGGACAGAAATGCACAGCAGATGTTACAGATTATATCAAACCTTCCTCTGTCTAATCCTACCTGCTGAAACATGGACGTGTCTGCCAAGAAAAAAAAGGGTGATGGCTTGGGATATTTTTTTTTTTTTTGATTCCACACTGCAAAGGAGACTGGAAAATACCTGGAAGAAAGTGTGCAATAAAGGGAGGAAATTCCAGCCAACAACATTAACACAGCTAATCTCCTGGATATACTGCATAAGCATCTCGTCACATGAACACAAAACATGATGACACTTGATGGATTTATTTGCTCTGGGGAATGTAAACCCCCCTCAAGACTCCTAAAACCTCCGCCATGCATTATTCATGTACATTGGCGCGTTTTTTTCGCTGACGTGAAAGTCCTTGGACGCTCATGGAGGACTTCTGCGCAGGACTTTGTTGGAGGGGGCATTATGTGATGTGGCAGGACGTTATTCAGTCTTGTAATACGCCTTGTCTGTCTGGTGTCTGCTCTGCAGTTTTCTTATGAATTCCACAGAGAGAGAGAAAGAAAGGAGGGAGAGAGTGGGGGGGAGTTGGTGTTGGAGCAGCAGCAGCAGCAATGGATGTCTTGACCGATGAAAGGCCAATTACTGGATGGGTTTCCTCGCTGTGTGCTGGGAGGAGCAGTGTAGTGATGGCATTTACAGCAAATAAAGACTAAAAACACAACGTCTGCACGGTAAACTATGGAAAGAAATGCAACATTTTTCAAAGCAAGTTTCCAAAAAAAAAAAAAAAATGAGCACAGCGAGCTCCGAGGAGCAACCTACTCCACATTAGACGACAGTACTCATCTGCAACAGCATCAACCCCCCACCTCCCGAGCCCTCGCTGATTCCAAAATCTAAAATAGCTTTTTACTGTCACCACCAACCACTCCATCCCTTAATCTCTTCAAGGAGATCCATTACCATATTAATAATGAGATGTGAACCGGTCATAGATTAAACCCGGCAATAAAGAAGCCTGCCAGGCACTCACACTGAGTCATTTTAATGACAGTGTGATAATTATAACTGCATGTGTCAGAATTGACAGACAGGGCCCCTGCATACATCATATCCACACACACACACACACACACACACAATGTCCTCCTCTTCTGCTTCTTCTTCCACATGCTAAATATAGGCTCAGGCCATAATCAACTTGCCTGCCTTATAAATAGACATGACAAAGACAAACTGGCTTGTTCACCTGCTAACTGGCACCACGACAAGGGCCAGCGTGTCCGAGCAAGTGGAGGGGAGGGCCACTGTAGACGTTCGCAGGTTTCATCCGTGCAGAACATTGCCAGTTGTCTGATTCATGCAACACTCTTGCATCACTTCTCGAATTTGAAGAATAAACACATTAAAACTCTTTATTCTCTGCTGTTCTGCATCTCTGGTGTCACCCAAGATATCAAGTCATACAAATAACCCCCCCGAACCTATGGGAAGCAAAATGGCCTGTGAATAATGTAAGAAGAAGAAGAAGAAGAAGAAAATAAACAAAGCAAGTGTAAGAATGTTGTGTTGATATAAACAGCATTTGGTGTGGGATACTCTCAGTAGGAGTGCTCATTAAGCTGAAAAACCCCAGATATATTATAGCGTACACAGTTTACTGTTGCTCTGTGTCTGACACTAAGCTGCTATTGTGTTCAATAGATTGTATTCTGTGGCTTTGAGTGACACAGCGGTTGGCGTCTAATGTGAGTGTAAGCGCCGCAGACTGGGTGAGAAACGATGTTTGTTTCCCTTGTTGCCGTAGCGGAGAGGGTTCCGTGTGTGTGTGTGTGTGTGTGTGTGTTGTGGAGAAGAGAAAAGGCAGAGTGTGTGTGTGTGTGTGTGTGTTGGAGAGAGAGACGCTTTGTTTTCTTGATTCCAGCAGTACACATGCCATGCTTGACTTGTATTTGGAAAAAATCAACAAATGGGAGGCCATACAAACAGCTACTGTTAAAAAAACAAACTTGATTTTTGTGTGTGTGTGGCATGACACGTTTCGTTGTAAACAGAGACAGAGAAGCGAGCCCTGCTCATGGAATATAAGGCTTAATATTACAGTTAGTTAGGTTGGGTTCAGACAAAACAGACCAGAGCAGATGGCAGTGTTGTAGTCAAGACTATCTCAGAGGAGAGATCTGTGTGCCGAGTGTCTGTGTGCAAGAAGACTGCCGAATTCTTGAAAGACAGGACCAACACTTGACTAATCAGCATTACTCATGATCACAATAGTCTAGAGATACTGAAGTCAGATGCTCAGGCAGTAACGCTGATGCTTTTGTTTGTTTCTGTCACGCATGTCAACCCTAAATAATCACCATCACCGTCGTCCAGTCCACTGAAATTGCTTTGGACACATGAACAAAAGTGGGGAAATAAACATAATAGGATAAAGAATCTGAAATGTATTTGTATTTGGAGCACATAGCTTGGTGTTTCAATACTTATCCGGGTGTCAGGGCTTGCAGTAAAATGCAGAAATGTGGTGGCTGACTTCTCAAAGCCAAATCTGAAATAAAACTCAATGGCTTCAAACCGAACACATGCTTTAGTGTTGTTTGCAAGTCACAGCTTTTGAGAATCGATAACAATGATAGCACGAAATTTAGCGGAGACAATTTTGACACAGTTGTATTTTGAGGTTTTTTTTTTCTGTCATTAGTGCAAGAAAGATTTCATCTTGGCCGCTATTCAGAAATTCTGGGATTGTTTCCATAGTAAAATCAAACTATGAAGACCTCAAACCGCTACGTAATGGAAGATCTATTTGTGCAAATTTGAGAATCTCCTCAGTTCTAAATCATTTTTCCTTGGCTCACGTTGGGCTTCCTGTTCACACTGCAAGCCTTACAGTGCTTAATTCAGATTTATTGCTCTGATCTGGTTCTTTCGTTTGGCTGTTGTAGTTTTTAAATGTGTCAAGTGGTCGTGAGCACAGAAGAACAATAACATCCATCCATTATCTATACATCGCTTATTCCTCTGTTGGGTCGCAGGGGGGCTGGAGCCTATCCCAGCTGACTTAAGGCGAAGGAAGGGGACACCCTGGACAGGTTGCCAGTCTATCACAGGGCAACACGTAGAGAAAAACAACCAAGCACACGCACATTCACACTTACGGACAATTTAGAATCACCAGTTAACCTCAGCATGTCATTGGACTGTGGGAGGAAGCTGGAGAACCTTGTGAAAAGCCACGATGCACAGGGAGAACATGCAAACTCCACACAGAAAGATCTCAGGCCCAGGCCGGGACACAAACCGGGGATCGTCTAGCTGTGGGGCGACGGCCCTAACAACCGAGCTGCTGTGCAGCCCTCACAATAACAAACATGCAACACTGAAATCAACATTTATAGGCTGATGCGTGGATGAAGGCGGGGAATTTGTGAACAGATAATGATGAGTTTTTAATATGGATTCTTGTGGACCAACGTCTGCTAATTTGGTAAGGAGGTTTGTGTGGATGCAGAACCAGGAGTGCTGGAATCGTGATATGGATGGCTTTACATATACAGATTTAATCTTACATTTTAGGATGTTAAGGTCTACTTTTAACTTCAAGACACTCACTTTAAGTTTAGTTGTTTTGTCTGGCAACAGGGGCGGCATAGTGCACATTGTTTTGCCAGTCTGGCACTGGAAAACCCTTTGTTTGCTGTCTTCACTGAGGAACTGTGACCCATATCGATGTAGAGTGAAGTAAAAGTTGCATGAATATGACTGAGGTTGCACTGCAAAAAAAAAAAAAAAAAAAAATTACACCTCCCATTTGATTTGCGACCACAAATGGATTAAAATAGAGAAAATTGGGTGTTGTGTGATTTGCGGTGTTCACACTAATATTTGTGCCTGCAATCCTGACCATAAATTGAGGATTCAGGATCTTGAGTTAGTTAATTTAAATCTTCTTCTCATTTCTTCAATATCTAATGAGCATAAAGTGTTGGAAATGCAAATAAAATTAGTCTGGATTTTAAATTGACCAGCTCAAAGTCATGTGAGCCAAATGCAGAATCTTGGGATGAAGTTAAACAAGTACAGACAAAAAAAAAATCTTTCCGAGCCCGCATGCAGCACAGGCTCTAGTAAGGGCAAGAGATCGTCTCATTAACACCATTATGCCTGCAGCGCTACACTTACCTGCACTGCTCTTGAAATGTCATGCATACACTGTCCCATTATAACCTGTGGAAATTATTATAAGCACTGTCCCCAACCTGCCTGCCTGTCTGTCTGTGTGTCTGTGTGTGCTTCTGTATTTAAGAGGGTTAGTCTGTGTTTTTTTTTTTCAGCTTTATTGGTGATTTTGATGTACTGACTGAGTCATTGTCAGACGCCGAGCTGCTTTCTGCTGAACAGAGGCAGGAAGGCAGGCAGGTAAAGCCAATCTGTGCTGTGTTCTCATTAACCGCCTGTGGATGCACAGTGAGCGAGAGAAAAAAGAAAAGGAGAAAGCAGTTGTAGGAAAGAGAGAGAGACAATGGGATATAAAAAAACAATAGATTTTAGTTCCAAATGCTGCAAATAAGGGAAACGAGAAAACGTTTGTCTTCCTTGTGAGCCCTGTGAGAAAGAGGAGGAAGGGCAATGAACAGCCTCTACCATGGGAGCTTTGCTGGTTGATTAACACATGTGTGTTTGTGTGCATTGATTCATGCGTGTGCGCAGACAGATGTGTGCTTTTCTGACTGCGCGCACTGTCAATGAGAGCAAATTGGCACGGCTGCATGTACAGGTCTAAGTTTGTGTGTGTGAGTTTCAAGTGTGTGTCTATGCATCCCAGCCCATCTGTACGTCTTTATGGAGGGGAGTAATTGAGTGGTGGAGGACAGGGCTCAGCACCGCAGGGAGCCAGCCAGAGTTATTGAGGGATGAGCAGTCTGCCTCTGGGAACCAGCATCTCCCTCACTCTCCCTCAAAACAAGGCAACTGGGGTGGGGGTGGAGAGACTGAGGGATATTGGGAGGGACACGGTGAGAGAGGGGGAGAGAGTGATAGAGATGGAGACGCAAAGAGAGAGAGAGGTGAGAAACAAACCTCTCTGGGAGATGCAGCTCCTGCACTCACACAAAGCAGCAGGAAAAGGGAGGTGTGGGGGGTGGAAGGACGAAGGGAGGGATGGGAGAGAGGAAGCCTCTGGGAGCTGCATCTCCTCCTTTAGCACAATGTGGTGGAGTGGGATGGAGATGGGATATGGGCTGTGTTTTTTTGGCTTAGTTTAGACGCAGCTGCATGTCCACAAATCCTGATCCATAGTTTATCATCAGGCTGTCACTTTTTTTGGAAAGTTAGAGTTTTGTTCAAATGTGGAAAGAAAATTAAACATTTACCATATATATTAACTGTAATGACCTGTTTAAATTCCAAATGTATTAATTATTTCACTTACAAGGAATGCGTTCTCATTACTGCACTGTAAAAAAAAATGAAATAAAGAACAAAATCTGTAATTTCCCAGCAAAGGTGCCAAAGAAAAACACAGGAAAATAACAGAAAACAACAATCTCACAAAAATACAGACATTTTCTGTAATTATAATACATATTCAAGCCCTATTTTTTTATTTTTTTAATTTACATGGCTTTTTAGTATTTAATTAAGGATCTTTACATGTGTAAAAACAATATGATTACTACAGATAAACAGACGGATAGACGGACAGATCATATTACATACTGATTAAAACACATTTATTTAACATGTTTTTTTCTGAAAACTTCTGTAATTATCTTCATTAAATCATCTGTATCATTTAACAAGCAAATCTACATAAAACAGCAGAACCAACACTTCTTTTTCTGTTAATTGTCGCTAATTGTATCTAATTTTAGAACTATATTAACACTATGAATTTAACAGTTTCATCTGTTAAGGAAATAATTGTGAAAATTACAATAAATGTGCAAACCTGTTTTAACAGACTTTTTTATGCCAATAGCACTCAATTATCTTTTTTTAAAATCTAGTTTTATGGTTATTCAGAGTCACAGGTATTTAATCTTATACATTCAACTTATACACTCATGGTCTGTTTTGTAGTTTTATTTGTATGTCCATGTATTTCAAAATATGGGAGGAAAAATTGAATACAAAGGAAGATTTTATAAAATTACAGATGTTCTATTTTTTTATTATTATGTTGTTTTAGTTTGGAGACAGTGAATATACTTACTACTTCTTCAAGACATATGGGAAGATGAGCAAAAGACGAACAAGTACACAGGGAGAAAGTACGGAGGGCAGGAGTTTGGCATGAAGAGGAGTCAGAGGACAGATGGGGTTACAGAATGTGTGTGGAGGGGCACGGCGGTGTCCATTGTTCATCTACAGATGTCACAGCTCCACATTCAGACACACACGACATACAACAGTTGCTTCAACCTGGAAACACCAACATTCTGTGAACAGACATGCAAGATGAAGGCAGGAACAAGGTATGTGTGAGACGTGACCACAGCTTACGTAGTGGTCAGGTTTGATGATAAGGCTGTAGCGGAGAAGTGCTTCTGTTTAATTAAACTGAAGCTGAAGTGTGATCAGCTTAGGATCAGGGGTTATGTAAAGGAGAGGAGACACGCCAGATGTCGGTGGCACCATCTTATCAAGTGTGATGGGAAGAAGACACCACTTTGTAGCAGTTGTTGAAAGGAAATAAAGCAAAATTTAGGATCACAATGGAGATAATGCACACTTGACTAAGGCTCTCCAGCATCTTTTAAAACCATAAACGTAAAACACCTCTTAATTTGTTTGCTTTAATAATTCATGCAAATCATCTCGCACCTCACATATAAGATGATATGCATAAACATGCACCGTCCTCCTATAGCTCAGATTGTGTGGAGAGTTCTTAGTTTAGATCATGGCGGACTGTTTAGCTCTCAAGTAATCAGTAGCCTTGCCACAGGTTTAAGAACCCAAAGATATATTTGCAGTTTGCTGGAGTTTTAATATTTGTTATACTGTACTCTGTAGGGCCTCTGTAAATCCCCAGTGAATCAGACAATAAATAATAATTACTGGACTTTGAACAGCTCCGAAATGTATTTGTTGCCCTCTCTGATCACATTTAAGGTGAACAATTAAACTGATTTACAGATTCACATAGAACAGGCTGTGACCTCTTTGTCAAGGATGGTGAAAGCCGCTGAATAATCCTCAGTTTCCTACAGTTTAAGATGTACCTGCGTTGTATGATTGTATATTTCAGCAGAAATTGCCCATAATTGCATAATTACTGGGTGATGTGATGTTGCTATTTATGTTTGTTTGTATTGTTCAGAGAGAATGTACTGAATTAGCAAACTTTGAACAGTTTAGATATCTGAAAAAAAAGTTTCTTCTTCAATTCAGCTTTTTCACACAAATGTGAAAGATATATAAGTTAATCTTTTTTTATTAGTTAAATTTATTACTGTGGGTAACTCATTAATAAGCAGAACAACTCATTCCTTATTGCCGTAATTACTACAATATTACCTTTAAAATATTGTATATGATAATACTTAAAAAATTGTATATATATTTTTTACAGTAGGTAAACTATAAACTAACAGAACTTTCTTTTTGTAGTTATAGAAGTTTCAAAATGTAATGAGTTGCCAGTTTTTATATACTACTACAACTACTACTGCTGCTGCAAATGTCCATTTTTTCTTTTATAGATTTACCAGTAAATTACAGAACATTTTCACAATAAATAAACCATTTAAAAAAGACAGCTTATAGGTTTTTACCATGCCGTCACCATCAAAATCCAGAAAATTTTTAGTTTTAATTGACATATTTTTTCTGCTATTTTATAAATTCTTTTCTTTTTTTTAAAAAAAACTTTTTTATATATATATCACATTTTTTAAAGTAACATTTACAGAACAAGAAACAGGGGGACCATACTCCCAACTTCAGCAAGATTAATAATGACAAAAAGAGAATTAAAATAAATAAAATGATAATTAAAAATTTAAAATAAAATAAAATATAGTATAAATAAATGAATAAATACAGAAAGGGGATCTCGGGATGAATTGCAAGTCTGAGCATCACAGTCACAGGGTATCGCAATGTCAGTGGTAATTAGTGTTTATCTGTTTCAGTGGCTAAATACACACACCATTTTCTTCATCGTTTTTCTCCTTGGTCTTTTTGGAGTCTTATGGAGTAGGTCATTTGCTCTAGAGCATGCAGCTGCTTAACGGTGTTGACAGAGAGGGATGCGGTAGGGCAGTTTTTTCTGGAGCCACTGTTTTGTGATGTTTTTTACTTGCTGCCAGCAAAATCTTAAGGGAGGAAAGCATCATCTGCATTCATACCATCAGGGATGATCCCAAGATAAAGAGTTATAAATGTCACGCAAATATTAAAACCTAGAACCTTTGATATAATTCTCTCCACCTTACTCCAGTAGATCTGGATAATGGCGTAGGACCAGAATATCTATAGATTTATTTCTGACAGTGTAAGACACATATTTACAGTGTTGCACAACTGCACAATGGAATTCAGTGTGAGAGAGACTATGGAGGAAATCACATGTTAAATGAAGCCTGGACGAGGATGTGCTTGGGAATGGTGCTGGATTGAATTCTTAAAAGCCGGCCAGTAATAGGTAATTTCAGATCACATTTCTATCACCACCGTCAGTTCGCCCAAGCACCAAATGCATGGCTTCATCATCATCATAAATCACTCTCCCTCCTGGGATACACGATTGAGCTGCAGCCAGAGTTCATGCAGTGCATTCGAACGTATAAAGAAAAATAACATGTCAATTAAAAAAACAACAGTCAGTTTATATCTGTGTGCTTTTAAACGATTATTCCAGCACATTCTGTTGGTGTGTTTAACCTCAAAGCCTTTGTTTATGCAACAGATCCTGATTCACTCACTATTCAGTGGGTAGAAGCAGTGTTTACAAACTGAAAAGTATACTTTACATTATAATATTGCACTGGAAATCAAAAATTCCCTTAATGTATGCTGTCACAATTAATTATAAATACAACACAGCTACAGCATGGCGTACCTATAGCAAACATTTTGCAAACAAAAGTTTTAATCAAATGGAGCGCTGCTGCTGTCATGTGAGTTTTATACCTCAGTCGCCCACATAAGGCCAATTTGAGGTACTGTATAATTACACTCACTCCACAGTAATTCTCTGCTGTTTCACTTCATGAATAATCCCGCATTGTGATCGGCAGGTAGGCAAGCTGTGGGCAAATCCACAAACAATATTATCAGCCCACACGCAATCATGCAATCACTGGGTTTTATAATAACAGTGGTGAACATGCAGTATGTGTGCCGTGACGGCTTGTGAAAAGTGATATGTGACAATTTAAAAAACACCTACACACCCCACCGGCAGAGCGCATATACTCTAAGGATCTGACTGGGCTGGGCTGGGGGGGGGGGACCAAAGTCACTCCATTTATTAATGATATGACTTCAACTCAATATCAGTTAAAAACCCCTGAAAATGGATACAAGGTAGTGCAGGATGAGCGAGGCAAACAGTTCTATAAATCCTCTTTTCACTTCCTGGAAATGTTGTCGGTATCAAAGAGCTTTGTAAGACTGCAGGCACGTCTGTAAATCATACAGAGAGGAGCAGAGCTGTTATAATTGCTTTGCAATGCCTGTGATGCCCCACCGGATTATCCATGTCATAGCTTATTGCTTTTTCATTGTTAAGTGCCTCGTAAAAACAGCATCGATACATGACCATTGATTTGTGCACGGCTGGGTAAGCTCCCCCAGATGGTGAACATACATGATACACATGCACACGCAATAGAAAATACAGAGAGGGGGGGTAAGGAGGAGTTGGACGCAGTCGCACAGATAAGAGGATGCCAGCATCAGATCTGCCTGAGACCCCCACACTGGCCTACTGAGACACAGGGATGAATAAATGGATGTGTCCAGATGGGCAAGAGAGGAGGTGGAGAGGGAGACTGCAAAGGGAGGGTGGAGGGTGTCGGTGGGAGAGGGGGAGAGGGGGAGAGGAGCCCCCATGCTGCTGGATGCCGCATGGTGCTGACTTTAAAACGTAGCTTCTTGTCACAAGCGGGCGAATGCATGCGAGTGTGCATGTGCGCCGAGCATTGTCTGTATTAGCTCAGCCCCAGTTCCCACATCCTGGCTGGTGGTCACACAGTCGCACCACCCCACACACACACACACACACAATACAGAGGCTTATCACAGAGAGCAGAACACTTCTCTGATTAATAAGCTATGGCACTGCAGAGTCAGAAGCCAAAAGAATCCGCTCTAACCAAATCTGGTTAGCTCCAGGCTGCAATCTCCCCCCTCTTCCAAAAAAAAAAAAAGGGGAACAAAAACGAAACAGAGCAGTGATATTGCTCTTCATAAATTGAAGATGACTTTATCCCTGATTTTAGGAAACCAGATCAGACCGGCCCATCTTGGCCTACCCCAGCATGCAAAAAAAGTTGAGTTCCAACATCAGCTCACCGAGACACCCCATGCGCTGCTCCTGCTCTTTCATCATCAGAACCTACTGAGACACCGAACAAGAATCTCGGCTATTATTCAATTTCCAGCCAAGCATGAATATTAATTGTTTTGTCTGAGCAAGGGCCAATCTCATCACCAAAGAAGACTAAATGTTGTTCATTACCGTCGCAAAGCTGTCTTCATTACAGAGCAGTGTTCTTACTGTACGTGTGCGAGCGCTCAGTGGGGGTTTATCTCTCCACTATAGCTCATAGTTCTACACGTCTGCTGCTCCTCTGTGTCACATCATCGGCCGTCTAACGCAATCAATCAAGAGAAACCCATTGTGCCTCACAAAAAACCAATGAGCTGCATCAATAACTGAGCCTTCAATCCCCACCCATGAATATTCCCCTAATGAAACTCTTATCGCAACGTTGGCCTGCAAGAGCCTGTATGACGTCCGCGTGTTCCACACTTTCCGTCTCTCAAATATGGATGGCTGCAACGAGGGGCGGTGCGTCGGAGAAACAAAAAGGGAAAATTTAATAGAAAGAAAAAGCATGCAGGTGCACATTGTGGCTTTTTGTCCTTCTGCATGTACGCCGTTAACAAAAGGGCACTAGCTGACTGTATCTAATTCCCATCCCCCCCAACCCCCCCTCAAAGATGCAACAAGAGAAAGCAACGGAAGGAAATAATGGCCACGTTCACTCCTTCAAAACATCACACATGGAAGAATCGCAGTAATGTCCTCCCCTCAAGCAGCCTTCATTTCCATTAAGACCACATATCACTCTCCGGTCCCTATTAACACGGAGACCCAGGCCATCCCGAGCTTGCGCTAGCTGGAACACTTTGCACCGAAAAACAGTGTGTTCATCATTTGGCCTCCCACTACTGCCATTAACTCTGTGCTAAGACCATTATTTAAACACTGAAAGCAGCGAGAGTAATTTGGAGCAACGCAGTGCCAGCTCCAAAGTCTATTCTATAGCCGCAGCTGCAGTGTGTAGTCTGGAATCTGTCGAGGGGCCAGTAAGTGACGCTCCATTGAGCCTCCACAAACAACACAAGACAGAAATGAACCACTGAGGCAGGAGAAAAGGGGGGATGTTTTTCCTTTAAAAGAAAGAAGATGGATGACAAAGCACAGTGGAAAGGGAGACGAGGAAAGAGACAATAGAGAGCAGAGGAGAGAACTGGGGAAAGGAGAGGAAAAAGTTTCTGCTTATGATGTATTAAGTCATATATTGCACGTATGCACTATGGGGGCAAATGCATCGTCGGCCGGGTGACACAACAGAAAGGCACAACTGGCTTTTAATAAAACAATACAGCAACACAAAAGACGCATGTGACCCATAATCCATAGGCTTTGCACTCGCTGTGAATCACATGGATCCCCCCCCTACCTGTGCCATCTCTCATGCTTTTGCCCACGAGCACGCACACATGAACGCAGCCATACAGTGCGGCGCATCCCCTCCCCACAGAGCACATCATCCACCTCAACAACAACAGCGATATTTACAGCCAGGCACCCCCAGGGAGGCCAGGTTTCTTGTCACGAAGCCGGCCCCTTCTCAGCACACACCGAGCTGTAGGTGACTTCAACGATCGCTTGCCAGTCTGAGAGAGAGAGAGGGAGAGAGGACAGCTATTCTGGACTGCGACAGGAAGCACGACGCTGGTGTGAATCCCCGCATCCCAGGCACTTCAATCCTCGAGAAACAATAACCGAGGCCCGGCCTTTGACGTCAGCGTGGTCGTAAAGGCAGAGACGAGGCTAGAGATTAACGGGAGCTCTCTGAGGGGGGCAGACCCTCTTCCTGTTGCTAGGAGGCTCTAAGTGTCTCATCCTTTGATGGCGGACTGTTGTCAGAAAAAGAGAAATATTTAGAGAGCTGGATGGAGAAAGACGGAAACAGTACGAGCTGAAAATAGGATGCTCTCTGGCAGGTCACAGTGTTCTCTGTAGTTCACTTAACCAGAACCTTTTGTTCATTTAACCATATTAGGAATGGGTAACAGATTCCAGCCTGCAAGACAGAGCATCATTCTTCTAAATATACAGAGCAAATGGCCTATTCTGAAATATTTAAATAGATCGCTGGCAGTCTTTAATTTCATCACAGATTCCTCGTTGTTGCTCAGTAGGTGATGCTGTACCCCATAATAGGAGGATTGACACCTGCCAATTTCCAAAATTATTACCATCACTTTCCCAGACTTCACATCTTTATCCCTCACAGAGAATCTACAGACCGGTGATAAATTTAAGTAATTTAAGGAAGCCACTTTGTCATGTTCTGGTTGGTATTTTGCTGGCATGGTTTGGATTCACCCGTCCACTTAGAGAAAAGGGGTCTCTGCAAATCAATACAAACTTGTTCTGAGTATCCTATGAGGAAAAATTTCCAGGACGGTAATAAAGGAGGATCTTTTATAAGAATCCCTCCAGTAGATTTCCAGATTCTTGTTGAATCAGCGCCCATGGTGGCACAACACCTTCCAAGACACTTTTGTTGTTTTTTCTTCAGTTTCTCACCCCCCCTGTGTCTCCTATATGCATCAGCACATACTGTAAAACATGACCCTACACGTCACTTTTCTCATGCGTAATTTCAGTGTTTTGTTAGGAGTATATTATTAACTGTACAAAACTCCACAAAACTCCAAAGTCACACTATAGCATACAGTAAGTGAGGTCAATTATATCAGTAGTAACAGCATGTTTTCTATTTCTCTGATTGTGGACATTGAAATAAGTGGAAGTGCTCTGACACTGATTATAATAGAAAAGCATCTTTTTTCTCGTCTTATCAGATGGATATGAGCCCCAATTAAAAAATCAGCCCCCGCCAGGTCGGCTGATGACAACACAAGTCAAACTGCACGCAGAGAGTGGAAGGTCAAACGGGCTGCCCAGTCAGCAGAACGCTGGACTGTCCACTTTCACGCCGATCCGCACGTGTGTCTTCATGTGTGCGGAGGGTGGAAGCAGCAGGCCGCTTTATGATGCACAGTCTTTTGACACCTTGGCAGAAGTTGCTGACTCCCTTGTCGGGAGGCTTTGCCCTTTGTGAGCAGAAAGAAATCCAGATTATTAGAGCTTTAACGGCGAGCAGCCCCTCCTGTTCAGCACATGTTTGGAACAAACAGATGCACTGGCAAAGTCACATGTACACGCAGGGGTGGAGGTATTATTGCAGACTTGAGATGGACAGACGTGGCGCGAAGGCAGAAGTTTTCCCTGTAAAAGCTTTACGAGGTGATCGCGTTTAATTAAATGTTCTGAAGTGTTGTGAAAGAAAATAAAAATAGACACTATTACCCTAAGTATAGGCCTTTTCTAAGAGTCACCTCCAAACTGTGCTGGAAAGTAACACACAGAACAAGGCATAATAAGAAGAAGTATTCAGGGCTTGCCTATTATTCTTAAGACATTTCTGGATTATCAGCCTGCTGATCATTTGAAACATTTATGCAGCTATAAAATGGAAAGTAGATCTTTCGTCACTTGCAGTCCTGTCTCCTGCATTGGCACTCTCTGTGAATCCTTTTGGCATTGACATTTCCATTGTTTAATCATGAATTTGATCTGAACCTGAGACAAGAGGTTTAGTAGCCTACTTTGGTTGGCAGGGAAACCCTACTGGCAGAATATTCTATTCTCTTCTTTTTCCTAATTGATTCATTGGAGGTAGCGCTGACTGGTAATTGGTGCTCTTGCTGCTGGCTGTAGACAACATAGTCAAGGGTGAACTGGAAAAATTAAGAGAAAGTTGCAAGTAAAGGGATTTCTGCTGTAAATATCAGTATCTTTTTGTCCTTAGCTTTATGGCAAACTGTGAAGGATACGCTGCTTTAGTTTCATCCTTCAACGCTGCAGGAGAAAGGTAAGGCAAAGTAGGAATTCGGATTAAATTGCAGCCCTTTAGAAATAACAACTAAACTAACAACCTAATACTAAGCTAATTTTGTTCAGCAGCTTTCTTCCCTGAATCCTTCTTAAATGAAGTTCCAAATTTTCTACTCATAATAATATACTTATATATGGCATAGAACATTACTGATTAGTATTTATATTTGCTGTATTTTACTCAGCGGCTAGTTATGATTATATATTAATCAAAATACAGCAAAACTTAAGTTATATTTCTGTTCTACTTATTACATTTTCCATTGCTTGCTAAGCATTTAAACAGGATTGCCTCTTAAGGGATGATGATAAGGCTCTGGTGTAATATTTATGGATGTTTCAGAGAACACGTGTCTCCGGTGAGTAGCCTAAATTCTAGGAATCACATTAGACTTTCCATTTACTATAAAGGTGCACGGTCATATAATCTGTACCCTCATGTCCACATGCAGAAAAAAAAGAAACAAATACCCTCAAACAAACAACTGTCCCCTTCGATGTAATGCTCTGGCAGATCGGTGGACAACAAAATCCAGCGAGTGCACACACGTCAGCAGTCAGTCGATTCAGATTTGCGGGGGAATATCTCAGCGCGAGCCCCGTTGCTGATTTCAATACGTAACTCGGCTGTGATTTATAGACTTAATCCCCCACAGGCCTCGTGTACAGCCAGCTCTAATGAAACACATTGGTTTGGATGGGATCTGAAGAGTCCAGATAGCTGCTGCGCCATGTGGAAAAAGAACATATGGATCCGCGGAGCTCCTCTCCAACATTCCTGAACAATCTGGACAGGACATTGAGCATTTTATCACCACCAAGGACTCAGCAGTTGGACTGTTGAGCTGCCTGCTCCCCAGCGGGATAAGCATCCTATCTGTCCTCTGGAAAAACAGGAAAAGACCTCTCGCACAGTGCTACTGTGAACTCATGTTCTGTATATTTATCTTAATCATATTCAGAGGCTCTTTGAAACATAGCGCACAGCTGATACAGTGTAATTTAAAACTTCGGCGGGCTTGCTGTGCCAGAAAAACAACTTGCACTGAATCTAGTTGTGGCCTTTTTCAGCATCATCTTTGTCTTCCTTGACCTGTGAGTCACTCTGTCCATGAGCGAGAGGAGCCATTTGGATTAGCAAAAACAGTTTAAAGCTCGCTTGTTGTGAGATCATCTGAGAATATGTCATCAGTTCCACTCGCAACCTTGGGACCCCGAATGGACTCCGCATTAGATCCAGCGCACACTGCAGAGCTTAAGTGATTAGCCACCATTAGAGCATTTTATATTGAGAAAACAGGGAGAGGAAAAGGAGAGGAGAGGAGAGGAGGACCACAGTGGTAGTCACTGTGCCATGGGCATTGTATTTCAGACAACATTCATCATGCTATCAGCTTCCTTATTATAAGGCCTCAGTGTGGGAAGACGTATGTGGCATACTGGCCAAACCCTACACTGCCCTGAGCTGCAAATGCTTACCTCTTTTTCTATTTTCAGAACAACAAATACCTCCCCTCTAAGTAGAAAAGAACAAGTGGCTGGTTGTTTGTGAGGTTATCTAGGGCACAGTGACCACAAGTTTCTGCTGCCAGGGTCTTCTGCAAGATCTTTCTCATAGGTGTCTCAGACGAATAACAGCTAGAGAGAGCTAAGAGAAGCATAAAAAAACATTCGAACCCCCTTGTTTGCAGTTTATTATTCAGCTTTAAGCATCAACCACGGATCCGTTATTTTGCAAAGCTGCACAATCATTTTTCCGCAGACTCCAGCAGGTGTCACTCTAACCTGTGATCTCCGGCGCAGACATTAGCGTTGCAGCCTCCAACCAAACCTGGCCGGGGCAGCGAGAGGTGGGGTCAGTCAATCAGTCATTCAGTCATTGCTCTGCCTTCACCGCGAGCGAGTTCACCAGAGGTTCAACCCTGCACAGCAGAGGAGTGTGAAACCCAGTCTGCCTGCCACACTCTGGTCTGCTGAACCGGCCCCCAGGGGGAAAAATGTTTTCTCTCCACTGCTTAAAAAACGCCCCTACCTCTGATTTTTTTTCTTTTTTTTCCCATGCATTTTGTGTGCTAAACAGTTTTGGCCAAGTGTTTGAAGTGATTTGGAGATAACAATCATTAACGCTCTTTGACTGGCTTTTGGCACAGACCACTGCAAGAGCATTCATCTCAAATGGAAGAGGAGAGACATTCTTGCCCCTGAAAACAAGGGAAGCCTTTTGATTTCCCAGGGCATGCATGGCTTGCGCTGTTCGCAAACCTTAGACAGGAAAGAAACGGTGGGCCTTGCAGCACCTGAGAAACCGCCGGCAGCCAGCGTTTCAAGGACACAACCTTTAGTTTGTTTTGCCATGAAGTGAAGTTGAAAGTGTGGGCGTAATTCGCTATTTGTCTCTGGACTTTGACTTCCTCTAACCCTGTCATTTCTAATCTTGGGGGCACAGCTGCTTTCATATGCATATTATCAATGTCATATAGCATGTTAATCTTCATTTAAGTCGATAGCAGGTTACATAACTTTCACAGCAGCTGCACCTTCACAAACAAGACAGGAATTTACATGTTCTGGACACAGTTTCTCTTTCCTTCCTTCTCTCTCTTTCTCTGTGCATATGTGCCTGTGTGTATGTGTGTGCACGCATAATAACAGCACCAAAAGGGAAATGATAACACCGCTTTTAGTAGTGAAGTAAGTTGGATGAAAAGCACTCATACTGTACCCAGCTTCTCGCCAGCTGAAGGAAAAGTGCTACATCTTAAGTGGTTAATGTTCATCTCGCAGTGGAGGAGCTGAAACCTGGTGTGCCTCTTTAAGCTACAACATACACAGCAGTGCTCTGTGCTTGCAAATAAGGTTTTGCCGTAGCACTTAGCAGCGCTCGGAGAGGAGGGAAGAGTGCAGGAGGGGCTGCGTTGGCTTCTTTCTCTTTTCTTTCAGTGCATCGGTGATCAATCATCCAAGGCATGCTAATTCTGATCAGCGCGCGCATGGAGGCCGAGTCGACTTTCCCACGTGGTGTTCAGACGCGGTTTTGTGTATACTGATGACAGTAATATGTAGACTTAAGAAAGTAAGACTTCACACACCGAATTCCCCTTGTTTGACATTTGAAACCCCTGCTGGCGTGCAGGTTCAATTTCATTTCCAGAGGTCAAAACACAGAGTGTGCACGGTAAATATATATTGTGCACTGGGACAAGAAGTCATGAGGCCTTTATTCATGAATTGACTGCACTTTTTGCTGGCTTGTATTAGGGACAGAGCCTGTGATGGGACAGAGTGGGCCTGTGGTTTGAGTCCTATCTCTCTGCCATTTAACTTAACCTGTGCTGCACTAAGATGCAGTAAAAAAAAAAAAAATCTTGCACTGTCCTTCAGTTTTGTTGACACTCAAACAGAGAGTAGCTGTTGTGTTGACTCCTACTGTGATGCTTCGGTGACGTCACTGAGTTGAACTTCCACTCCTGACCGCAACATTTTTCATGTTGTGCAATGTGGAATCAGCAGAAAAACACAACTTTTTTTTTGTTAAACCACAAATCTTTATGCTTAAGGCCTTTTGTTTCTGTCAACACTTTGGGTAACAGTTTGTACTATTACATGAAATGCTTTTAATGGGCTTTGATGTTCTGCTATCATGCCGGTCAAACTGATAACCCAACAAACCACTGACATAACACTGTGTCAGTCTTTATTATCCGGTAATGCAGCCCTGGTTTGTATCCACTTTATTAACATCAGTGATCGCATTTACCACTTTAAAAAAAGTCAGATCATCAATGCCCCCCCAGAGCAACAGTAGAGCAGTGGCTACTTTTAACTGGTCTAGGCCGGTTTTACCAGTTAGCTCGAGCCAGAACATATTTACTAACCTGCAGAAAGAACCAAAAAGATGAGGAATAGTTTGATTGACACGGACAAACACCCCCCTTCCCCCCCTCCGGCTTCAACATGGCGTACATTTAGAAATCAGTTACAGCCTCAATGATGGAAAAAACAAAACAAACGGAGAATGAAGACAGAGAAGATTATTGTGAAGAAGTTGTATACATGTCAAATGAAACGGCATCTGAAAGGGAAGGAAAATGTGTGAAGCTGAAAGATTGTATGACAGGAAAAAAAACAGACAGTGCTGTTTATACTTGATGTGTCAACATTTTGAAGGATGACTCTGTAATGATTATGTAATGAGTCAGCTATTATATTTGAAGCGTATTAGTCATAGCATGTACCATATCTAACAAGCAACCTCTTGCTACTTGAAATGGAGACAGCGAGTGCTACTTTCTTTTTAGTATATGCTACCTCGGATTGGGTTTCGCTACCTGACTAATTTGTCTCATGCAGATGAGTTGTTTGGTTTCCATGGCGACCAGCCACTTATTTGTTCCAGCAGCTTTTATCTGCAGCCTTTCAGAGCTCTCGCCCTTAGCCCTCCACGGTGACCCAAGAGGCCACGTCTGTCCCTTTCCGTTTCAGAAAACATCATGTCAATGATAAACCCATCAGTAACGTCTAGAGAACCGTCACAGGCTGAGCGGTAGCGAGAACAAGAAGCACGAAAAAGAGACGCACGGAGACATAAGACAGGACGTTGCGACACAAGAAGAACACTTTGAGAAATGCACTGCTGAACACTCAGAAAAAAATAAATAAAAAAAGAGAAGCAGTTCAGTGTGCTCTAGATTTTATAAGGCATGACAAATTGCCTGGTTGGTGAAAACAGTAGCATGCATCGGTGCGTGTGAAGCATATGGGATAATCATTTACAGCTTTTGGGTTGAAATACCATAGCTCAATCAAAAAGGTAGTCAATGCCAAAATCATTGTCAGGCAGATCTAAATTCTGTTTACTCTGCAGAGATGCCTGGTAAACCACCAGTTCTCACAGCAGGAAAAACATCACACTCGTACATACCAGTGCAAACCACAGAACGACTTTGTAAAAAAGAAGACGCAGCGTTTGTGTAGAGCAACTGTCATTCATCTACCTAGATGGGAATCTCTTTGTTTTCTTTCTCTTATATATTTCCTCTTTAAGATAGTAAATCCTTGTAAGTGTGAATGATTTAATGGCATATAAGTGGGTTCTTCTTACGGAGTTAATTATGATGTTTGTCGCTGAGAGGAAATTCTTCAAGTAATCCAATTTTACACAGTCAAGGCTACAACATGACCATGCACTCACACAAGAGTTTACAAGAAACCGTACAGGGCTGGTAACATGCAGAAATCACCAAATGTTTCTGACTCCAGGGCATCAAGGTACGTAGCAAGATATTTTGTGGCTTACTGTAATTCCTTCTGAAAGGCATTGAGCTGCACATGTTGCTTTACATGCATGCCAGATTTAGTATGTTACACATGGAAACAGATTGACTGGAACACTATGCCAAACTGGACTACATAATGCTTTTATTTAGACATGCTTTTTCCCCTCAAACAAATCTCGAAACGTCAAACAAACTAAGCCGGGTAAAAAGCGATTTTCCCATAGAGACGTTCATTTAAAAGAGGATGATGTCATGCACGTCATTGAACCGAGAAATGACCCCGGTTCTAATATGTGTGAGGTAATAATTGGGCCTGTGGGACCGAGCGGTGGAGTACAGCAGTTTGGTCTGAATCAGCACAGCTCTGCTATTTCAGTGCTAAACAAAAGGTTAGAGGTCAGCAACAACTGAGTACATTTTCCACTGACACGGGAGAGGCAGAAGAAAAAGCAAGAAAGAGAAACGGGAGGGCAGCTCGACTTAGAATTAATTTAATGTGCATGAAACCCAAATATGCACATTAAAAAATGGCAGGATGCATCAATAGAGGACCACCTACAGGATGTAACTCAATTTTAGCAAATAATGTAACACCAAGCAAGCAATGGAACATAATTAAAGAGTGGTAATAAAACTGTTTAGTGTGTGTATTGGACTCCTCTCCTGTTTGTGATTTTCGCAGACAGGAGTTCAAGGTGTAGCCGCAATGAGGGGGGCATCTGGTGTGAAGATCAGCAGGTTGCATTTCTGCTTTTTGCGGGTGACATTGTCCTCATGGCACTGTCGCAGGGTGGTCACCTCCGTAAAACCTTGAACGGTTTACAGCCGAGTGTGATGCTGCTGGAATGTGGGTCACCTCCTCCAGTGCTGATTCCAAAGTTCTCACCCAGAAAAGGAAAACGTAAAGGACGGCATGCTCCCTTCAGGTGAATGAGAAGAGTCGCAGGTGGCTGAGGTCAAGAGTCTACGGATCTTGTTACAAGTGATGGAAAAAGGGACTGTGAGATGCACCATAAGTTGCTTCTGCGATGATGTGGTCACTGCACCGTCTCGGTTTACCTACATCCCCTTGGTCGTGACCTTTGCATAAAGGTTAAAAGAAGAAGATTGTGAATACAAGCAGCTGAAATTAGCTTTCTCCGGGGTCAGGCGAGAAGTTTGGGAATCCAACAGGAGCTCAAACTAGGCTCTGCCACACTGGGAGACACCTAAGATGCCCCTTGAGTTACTCCCTTCAGAAGGCCACCAGGCATGGCCAACCGAGGGAGACCCACTGGAGGGATTATATCTCCCAGGTGGCCTAAGAAGGGGATCCGCCAGAAGGAGCTGGAGGAAGTTGCAGGAGACAGGGAGGCCTGGATGTCTACTACAAAGCTGAATGGACTAAGCAGTTTTGGAGAATGAATGAATGGAAAGGTTCGTAGCCTGCAGTATGTGAGGCACAAGCATAACAATTGCTATACAATAATAGAACAGAAATTGGCTGCATATTGTGTATATTATTATTATTCCATTCTCATGCAACACTAACATTATGTGTGTAAGTTAATTTGGGTTTTTTGTGCACTTTGACCATCCTTCTGTTGAATTTGAGGCATATATGTAGAAATGTGTGTGTCCTCTAACTCTGCAGGCTGAGTCAACACAAACAGGGAGCATCCACTCCTCACAGAACTCACTTGATGCCTTTTATGTTTCATTTTATTGCCTTTTATGTTTTATGTAAAGCGCTTCGAATTGCCTCGTCGTCAAAAGGTGCTACACAAATAAACGTGCCTTGCCTAGTAAGCAAACACGCACAATGAGTCTCCATAATTACAGAGGCTTTAATTCTATCTATGCTATGCATTTTTCGCTGCTTAATAACAGTTTATAGTCTTCAAGCATATGGTGTCACGTGACAGAGGGTGAAAAAAAGATGTCACTCGGAGGCTGTTATTGAAGGTGACCTGGGACGACGTGTTTATCCAAAAACACTAAATGGAAAAGCAGTCCATAAAAAGACACAGAGTAGCTCTGAATTCAGTTTTACACTGTTACTCATATTGCTGTGATATTTAATGCACACATGCTGGACATAATTACTTTATATGTCCAGCAAAGCTTTATAATTTGTGTTGAATCACTTAATTAAAACAGACAATAAAGACAAATACAAGCTGATGTGAGGTGGACAGATCGTTCATTATGTTGCTACAGCGTGGTTATTCCTATGCTTTCAAATTCAAATGTGTTTAAGTGCTCACCTTTTGTCCCTCAAACCTTTTCATCTGAATTGAAAATTGAGCTTTTCTAGGACTTGGCAGTTTAAGAATCCAACCAAGGACTTCCACTTACATGAAGGTAATTCTGCAGCACAGCGATGGCCATCATGAAAATGTAAATACACTTAAAAACTCCAAGTGCAACACACAGAGGTGGTGAAGATAAGAAACAGTTAGCTGTCAAACTGTGCTGTGTTTCCTGTACCTGAATAGCCAGTATCAGTGGAGGCCGTGGAGGTAAAGTTGGTTCTGTGTCCTACTGCTTTTACTTTAAAAGTGAAATCTTCAATATTCTAGTTTGGGTGGCCGACATGCATGCTTATATTAATTATTAATCTGGCCGGCTTGTTGTGCAGCAGGCTACACAACGTGCAACACCACAACCGGTGTGCTGTCGTCACTGGGATTTGCAGCTTTGGCCCAAAATTGTCCAACATGATGAACCTCGGGAAGGGGAGCTGCATTAATCCAAAGTAATTGCCCCGGACCATCTGTCCGCCTGTCAATGTGTTTGTTCAACAATTCATCATATGTCCATCTGTTGCATGCGATGTCTTCAAAACCCATGACTGGGTTTAGATGAAACTTCAGGGTGCGATTGCTGCATTAGAACATTTTGAAAAGCAGCACATACCAACCTGAGAAGGGAGCTAAGGGGCTGGTTTAATTACCTGTTGCACATGTTGTGATGGAAGTCTTTATAATTTTCAATTATTTCTTGACAGCTGAAAACCTTGTAGGTCTTGTTATTGTCTTTCTCTTTTCTTTTGCTAAGACACAATTTGGGAACACAAACAGTGAAAAAGATTTTATAGAAGTTGCCAGTTTCACTTGAAGCCCATGCCAGGAAGTGAAAGGTGAATTTGAACTTTTAAGTTATTTCCCAAACTGTTGGGAAACGCCATTAACAGAGCTACATCCTGCTTCAACTTGTGTGCAGTTTTATAGCTGAGAGTAAACACAGTTATGCAACATAATGAATGTCTATAATAAACATTATGAGTGTTCACATTTTCTATCCATAAATAAGTCACCACCTCTAAAATCTTTACACTAAACCAACTGGGTCAAAAATTACTGAATAAATTTAAAGAACCTGACTTTTAGGAAACATTGTAGCAGAGGGGGGATGATATGTCTCGCTGCTCTGTTTGACCGTACTTACAACTAGACAGAAAAGCCTCAGGGAAGCACAATGGAAACGGCATTTATTTGTTCCGACACAGTAAATCAGACGTTTCTTATTAGATTTGCGGGAAATAGGAGAACAATTTCTCTTGTTTCTCTTTTTTGGGGGGCGTTTCAACCCCGCTGAGTGTCCTCACAGTGTTGTTGTAAAGTTGCATTTATACCGCACACATTTCCTAACCGTTTCCTAATTCTCTTTAATCCCCACCACAGCCCTGCAGAACCTGTTGGTTGGTTGGTTTTATGGTTTTTGCCAATGCAGCAAGAAAACATCAGTGACTACAGTTGTTTATTTTAAAAGAAGGGAAAAAAACACAATGTTGGCATCATTAAAATTCACTCAGTGATGGTGTTCTGCATCTTTCATTGTGTCAAGGTGGTGTTTTGAGCCTCTTATGGCAAAAACAACTTAACAAACCTATGAAACATGCTCACTGTCGGAGTTCAGGAATAATTACGCACTTTTTATTTACATATTCTCAATAATGTATGAGCCAAAATATTGCCTGTACTCGTCTGCATACCTTGTACGCTCTCTGTTTTGAGGTTTTTTAATACAGCACAGTATACCGTAGGCCTCCTCAGGAACAGTCAAGTGGCTTTTGTTGGAAGTTGCATGAATAAACAATGCACTGCTGATGGGAGAATTGTATTGCTGGGTGTTTTAATGCTAAACAAAATACGTCACACAACCCTGTGGGCCTCTCAGACCTAATTTTACGCCTATATCCTGCAGTTACATCACAGGCGCACACATGCAGTGGTCAGCTCTATATGATGTGATGCACAGGCTGCAGGCTGTGTGACATACTTAAACTGAATGAGTAATTGCATAACTCTGTGCAAAGCTGTATGGCTTAGGACATGCACAGCTCATCGCTGATTAGTTTTTCACTGAGACAATGGAAACCTTTGATGAAACACAGTTCTAAAGCCTATATATGCATAGTTGCACTACTTTATGCATTCTCCTGCATTTCCTATATTGCTCTTTAATCAATTATCTGAGTGGTGAATCCTACTTTGTCAGGGCTCCAGGGGTTGCAATTGCTCAACTCTATGCACTAGTATGAGAACAACCGCCCACATGTCTGGATCGACATGTTTAATTTAGAGGTTTGGTGTGCATATTGCTGCGAGTGCAGGATCGCTGGTAAATGACAGATTACTCACATTTGTGTGAGCCTATGTAATCCGATTCCAGTTCATTCTGTGCAAATCTCATGTCGTCATACTGTAGGAGCGCTTCGGCTCCACGCAGGCATGAGCAATCCACCCACAGAGCCATCCAACCCAGATGCACTTTGCACGCCTGTGAGTAATGTCAACAGCTGTTTGACGACGCAGCAGCAGAGCCTCGAGTCACATCGTGTCCGAATAATTACATCAGATAGCGTTAATTAGCATATTTATAATTACCAAGTGCTTTGTCCATTGGTTATGAGACGGTGTGTTCTTCTTGTTGTCACAAAACAGCTGTTCTGGTCCTTAGACTGCACTGTTTGTGTTTTCAATCAATTTAGTGTTTAAAAAAAATCAAAGAAACCAAATACAAAAAGTAACTTGTAGCATTGCAATATTTTTAATATTTCTTCCATATTCAAAAAGGAGCCAGATAAAACATGCAAAACAACTCAAACAATAGTTGTCTCTCATTATCATAGTGGGACTTTTAATAGAATTGCAATGGCACTATACATTTTCATCTGAAATATACATGTATATATACTTTTAATCCAATCTGACTTTTACAGCACTTTAATAATTCCTTTTTAATTGTGTTGTAAAAAATGTTCCAATATATTTTTCTTATATAAAGCATACAAAGCTTCTTGTGTTTAAATTATATCACATTTTAAGACTTTATCTTTAATGTTTAAATTAGGCATATGCTTTTACATAATACATCATTCTAGGGTCTTAACTTTAATATTTGAATTAGTCAGGTACATTTTTTATAATAAACATACTGTAGGTTTAATATTAAGTTTAACATTTAGTTTATTTAATATTGTTTTTTATTTATTCTGTTCGTAACTTTATTTATATTTAGTAAGTTTAATATTTAAATTACTCAGGTAAACTTATACATTAATTCATATTGTAGAGGCTTAACCTTCACATTGTGATTAGTCTGGTAAACTAATATAAATATAATATAGTGTCTTAACTTTAATATTTATATTAGCTAATTTTATATATATTTTAAAAAGATAATATAAGTTCACATTTAAATTATATATTTAAAAAAAAATTCTGGTAAAAATTAAAACAAATATATTGTATGACCTTAACATTAATATTTGAATTATTAAGTAAGTTATATGTAACAAGTAATATTTTAAGGACTTGATCTTAATGTTTATATTTGTCAAGCAAGTTAATACAATACATATACTGTAGTGTCAACTTTAATATCAAAATAAGTCATGTGAAATTATGTAATAAATAAACTATAGGGTTTTATAACCTTTATATTTTACTTAATCTGGTAAATTAATATAATGAATACATGGCAGGGCCTTAACCTTAACATTTTAACAGTAATTTAATTTATCTATTTTTTTTTTTTAAAAGTACCTTGTTTTTTCAATGTGGTGCATAAATAACTGTTACTTGAAAAGAATAAAGCCCCATATAAAAGCCTTATGCGAATATAAAGGTATATTATTTTATTTTCTCTCTTTTTAAGCTTCCAAACATTAATCTGAATGATCATTTTATTGTGTGCTGACATAAAGATGATGATTATTTTTTATTATTATTCCAGCCCTCCACTGTTTGTTTTGGAGCCCAGGGAGCGCTGCATCTCCTCCTCTCGCCTCCCATCGACTCGCTCGACGCTCGACTCTCTCACTGTACACCAAACTCGCTGCGCTCTGACCACTGCAACTTTTGCAGAGACTCCTCACTCCACAGACATGTCGCACAATAGCTGAAGTAAACCTGTCATCGTGGCTCATCATCCGAGCCCAGAGAGACGCACCTCGGGCGGGATTCGAGCCTCCGTCTCCGCTCTGCTTTTCCTCCCCTTTGCTCGGATCGGACCGTACTGTTTGCAAAAAAAAGAAAAAAAAGGGAAAAACGCCTGGATATAAATTATGAGCATTTTCCTCACTAATGAACTGGGCCAGTAATGCAGGAGACCGCGGCGACCCTCTCGTCAGTGTTCCAAGATGGCAGATTTTTATTGAGTTTTGAGCAGAAATCTCGCTTAATTTTTTGCCATGAATAACAGGAATCCTTGCACCGATGGCCCCTGTATACGAAGGTAAGGTGGTTTGGGAACATTCGCTGTGTTTTTTCCTCCTCCTCCCCCTGTGCGGCTGTGTACTGTACCAATTGTGATACAATTGAATTGCGGCTCATACGGAGGAGAGGCTGCAACGCATCTCCTCCTTTCTCTCCAGATCTAAAACACACATTAACATCATATTTCCGAAACTTAACCCGCGAGTGAGGCTTGTCAGATTCCCCCGGCAGCTTTGTGCGTAATAGCGCTTTTGGCCACAGTTGAAGCAAAAAAATGCTCAGGCGTTAAAATAGCGCTGATAAGACTCCGGAATAAGGTCAAATGCAAGCCCTGCGTTTACACACACACACACACCTCCTGGCACCTGGACGTGTTGTGTTTTGGAGTCCTCATGTTGGAAATTATAAGCAGACGACAGGAGAGGGAATGGAAGAAGGTCGGAGCCCCGATCCCGGTCCCATGTCTCGCCTCTCGCATTCATCTCCCCCCCACCACCTCTCCTCTCCTCTCCTCTCCTCTCTCCTCTCATCTCCCAATTATTCCACGTCAATCCAACAACTGTGTGACTTTTAATGCTTTTGGCGCATCGCTTCATGCGTGTGTTTGTCTTGCGGAAACGAAAGGCGAGCTTAAAACACGGGCATATTCGCTATCGCTGCAGCATTGTGGCTGTGACTAATCCAATTGAGAGAACGCTATACCCCCGCATGCTTCTCTAAATTATTTGCTGGCATACAGTTTTTTTAAAATTATTATTATCCTAAGAGAGTCATGCACACACACATACACAGTTTGCTCTTTGCAGTGTAAGGTGGGTTATAAATTTAAAAAGAAAAAACAATCGGCCCATTATGATCCATGCATTATCGAGGTCTGGTCCAGCTGCAACTACACCAATAATCCCCCCCTCCCAAAAAAAAAGGTTAAACAGTATAAAGGGAGGTGTGACGGAGCAATAAAATGTCATGCAATTTGCTTTGAGTTTACATTGTGATTTCATTCAGTTATGCATTATTCAGAAGTACTGTAGCCCGGAGAGATGCTCCTCAGACGCACGATAAGGACAGAAAGCCAGTTTCTGTAGTGTTTATAAAGGGGAACAGAGGTAGGCCCACACACATGCTGATCACATGCACATTGAATAGTGGCAACAGAAATGATAAAGCCTGGATGTTTCTCGTATTTATTTTGGAGCATGTTTTAATATCTTCTTCTACTCTATAGTCCCTCTGCTGGTATTAAAGGGAACCCCTGCTTTTGTGCTTTGAAATTACAATTAAGAAAGAAAAACTACTGGAAAGTAACACTTTAACACATTTTAAAGTGTCATAACAGAAATATCATGACTTGTCCGATGGGCTACTATATAAGATGCAAAGTGCAATAAGGTTGCTGCGGACTCCTTCCTGGAGAGCTGTCAGATCCCTGCAGGAATATTGTAGTGATTTTTCATTAGGGGCTGCCGAAGCTTAGAGCCACAGTCCAGGACTGTGGCGCTTTCGACATGAAAAAGAAAGTTGAAATGAGACTCCTATGCAAAAGGTAATTAGTGTAAATTACATTCCCTGGCTTTTCCCTTCACCACAGAGAGGAGGAGAAGGGGAAGAGAAAGAGGCAGCAGGGGGAATTAATTACCTTGCCTGTCCTCCTCGGCGTTTGGAGAGGACTGTTATGTAGAGCAGTTATGGAAATGGTCAAAGTCTCCGGTGGAAAATAGGTTTTGGGGGGCCCTTGACGTAGAATAGGGCCGGCTATTATGGTAATTACTCACCCTTGGCTACGGGGCAGCTAATAACTTAAATCTATATGGTTAACTACTTCCTCGGATTGTTTAAAGTTGAGCTTGTTGAGGGAAAAGCACGCTTGTTTTTTGCGTGCCGGGCATGCTGATGTCATATTTCTAATCATTTATTAGTAATAGTTTGTTTAAAGGAGGCAGGGATTTTTCTTTTTAGGAATGCTCACGAAACTGATAGCAGGCATTGTGATTGTATCAATTTGTGTTCTTTTCCTGTTGGACTCATGTTTGCCTTCAGTCCCTCTTGGCCCGGAGAGAAGGCCATCAGGCAGACCTGCTGGCAGGAAGGGTGGTGGTGTGATCACCCTGGGAGCCTGGTCTCATAACCCAAACCGACACCTTGATGGATGTCTGATGAACGGAGCAGGTCCAGCACTCCCCCCGCTCCCCAGCTGTGGAAAAGCTAGTGTTCAGACACTGCCTTCTTGCTCATTTGCCCTCTCGCCTGGTGTGATGTGGGGGTTACGGTGTGCTCATGCATGGACATACATATGTCTCTATCTGTCTGCAAGCGTCTCCCCCCTACACAAGTCACCTCGTTTTTTAGGGCAGGCCTGCGAGAGGATTAGACAGCTGCAGAACTGGGCGACCAGGCAGGGAGGCAACTTCATTTGCAGGTCAACCAGCGCTGTCCCAGAGTGGATTCATTCATTCCCGGCCTGGAAAAACGGACAGCGTTATGACTCAGAAGTTGATGATGATGGCGGCGGTGACAGGGGCTGCGGCATCGCGGGGCAGATTAATGTTTTATCCGTCCGCGCAGCCATTATGTGTTAATGCGACTTTGAATTACCTTGTGGGTTTTCTGGGGTATGGGAAATGCACCCTGCCCTAGCTGAGGGGGGAAGTTGGCCCTCTGAGGACGGAGAGAAAGAGACAGAAGGACAGAAAGAGCAAGACTTTCTCAGAAAACTCTCCCAGTCGCCCTCCCTTTTCCCCTCACGCTTGTTTGGAGCTGCTTGATTGATATCTTCCTCGCACACCACGACCTAGGCTCAGACTCCAAGGTTGCAGCTTTTTAAACTTTGATTAGAATTGCAGGAAGAGCCGCGGGGGCCTTTGGAGGCCACGGCGGGACCACACCCCATGGCAGAGTCGAGGGGCAAGGGGGGGGGGACCGAAAAGGGTCTTTCTTCCTGATTGTTATGACAGCCTGGGTGGTGTGTTTAGCTCTTCACTGTCCACTGTGAAGAAAGAGACGGGCTCGGGGAGTGAGGTTAACTAAACAGTTGGTAGGAGATGAGGTGATGGTTAAACAGAAAAGAGCAGCCATCACCGCAAATCCTTGTAGGTACCACAGTGAATGTTTACGTCTTGCTTTTCACTTTCACTCAGTGGCCATTTTGATCTTTTTGTTGACCTGATTCATCACCTCATGACTTGTTTGGAAGAGGGTTTTTTGCTCAGAAAGGGTTATGAAAATGGATAAGCTGCCTTTACAAGTATCGCTTTTGCATTATTCAAAGCTTCCTATCTGGAAAAGAGAGTTGAGATCCAGTGTTCGGGGGATTCTTTGTGCTATTGATTTGTTGAAGCATTTAGCAGAAGAAGCTGGGGCTTTTGGAGGCAGGTAGAATGTGAGTTTTCATATGAAGACAGGGGAATATGTGAGCTCTCTGATGTGCTGAAATAGTTCACAGGTGTGATCTGAGGGTTTTTTTTTAACAGATGGGTGTGTGTGTGTGGAGGGAGGTGAAAGGGGGGGGGAGTCGGGTGGGTGAGGCAGAACTGAAATGACAGGTTAGCAGAGGCCAGTCTGACACAGGAGGCCCAGCCTTCAATATGAGCTGAGTACTTCTGGCTATTTCAACAGGCTCAAATTTTCATATACTCTTTTGCAGCAAATTTCTCAGGAGAAGAACTGCCTCCAGTACTCCGGCACATCATTCTTCTGGCTCTCTCCCGTTTTTTTTCTTCTTCTGTGCGTGGAGGAAATTTAATTGAGATGCAAGGGAACTTTGCAATTCTCATTTTCTCCTCAGTCAGTAAGCCTCCTGTTTTAGTGCTTATGCCATATGCTTTAGACCTCTCTCAGAAACAACTCTGAAAGCTCCGAGGTCCTTGAACAGAGGGGGGAGACCACATCAGTTGCTGACATTAGTTAGTTTTTTATCAAAGGGGAAGAGGGAGATTGGCTGGGATGGAGCCTCAGCCCTGTCTACTGCTTACACAAGGCATTTCCGTGTTGGTTGTCATGCATGTGTGAAGGCCTTTTTTTCCCCCCTCTTGCACTTTTGTTTCACATTGTGTATGGTGTCAGCTTGTTTGGAACAGCTGCCTCTGGCCCTGACTAGCAGTGTAACGACTCCAGGCTCTGTTAGGGAGGAAACTGGTGTAACTGGCATCTTTATTTGCTTTAGTTGGCTATTTGAACAGAGTGAAGTCGCATAAAGGGGATATCTGCGTTGAAAAACTTGGTCTTACTGTATTGTGTTGCATTGATTGCTTGAGGTGACGCTTTGAAAACACACAATCCGAAGTATTTGCATGGGTAGAAATGCACAATTTGATTTGTAAATCACCTTGGACATTATTTCGTAGCTCAGAGGGATGCCATGTCACCAGAAAAAATCTTCACCTCCGTGTATTTTAGAATCAGCTTGTAAGAAAAAAAAAACAAAAGGCTTTAGATTTAAATAACCTCACATCGCTACAAGTAATGTAGTAAGCACTAATCTGTACCTGTTAAAAAGGCTCGGTGCTGAGACTCTCTGTACCTTATGACACATCCATTGCTTTGATCTGCTATGAAAGCCACGGTTCAAACAAAGGTTCACATTTTACTACTTCTCAACACAGCACAGAGTGAATAAGGCCTTTTGTTAACTTGGGCCTGTTAAGCAGTAATTACAAAGGGATTCCTAGAGCATAAAGGACACTTTATATGCCGAGGGTGTCGAACCATAATATACATGTATATATATATATATATATATATATATATATATACATGAATGATATTGCACAGTGCAGCATCAGAATGATCTGCATTTTTCTCACATACCATTTATTGCATGCCCTCTTTGCAATCTCTCATCATCCGCCAATGACCCCCGCCAGTTCCCACCCTGCGTTTCCCTGCCCCACCCCCACATCTATCTCTTATCTGTCCTTCCATCCTGCTCTGTTTGTTGATAAGCCGAGAGGCCATTGGCCAGCACACATGGTGCCCATGTGACACTTCAGCAACAGCCTGATGGCCAGATTGGAAGCCCCCATGTATGTGTGTCTGTGTGTGTAATTGGAGGCTGGTTTGAGATGAGGTCTGGCTACTGTAGCTTTTTTGTTCTCCCTAATCATGACCCCCCAACCCCAACCCTCCCCACCCAAAAGCCCCCCAGACTCCCCCATCCTTCAGCTTCCCGCCCTTGCTAAGTCCCCCCCTGGTTTGTCTTATTGCCTCATCCCATCAGTAACCCCCCAAAACGAAAGCACCGGCTTGTTTTTGGTACACATTGTCCCAGGTCCTAATCCTATTGTTTGTGGTAGTGTCTCCTCATACCAGTCCATTTGACAATATGGAAGAGAGCTGCCAGGACAGGACTGGCTGTATTTATCTCTGGCCTTTCAACTCGACACGTCACAAATGATGCAATGAAAAAGAAAAAGTTGAACAAAGCCGGCAATGTGGTTCAAAGACAACAGATGATGCACGCTGCTACAGCTGGATGCTGAGGACAACTACCACACTGGCAGCCACTTCATTTAAACAAAAGATCCTAACCGTCTCTTCATATTACATGAGGCGCAGAGTGAAAAATGGTTTGCAGTTTTTAATCAAGCCTTTCATAACCTCCACATTTTTTTGCTCCTCTTCCAAGGGAAACGGGCTCGCATGGTGGGCGGGTGAGGATGGAAAGGGAGAGGGGTGGAGTGTTTACAGACTGATATTAAAATGAGCATAGTGAATTACACAGTAAGATTAGGGCACCAAGGTTGGGAAATTTTCAGGGATATTGCGCCTGTATTCTTTGACACAGAAACAGGCTATGGGCTTTACCATGTGTGGCCAGCCAACATGGACTAAGTGCCGCTGCCAGCCCCATCACCACTCCTGGCTCCGGCCCCTCTCAGTCATGGAAGGGAAGTGGAGCGATGGGCGGCTGCTGGCGGCCCCTTCACAGATGGCTGCAGGTACAGCGCTACGCTTGGCTGATAACCAAAGGACTTCAAAGCTCAGACGAGTGCTCAAGCCCATTTCTGTCCAGAGCCAGGAGGCAAAAGGCACAGAACAGAGAAAAGGAGACAGCAATAGACAAGGACTGGGGTAGTCAAAAGAGTCAACAGGCATGGAAATGAGCAGCTTTAGCCTTTTCCTTCTCCTCCACTCTCATATTCCCTCTCACATACAGTCATTCTCCACTTCTCATCTTCTTATTTAATCATTATAATATCTTTTTTTTCTCCTCTCTTCCTCCAGCCTGCATGCTGTGTGTTTCTCATTTCTCCGTTACCATGAAAGCGGTTGTGATGACACATCGTCACGTTAACCCGGAGTGGAAATAAAATGTGACGGTCATTGTTACAGATAGTCACGCCTCGCTCTCAAGTCATTTCTTTTCTTCTTAATTTCGTTCAGATCTGGGATTCTCTCAGGATCCTCGTATTCCCTGCAGATTTTTTTTTTCAAACAGGCAGTAAACTAACAAGTTCCACATCAAAGGAAGCAAGAGGTGAAATGACGAAATGTGGTGATAGAGATCTTTCGGTGGGTTGTAAGTTTTAGTCATGCAATGAAGCAAAATAGTCTCTGTGTCTATTTAGTATTCACACATGTAGGGAAAATGATTCCTTCGTTACCACTGATGCCTTGAAACCAAGCTTTTATGAGCTTTTACGGGATAATGTAGAGAGGGAGAGATGTTAAAAACTCATTGATTCAATTAGACATTCCAGTGGCTCCTCTAATAACACTCCATCCCTGACATGAGAAAAAGCTGAATGTCCCAACTGTAAGAGATATTTCTCCATGGCTGTAATACCGCTGCGTGAACATCTCTGAAGACATTCAGTTGCAACATAAGTGAATGATTATGGCCATTTGATGGCAGTTGGAGCCTTTTTTACTGAAAAATTGCAATATTTGGGACATTTTTAAAGGTTTGTGAAGAAACGGTTATACCTTTGCTGCTCTTATTAGATGTAACAAAGTGCCTGGTAGATTTATAGTAGAAACATGCACTGTTTGTTAAGCTTTAAACAACTTTTGAGCTCACAAAACAGATACATTTATCAGAGACTTATCTCTGTGAATCTCTGCTTCTGTGCTCCTCATTCGCACATGGTTTATTATTAAAAAAGTTTGAGCATGGACTCATGGTAAACATGACTAAACAGAATTCGGTTCTTGTTTATGCTACTGGATCTAAGTGCGCCACAGCATAGAAAAAACAGACTGCACACCTCTTAGATCCGCTCCTCACTTCAAAGCCTCAGGCACATTATGGGCAGCCAGCAGCTCTGCCTGGCAGCCTTTTGAACTGACCCCTGCATTCAAGCCTGAGAGACAGAGATGGAGAGGGAGAATGGCACAGAGATGTGGAGTGACAGAGCTCGGAAAAGTGAGGCAGGAATGGAAGGAGGGGAGGCAGAGGAGCCGAGGGGTCGAGAGATGAATACCATCTTCTTGGGGGCCCGGGAGTGGCACTGTCAGAGGTCAGAGGGGTGGGAGAGGGATGGTGGTGGTGGTGGTGGTGAGTTTGAGCGGGTGTGGGGGGGATTCCCGGGGAGGGTGGTGGCAGGAGTGCCGTTGGGGGTCGTAGATCTCACCCCTTTGTCTCGTTTAACCTGCCTCCTTCTGACATCTGGGATCAGTGTTGTGTCCGGCGAGGCGCCTGTCTTCCTCGGCTCCCCTGATAGAGCCCAGCAGCTGCTATAACACACACCAACTTGTTTGCGCGCCTCCAGCACTTTTAGAGAAGCTGGCCCAGAAAAAGGCCAAAAGTTGACCTTTAGCTATGAGGACCTGTTCTATTTCCTTCACTGCTCAGGAACGGTCCGGTTGCTTTTATCTCATTAGGCCACAGCGAGACTCGGACAGCATGTGCGTTAAACTGAAAGACGTTTGGACGTGAACACGACATCTTTAAGTGGCATTCCTCTCAGTAACCTCATTGAGTTCCTTTAAACATCTCAGTAGTCTGGGATAAAACCACCTCTCACCACTCACATTTCTATCTTTACTCAGCATCTTCCTGTATAATGAATCATTATTTACTAACTTCCCACAGCTCCTCTTTTCCATCTGCTAAAATCTTTCTCAGTTACCACTTAAGCTGAGTGTGTAGAGACATCCTGGATCACAGGAACACAGCAAATTCTTACACTGCATGCCTCTTGTTTCATAAAATGCACTAAACAAAGTTGTGTATAATTGTAAAACACAATTCACATCCTCCCTCTGAAGGTGTTTACCACTCATGCAACCCAATTTTAAATACGTACTTCCCATATGCACGCACACAGTCGGTATGCGGTTGTTAAGCTGATGGTCAGAATAGCCATTTCCTGCCTGGTTTTGGCTGCTATTTGTGACTCTGAGGACACTAAATATAATGAGCTAAAGCCTCGATTTTCACGCTGAATCAGACGCAGAGGGCTGAGTTGGCTAGCCATATTTATTACCTCAGCTCTGTGGCCAGAAGGACTCAACAGCCATGTTTACGACACACTGTCAGTTGGATTAAGGACACATATGCCTTTGCTAAATTGGTATGGGAGCACATGTTTGTGTATGTGTGTGTGTGTGTGTGTGTGCACACTATAATCTTTTAAAAGCTGTTTGAATATATTGCGTGCCGGGGCCTCACTTTGTCAAAGAGAAGACAGCCTCGAATAAGAGACGCTACAGTAGGAAAGAAGTTTTCAAAAGACGAAGATGAAGAGAGATTAAGAGATTAAAACACTTTATTAAGCATGCATATTGATGAGTCACCTGCAGAATGAAGGCAGGAGTGCATGTTGAGGCATCGTAGAGGGAGGGGAAAAAAGAGGTATGTGGACTAAATTAGTCTGATCTGTAGCCTGCAAGGCCCCGAGCACCAGATTCACACACACCCCCTTGAAATATCACATGCTGGTGTTGCCTGGAGAAGCATGAGCACCATCCCCAGTTTGTGGTTGATAGGTAGTATACTAAGGTGGCGGGGTGGAGGTTATAAAGAGTGCTGATGTAATATGGATAGAAGTCGCCCGTTTCTCCCACTGTCTGTCATCTTTGAGCCAGTAAAAAGTGGATTTCATGCACCGGCATCAGCGCTTATCATTATCAGACACACTGACTGGTGTGTGTGTGTCGCAACTTGCCACCGAGAGTTGAGAACAGCAGCCAGAGCATAGTAGCAGAATAGTAAGATATATCTCCAAACCATTTCCTAACAACTTCTTTTTTTATTTTATTTTATTTTTTACAGTTTGTTGTTTGAATGCTGCTGTGTTTTGGAAATAAAGGAAGTGATATCCCTGCCTGTGAGTGATTGGTCCCCAGGCGTCTGGTCAGGTTGAACTGGTTCCTTGTTAGGGGTTCATCGCAGAGTTTCAGATGGGTGGGGCATCAGATTAATCCCTCTGGGTGTGTGAATGTATGTTTTGGGTTGGTGGTTTGATGCTGCTAGAATGTCAGATAGTTATGAAGAGTCCTCAGAAGCACCAGTAGTCTATCAGTGAATACACATGTGGAGACTGACTTGCTTGAATTCTGCGTGTGGTGTTGTGCACATCCTTGGCGGAGGCAAGCGTACCGACCAGGACAGGCCTTCCTCCAGCTGTCTCTGTTGGGTATTAATGCAGCAGCAGACTCTGACCCCCGAGTTCAAGAACACACCCAAAACCAATGCTTAGTAGTCTGTTCCATGGGACCAGGCAGGGTGGGGCGATGATGCCTTCTCCTCAAAAACACCGTCCAAGGCAGCGCTCCCTCCATCTGACATCCTTTACCCGCCGTTTGGCTCTCTGCACAATAGAAATCAATTAGTCCGCAGCTGATACAATTCTGGAACTTCACAAAGCAAATACCTGTACAATTCATTTGGCACAAAGGATCACACACAATAAAAACTGCAGCATTTTTGCCTTTCTCTGTCGATTGGTCGTTTTTGTGTGAGAATATAATGTGCGACCAGAGCCTTTAGAAATCAAATTAAGGTCTCCATCTGTAAAATGTTCCTTCACAAACCTCATTCTAGTCTGCGGGGCCTTTTGTCCAGTGAGCATTAGTTTGAATAATGACTAAAATGTTGATAGGTTAGTGAACGGGAACCTGGCTCCTTGTGTTTGTGCACACGGGCTTGTGTGTCCCCATGTGAGCATCAGCGCCATTTATTTCTTTTGTCCTTTGCTTACTGAAGAGCCATCCTTTTCAAAACCTCAGGTTGAGGTGCGCTACAAGAGCAGCAAACAAGGCCATCATTCACATTCACACTAAAACCTCATGCAGTCTGTATATTACAGTGCAACACCAGCGGCACGCAACAAAATCCATACTGCTCTGGCTCCTCTCAAATCAATTTGCCATTGTACAATGTTTTCCCCCCTTCACATTGCACTCATCTGTGCGTCCTCCCCCAGTGTTTTCCATGTCGGGTTACTGTTTCTCGCCAAGAGTTCTCATATGTTGAGGTTATTATATTACATTGTGTCCGGCTGTCATTGTGAATCCTAATGACATAAAGAGGAAGTGTTGTGTGGTGGGGTGTTTCTTACTGTGTGTAAATGATAAGCAGTCTGGAAAGTGGCTGCTTATCAGGTGCACGGCCCTGCATGGCCCTGCGCTGTGTTTGCAACTGTAGTCAAAGCAGCACAGCTTGATGCATGCAGTGGATGTCAGTGCTAGTGCAGTCAAGCCTTGAGGTAACAGGTGCCAATGGTTTATGGTTGGGCACGTTTTCAGCTCCCTCCTTCTCATTTTATGCTGCCACACATGAGACGCCAGCACAGAACAAATAGTTTCTTCTTTTTTTGTTCTACATTCGGTGTTTTACTGCTGCAGCAACAAGGACATTATTACCACCTCTATCTTTCTTTCTTTCTTTCTTTCTTTCTTTCTTTCTTTCTTTCTTTCTTTCTTTCTTTCTTTCTTGCTTTCTTTCTTTCTTTCTTTCTTTCTTGCTTTCTTTCTTTCTTCCTCAGTGGGGAGGAAGTTTAGTGCTGTGCTTTGTACACTTACTACACTCGTGATTTGATTAATAAGAAATCCAGCTCAAGCAGAGAGCCACTCTGCTACCCACCCCCACTCCCTCCTTCCTCCGTCTCCCGCTCATGCGCCTCCTCATCTCCCGCTCCGCTCCTCCACCCCTGTGCTTTGGTTCAGTGCCTGGTTAGGCTGACCTGGCAGTATAAACAAGGCTAATGTTTTTCTCACACCAGCCGTTTTATGACCACATTTACAACGTGAATAGCAGCTTCCTTATCTACTGACAGTTGTCCCAGGGAACCTGGTTTCCACAGCAGGACTGTTGCTGCATTGAAACTTTCACCACGCAACATGTCTTATCAACATATTTAGAGCTGTGTTTCACATCAGTTGGTGTATGCACTTCTTTCTATCTGAGCTCACTCACATGTGGACACCCAAGCGACGACTTGCGCGTGCGTGTTCTTGCTTATGCATCTATGCATGTGCATTTTAACAAACGCTGACTGAACACGTTATCTCACGGCCAACACAACATGTTGTATCTTTGGCTGTTTGCTTCCAGGAAGGGGGGAGAGTTGAGGGAGTGTCACATTTACAGCAGGCATGTTGTTGATTTACGAACTATGGAGTCCCGAATATATCTGCGAAACAGCATTCATATTTGCCTTTTCGTCCGTCTATATGCTAGATGGATATTTGTCCTCTTTTGTGTGTGGAGCGAAGAGGAATGGTGAGGCAATTCCAACTGGTCAAATACTGTAGTCAGGAAAGAGCATAAAGCCTGATGGAGCAGCAGCCTGCATGACAGTATCTCCCCGCAAGCTCGTCTGATGCATTATTCTATAAATAAGCAGAGATGAGAGAGCTAAAAAAGCAGACAGGATGGTCAATAGTGGCCTCCAGAGAGAGAGAGAGAGACTATGCAGTGTCAAGCTCCAGCTCCCCCACGGAGGACAGAACTCAGGCAGGAGGCACAAACACAAGGCTAAACTGCTCCGTACAGACAAGATGTTCCTCTTCAGCGGTGTGCTTGCCGTTGCATTTAACCCCGAGTCTGTGTCACTGTCCCTACAACAGGTTTTCCACTAGTAGATCTGTTGACTGTGATTCCTATATACATGTAAGATCACTCAAATTAAAGATGTATGAACAAAGGGGTGACAGATTTAAAGCAAATCCGGATAAACGAGTTGCAAATACAGATGCTTCCATACAGGAGCCTTCTGAATGATTTGGTGGCTACAAAACAGATGCTTAGTTTGTCTTCTAACTGTGTTTGTTGGGTGTTTGGAAAAAGGGTGGAGGTGTAGCTAGCAACACATGCACGCAAACCTGAGAGAAGGAGGGTGAGATAATGCTTTGTCTAGACAGCCAGAAGTCATTTCATTAGCCAGTGACTTGGCCGACACCCCCTAGTGCCCTCCAGTCCTGCAGACAGTGGGATGTCCAGTAAAGACACAGGGTCACCAGAGTGGCTCCGCTGGTGTTAGTAGCCATTAGGCTTCAGGAAGTAGTCCAAATATATCCAGGCCAGGGGACATCGACCAGACAGACTCCACTGGATAGATCTAGATAGAGGATGTCTCCAGATTGTCCCTCCACTCAGACCTTTTGGTGCAGACTAAACTTGCTTTAGAAATAGTTTTTAATACATTTTTCCCTATTAATGTTCAAAAGGATTACATCTAATTGTATCCATTTAATAGTTTTCAATTCCAATTCATATAAAGTGCAAAACTTTGAGGACAGGCACGGCTGAGTTGAATGATAAACAGGTTTTATATTAAAAGACTATTTGTATACAAAGGACTACTTGGCAGGTCTGGTGGTGTCCAAAGGCGTCCTCATCAATACTCTGTCATGCTGTCAGCGCAGTATAAATGACGGGTTTAATAAAAGACAGCAAACAGAAGCAGGTCACAGGCGAGAATGTGAGGGCCACTCATGGCCCCGCTCTCCACGCTCTATTCTTCTGCCCTCCCTTTCAGTCCATCTCTCACCCTCACATGGCATGCAGAACGGCCCTGATCCTCCCAAAAAGAAGATTAACAAACCCCTGACAGAGAAGTAATCTCTCTGAAAACATTGACTATTACCATTTCAACATGCTGCCTCTAAACAGTGGAAAATGCCTCTCTGGTATGCTTAATTGCAGTGTGTGGGACACACAGTGTTCCTTTAGGTATGCTAAATGGAAAGCCCTGGCTACTGAAGACATTCCAACGTTGTAAATGTACAACAATGGACCTTTACAGTTTTGTGCTTGGCGTAGAGTTCAGAAATTCAAATAAACTTCAAGAGGACAGTTTCAAGGGGAGTTCTTCTGCACTGTGTTGTTTCTGACAACAGTATAGAGAGTTTGGTTGTTCAGATTCTAGATCATAAATATGTTTGAACTTTAGTTTGAGTGAGGACTGATTCATGAGAACTAGAGCCACTTTCCCGATGAAGTATAATTGGTCACATTGTTGCCTGTGTATGTTGTCATGAGATAACATTCCAGCCATTTGACCTCTTACTTTTGGTTCATTTAATTACTTATCAGTGTTCTGCACAAGGCTCTAAACTGTACTGCTATTTGTGCAGCTTTTGTGTCAAGAGCAGCTGTGCAGAATTTCTTAACAAGTCCAGGCTGAATTTCAAGAGTTTCCTGTGCATTTCTAAATATTTTTGTCAGCTATATATCAGAGCCCTTCCTCTAATTTAGGGGAAACATGGGTGGCCTTCAGTTCATTGCACTGCGGGGGCAAGGTCAAACGAACCCTTTGACCACATGTTAAAACTGACAGAGAGTCAATGAGTGACGAAGATCAGAGAGGAATTCATGCGATACGAATGCAAAGAGCAGCGTGCCTCAATCTGGCCTTGTAAAACCCAGAGCTATCCATAATCATGCTGGCAGATATGTAATGCTGGAATTTTCCATAAGAGGAACAGGCTGGCTCTGTGTCCGTCCATCCATCTTTGTGTCCGTCAGTCTGTGCCTGTGATTATCCTGTCAGACTCTCAGTCGCACACTGTTGACACTGCTCTGTGACGCAACCCATCATTCAAATTATTTTTAGCGTAAAGTCCAGGCACAGGAATTGGTAATCCAAGGAGTGACATCTGGCCTTCAGGGCTTATGTGATTAGCAGAGAGCCTTGCCCCTAATAGCCTAGCGGACGTTCTTCATTACCTCTCTGGACCAGCCATACCTACGGCACTAGACATGAAGTGACCAGGCGTGTACATTTGTAAAAAACAGTCCTAATGAACAAACATACAGATATGTCTGAGGCTTAAATAACTGCTGCATGAAGCATGGAGGTGCTACACTAAATCAGCTACTGTACACCACTCGCCAAGCTTACAGTGAGCTCTCTAATATGCACTGCAGCTTCAATCCCGCTGCATTAGGGCTAAGACCAGATGACCAAAGATATAACTAGTAAGTCCGAGCAAGGCCGCAGGAGCAACTAACGAAATTCTGAAAAGTAGGAGCAGAAAAGGTCAGGAGAGTTCGAAAAAATAAAATAAAAAAAGAACAATTGAAGCAAAGTATAGTGGAGGGCTGCCAGCTTCCTACTGAATTAATCATCATCTCCGCTGAAAGGGCTAATAATGACAAAGTGACCAGGCATGTCCTCTCCTCTGTGCTTTCTGTCCTCAGAATGGAGTCCACAATTATAGAAGACGTCCCATCTCGGAGGGAGTATGGTCCTTTAATTATCTTTAACAGGACAAAACTTCCCAGCTTTCAAGATGTCTATTAAACACACAAAAGCAACATTTTTTTTCCAGCAGTAAACACAGTTTAAGGGGCTGTTTGTATGAGTTTTGTTAGTGTGTGTGTGCGCGCGGATCAGATCGTAACATTCCTTGAATCATGCATCAGTTGATCAGCAGCAAGGTCTAATTGTGTGTGTGGGCGTTGGCATGGCCAGGTGGAAGCTCTTAGTTTGTTAGCAGTAAACTAATTTTGGGTTTACTGGAAACTGTTTAAACATAGCATTACTACAAGTCTCATATAATCTTCCTTGTTCTGTAATAATCATTTCAATGCTACAAACAAGCCTGTTTGCAAAGAGAGAGATAAAGAAAGGGACTATTTTTGGGCCGTTGTTTGCTTGGAGAAGCTTTTGCTTATTCTGAGGCAGCTTGTTCCCAGGAGTTCAGAGCACAGCCTCGCTGCAGTTTTGCTTTTGTTTTGTTGTCTTCAGGATCTGTGGTTGAGAGGGAGTTCAGTGCCCCTCTCCTGTTTTCATAGTTACTTGAACAAAATTTCTTTCACCACCTTCCCTAAAGTGAGTAATTGTGTACCAATAAATGCAAAGGGTTGGGCTGTGTAGAGGGGAAGGAAATTGCAATCATTCCCTGAGATTTTTTTCTTGGCTTCTTTCTGTGTATGATTTTGTATTGCTCCTCTGTCTCTGTAGAGTGTCCCATGAAAGGGTATTCTTTTAGTATTCACTCAGCCTATTTACTTTGCTGCAGATGGGAACAGTGGGGAAATGGCATTTCCTCTGCTTGAACCAGTGGCTTGCATAAGCAGTATTCAATCTAAATCTGCTTATCTGTTTGCCAACCTTTTGACTTTTTTATGTTATATAACCATATAAAAACATCTTTACCGCACATTCTATTAAAAAAACAATCCCTGTCCCAGCAGTATAAAAGATGGATGCTTTACGACTAAAATATGAAACAATAGGGCTACTTTGAGACAATTTAATGCCAAGCGACAAATGCTTAATGAAAGGTTATTTTGTAATTGTTACTTTGCTATGATGTCAAAGAGTTCAGGGGGTTAACATGCTGATGCATCGGCATATACGCTTGGTGTTTTAATGACCTGCTCTGACCCAAGCTGTCTTTATTTAAAGCTTCTGGCTACCACTCATGTTTCAGACACTCTCAAATTCCTAACCTCTCACTTTCGTTCCCCTCCTGTCTTCCTCGCTCCTCCCCTCTGTTCCCCTCTTCTCACAGGTATGGCCTCGCAAGTGCAAGTGTTCTCCCCTCACACTCTCCAGTCAAGTGCCTTCTTTAGCGTGAAGAAACTGAAGGTGGAGCAGAGTTGTAACTGGGATATGACAGGGTACGGCACACACAGCAAAGTCTACAGCCACAACAGCAGCAAGAACGTGTCAGCCACCAGTGGCCCCCTAGGCATCAACAGCTCCCTGCAGGTCGCCAGCTCCACCCTGCCCTACGAGCAAGCGCTCATCTTCCCAGCCAGTGCGGGCCACATTGTGGTCGCCTCAGCCAGCAGCACTTCGGGGGCCGTGGGGTCTCTGCTGGGCAGCGGGGGTGGAGGCAGTAGTAGTAACAGTAGTGGTGGTGGAGGTGGCGGGGGCGGCAGTGGTGTGGGTGGTGGGGTTGGAGTTCACAACCTGACCCGCCGCAGCACGGTCAGTCTCCTAGACACCTACCAGCGATGCGGGCTTAAACGCAAGAGTGAGGAGCTTGATAACAACAGCAGTGTGCAGATCATTGAGGAGCACGGCCCACCAATGATCCAGAACGGAGCAGCAAGTGGAGCCACGGTGGCCACGGTGGCCACTGCCACCTCCACAGCAACGTCCAAGAACAGCGGCTCCAACAACGAGGGGGACTACCAGCTGGTACAGCATGAGGTGCTCTGCTCCATGACCAACACCTACGAAGTTTTGGAGTTCTTGGGACGAGGAACCTTCGGACAGGTGGTCAAGTGCTGGAAGAGGGGCACCAACGAGATAGTGGCAATTAAGATCTTGAAAAACCACCCGTCGTATGCACGGCAGGGCCAGATCGAGGTCAGCATCCTGGCACGTCTCAGCACTGAGAGCGCAGACGACTACAACTTTGTGAGGGCCTACGAGTGCTTCCAGCACAAGAACCACACGTGCCTGGTATTTGAGATGTTGGAGCAGAACTTGTACGACTTTCTCAAGCAGAACAAGTTCAGCCCTCTGCCACTCAAATACATCAGACCCGTGCTGCAGCAGGTGGCCACAGCGCTAATGAAACTGAAGAGCCTGGGGCTGATCCATGCTGACCTGAAGCCAGAGAACATCATGCTCGTGGACCCATCTCGACAGCCCTACAGGGTCAAAGTCATTGACTTTGGCTCTGCCAGCCATGTGTCCAAAGCGGTCTGCTCCACTTATCTACAGTCCAGATACTACAGGTAAGAGCTGTGACTTTGACAAAATAATGAATTTGTTGTGAAATGGATACGAATAACTTAAGTCAGGAATTTTATGTAACAGATGCAAAGCGGAAAGGGCAGAAAAATGTGGTTCTCTATTTGTTCCTGTTTGCTCTGTTTGGCTGATCATTGTGCTTCCTGCATCTTGTTTGATTTATCGCTGCTTTAATAGGAATGTTTTCATAGTTGAGACGATTATTTGGCCAAAAATCCAGATTGGCTCCCAACCTTATGAGCTGCTGCTGAAGTCTTTCTCTCTTCTTTCCAATTCTGTCTTTTTCTTGCGCTTGTTTGTACCCCCTTGTTAACCGCCCTCCAACATGATACAGGGCAGTAAAACTCAAAGGCTTGATGAGTAGCCAGCTGCTTATTGTGTGTAATGTGATAAAAATGAGCATGTTTTAGTGTTACTTTGATGATTGTACAAGACCCCTAGTTACCTCACAACTTGCTGATGCTCTGGTAATGACACGACAGGGAATATTTGAAGCAGTGATGTTGTTTAGTATCATTGAGAGTTTCAGGGAAGTTTTCTTTAATAGTTTCAGACCTCAAGGAAACTCCTTTATATATATGAGGGGCACCAGTCATGTGGGGTGGCAGTCTGCCCACAAGCTTCTATTCACCCTTCTGCTCACCGGGCCCCCAGACCCTCAGCCCCCCATCACCATAGCTGGCTCCCATTTCCCCTGGGATAGAGATGAGGGGTCAGCCTGAGTTCTCCTGTGATATGTGCTTGTAATCCACACCAGCGGGCCCTGCATTAGAACCAGATGACTCTCTGGGAAGACCTTTCTTTCTTCTCCCAGCACTTTTTAAAAAATCTTTTTCACCCATAGCAAACAGTGTGTTTGGGTTTCAGCAGAGGCAGCACTTGGGGGGAACCGAGCAAGGTATCAAACAGTGTCCATGTTCTGTACAGAGAGGAGCTTTGTTTGGGGCTCTGGCCTGGTGCTGGAGCTGAGGATGAACAGGTGTGTGTGTGAGCCATGCTATGACAAACACCCACCCACACACACACATAGGCCAGGTGGTGGCTCTGCAACTGTGCATAGTGCAGATTCTGTGGAGAGAAGTTTGTGGTCTCTGTTTAGTGGATTCTGTTGATGGAAGAGTTTGGTTTTGTTATCTTTACAGTTTATCGTGGGCTTTAAAAAAAAAAAAAGCGCTACACTGCAGACCGTTGTTTCCCATTAAAGCAGGCCGAGGCTGACAACAGAGAGAACTCAGAGTAAGCAGTAATGGGATTCAAACTGTCACGTCCACTGCATTAACACATTTTTATCACTTCTGACGTGTATTATTTTAACTGAGCTTTACTGTTTATCGAACTCAGTTTTATCAGCACATCTCCCTGACTGTCCTTAAAACAAACCGCAGTGCATTAAGATCCCTGTGTGGGAATTAGATTGTACACGCCAACAGGGCAGTGCTGTTATATCAGTTTAAGGAACTCATCCTGAAGTAAACACCACTAGTAGCCTGTTGTTGCTCCTTGCTGTAGGTCAACAAGCAGGTTATAAAATCCTCCTGTTTGTTTTCTCTGGGACTGATGAGTGGAGGAGAGCGTAGAGATCATCCCTTCATTTCCTCTTGGCAGCGGACGAGGGGAAAGAAAGATTCGCATTGACCAGAAAATTACCCACAAGTGACCAAAAACCTAAAAACCAGGGACATAGTGACCCTGGTTTGAAACACTGTGAGCTGAGAGAGTGCCTGTGAGTCTGTCTGTGTGTGTCGCAGGGTTTTTCTGAACTGCATAGTGACTGTGTGCTTCACTAGGATTCATTGTGAGGAATGAGGCAAGTCTTACAATTCAATTCAAAGAATGAGCTCATGGGAGATGAGCGCTATGGGTATCTTAACATTGTATGCAGTTCTGGGCAGCAAACAAACTTCGGCTGCGGGTAGAGTTCATGGTGAGTTCAAAAGCTTAGAGGAGAACATCAAACCATCTTTGATGATTTCAGATGAGAAGATAGCGGGGTAGTTTCTGTTGCATGCACCTTTGCAGGGTGGAGATTACATACAGGTGTGCTTTTCCAGCTCTGAATAACTGCCTCTGTGTTACTCTATATCCTCCACAATAGCAACCACATCCCTGTGTTGTACACTTCTTGTTAAATGCAATATTTATGATTGATGAAGTAAAACTGCCTTATAGAATAACAGTAAGGACAGATTGTGGGAGCCTGTTTTATATACATGACGCAGAATAAAGAGTAATTTTAAGCTTGTTGCAGGCACAATAAACCTACAAAGTCATTATGAGTCGCTTCTGCTTCCATCCATTTGCTGTTTGCATTTTAGATGTCATACATATTATTCGCTGTTGACGTTGTATAAGCTGCAACAGCCTTGCAAATGAGTTATGGATTTTCCACAAGGTTGACTCATGCAAATAAAATACCAGCATTCAAGGTAAACAAGAACAGCTCTCATGGTGCTTAGGGTTTCAACTTTGTTCGCTTCAGCGCTTAACAAATACAGGGTCATGTAGCTGAGCTCATCAGTTCTTGTCAAACATGCCTGTCTGTTGGACCTTTACGCTCCATGATACTGTATTTTAATAGCCTCCCTGCGATTTTTAAAATGTATTATCACCCTAAAATCTCTGTCACAACATCCTCTTAATGATTCTGCCTTGTTTACGTCATTGTGATTACATCACCACGTGACCTAACCCCCGGTCCTACGTCTTCTATCCTCCTTTCCTGTTCGTCTTCGGTGCACTTCCCTATAGCTAATGATGTAACAGGAAAGCTGGCTAGTCAAGCTCACTCTGTGCCAGATAAAGGGATTATTGTCTTGTCCCAGCTGAGCATTTTTGTCCTATTTATCTCTTCGGGGTTGAGGCTGTGAGGTGGGGCGGAATGCTGGAAGACGTTATTTAAGTTCATGTAAAGTGTCCTGAGGCAGTTCAGCTGGTAGGTAGCCGGACCTGTGATGACTGCCAGTTTGTGAAAGGGAGGCCTAATGCGGTAACAGAGGCAGGGATTGAAGGAGACGCTCACCCTACATGACTGTCTGCTGTGCTGTCCTAAGCCCTTGTCATTTAAGGATGTCTCATGAACTGTTTCCGTGTCTTCATCTATTATAGGTCTGCATTTATGGGACTCACGTCTGGAACATGCATGTGACTTTCAGAATCAACTGCAATGGGTTCCTACACCTACATTAATCTTGATGGGTCAAATCATGCAAATAGCCAAACACGCGTCCACATACATATAGTTTTCTAGCATAATTATACACCAATCAGGCATAACATTATGACCACCTGCTTAATATTGTGTTGGTCACCCTTATGTGCTCAAAAACGCTCTGAGCTATTGGGCATGGACAAGAGGACCTCTCAGGGTGTCCTATGGGGTCTGGAACCAAGACATTGGCACTGGATCTTTTGGGTACTGTGGGTTGTGCAGTGGGGCCTCTGTCCATCAAACTTGTTCCACTGCATCCTGTTGATGCTTGATCAGAATGGGGTGTAGGAAGTTTGGAGGTCAAATCAACATGTTGGCTCACTGTCATGTTCCTCAACATGTTCCTGATTGTTAGATGTTTTTTCCATGTGGTGGGGTGCATTTTCCTGCGGGGGTAGGCCAGTGACATTTGGGATTTCCATTTGCATGAGGGAGTGTTCTTGTTCTGGGACAGTTTTTGCTTGGATGTCTAAGTCTCATCAACACAGATGGCAAAATCCAAGGTTTTCCAGCAGAATAGCACGTAGTAGCAATAAGATCAATGTTATTCACTTCACCTGTCAGTTGTCACAATGCTGTGGCTGATTGATGTATAATATTAAAATCTGAGATTTCTGTCTTCACCTCACTACAATAAACTTGATTTTGTTGCTTTGGATGATGCTCCAGCAGTCATTTGTTTTCATTAGGGCTCCCTCTTTGTTATAAAGCAGCCCCAAAGAAAACTATTCATAGTATAGATGCGCGGATAATCTGGAGAAGTCTGATTTTTATTTGCTTCGAGGGCTGCTGACGGCATTTTGCATAAGGGTGGAGGCTGTGATCTTTTAGGCAAATGTGTAATTACCTCAGTATCTATGAATGTATTCTGTAAATGGGTTAATCGCGGCACTAGGTAGAGACACAGAAAACTAAGAATTTCAATGCGCTGGTCATTTGCTGAATATGACAATAAAGCGAATCACTCAAAATCAAGGAAATGGGTGGGTGACCTGCCTTTGTCTGGACATATCTAACATTTACAGGGTCATGCAGTAAGTGGACAGGTTTATCATTCTTTCTTTTGTGCGTAGAATATAGTGTAACATTATCAGTGCCTTCCAAGACAGAACGGCTATCTCACTAGTGGATGTCTTACACCAGCTTCCTCAATTTGCCCCAAGACAGAAGGACTGAGAAAGAGACAGAACAATTTCCTCTAGTAATTAAACATCTTAATATTAACAGTCCAGAGGCCTGGAGCTGCATTGCACATAGTGGACACGTGTCAGCACCTCCCACTTTTCCTACCAGTTGTTCGAAATGCACACATCCGAGACTTAATATACATTGCACAGGTACAGCCTGAGGAATTAGCCTATTAGACATTGCGGGTGAAAGGAGAATGAGTCAACGGCGTCTCAGAGGGGAGGAACGGGGCTTGTTGATTTCACCAGTAATCTGAAGTGGCCAGTTGCTGTGTGCGCTCTCAGTGTTATCAGTGTGAAGCTAAAGGCCTCTGGCGGATGAGATCTTAATGCATCCGAACGGAAAAACCTCACAGAAAGCTCATATTATGGAACTCTCATTCTACTTTCAGAGTCCCTGCCTTTATTTGTGTTGGCACTAAAGATGGGTGCAGACTGATGACACTCCCCAGCCTTAACAAGTGGTGAAATTTTTGCATCTCCATCAGACGTTGGTGCTTCGCCCGAGTGTAAGACGAGCCTCTGCCCCCACCTGTCTGCCTATCTATCTCGCTATCTGTTGTCAGCGTCGCACAACCAGACAGACAGGACAGGCGTTCCAGCACATTTACCCTGCCTCCGTGCGAAACATCAAGGGGTGTTTTAATGAATGAGGTTGCTATTAGTTACTGTTCTGTGAAGCGTGTGTTAAAGTGTATGTGCCAGAGAAGAGGGAGGGGTGGGGGGGTAGAAAAGGTAGGTAAACTGCAGGATCAGATTGCTACAGAGGGAAGACGAATTAGAATAAAAGGACGGATTTGCTCAGTGGCTGTTAGTAGTACGGGTAGACTCTCGAGAAAAGTATCTTGAATGTGAAGGACAATGTGAGAGAGAGATGGAGGTTGGGTTTGTTTGTAAGGCTGTTGTTTTGCATTCCTCACCAGTTACCTGGATCAGCGCGCTTTTTCCCCAAGCAGTGGCAGATTATTACTAATGCAGATGAGCTTTCATTACCTTCAGCTTGACTGCACGGCTGTTGAATCTTGTTACTTTCTTTTTTTGCTGACTTTCAAGTTGTTTTACGTTTAGCTTCGTACTTCCGGCTCGTGACCACTCAGGGCTCAGGGATCATCTTGCTGTTGTTGACCGCAAATGCCGAAGTCACCGGTTATCATCGGGAACCTGGCACGCGAGTGAACGACCCCTAAAATGATAATTACCACGCCGTGTATTCGTGATTGTGCTTTTTTATGACAGTCATAACACCTTAGTATGCATGACAGAATCCTAATAACCTGCTTCTCATTTATAATTTGCCTCTGGGCAGCTCTTCCATGTGTCTCCACAGAGCAGTCAGCAAGCAGGAGACATGTAGCAGCTAAGCTAATTAACTACCGGTAGTCGAACATATGCACTGGAACATATACAGTCTGGTGCTCGCAGTCATTTTGGCAAATAATGAATGAGAATTATTTCGTTCTAAACTTTGCCACCCAGCTCATGGATATGCACCTATCAGTACACTCTTTTGCTTCTTTTTTGCACACCTCTTCTAGGCGTGGGACTGTGTGCCGCTATGATAAAAATGGAGCGTTCTGAGTTTCACCACATCGTTTTATCCCGGCTACTTGTCTTTGTTCTGCCTCACAGTTCAATTTCCATACATTTCCCAGGATATTAAGCTGACGGAAATTAAGCTGCCTTGATAAAACACAGCAAGCCGCCCACTCAGGCTCACCAAGGCTGCAATCTCTCTGCTCTGTATTGATTGGCTCATTTGAAACATAGGTTTTTTCTCCACCTAAGCTTTTTTGGGATGTTTAGCAAATGACGGCGAGCGGCAACTTCGCCGACCTCGCGCGCGTTCGAGGAGTCGCCGCATATCTCTGCGAGCTAGAAAGATCATTAAAATGTCCGGGTTACGACGGCGGAACAATGGAATTTTCCTTCTCATGTGAGTCTGAAAATCATTAACAGGACAGGTGAAATTTTTCACAGCAGTAGTCGTGTATTAATTTTCCTGTTTGCCAGAGATTTGTCTTTTTTTTTCTGAGCACCGGTGGGTTGGCAGGGTGATGACTGCCATCAGCAGTTGACTGGCACAGGTGCCCCCGGGTCTAAATAAATCATGAGGCCTCCTGCTGATCCCCCTCCTTCCACCTATTCCTGTATGCCCGCTATCCCTCCGCAGGGAGCTCCAGAAAGGGGGTAGCCCCCACCGCCGCATGCTGCTCCTTCCCGCTCTCCTTCCCTTTTCTCTTCTTTTTCCCGCCTCCCCTCTCACCTCTTCCATCCACTTACATGAATATTTAAAAGGTAACACCACGATGGAAAATATGCAGCAAGGGCAATGAAGACTTGTTAAAGAGAAGAAGAAGGAGGAAAAAAAAGAAGAAATGTTCATTCTGGGACCCTGCGTTTTTCCTCATTTAAGGCAGGTCATGGGATGAAATTCAGAGTGGTCTAATTACAGAGGCAGAGCATTAGAACAGCGCTGAAAAACAGACTGAACAACAAGCAGACAGAGAGACAGACAGAGGGCAAGGGAGAGAAAGAATGATCCGAGCAATAGCTGTCCAGCTGGGTAGAAGACTGGGGGGTTAGGGGAGGCCCGGCAGGGACCTGCAATTGGCTCCATCCTGGCTCTGTGTGTGTGTGTGTGTGTGTGTGTGTGTTTGGATGTGTGTGTGTGTGTGTGTGTGTGTGTGTGTGTTTGTTCGGGACTGATTGCCACTGTGACAGAGAATGCCTGGTGTGCAGAGGCCCATGCAGGCTCCCATGAAGTTTTCTACAGAACAAAACAGATGCATTTGTTTTCTCAATTGGCGGAATTTGCTAATGTGCATATGAGGGTAAATAGTTTGGCTAATTTGCGGCAGGCAAGTGGGCAGAGCTCTCCACTGCCCAGCCAGCCAGCTGGGGCCCCTGTGTGGAGAGAAAAAGAGGCTTTGATGACCCCCCTCCAACCACCACCGCCATCTCTCTCTTTTCCCCTCTATCTTCATTTAGCATCATCCCTGGCTCAACACAATAACTTGATTTTCCCTCTAACTACCATCTTAACAAATTTATCCGCTTTGCTTTTATGTCCCGCCCCTCCCTCCCCCTTTTTATTTTAATGTGTTCATCACGTTTGATAGAAGATGTTCGACAGCCCAGTTAAACATAGCTCATATTCATGGTGACAGTTGTCGCTCTATAAAAATGTTGCTATTTTTCATTGCAGATGGCAGAATTAAACGAGGCACTGTTCTTACCAGACAGGCTATTTTCGGGCCCACTCATAAAGTCATAAAGCGACGTTTTGGATTCCAGTTATTAACGCTGCACTTTCCTCGGTTTCAGATAGGATCAGGAATTTTTTTTGAAAATATTTCAATGGAAAAATACAAGACATAAAATGAAACTACAGTCTAGGTCACGCCAACAACTGATAATACCTCATGTTGAGCAATAATACAGTCATGATTTACAGGAAGTTTTTGTATAATAATGCAAGCAATGAGAAGGGAAGTTCCAGATTTGACATTTACCGACACAAAGGATTTGATGCAGTCCTTCTTTTGCATTGTGAAGTAGTCCGCTGTGAAGTGTTGCATTGCTTAGATGCCAGAAGAAGGCTGTTTCCACACAACTTACATTGTCATTCTTTTATTGACCTTGTGTCTCCTCGGATATGGACGTCTCCGGGGGGGGGTTTCTAAAGATGAGCCAGGGGAGCTTTCCATAAAAATTGCTGTTTTTTGGGGGAATATGAAGGCCACTCTAGATTTCTTTTGAAGCTGTGTGCTTGTCATAAAATGGGTCTGAAGCAAATCCTATTTCACCCAAGCTTGATAAATAATTTAAAATGACTAATAGCGCCTTGTGACAGAGAATGTATCGCTGTGGTGTATCAGATTGCGGCGGTTTCGGCCCGAGGCGTAATTTGTTTGGAAAAATAATTACTCCTGTATTGGATCTTGGTTAAATATTAAAAGGGTTAGCATTAGGAATGGGGCAGCATCCAAGTGTGTTTTAGTCTGGGCAAACCCGTTTGCTTTAGACATCACCGCTGCAGACAGCCATGCCACAGAAGTGCTGCATTTTATTGCTTAATTCAAACTGCTACATTGCTAAATTTCATAAAGAAAGAGCATTGCAAACTAATGAACTTTCCCTGTGTGCTCAGCCACTGAGCTTTGAAGACTAATCCCTGTGTTTTATGAGCGAGGAGCGTCGGATTGTCTGTTGAGTTCAGCTGGTTATTGAGTGCACAAGCTGGGGGGCATTGAAAGAGCATTAAGACGCTATATATCAGCGCACAGAGGAAACAGAACCAAAAGAAAAAAACAGCATGTTCCAGCGAGATTGTAGATAACAAAAAAAGAAGAAAAGGCAGTGATACTGCAATAAAGAGCAAAGAGAGAGGAGGAAGAAAACAAAAAGAAAAAGAAAACAAATTAATCAGTATGAATGTGAACAGTAGTTGCTCAACCGTACGAGGCAATTTGGTGTGAGTGTTGTGTATGCGACTGGCTGATTAAACAGAGGATATGTCCAGCCCTGCTACACAGATCCTGCCCCACGTTGCTTCAACCACCCTAATGGTCCTGCAGGTTCAACCGATCACAAAGGGGTTTTTTTTGTGCACATGCATACGCCCATACAGTCAACACATGCGACGTGACAGCAGGTGTGCTCCCACCGGCGATCTCCGAGCTGAGACAACACAACATCTCAGTGTGTGTTGTCAGCATGAACTGGACATAACTCACATCACCCCTTTAAACACAGCGGGGACATCGGCGAGGCAGCAACACCACCACGCAGCCTTTCATTACAGCCAGAATCTATATATCATCAAACAGATGGCTTCTCTTTAAACAAATACAGTTGTCCTTGTACCCGGCGTAAGGGAATTACATGTGGTTTTTTTTGTCCCACCCTTCCCTCGACTCTGCGGTTCGTTTTTATTATGGCATTTCCATATTCACTCCGGCTTCAAACAGAGTTTATATGCCATCAACATACATAACATCCTTGAAGTAGAATTTCATAGGTCATTCACCAAAAAGTGGATGCAGGCAATTTGCTGTGAAGGCTTGGACATCATGTGAAGAAATCGAGGCTCAGTGTACTGTACATATGTCATACGAGCCTATTAAGATACAACCCAGGATCCTGCACAAGCTGCTTTCAGCACGCACATAAACTAAAGCATAATAGCCACATTTGAGTGGGAAATGCATTTCACATCATGACTTAAATAAAATGTCCTTGTAGTGTGAGTGTAGGAGTGTATACACGCCGTTTCTACCCCTCTTCTTTTTTTCTTTTTTTTTGGTCCTGTGTTTGTGTTGAATGAAAAACATTAACATGCATCACTTCTCGAGTTCTAAAAAGAGTCTCTCTGTTGCGGCCGTCGTCATGACAACCAAGGCTCTTGTTCCAAAAATTGTCCGTTTGCCTCTGAAGGTCCAACACCTGAACTAGACCGGGGCTGTTTTGATCTTCCTGCCTGCCCCAACCGACAGCTGTGTACTTTAGAGACAGGGAGGGCCCTTGAGCCACACTCTCATCTCTCTGCTATTGTTTGCCCAGGTGGGCCAGGACGCCCTATCTTACCCCACCACCCCCACCTCCCTCTGCCCAGCTCTCCTTCTCCTTCCTTTCTCTATCACATTCCCTCCCTGTCTCTCGATCTCTTCCTCTCTTTCTAACTCACCTCTTTCTGTCTTTGTTCCACCGGGACCTGTGGTCCAACTGAAGCTCTCGGTTACACAAAGAAACCTAAATTGGCTTTCATGTGCAGCCTGTTACCAGCTGTGTACTTTGTGCATTTATGCTGCCTCTCTGTGCAGAAAATGTATAGATTTTACCCACGACAATGTTATTGTTGTTGGCTTTGAGTCATTGCTCTCCCTGCAGAATTGCTTGCCTCTTTTAGACCTCCAGTGTAGGTTTGTAATTTCTTATTAAAGTCTTTGGCATGTCTTTGTCAGTGCTGTGTACTCCTGTGTTTTTTGGTTTTGAAGCAGGCTTAAATTGCAAAAACATAAGATAATAGTGAGAAACCCACAAAAGCCCATTCTCAACCTTCACTCTGTGTCAGTGTGTGTGCCAGGCTCTTGACATAACACATGTAGGTGCTGGAGGAGCACAAAACGCCCCAAAGGCCCAAAGTCCCAAACCAAACCTGTTATTCACAGTATCACCATGGCGACAATGAGGCTTCAGGCCAGAAACAAAGATGTGATTTTTTAGGTGTGCTCATGTCCCGTTCCCAAAGTGTGTGAAGGAGAAAGAAAGATGGCCCATTTAGGTTAGCCAGAGTTTTCTGGCTTTGTATACAGCTCTGCTCAGGTCACAGAGAAGAACAGCTGAGAAAACAGCAGGGAACTTTCATTAGTGATCCCTAGCCCTTGTCCCTTTTGCCCCCTCTTTGCCTCTTTTTTACAACTTTCCATCCGTTGCTTCCATCCATCATCTGTCCATCCCTCCTTTCCTCTCTCCATTTCCTTTATCCTGACCTCTGTCCCTCACATACATCTGCCTGGCATTTCAATCATCACGTCCAGGAGCCCTATAGGATCACAAATCCTCATCCCGTGCAGGCGACTATAAGGGCAGAGAGCTTCAATTTATGCAACAGGACAGTATTTCTGCATGCACTCATCGGATGTTTGAGCAGAGGCTTTGCATGAGCATGCTTGAGAATACGGAACAAACCCCTATAGAGCTGTGAGATGCATTGACTTTCAAAAGAAATATCTCATGGAAATCGTTTTTCTCTGTAATATGGGCTCATTTTATGGCACAGAGTGGTTGCGTACAATGTGTAAATATGGGCCTGTTCTTTCCTTGTGCCACCGTAAACAGGTGGTTGAGGGAAAAAGGAGGTCAGATACTTTACTGTGACTTTCTTTATATGTGTGTGTGTTTGTGTGTGTGTGTGTGAATACTAACAGGTGTAAGCTACACTGAAATATCTGCACCCATAAGCATCAGAGGCGCCCGTGCTGCTGACGAAGTTAACTCTGCCACTCTTGAATCAGTTAAAAGCGAGTGTTACCGCAGGAGGAGAGAGTTTAACAGACTCCTTGAGCTCGCGTGCGCATCTTTGTGCTCGGCTCTTTCCCTTTGAATCGTCAATGCACACTGCAGCTCAAATCAATCATAACTACAGCACCTGTTCTACAGAAATGCCAGCATCAGTTAAAAAGGCTGTCTGTTTGTTTGTCTGTCCTTCTGTCTGTCTGTTTTGTTTGCTTTTTCTTCACGGGAGCGTTGGGGGTTGGGGAGGAAAGAAGGAGAATGGATGACTAAGAGCAGTGAATCATAAATGATTTGAGGAGTGTATCGGTGCACGGGAGATTCTCGGTGCATGGCACCAGCTACCTGTCACATTTCTTTGTTTTCAACCTAAAAAAACTACTTTTCTCCCTCTTTCTCCCTCTTTCCAAAGTCCTGATTTATGAAAATAAGCCTTTTTGTGGGGATAGCTGCATGGAGCTGAAGCATCTGAGGACAAGTTGCAACAAACCTTTTAGATATATAGCAGACAGCTGAAGCAGTACTGACCTCAGATCAGGGCAAATTATTGGTCACAGAGCAGATGATAACCCTGAGTTTGCTTTCACCACGTGAGTCCGCTTCTAAAAGATTGATCTTACGGCGCACTGTCTCGGCTAATATACGAGGAGTTATAGATTGTTTCTGTTCGGTACATAGGAAAGCAACTGTGTTTCCTGAGGCAGCCACAAAGTGAGGACAGCAGCGTGCTCCAGCAACAGCTCCCGCCTCTTTTCCCCATTGTTAGGCTGCATGTGAGGAGTGCTATTTGCATTACAAGGTTCCCGTGGAGCAGAATAAAACGCAGACGGAGCTGTGAGCAAAACGAACACTCTCAGGGTGGCCCTGTGCTAATTGCGACCGGGGTGCATTTACTGATTATAGTTAAGTGGTCCAAAATGGTCCCCTGCTTTCTGTTACATTGACCCGCTCCCTCTCCTGGTGGATGTGGTCAATAGCAGGCCTGTTGAGATGCCTTTCCGCTGAGGGAAGAAAACAAGGTCCAATCGTGCCTGTCCCCTTGCTTCATCTCCCGAAGCAGATGGGGGGTGGGAGGGTGAGGGGAGGCTGGTGGGGGTCACAGGGAGGAAGCACTGATTTTAAATCAGAGTTTAGAACAAGGTGAACAGAGGAGCGGGGACATCAGGAGGCAAATGGATGCTATTTTTCAGATTTGACAGGCCGCCTGGCAAAATGAATGTTGAATTAAGACACAAATACTAAATTGATTCTGCAGCAGGGAGGCTGAAATTCCTTCTCTTAACAACAGCTGAAAAAAAGAAATTCAGCCAGTTTTCAGATTTTGTGTGTTTTCCATCTATTGTGAGCGTATGTGCATCTCATGATTATTCATGTTGCCTGCAAAAACATGCAAGTGCTGTCAAACTGAAATTAATGGAATGCAAAGTGGAATGTAAATGCATTTGCAGAGGAGGAGGCGGGTGGGGTGGGGTGGGGGGATTAAATCCTGGCTAAAGATCCTGAACAGTTGCATGCGTCAACGGGACCGGGTCACTGTTTTGTATTCCCTCTCTTCCCTGTTGCCTGCGTCGAAACAGGAGGCCCCGCAGTGGGAGAGCAGGCTGGGGGTGATATAACAGCCACTGGATCACACAGGCTTTGATCTCCCCCCCTGGGGTTCGGTGCGTCTATGGGATAGTCTTTAGGCCTACTGATGAGGAGGTGGAGATCTTACACCCCCTCTAGTGCAGACTCACTTGAAGGCCTCTCTCAGTTTTACCACACAGAGCATATCTTTAGCCTGGATGTCAGCGAGATGCAGTTTTCTGAATGCAGATATAGGTAGTGACGCAAAAGTTCATTCTGCATTTCCTGGTTGTTCTGGAAAACGGCAGCCTCTCTCTTGAGGAGTTTTCTGCTTCCAACTGTTTTCCTCAGGCTGGGTCTGAGTCTTACAGCAGGTCTAGTGTTTTGCATAACCCCAAACACAGTGATGTAATTCCTTCTTCCCCTGAAAGCTGGTGTCAGAAACACTGCTTTGTCCCTCTTGCAGTTCAGTCTGCCTTTGTGTCATAATCTCTCTCATGCCTAGCCTGATCCCGATCCAATTTATGCAATTAACTGATGTCACCAGTCTGGATTGTTCGCAAAGACTGTATCGCTGCAGCCCTGATTTCCCTAAAAGTAACAAATCCTTGAGGACCTGTGGTCTATTAAAGCTGTTATTCACATAGCTTACAGTTATATGAGGGGAGATATTAAAAGTCAGAAAATAACAAGCCCCATTACATAAACATGGAGAAGTAATTGGAGTAGAAAAAAAGTTTCTTTTATTATAGGAGCTCGCAAAATTACTACATGCCAATTAGTGAGTGAGTGTTTTATGGGCTTGGCTTGCTGACATGGAGAGGCTTGTGTGTGTGCATGTCCTTGTGTGAGAAAGAGGTTAGCCTTGTGTGACTAATACAACGCACAACCTGTGCTTTTTTGAGCACAAATACTAACAAGAGCACATAGCAACCATGGCTATGTCTCTCTAAAAAAAAGAGAAAATACTCCTATCATAGCTGGGTGGGACTCCTTTTGTTTGTGTACATGGCTGGCTGTTTGCGCTCCTGTATGCACATCTGTGTGTACACGCACAAACAAACATCCAACTGTGCTGGATGATTACATTTCCAGGGCATGGTCAGTGGCTCGTATGAGTTCATGCATCCATACAGTGCAAGGGAAGGCAGGCTCTCCAGCAGGCAAGCAAGCGCCTGACCTACAAACAGTCAGACAGGCATATAGACAGATGCTAAAAGCAGATAGAACAAGGGAAGGAAGACACACAGACAGACTGGCAAGCTAGTAAGATTGGTAAGAAACAGACAGACAGACCTACAGACAGATAGGGGGCAGGGTCTGGCTGCAGGGAGAAACAGGCCTTTTGAGTGAACATTTAGGTTAGACGGGCTGGGTGAATGTGTCAGGCTTTGCCACTGCCCTCAGACATAGATCAAACATAGAACCAGCCATCCAGGACACATCACATCGCTCAAGGCCCAACGTTGGCCCTCCTGACTGGAGCAGGGGACTCTGCCTTCCTCCCTCCTGGTGGGGAGGAGATCCAAGGACGTCTTTGGAAGTTTCCATGGTTGCATATCTCAGCTAGATCCTGCCTTGTTTGTTTTTTTTTCTCGCCTGCAACATGCTCTGCTGCACCGACCCACATTAATGAAGTGCTTACAGACTTAACCCTTTGGTGGCCGGCGAGACGGACCGGCCGAGCGCTGCGTTTGCACAACACAGACGCGCCACTTGTTCTGTGTTCTCATTTCATCGCCGGCGTGACATTTAGGCAAACATGTGATGAGGAAATGAGCTCGGTTTGTGTTTCCCCGTGTTCCATGCACCATGCCTGATGATAATGAGGGAGAGAAAGGCCAGAGGAGAGGGGTGGGGTCAGTATGCTAATGGTGGGTGTACATTTTGATGCCTCACTACCAGCATGGAGTGGTTTGGAGATACGGGCTATCATTCTCCACCTCCTTTCCCCTCATTATCCCCCCGCGTCTCTCTCCATCTCTGTCCTCCCCCATCCCCTGCTTTCCGCTCTCATCCCTCTCCATGCCCTTCACTATCTCCCCCCCCTCCACCTCCCCCCCTACCTCTCTCTCTCTCTCTCTTCCATCTCCCTCCTGGTACTCCTCTTCTCCACCCACCCACCCCCAAACGCCTCTCTCCCAGAATATGAGATACATTTGTTTTCCTCCGCCAGGCTGCAAGAGTGGGACGCATGGCGTGCAAAGTGCTGATGTGTTGGTTTCTGGGTAATTATAACATCCCTCGGTCTCCAAGAAAACTCTAAACTAATGTTTAATTTGTCTCTGCGCTCAAAGGAAGCCCTCCTTTGTTATTGCCGTGGCAATTAGCTGGAGCCAAGGCCCAGGCATTTCCTGTGATTGTTGTGATTTGCATAGAGAGCGAATCACAGAGAGCATCAGGACCCTATACCCCTCTTCTCTCACTGCCATACATGCAGCCACCCACTCCTCCCTTTTCCTCACCTCCTCTTCCTCCTCCTCGCTGCACCGAATCTCTAGACACCTCAACCCCAGTGTCTAGTCGCACTTTACATCATGGCTGATTGACGGGAGAGGAACTGACTAACTGGAGGGCACAACACAATGATTTTCAGTTTGTTTTTTTTTTCTCCTACCAAAATAAATTTCTCAGCAGATCACGTGTCTCGTTCCTGCGCAATCCCTAATGGTCAACCTTTAGCTTCAGCCAGCAGCTTCAAATTAACTGCCTGTTTATAATGTAGCTGGTGGCATTCCACTGAGGGTGGCTCTAATGGATATTGTTAATTGAAGGTATAAACATACTGTCCGCACTGTGGATGGAGATGTCACATATGCAAGGCGGCCAGTTGGTGTGCATACCGGACACACACAGACACACACACACTCACACACACACACACACACAGCAGCATTTTAAATGTGGTGCAGCAGCATGGAGGCCTATGTGTAGTTAATGGGATTATCAGTCAAAAAGTAAACAGCTAGATGTTGGTGAACGTGCTGTTTTCGGTCCTGAGGGGGAAACCATTAACTAGCATTGCTACATCATGGTGGCTATTGTATTTTCTGTTCCTGCCAGATAAGAAATGGATCACTCCTGACTGTTTAATCTCAGGGTGAGTGTAACTGCCATGCTTTATGACAGTGCTATTCCAAATCATTTGGCGTGCGTTTCGTTACTGGTAGTCATGTCATAGTTGTTGGTGCTGAGTATTATGGAATCTCTGGATATAAATGTGTTAAAACTAGCCTTAATAAACTACTATACAACGGTTAATTTCCATAAAATCCCCCCCACCCTTTCCTTTGCAGCTTTGCCGAGCTTTAGTTTCATTAGAATACCTGAATGAATTTGCATTGCCTTATCAGCTCTTGCCTCTGTGTCTATGCCTACTATAATAGTACCACTGCGCGATATGATATCCACATTTCCTACGCCGCCTCTCTCTTATGCTCTCATCAGATTATTAGAACTGGTATTTTCCCATTTGTGGGTTTAATGGTGAGAGCTGTGGCTTCGGGGAGCCTATTTAGTGAAGAAGGAGATAGAAAGATGGAGCAGGGAAGAAAGCAAATGAGAGAAAGAGGGGGAACGGCAGAGAACTAATGGCGAGATAGAGAGTAAGCTGCAGGGACTGTTAAACCTGAGGAGTGGCTAATCCACGAGACGGCACTCTGCGCTCATCTGCTCCGGACTGGTGTGGCACGGTCGGTGACGGGTACATCCAGGAGCCCAGAAGTCAAACATAGCCTCCTGATCTATATTTCAAAGCTGAGAGCAGAGAGGAATTCAGTAATGAGCTCCCATCTTCCTTTTGGTAGCAGAAGACTCTCTTTGTGGAACTAATTGAAAGTGGCATGTGGAGCACTGGGGAGCTCTTTGGGGGCCGTGCTGCGTTTCAAGGGATGTGAAGACATAAGCCTGCATGCTGCTGTGGCTTTTGTGTCACAGGTCTGAAATAAACAGGTCTCTTAGAGGAGAGTGATGCACTTTACGGCTGGATGTGCAAGGAGGAGGCGTTGTTGTAGTTTTTCCTTTTTATGTGTTTTTGTGCCATTGTGCGCGCTTTGGTCTACAGCAACCTGTGTCCATTTCTGAAATTTCACCCCCCACCTTCTGCATCTCGTCTCTCCCTCCCCTTAATAAATCTAGTTTTCTGTGTCGGCTCATCAGAGATGCTAGTTGTGTGTGTGTGTGTGTGTGTGTGTGTGTGTGCGTGCATTTGTGCAGACAAGCATGTGTTATTCGGGCACAGTGGAAGAGCAGCGCTGATAGGAGATGGGCTTTCTCTATTACAGATATGGAAATGGCCCAAGACGTATGCAGTTAGACTGATATACTGCGTGGCATTTACTGAAATGATGAAACACAGACAGCCTGGCCTTAAGTATGTACACACACACCCAGTCGGAAACACAAATAAGTCCACATATGCGTGCAGACACACACACACTGATATTTAAATATGTGTTGTGTGTGTTTGGCTTTTCTGTCCAGCTGGCCTGCTATATATCTAATTCATATATTTATATTGGGTTTTTAAAATTTCTGGCCTAGTGAAAACCTCATGACCAGGAAGGACACATCACTGAGGCTTCTTCGTAAGTTTTTTTTTTTCAACTCTTCACATTCCTTCAGGCTTGAAAACTGTGGAAAATGTGCCTCTGCCCTGTGCGTCTGGATCTTAAAGCTGGAATATAAAAGTGTATATTAAAATGCTGATACTTAGTCAGACTCGACTCAACTCCCAACTCATTCGTGACTTTGATTTATAGTTTAGGAAACTATATTGCCTACCTGCTTAATGTCACTGCTGAGCTGGTATAGAAAGAGGGAAGCGGCTCCTGGAGGAAAGTGTCGGATCCCTCGACTGAAGTTTTGATGATCCCCTCTCCCCATCTCGCCGGGGTCTTCTTTCTGTGGGGCTTCGCAACTTGTCTCATGCATTTATTTATTGCATTATGAGGTTTGGTTTCATATATCGACTGCTGTTGCCATTTGTCGGCAGTGAGATAGCCTCACAGTCACAGATGTTATTAGATTGTGCGTTCTGTTTGCTGACATGTCCTTTTACCTCCTGTCAACGTGACACATCCTAAAAGAAACCTGCCGCCATAAGAGAATAAAACTGATATTTAGCAACAGCAGCTTTTTTTTTTTTTTAAAAGAGGAACTCATTAACATTCCGGCGGCTCTTTGTCATCTCGATCCACTGTTGTTGTGGCCTCGACCACTTCTGTCTAACCTCATCATGTAAACTGTGAATGAGCTAATGGGGAACAAGAGCAGGACAATTTCTCCAGTGGAATTTGAAAAACAGTGATGCAGGGGTGAGAGAGGGAAATGTTCTGTTTTTTTCGGGGGGGCATTAGATGGCGAGGGAGAGGGAGGAAGGGGTGGTGGTGAAAGTCTGCCAGGGAGGCGGAGAACAGCCCAGCTCAGTGCCCAGCTGTGAAGCTCCCCCTGGGGCTTTGGGAGGCTGTGGAATGTGGCTGATGTGAGTCTGGTTGGGGCTGGAGATAGCAAACGCCCAGGGCATGCAGCTGTGAGCAGTAATGTCTGGGAGAAGGGTATGTGCACGTCCATACTATCTTGTTAAAAGAGGGAACGGGGAGACAATTTGTGGATGCATTCATTTCATCCCGCCTCTGTGTGTTTGTCAGCTCATGGGCATGTTTGTATTTATACATCCAATGTTGTTTATGACCCTATGCTGGCCACAGCTGAGGCCCCGTCCCAGGGAAAGGAACGACATTCAGACTCATTTCCTGTTTGAGGGTTCAGGTCACTGGCACCTCGCTCGCTGGAGACGTCTGGAATGCGAGACGGGACCAGATTACAAGGATTGGCCGGGCTTGCCAGTCAGCTGAGAGCAGCTTTGTCAAGAGCGAGCCTGTCAGGAGGAGATGACAGCTCGCTTTTGTTCTGGAGATTTCCTGTCCTGTCCTGGGCAAAGGGGTCGGTTAAAGTGCACAAAAGAGACGTAGCACCACTCCCTTTGCTCTCCCTCCCTTTTTCCCGCCACTTGAATCCCCCACTGGTCATATTTCCCACCCACCAACCAATTAGAGCACCCTGTGCGTCAGGGAGAAGCGATCCGATTGGCTGTGCCGGGGTGTCTGGGAGGTCAGAGCTGTGTTCGTTTCACACTGTGTCCTTTTTGGACTCCTTCCAGCAGCACCCTCACGCAGACAGCAGAAGAAGAAAAGTGAGAGGGGGAGAAGGAAAAGGAGGAAACAAATAGACGAGAAAGAGAATTTTTCTGTACACAGCCTTCAGTGTGATGTGATTTCTTGCCTGAGAAATCGTAAATGTGTCATGTTTAGCACTGGTTTAAAATTCACATTGACTCCAGCAGGCACCTCCAGTGCTGCTGCTCCACAGTTTGTTCTTGCACTGTAAAACTGACTGTTGCCTCCAACTCCACAACAAAAGGAAATGTTCAGAGTCAGAATGCCTTTGTTGTGTGTGTGTGTGTGTGTGTGTGTGTGTATGTGTGTGTGTTCACTGAGAGGGGACGGTCTTCCCTCTGGGCAAGGTAAGCTAAGACAGGAAAACACCTGGTTAAGAAACGCAATGATCAGTTGTAGTGCCGTCACCGGACATATCTGTGTGGAATGTCTCATCACATGAAAAAACTGCGATGAAAGCATATTTGTTGTCCTGTAAGTCATGAAAAAAGAAATCTCTCTGCATCTGTGAAACAGTTGAACAATCTCTGGTCTGTATTCAGTTTCAGGCAGTGCTATCAGTTCTTTATCATGTGGCTTGTAAACATGACCTTCCCCCTTGTATCTATCAGTGTTTAAAGGTTTTAATGACGAGGGGGAAAATGCATGCATCACATTTACAGGCCATTTAACACAAGGTCCTCTTCATTTATTTTGGCTCACGTGTTTTTTGGGCCATGTGCCATGGAAGTCGAAGACGCAATCAAAATATCTTATCATCCAAATTAGTATTTTATAGCGCTGTGCAATATGTTGTTTCAGCATTATATTGCACAGTGCACTGTGGGTAATAGTCACATTGCAGGAAATGCAGTGTGATCCAAGGCAAATTAACTCAAACATATCTTGCAACTACTTCTTTTTCTGAGCTTGATAGATGAAGAAATGATTAACCTGCGCAAAATTAGTCTCTCTGACAAAACATAATTTACCAATTTATCTGGTTTAAAAATTCTTGGATACAGATATTGGAGTTTGCTGACATGCAGTCTCCACATTTGCACATTAAAATGGGCCACAGACAGGATGATGCTGACCAAAAACAGACACTCTGCTGGCATTGTCTTGCAATTGTCGCCGCCACATGAGGCCACAAAACTGATTGGTTTTATAATTTAAATCAGCACCACACCAAAGCTCTGTATGATGAGCGCAAAGTCAGCTCTGAATACCATCTGAAGGAAAAAAACTACTTTGAATTTTTATTTTTGATGCAGATGCGCTCCCCTACAAAATGACTCCCATCATTATAGAATGATGATAGAGGTATTTATGTCATCTGGTGAAAATTCCTGTATGTTTTATAGATCATAGATATATATCATTTGAAAAAGAAAACGTAGCAAGCAATCGTCAGTTTTCTCTCATATCATGCAGCCCTGGTATTTTATACAAATGAATCTTTTATCAGGCAAAAATCTCCAACTCATTCCAGCAGCTCAATTGTGAACATTTTCTGCTTTGATACTGAAACTGATAATGAAAGTTATCATCATTTGAAGCTATGATTCCTAATAGCACTCAATTTCCAGCGTTAACCTTTTGATCGTCCTGTCACTTGTCTTTACAACTGTGGATCCACACCGTGCTCCTGGTTCCACTGATTCCCTTCACTTGGTGGGTCCACCACTGACAAGGCAAATCCTAATTAAGTTAATAGCCTCCATTTCTGTCACTTCCCTCCTTTAATCAGACACATAAACATATCTATTCCCCTTACTGTGCTTACACGGTGGACATAACAATGAGATAGCCAGGACAGATAATGCAATCTCAGTTTTGTTCAAATTAGTATTTAGATGGAATCGGCCCTGTCTGCTGTCTCCTTGAGTGAGGCCATGGCAGAAGAAAAGATGTCATTTGTCCGTAATAATTGAATCTTCAAATATGGCTACATGAAAAGGATAATGCCGTATTGATTGTTGCTGTACAGTAATTGTTTTCCTTCAATACACAGTGTATGGCATATTAAATGCTGAGCGGGGCTGCATTGTTTGTCATGGAGTGTATAGGGGTAGGAGAAAATTAACAGTCTCTATATGACAGAGGGAAGGAAAAAACAAAGCAGGGGTGTTGTCATGGAAAGTGATTACCTGCGACTATACTTACAAATGACTGCAGGGCACTGTTGCTTGGCCAAATTAATTACCTGTCATTGTGACTGATTGTTTTTGAAGACAGTTCTTATTATTATTGCCTGCTCTGAGAAACAGAGTTCACGTGCTTTTCACCATGCAGCTGCAACACGAACACCAATACCAGTGATTAAAAGCCAAATTGCAGCGTATGTGATCCTATTTCTGATTCTTGTCAGATCGGTCTCACTATTCACTGTTAGTTTTTGGTTTTGAGTGCAAATGAATGCGTGTGTGAAGACATTGATCTCTAGTAGCACTTTGGGTACCTTTTGGTTATTGTAAAGGGCTATACAAATAAAATTTGATTGATTGATTGATTGATAGTAGTAGATTGTACACAAGCTTATGCGTGTCAAAAGCTTTGAGAAAGGAAGTGGAGACCCATCCCCTTCATGGCGCTGATCTTGACATGAGAATCTGTACCTCTCATTGCCCGAGTAAACAAAAGCCCACCGCACACAACAATATCCGTCTCCTTTCATTTGTCCTCGCAAGGAGACCCATTTGAGGCTATGAGGGGAATGGCCTATTTGTCCAAATTCCTCCATAAAGCCTTAATAATCCCGCTGTTGTTTCTCTACGTGATGACATTTCTAATTCTTGTCAGGGAAGAATGCAGCGTGACAAACTGTGTTAGGAGTGTCTGAAATCACAGCAGGCAGGCAGCATGCTGGGCGAGATAGAAGGGACACGAGGATGTGAGGCGGGACAGCTCACCATCGCCAGAGGCTTCACCTTTTCCCAAAGGAGACTCTGGAGGACATGTTTAGAGATCTGTGTATTTTCTTGCATGATTAAGTGATAGCTTGCCATGCATGCATGATGTTAATTGTGGCAGAAGGACTTGTAGGAAGTGGGGTGGGGGGGCGGGGGGGTGGCGGTCAACCATTGTGTTGGATTAAGACCTGACCACATCTGGGTGACAATCTGGATCAGCTGCTGTCAGTCTGTCCCATCCACTCTCTAATTAACCATAAGCCTGCTGCACTCCGGGGACTCGCTGAAAAAGACACACACACATCACGGAGGAGAGAACAGCACTAGACAGACAGACAGACAGACAGACAGACACTGAGGCAAGCAGAAAAGCAGGCAGATCGAAGGCCCTCGGAATCACATCCAGGAGGTTGTGTTGAATTTTTCCGAGAGAGACGGGGAGCTGCTCTATTCTGTTCTATAGGACCTGTGTGAGGTTTAGTTACAGCTCTCTGCAGCCCTGCAGCTCGTCGCGAGGCAGCTCAGCCTTGGGCACCGAGAATTCATGTCACACACAGCAGAATTTGATTAGGCAGGAGATGGTATTACTGCCTGACCTGGTGGGAGGAAGGAAGAGGGTAGTCAAACAAGGGATAGTGATAGAGAGAGGGAGGCGGGGGGATGGGTGGGTGGAGGTAGAGAAATGTAGCGCGTGTACTGTATGTCAGGAAGGGGGATTTTTTTCAGTCTGCCTTGCAAATGTCTCCCCATGCCCTCTTTCGCTTGCCCCAGAAATGGGGAACTAGTCAACCAGAGCAGCGTTTATGATTGAAACTGTGTATGTGTGTTTGGCCTGCATGTTTGTGTGTGGCACGAAGACATATGTCATTATGACGTAGGATGGCGCCCCTGTGGCTCCTAGCTATATGTTCTGCGGCGCCGAATTTTCAATGGATTCTTCGGCGTCTGTTGTTTTATCACATATCCAGTATGCACGGCTCCACCGGCCAACCACACTGACCTGCAGCCCATCTTTTACTCCCTTTATCACTACATCTCTGTCTTAGTTATCCTAAATCAACAGAATGGGACACATTGATGTGGGGCTCTGCAATTTCTTGCACTGAACCATACAGGAGTAAAGCAAGGAAACAATAAAATTACAATAACGGCAGACAGCAGAAGAACCGCAAGATAAGGAGGGAGACAGACAGTCAGTCAGTCAGTCAAGCAAGCAGATGCGATTGTGTTTGGTTTGGCCAGCAGTTTACATAACTGTCATGCTGGGTTTTTCAACTGAAAGGCTGGAATACAATATTCCGATAGGATATAATGTACTGTATATTTTGCCGTTTTCGCCTGGGCTCTGTTCTACCCTGTTGTGACTTACACTCTGCTGGATGACTTTTCTTTTGATTGTATGCCAACCTCAGATGGAGCTGACCGAGGCTTTAAGTCTAGCTCTCTGAATCCCTCGTACACTCCAATTTGCTGAAGTGATCAAACCTGGGTTTAAGCATCCCTCAGCCATGAGCAGACGCAATCTCATCTGCCTGACTGACCGTCTGCACACTGTGCCTCGCTGCCTGCTATGCTGCTTTTTCTGTCTGTTTTTGTCAGCGTCTCCACCATGGTGACAGGCTTGCCAGCTGGTTAAGCTGGTTGCTGAGTGACTGCATGTTAGAATGTGTTATCGTCGCTCTGCATTTCTGCCTCTTGTTTGGCTGTGCCCGCTCTTAGTGAGCTCTCTTTGACCCACATTTTTTTCCTCCAGATTTGTAACAGTGACTAACAGACTATGAGGGTGCAATGGCATAAGGCATAAGGGTCAGTGGCTGCAATTTAATACTTTCCAAGAAACTTGCACCCCTGTGTTTCTCTTTCTTTTTATACCGCCAGAGTGTGATGTCAGTTGCCCATTTTTAAGTTATTATTGGAGAATCAGGAAAAAACGTCTGATTTTCACGGAGACTCAAGTTTGTCAGAGCAGAGTTGCACATGCCTCAGGGTTGGGTCATAGTGTGACCAGTGGCCACTATACTGGCCTAATAATGTCTGACTGTCAGTCCACTACCCTAATAGGGCTGGAGAGACTTGAGGCTCCCTCTCGGCATCCCCTAAATCTTCTCTCCAGGCTGTCTGCAGAGACAGCGCCGCTGCATGACAGATACCCATCATTTACTGATGGCAAATCCTTCCCGGCACTTTTCCCTTTGACAAGAGAGGCAGAAGGGACAGAAAATGTGTGTGTGAGTAGGTGGGTGCGTGGGTGGGTGTTGATCGAGAGGGCATCCATCTTCTATTGTTGTGCCCATCCCCACCCTCTCCATCTTTGCCTCCCTCATCTCCTTTCTGTCATTTCTCCCTCTCCCTCTTCCTCCATCCTCGGTGAAGGAGGCCTGTCCCTTTGACCCCTGCACCAGGCCATGGAGGGTGGTGGTGCTATAGAGGCTACTCGGCTAGTTGCAGGTGGAAATGAGATGTATTACTGCTTGGATCAGCTGCATGCTGGAGAATAATAATAACCACAGGAAAGAGGTAATTACCAACTGGGAATGATGAAGCAGTGCAACAGAGCGTCGCTGTAGCTGCAGTCATTGTTTGGTTTTTGTACATGTCGGCGTTGCTAATGGAAGCTTCTGCAAGCAGAGAGAGGAGAAATAAGAGAAAGAGCAGGTGAAAGTGGGTATAGAGGGGGTAGGAAATGTATTGCCAGGGCTGTAAAATATGTGTTTGATGTTCTATATTGCTCAACAGTAAATCTGATATGTTATCTAATGCTGCTTTGACACAGTTATTTCCAAACGGGCCTGTATGTAATGACAAAGGGTCATGCCGTGTGAGAGAATGTGGCATATCCTGTGTGCTAATATTGACTGTGCCATGCTGTGACAACGGGGCTCCATGTGCCATGTGTGCCACAGTGACAGGGGTGGCTCCCTGCCCACTGAATATTTCATTATATAAAATGCCTGAAAGAGGAGGGAGGAGTTAAATGTGAGATGGTGAGGCTGGGAGGGAGAACAGGGGGGGACCTTTGAATGTGCAAATGCTATCTATGTTAGCTCTCTGTTACAGTTTACTCCCCGTGAGGCTGCTGAGCCAAACTGGTCTTCAGGTTGTGTTGAATCAGCATGAGCACGCACCCAGCCAGCTGTCACCCATATTTTACATTAACACTTGATGCATTTGAATTGCGCAAATTCTGCAGAAGTTAAGCTACTAATATGTTTCTGCAAATTTCACTGTTGTTTGTTGCATTATCATAGCAGCCCCATGCATTTGTGTGATTATGGATTTTCATTTTGATCCCTCCCTTTGTATGAAACATCCACCCTCATTCTTTCTTTCCATAAGCTTTCGTTTGCCTTGTTGTAATGTGTTGCCAGACCCACGGGGAATGCCAGTACTTTAACAGGTAAAACAGTGGCAGCCTTGTCAACGCTTTTGCTGTGCCTTTTTCTGAGAGCGAGAGAAAGAAAAAGAGAGAAGGAGGCCTGTTTTCAAGACCTTGAACACCAGGAATGTCACCCCTGCTTAGGGAGTGAGACAACATTTCTCAAGGACTCTGTAAAAAAGTTTGCCTTGTCCAGATATCCCCCTCCCCCTTTCCACCCCTCAACCACCTGGAACACACAGGCTCTAAATTTAAATGCGATGTGCAGCCCCGGCCTGCATAAATGTGCATTTACACAATTTCCGCATCCTATGTATGGCTTGTGCACTGTATAGAAATTTCTGATGTGATGAGAGCGGGAGGAATGGTTAGGGAGGTGGAGTGTATATGTATATGTATATGTGTGTGTGTGTGTGTGCCTTGAGTTGGAGTGACTTCCTATGAGCCACAGGTGCACGGCAGGGGATGTAAATCCGCACATTGATTTCACAGTCAGCGACCACCATGCAATATATCTAGAAAAGTGTTTCTCTATGGTGCGTCTTCAAAGAAGCTGCGGAGGAACCTTTGAGGGCATGAATATGCAGATGAATACCCAGGGGGAGGAAGGGAGTCATTCACAGCACCAACCCGAGCCTTTTACATTAAGCAAGGGCAAAGCGTGGGATGGAGAGAGAGGAAGAGGCAAAGAGGAGGGAGGAAAAGGGAAAGAAGAGAAGGGGATGGAGTGGAGAAAAGTTAATGGCAGGCTCTTTTCTCATGAAGTGCTTTTTTCTGTTAGCACTGGGCAGCTATCTCTCTCCCCAACCATCACTGTGTCATGAGAGTGCTTTCAACCTAGCTTAGTATAAGATTATACTGGCTATGCTGACTACTGTTCTTATTTACCTTGAGGACGCTTGCTGCTCTTTACTCATAACTGCCTGGCTATTGAATAAAACATAGTTACATAAGGGCCAATGATGAAGTCTTTGAAATGGAGAGGGAAAAGATCAAACCCATTACCATAGACCGGCTGACCCGTGTGCCTGTATGAGTTTTGTGCATTTATGTCTATGTACATGCTGTCAGGTTCTGTGGATCCATCAGTCTCCCTTCTGGAGCCAAGCTAAGGGAAGGTCAGCCTGATGGATACATCCTGACATGCACACAGCCTGTGATGTCAGCTGTGTGCCTATATCTGTGCGAGCGTATCTGCATGTGTGTGTGTGGGCTGGCAGGCCAGCCAAGCGCAGGCACAGTTCAACAGAGCAGAGGGTGGACAGGCGAGCGGGGAGGGGAACACTAGCCTGGCCTCAGCGCCCTAGTTTGAGGGGTTTTGCAGGCAGAGCGGTGGTAAGGAGGTGGGGTTGGATGGTGAGGCAGGGTGAGGTGTAGGGGTTGGCCGGGCTGGTAGAAGGGGGTGGGTGAAAGGGCTGAGGTGTCGAGGGGGTGGGCTGGGGTGGCAGAAGAAAGACTCCATTCATGAGTCGTGCCATCTCTGGCTCCCAAGGGGACTGGGGATCATCAATGACCAGGCCAGCTGGGAGGATGTCAGCATGCAGACTCTCTCTCCCTCTCTCTCTGCTTCACTCCCTCTCTCACCCTCCCTCTTTCTTTTGTCAGGGGCCAGTGCTGTCAGAGGCACTAGCCAGAACACTGAGGCCTCTCATGCAGTTGGGTACCGATTCAAATCCACTGAAAGCCTCTGGCTAGCCGGTGGTTTGCACACCGTCTGTACTGTATGTGACATGTATGGTCTGGAGAAACAAGCTCAGCACCACCCTCAAAGAGGCACTGTCTGTGGTAGCCAGACCATCTGGAGATAAGATAGGTGGGATGCAGCTTAAGGAGTGATAAAACAGCATTGTCAAATACTCAAATTGGGTGTCCAATTCTGGAGATCACCAGATGACAGGAAGGTAGATTTCATCCAGCATGCTGGTGTGGTTCCCTGTATGTATGTATGTGGCTCCCTTGATGTTTTTATTTTCCCCACTGTGAGTTTCACAATTGTGTCTCTGACTAAAATTGTCAAAAATCAAATGGATTGCCCTAACATGAGAACATTTTCATGTCTACCTCAGGATAAAGTAGATAGTTAAAGTAGATAGAGCTGGCTGTGTGAACTATGTCTTATTCAGTCTTTCACCCACAAAGAGACAATAACTGACACATCTGTAGATTTTATAGACATTCTGCTGCCCTTTTGTTCTTAAGAACTATAATTGAGTCCTGAAGTGCCTCAAAATTTTGTTAACCAAACATTTGAAAACCCAAAACTGTGACCACGAACCACCTGGCTGCTTGTGTGCATTTTTACCTACAGTTGAGACGAACTGTGGCCTCCTGTGTAGCACAGAAAGCTAAAATGATCCTATATGCATGAGTTGTCATCTCTCGTGCGCGAGTGCTTTAGAAAGGAAAGGGGGACAGGAAAGGAGCAAGGTTTGTGTGCTGCGCAGATGTGTGCACTGTTTATCACTGCCAGCGAAAGGCCTGCATCAGCAGCAGCTGTAGGGCGCTTTGCATGCAATGGCAGAGGTGCATTGGTAGGGGCAGATTTGCATTTGTGGTTTCATATCGTGAGCAACGATGTTACTCCCTCTCTCTCTTCCTTCCTCCTTCCCTCTCTCTTTCGCTCTCTCTTGCTCTCTGTGTGTTCTGTGAGAGTCGGAGGAGCAACAAGATCAGCCTAAGTAGTGCATTGGAGCATAACCCGGGAAGGTTCAGGCTGAAATGGATCCAAGCATAACATCAACACTAGCAAATCTCTCGATCACACAAAGGTGCAGAGTCCATGTTCTCGTCAGAAACAGTCACACATGGGTAAATGCAAATGCTGACTAAAAAGCTAAACAAATGCTACTAATTGAATTTGGCTGTTTTCAAAGATTAATATCAAAGTCAGCCACACTTTGCTTCTTTGTGAGAGTGTATGACTTGTGTACAATGATGGTGATTGATGCAGGAAGTTGTACGGCTGTAAAAAGGCCAAAGTTGAAGGTCTTGTGGTCTGCATGTGTCCCAATAAAGTAGCAGCAATGTAGAGGACCACCTGATGAAAGGCTTTCCTGCGTCTTTCATCTTCACAATGCTTTTTGATGGTGAGAACTTCCTTAAACACAGCCTCATATTGTGGGACAACATCCACTCCTTACAGCATTTGGAATGGATTTTACATATTTTTGGTTTCGCAAACTCAAATGCGGTTTTTGGAAAGCTCATACTCATTCAAATAAGAGGGTATATGTTTTGTGCCTTTTTTGCGTAGAAATATATGAATCCTATCTATATGACAAATGCACCACAGAACTGCTGGGTTTCTATATTGGTTTCATTATGTTGTAAACAAAAAAAATGCATAGGTGATAATAATGTCGCAGTGCCGCCTCCCTGCTTCTATTATCAACCCCTGCACAGACAACATGATAAGCAAAAAGCAGAAAATATAAATGATGATACAGCAATATGAAGAAAACATAATCTTCACAAGCCTGCGTGTGTTTTTCCAAGTAGTTTTTGCCATGATACAATGTTTATAGCAATTTTTATTCCAGAAAGACTTAAAATTGACCCAGAATCCAAAGCAATACTATGCAATAGGACGTTTAAGTGTGTTTAGGAGCATGTGCTTATGATTCATCCTTTGCTGGAGGTGAAAGAGATGCAGGTAGAACACTTCTAGTAGTTTTTTGGTGTAGTGGTGTGCCTGTCCACATGTGTGTGCAGCTGTTATTGTTCTCTCTCCCTCGTGTCCTCGGTGAAACTCCAGCCAGCCCTAACAAGCTGTTCAAAAAGGATCACACTGACCCCGGTCCTGGTTTCCATCTCTTCCCCTTTTTTTTCCACCTTCAGCAGACCTCACTGTTCCCTCTGATATCACCTCCTCGCAGACTCCTTTATGCCTCTTTGCCAGCCTTTTGACAGACGTCTCAGCTCATTGTGTGTGATGTTGTCTTTGTACTGGTGTGTAATGGTGCCCTAAGATACTGTTGCTAGAGTGTTGTCTTGGTGTCTGTTCCACTGCTGCCCTTGAGACCCCAATAACCACCTTCGGTGGCAGGAGCTCCTCACTGAGCAAAGCAGTGCTCCCCTCCCCCTCCCCAAGTTGCTTCATTTGTGTCTCTGCTTCTCTGGAACTTTGTCTTCCTATTTCTCCTGTTTTGTGCAGCATCTCATTGTCCATCCTCGTGGTGCCTTCTGCCTCTATACATTAACCATATCTGTGTGTACAAAGAATCCCCTGTGCCCTTTTTTCATTTTACCCAGCATCAGCGAACAATGAATCAGGGGCAGGGGGCTACAGTTGGAAATTTGCTTTTAAGTATGTGAGGTATGTTCATTCATTCTCCTCCAAACCCCCTCAGCTGCCCTCAAACCACTCACCCATTGCCCCCCTACAGGCCTATGAAGTCCTATAGCGTCCCCCCATGCTGTTTTGCACATTCTCTGTTTGCATGGAACTTACAGTTCCAGCAGGCCCAAGGCCAGACCCCCTCATTTCTCTCCATGGCCAAAATCCTGCCAGAGCCCGCCTAAGCCTGAGGGAGGTGGGGGGGCCTAGTTACCATGGTCACAGCAATCAGCATTGTGAACTTAAAACTTTTCAAGATCAGCCTTGGGCTTCCGTGTAACTGTGTGTCTTTCTGTTAATATGTTATTAATGGATAAGGAGGGGTTTCAGTTCCAGCTGTTCAGTGTGGATTAGAGTCTTTCTGGAGCTAAGTGACTGTTTCTTACCAATAGGTAAAATGTTGCACCATTTACACCCTCCCTTCCCCCTTTGTTGATGACAGCCAGAGAACCTTTTGAAAGCTCCGGATTGTTAGCAAGCAGAATCACTGTGTTCTTGGTTATTTTAAGCGCCTTCAGAGATGTGAGCTCACAAGAAGTGTATTAGTCTTTCTGACAGGACATAAAACGTGTTGAATGATATTTGGGAATTGTTTGGGACTGCAGCGCTGCTCGGATAACTGAAACAATATTTCCTCTTTTTCATCAAATCAGAGATATTTATCTCCTCTGCAACTGAAACGGTCTTTTAGTGTTTTTTTTACCATATGTGTGTGTACAACTAGAAAAAACTTGTTTGCAAATTAACTACAGGCATTTTTAACTTCAGTGTAGCTCACTGAAAGCCTGGATGAAGCCCGTTGCATGGTCTGGTGAATATTTATTGTATGTTGGTTGTGCTTTTCATGGCATAATTGCTTCCATATTCCTCTGTGGCTGTGAACTGTGAAAAAAATACCATCCTACCTCAACTCATTCCCCCGTGTCTGACTGCCAGAGATGGGGCTCAGTGATTGGTGCTCAATCACATGGTTTATCAATCAGTTACCTGCCACCTTGGGAAACTGCCTAAACAAGAGATATGAAAAAGGAACACCACTGCTGACTCCAACTTTAGCGGGAAAATACATCTCAAGGCTGCATCGAGAGATCAATGTTAAGACAACATAACAGCCTTCAGACACTGTAGATTAATTGAATTGGTGTGAAACTGCAGTTGCCCGCCTGTATGTGTGCGTGTTGTCTAATTAAACCGTTTTTTGGCTTTGGGAACGTGGCTCAAACTTGTGAACAGTCTCCAGCTCCCTCCTACATATGCAGCACGGATTATTTCCTCTTCTGACCTGTGTGTACTACACTGGGCTGCTCTCCATATGAAGTGTGAAGAGAAAACTCCTCACAACGGTTTTTGTGGACTTTATATTGAAAATTGCAGTGTATCTGTGTCACTGTTTAAATATGTTACGTTTTCTGTGTGTATTCGGACTAAACCCATAGACTTAGAGTAAAAACGTCTAATTTATGTGTTTTCTTTTTTAATCCACAGGGCTCCAGAGATCATCCTGGGCTTGCCGTTTTGTGAGGCCATAGACATGTGGTCCCTAGGCTGTGTAATAGCCGAGCTCTTCCTGGGATGGCCCCTCTACCCTGGAGCCTCCGAGTACGATCAGGTAACACACAATGATTTTCCTGAACCTTCAAAATTGACCTCTTGAGCAGCTCATGATTGCGAGAGTTGGGTGCTAGCATACTCATGCATTCTTTCAGTTTTGTTTACGTGCATGCGCTTGTGTGTGTGTGTGTGTGTGTGTGTGTGTGCACCCCTGAGTGTGCTTGGGAGGGTGGGATGCCTCTCCCTGAAATCCCCCTGACAGCCCCTGATGATTCTTGCGCAGCCTCCCTGTTTATCTGAACAGATGCCACAGAGCCACTTGTCCAATTAGTGCAGCCCCTGTGCTCCAGAGCAAGACATTGTCGCGTTTCTCTCTCTCTATCAGTCAGATGACGCTCAGTGGGGAAACCTTGAGCAAGTTTTTGCTCCACCTCTGAACATGCTTGTCTGATTTTTTTTTTCCACAAGCAAAAAAAAAAACTTAGCATGTGTCATTTACGAGTCTCAAATCAGACTCTTAAGCTGAGGTCAGGTTTTGGCTGCTATGCATATTTCTGCCTTATAAATCTGGAGTGCTTAATGTCAGACCAGATTTTCAAACTGCCAAAAGAACATCCATCTTAAAGTTTTGAGCCTTTTTTTGTCATCAGTGGGAAAAGATTCACAGCCCCTCTCAATTAAGCACAACTCATGGTCCAATGATGCATGTGGAAATCTCAAAAGCATTTTCTCGCCTTCTGTTTTTGCAGATCCGGTACATCTCACAGACACAGGGTCTTCCCGCGGAGTATCTGTTGAGTGCAGGGACGAAGACCACCAGGTTCTTCAACAGAGATCCAGACTCCACGTATCCTCTCTGGAGACTTAAGGTACAGCTGGAATGATGCATCCGCATACACACACACAAAATCCAAGCTGGTAGCGTCAAGTACATCCTTCCAAGAGCAAGTGAAAAGGCTTTTCCCTGTAAAGAACTGTAGCTAATATTCCAGAAACAACACTGTGTGAGGCATTGACGGCCCTGTTGCTGATTATAAACAAAGTGAGAGGGTATTGAGAACAAAATAGATCCGTGTGAGAGGATTTGGCGAATGAAAACCCAGCCTGATGAATCTAGCTTGAGGGGTGCCGGCTCTAACCCCCCGTTCACACTGTCCCTCTATGTAGGCCACTCAATAAGAAGCTCTGCTCCTTTTCTTTTTTACCCTCATTAACTAAATTTGAACTTTTGTACGCCACACAGAGGTTTTGCACATTGAGTTCCTGACTGCATTGTGCTGCAAATACTGATCCTTCTCTGCAGGGTACGGGGATGTTTCCACTACATCTGCTCCATCTATGCTCGGGATTGATTGAGCACATTTGTTTCTTATGAATCCCAGTAACATGCCACAACAGCTGAGAAAAACGGGCGATGGTGTTTGGCCTTTTAATGAAGACATAGAGTAGCACAGTGTTCAAGTCAGACAGCTGCCCATGAACTTTTTAGCAGTTGTTGGGTAAAAGTAGCACATTTTTTAATGCTTGAATTTATGAAACGCTGCATGATCTATTAGCTGTAACCACATGGTTGTCAGTTCAAAGAATGGTGTTTTTGAATTCCCAACAATAAGAGTTGAAAGGAGCATGGCAGGGCAGACACAGAAATGGATTAGTAACTTGCACTTGACACCGCTGCTGTAATTCTAGTTCTCTAGTGTCTTTGGTATGTGGAAAATCAAACATCAAGGCACCCTGAACTGTTTTTTTCCACTCTGAGGAGTGACTGCTCAGCTTTAATTTGACCTTGCCATGTGTTTCCATGTAGCAGCAGCTGCATTGCTTTGCTGACTGTAATTAAACATGTTGGGTGTTTAGTCAGGAGGTTGCTATAGTCAGGTTAACACAGTTGTGTTTAAGAAAATGATCATATGTTTATACTTGTCTGTGCATTCTTAAATTCAGTTCATGTGCACCAGCGTAAAAACGTGTGTGTGTGTGTAGCACAGTATGTGCTCTGTGTGTCGTCTCAGCATTGGTGTGATATAGTGTGTGCCTACATATGCAGCCTCCGCGTCTTTGCTGGCTGTTAGATGAGTATTTGTGTGCTACCCCAGAGTTGCTCAGAGGGTAAGCCGAATCCTGCTGCACATCAACAACAAGAGGCTGTAATGAGCCAAATGTAAATAGTGAGTTTCCAGAGGGGAAGTGTGACAGGATTTGAGAGGAACATCTGCTTCTTGTCTCCCACAGACTCCAGAGGACCACGAGGGTGAAACGGGGATCAAGTCCAAAGAGGCTCGCAAGTACATCTTCAACTGCTTGGATGATATGGCGCAGGTATGCTGTTTCACAAATGCTTCCCACAAATAATGGCACAATAGATGTATTACTTCTATTGTTTTTTTTTTCTTCAATCACATCCGCCTGTCTCGCATTTGAAGCTTCTTTGATGGGCCTGTTCAGGTCCCGGGCCAGTTTGATCCATCACATCCCAAGAATTATCTATCAAATATTTGAAATCCTTTAAAATATTTATCCTGCCAAGGTCTGATCTCCAGCCGCAGTGTTCCTCCTCTGCTATACACAATTTTACCGATTGAAATGAAAGCATCTGTTCACAGGAACCCCTCCTCAACCCTGCCTCTGCTCCTCATTTTGCTTAACCGCTATCTAATAACTTGCAGGCTGACATTTGAGCCGAACATGTGGTGTGGCTGGTTAACAGGTTTGATATGTACAGTTTGCTTTTTTATTTAAGCTGCGCTGACTGTTGTGGCTATGTCTTCACTTTGTAGATCTGCAGTACATGTAAGCATGTGGAGGGCAAGAGTGCAAAACGCTGCGCTCTCTCCTCCCCCTCTTTCTCTCTTACTGAGACACATACATGCACACATACATCCAGAAGGTTCCCACTAGCTTTTCAGACCAGCTCAGTGGGGCCCACACCATGTTTTGTCTGCATGACTCAGCTGGTTAGTGTCTCTCTCCCTGCAGTCCTGCGTGTCACCTGTGCAAAGAGATCTTGCGTAACCCCCGGAAGAGAGCGACTTATGTTTTATATATGGAAAAGCACTGCAGTTGAACACGGCTGCATGACTCAAAGTGAATCTGTCCACACTGGGAAAGTTCACATATAGCCATGACATTTTTGAGTGAGTGATAGTGAGCGTTGTTTTGTTCACCCTCACTTGGTCAAATACTGGTTCTGCTGGCAGCTGTGGCACCAGTGATGAAAAATTACAGTGATTTTCCCAGGGCCCTTTGCATGTCTGACAGTACTTTCTTGTGATCATGCTCCTTGATCATGCCCGCTGATAATGACTAGCCAAGAGATAAGAGTTAAGCATGTGAGTTTTTTTCTTCTTTTGGAATATGGTCATCTTGATTCCTTGACCGGCGGCAGCCTCTGGAGACTGTCCATGTGGATACGCAACACATGTAGCTACTTAAGTGATGGAGACAATTATGGCTGTCCAGTAGTGCCCAGGGCCTCTGTCAGGCCTGTCTGGAATAACATGCTGTCGGCTGGGACAAGATAGTATCGCTTCCTGGGCTTGTTGAATTTACAGTTACCACACACACACACACACACACACACACACATACGAAGCACAGAGTTTAATGAAACCAACCTGCACTGGTATGATATCCCCTGGGTCATCTCTGTCTTGTATGCTTCAAGCTCTGGGTCCTGTCTTCCTCTGTTGCAGCCAGAGTCAGATTACTACAAAAAACAGAGATACAGCAGAGCTGCACAGCCTTAGTGTGGGAGAAAACTGCCTATTTTGCCCCATCTTGCTATCCTGACCATATAAACAAGTCAGCATTGTGGACATCTGTCTCTGCGTGTATAATGGATGATATAGCTGAAGGCCCTGCAAGACAGAGGGGCTGGGTGCCAGGAAGAGATAATGAACCTCCTTTCAGTCCTGGGAAATGTGGGGAGGCTTTAGTCACAAGTATATCTAATTTGAGTAAATCAGACACCAACTTACAGCAAATGTAGGACCCCGCTAGGGGCCTGATGTAGATGGAAGGAAGGCCGGAACTGCTCTAAAATGGATTCACTTTGATCTACAATCCTTCAGTGCGTCTACTGATGGGGAGGGAAGCCATGGCAGGAAGAGCAGCATGGTCTTTCCCCCCAATCTTTCTTTTATTATATACACTTAGAAACATGCTTTACTTCAAGCGCGCTTCCTACTGAAAAATAAACTGTTAACGTTACAGATAAATCTGAACATGTTGTACAGCCATGTAGAGGCATCCTGCATGCCTTACGCCACATCTCCTGAGGCACGTCCCAATCTGTCCCACTGCTCGACATCTGCGGTCCCCGCTCCTACTCCAGAGTGGCCTGTCAGTCCTCCTCACTACACAGATGTGGTTCCATAAACAACCACTGGCATGCAACATGCCATGCTAGTTGCAGTCCCTTGTTTTTATGTTTTTAAGTGGTCATTTTAATTTTTATTAAGAGAAAATGAAGCATGGAGATCTCTTTCCTGTCTGGTAAATTCACATATCTTTATTTAATAGGTGATAAAAAAAATTCTCTTTCCTCATTGGGCTTCTTTTTTTATCCAGTCTGATTGTTGTGGCACCAAACTGTGTACGTTTTGCCAAAGTCATCTCCTCCACTAGCAGAGGACAGTGTGATTATTTCTCACCTCATTCTGCAGATTATTCCTTTATCACAGCCGGTGGAGATGGCAAGCAGAGAGGAATGGTTACAGAACCTGAATAACCTGCATAGAGAAAGAGAATTGAATCAGATTTGCAGTGTTGACTGGCAGAACATCTGATAGCCCCTGGAGCAGGCCTACAGATAAGCGTAGCGTCTTTATGAAAAACAGGCCGGCTACCACTGCATGGCAGTCACAATAAACAAGACTGCCTGTCTGCTGCCACTGCCCCTGTCTCTGTCCTCACCCTGCCTGACAGTCTGCCTGTTCGCTTAAAAACCTGACTTGCTGTATCATGACCTTGTCCCACTTCCTTCATCCCTCACCCTCCATGACAACCCTAAAAGCAGACCTGAACGTCAGAATTAGTCCACTGTTCAACAAATAATTTCCTGCTAGCCACGTAGCTTTGCATTCAAGCACAAATCTGCTGCTTTTCCCAGTATTTATCCACTGCCTAAGCCGCAATGTTTATTGCAGATGAAGCAACACGATGTTCCAAGGCAGCTTCCCAGAATCGCCTCAGAACATATTTAGGTTAAGTTGTCCCATGTCAGCTTTTTCAGAGGTACTCTGCAAAATGGTGCACTGTGTGAAAAGGGCTTTTTAATGACTAGCCAATGGCAGTGTTTATTGGGTTCATGTTTTTTGTTTGTTTTCACATCTCAGGAATAGATAAAAATCTCGGTGAAGGCGCCAGGAGATATTTCAAGTGGTGCTATGAATACCAGTGCAAATGTTTATAATGTCACTAAGGTGCAAGGTTATCAGTAGGCTCTGTGACACGTACACTGACACCCTAACTTGTGAGTATTAATAGGTCCCTCTATGGGAGTGAGCTGTGGGAGAGATTTATCTTCCATCTGCAGTAACATTAGAGGCCTTGAATCAGTGCTTGAAATGCTAAGTTGCATGTTTGTTTTGGTGCCGTCAGGTGAACATGACGTCAGATCTGGAGGGGAGCGACATGCTGGCAGAGAAGGCCGACAGGAGGGAGTTCATCGACTTGTTAACCAAGATGCTGACCATTGACGCAGACAAGAGGATCACCCCCATCGAAACGCTGAACCACCCCTTTGTTACCATGTCACATCTCCTCGATTTCCCTCACAGCACACAGTACGAAACTCAACAGGCCCTTCTGTTGTTGTTTATATAATTATCATTTTTGAGCGGCGAAGCAGCATTTGCCACTGTCATAAGACTCACTCCTTCCCTCTTTTCCCCCTCGCTCTGTCCGTCCGTTGCAGTGTGAAGTCGTGCTTCCAAAACATGGAGATCTGCAAGCGCCGTGTCAACATGTACGACACCGTCAACCAGAGCAAGACGCCCTTTATCACCCACGTGGCCCCCAGCACCTCCACCAACCTCACCATGACCTTCAACAACCAGCTGAACACTGTGCACAGCCAGGTAAGACTGAAAAAACCCTCATTCATCAGTATGCCACGAGGCGACCACTGGTAGTGAGTTTTTATGCAGTCAGATGCAAGTATGTAAATGAGTGGAACTGTGGTTTATTGCATTTGCAAGATAGGTTCCCATAAAATAATGATAGCGAAAACGATATACTGAATATAAAAAGATCTGTTTCACCCCCATGTTAATTGAGTATTTATATATATATATATATATGTGTGTCAAAATGAATAATTAAAGCAGAACAAAATCTTGATCAGTGGTGTTTTAACTAAACACTGGTTAAACAGCTTAGCGAGTGGCTGTTTGTGCCTTTGTTCTGTTTTTTTCCCTGCCCATTCTTCCTGTTTGTGTGCACGTTTCCATGCTTACCGGCCTGCCTCTCTGTCTTGGTGCATGTATATCTGTCCGCCTGCATTTCTGTCTGTGCCCCAGGTCCTGTGGGATTGTCACAAAGTGCTGATTACACACATGACAAGCCCCACTTCCTGCTTGCCTTGCATTCTGGGGCTTTCAGGCCTTAAGAATCCCTTTAGCAGGCTTCCTCTCTTTCGCCCCCTCCTCTCACTCCTGTCCTCCTCTTGTCTTCTCTTCTTTCCTCCCATTTCTCCGGGTTGAGCCTGTGGTGCTTTACCGCTCCGTTCCCGTACAGTCTGTGAATCGAAACTGCTGACTTTTGGCTTCTGCCGGAATCACCGAGCGTCTGGTTTGCAAGGTTTTCCAGATTGTGCTTAGTTACAACTCCTGCTCTCTCGCCCACCCCGCTCTTTAGTAAACAGAGTTCTTTATCACCAACTATATCGAGCCAGCTCACACTGTGTAGCATGCGACAAAAACCCCATCTTGCTGTGATTTAAATGGATTAACATTCCCTCAGCTTGTCTTTTCTGCGCCCGACTCTCAGGGCATATAGACAGACTTAAGTTAGTGATTTATTCAACTCGATTCATTTGCAAGGCTGGAATGCATCTTTGGCTTGTATTTTGCTGCTTCCGTGCTTGTTTATGATGAATGCCACAGTGCCATATTGATTATGTTCTCTCCCCTGGTGTTCATCGAACACGCTAAAGAGAGCAAATGAAAAATGAAAGCGCTGTCTATGTATCCCCCACCCCATCCCCCCCACATACACCTAATGAAAAGGGCTAAAATTAGACAGTGTCTCGTGGAGCAAACACTACTTACAAGCTGAGCAAATGGTGTCTCTTAAAAGCATTTGTTTGTATCTAGGATGTTCCCAGGCAGTCTTAGTATTCCACATGTCTTATTAATGGTCAGGACATGCTGGAGTTACCTAAGCTTACATAATTATACAATGACTGCTGCCTGTGAAATATTACTCCTGTCAGGCATAATTGATTTGGAGGCTAGATAGTGACGCTGTGACATGAAATGTCAAGTTTTGCTGCAGCTTGTTATAACGGCTGATTATTATTCTGGAACGTTTACATTTAAACTGAGTTATAATATAATCTCTTTATGACTTTAACACTCATCATTACAGTGAAGTGATAATAAGGGAGATGGCTCTGCTCCTGTGTGGTATAGAGAGACATGTAAAGACAGAATATTTTCTGTCCAGCAGTTCTAGTCAAGGTCTGTGTGCCAGTGAACACTGTAAATGATCAGTCTAAATTTGCTTGGGTGATTTTGCTCATTGATGGTTTATTATTCTTAGAATTGTAGCATTGATTGCGTATCTACTCACATTCTTTCTCTCCCTCTAATTAATCAAATCAACAGTCCGCATATTTTAAGGCCTGTTCAAATCACTCACCCAATTTTCTCATTCTGCTATCGGCTTTCATCATCGCTGGGTGCCCCGCTATCCATCTTCTTTTGATCTGTTGGCTGTTTTGCATCTTTTATGTCTGCATTATTTTTGTGTTATTTTTCTGTTTTCACCATACCTCCCCTCTCTGGAGCGCTTCCGCTTCCCCTGTCATTCCCATCACTACCTCCACTCTCATGATTTTTATTTTGATCCCATCATTCCTTTAGGCCACCAACCTGGCTCCCTCCTCCACCAACAATGCCACCCTTTCCTTTGCAAGTCCTGATGTCTCCATACTAAACTACCAATCTGCACTCTACCAGCCCTCCGCGGCCTCCATGGCAGCCGTGGCCCAGAGGAGCATGCCCCTGCAGCCAGGGGCTCCTCAGCTCTGCGCTGCCCGGCCTGACCCCTTCCAGCAGGCACTCATAGTCTGCCCACCTGGTTTCCAAGGTAAGGAGTTCTTACCAGCCCGTATGCTGTAGCATAAATAAATAGAATGGGATTTCTGGTCATCTATGCTAAACAGAAGCCCTCAGCCATGAGCACCTGATACATAAACACAATTAAGCAGCATTTATCTAGTCCCATACATAGTGTGACAGTTGTGGTTCTATCTCTGCACGCAGACAGTCCTCTCTTTTTTTGCAAGCTTTTTGTCTTTTTGTTCTGCAGCACCCGACAGGCAGTGTCAGTCATGCAATGCAAACTGTGATTCATCGATAACTTGAGGCAATCAATCATTTGAAAAGAATTTTAATATCTTTGCTGTGATACTATTTTCCATGGCTATTGTTTTAGTTTTTTCCCAAGTAGGGCTGCATATATTTAAACATGGGAGAGAGGCTGTAGCATCTGTTGAATGGAGATAAACTACCGTGCATATATAACACATTATCTGATCTGTTTGAGTTAATTTTGCAGATATTGTAGCGATATTGTTTATAGGTGACAGATGTGTTTGTGTGCATGGGGGTGGTGTGTGTGTGTGTTGGGGTGGGGGTGTGTGCTGTACTTATTTGTTGACATCCTCCGTTCATATGCTTTATTTATGCACAGGGCTGCAGGCATCCCCTTCCAAGCACACCAGTTACTCTGTGCGGATGGAGAATGCTGTTCCCATAGTGACGCAGGCCCCTGGTGCCCAGCCTCTGCAGATTCAACCTGGCCTCCTTACACAGGTAGGAAGCGGCTCGAGTATCATAGAAAATGAACTAATAGAGTTATTTGGATCTTAACAATAACAGTGCCTGTCAGGAACATTTCTGAACTTTGAACTGCTCATATTCAAACAAAGCTCTCCGCATTGTTTTTTTCATAAGCCTTCACTAAGAATAGTATCTATCGATGGAGGATGGAAATCACTCAGTGTTCGTGACCCTGCCCCTGCTGGCAGCTGTTTTTTCCTGAGTGCATTCAGGCAAGCTTTCCTGTGCATTGCTCCCTGCCTCTCTCTATCTCTCTCTCTCTCTCTCCTCGTACTGTCACCCCCTCGCCTGCCCCCTCTGCTGCCCTGCTCTCCTGAAGGCTGAGGCTGCCACGGTCTGATGCACTCAAAGGCAGGAGCCTTTCACACAGAGAAGGCCTTCACTGGAGCCTGCACAGTGGGGCCAGAGCTTTAGCTGCTAATATACAGTTGTTGGAAGTAACAGAGAATGACTGTGCATCACTCTCTCTGCACACACACACACACGGACTGTAGACCACTTCCATTGCCACACCACCTCTTTCCCTATGGAAATTTCCATGAAGGCTTTAAATATCCTTGAGAATCCAGGGAGTTTGAAGCACTCCCTTATCTCCAGTTAATCATGCAGTAGGCAGGCAGGCAGGCAGGCAGCAAAGCTCTGTGTGTATGTGTGTGCACATGCCTGTGTTTCTATGGTGGGTTAATCTGTCAGATACCAAATGGTGATTAGCTCCACGGCTGCTTCCAAGTCAGGCGCTCCAAATTACAGGCCTCAGAGGATCGTCAGAGGTCAAGGGAAGCTTGGATGAGGATCTACATGACCAGAAGACTGACAGCATCACCAGATCCGATGGATATGATAGATTTAACAAAGGCAAAATAAAAGAAAGTCTATGCAAGAAAAATGTCAGTTGCATTAATGACTGAAGTGTGAATCACACATTGCTGCCATGCTCTGCAGGTGTTCACTGTAACTTCTGTCTGCACACATGTTAAACAAAGACAGGCAATAGTTAACATAAGCAGATGGTTTATATAGGCCAACGAACAGCACCTAATAACTGGGTGTGTGGCGTGTGTGTTTATTCCTTTAATGTGGGAGGTCTCACAGGCTTGACTGAGTCGTTGTTTGCCTCATGGTTGCCTTCTCCCCACCTGTGACTTCATCCACCCACTGCTTGCTGTCACCCATGCACCCTTCGCTATCCTCGGACCCATGCAAGTTTTAGCCCCAAGCCACCTGGATGTGCGGAGAGAGAGAGAGAGAGAGCGCCGAGCGAAGGAGGCTCCAAGCAGGGAGGCAGGGAAACCAGCGGGACCTTTATCTGGAGCAGGAATGCAGAAAATGTGGAAACAATTGGGGAGTGAGAGCTGGGGCTTTGAAAGCCCCGAGGTGACAAAGGGGTTTTCACCCAGGGAGTGTAGGTCGAGGTGGGAGGCAGTGGGCTGCTGATAGTGATGGTAGGCTCTGAGAAGAAAGAAAACGGCCTCCTAACTGGGTTACCATTTCAGGGCAGACAGGCTGGTTACACAACGCAGACGCCTAGTGAGAGAGACATGTAGAGTGCCAGGAATGGAGATAGAGCGAGGAGAAGCAGGAGATGGATGGATGTATTAGAGTCTCTTAATGGCATGTTGATAAAAGGCCTTGGATGTGGTCTTAGATGTAAAGACCATCTCCAACTCCAGAATGTTCCATTAGAGATGTCAGTCATCAGTGCACAGACGAGGCAGCCCTGCTCGCCTGCAGATGCCCCCTGCAGCACTGGACTTTGCAACCTGCCTCAAACAAAAAAACAAATCCAGCTTCCACAATCCTGCAGTGAGACTACAGAACGGAACAGTCACTTTGTGTGAGAATGTAATGGAAATAGACAGAGCAAAGCACATGTGAATATAAAAATAAAGGTTAAGATAAAGCTAAAAGATAAAAAAAAATAAAGTTGCCACATGCACAGATTAGCTGCTTTGCATTTCGCACAGTGCCTCTCTTTCTGCCTCTCTTTTTCTTTCTCTATTTAAACGCGTATGTGCTGCAGCACATACTGATGCCTTTGTAAATAGATGTGCAAATGGTATTAAAGGAACAATTCATTAGCCCTGACATTAAAGTGCTAATCAATACAACTGCATTAAACTATTAGGGTTACACACACAGTAACACACAAACGTGTTCAGGCATGCATGCACACATACTCATCTTGGCACATCTCAGGGCATATTCTGCCTGATAGTCCTCCTGTTCCGCATCAGAAATACAAAGTAGCCTCTTTTGAGAGCAGCTTGAATAGGCCTACGAATTTAATTAGACCATAGGTTGATTTGACTCAAGTCAAACACATAATCACAGTAACACACACACACACACACACACATGTGCTCACTCACTCATACACAAAGAGAGGAGCTGCTGTACATCTTTATTAAGTCCTGGCCTTATCTCTTTTGTCGATGGATGTCTCCTTGAAGCTGGCGGGATTCATTTTACATGCCCAGTAGCTAGCTTTAAACCAGCTGTTATGCGCTTTTTGAAAAGACGCTGTAATTTATCACAACACCCTCAAACTAATCAGCCAAGTTCAACGAGTTTTCTTTGTTCGTGCATTTATAATGTTTGAACAAAAAGATGACAGTCTCCGGCAACTTTACAGTCCTGTGACAGACTTCCCAAAAATAAAAAATGCATAGTTTTTAATGTTTTATGACGTGGCAGCTGACTGTTTTCTGTCTCCTTTTTCTGACCTTTAAATCTCTGTTTATCCCCCATCTGTGTTCTCCAACCTCAGCAGGCCTGGCCCAGCGGCACCCAGCAGATCCTGCTGCCTCCAGCCTGGCAGCAGCTCACCCACACCTCAGTCCAGCATGCCACTGTCATCCCCGACTCCATGAGCAGCACACAGACTCTTGCCAACTGGAGGTGAGCAACACTGCTTTCTTACTCTTTTTTTTCTCTTTCCCTTTTCTTACTTTGTATTCGAAAGCATGGAATACTGTGGCCCGTGGTGTTTGAACCTACAGTTCCCTGGGAGGATTTAGCTGAATAAACAAATCTAACAGGCTGACATGTGTTATTTTAAAGTCTTAAAAACAAAGCACTTTGTCAAATCACGTTTATACACATAATAAAATGGTCACGTCAGTTAAGATGAATTGTTTTCCAAGGCCAGAAATGGTTTATGGCTTTGATAGGTCAACATGTGCTACAGAAAGATGGCGTGGCAGGAGACTGATTGACTGAGAAGCCTGTCCCTTCCTGACAACTTGTCTTTTATTTTCAATGAATCACAGTCACCAAATGAACACTGGTGCTTTTATAAGAGCAGATTTACCTCAGGGAGATGGAATATATGTACATGTAGAGACATCATGTAGAGTATAGCCTGTCACTGCGATGACTTGATAAATGGATGGATAGATGGGAGAAGGCAATCTGCAGGGAGATAAGGAGGAAGCGGCTATATAATGTGTATGTGTGTGGAGGGGCTGCCGGGGCCATGTATGCTCGGATTCATTCGGAGCTGTCCATCTGTGACAAGACACCTCCCTCCCCGTCTCTCCCTCCCTTCCTGTCCAGTGGCAGCTCTGTTGTCCTCAGAGAGACGATTGGTAAAGTGTCGCACTTCCTCTGCAGAGCTATCGCTCCACAGCTGCTGGTGTCAGCTCCTCTGCCCTCCCTCTTTGGTCCATCCCTCACTTATTCCCTCGCCTCCTTTCTGTAGAAAAGTTAGCTGCTGCCTCCTGCTGGCCTCTGTGGGAAACACTTATTTAACCTTTCCTATTCTCCACCTATGCTGGATTTGACTTACAGATATATCAATGCATTTTTCACTGTTTCGTGCATTTCAGCTTCACCTGCAGGTATCTTATTGCTTTCGGAATTGTGTTACCATGAAATTGTGTTATTTTGCAGGAATTCCCACCCTCATGGCAGCCATTACAATCCCATCATGCAGCAGCCAGCCTTGTTGGCCGGTCATGTCACGCTCCCATCCAACCAGACCCTCAATGTGGGAGTGGCACATGTTATGAGGCAGCCCTCATCCAATAACAACTCCTCTTCCAAAAAGAACAAACAGCACCAGATGTCTGCCAGGTAAACTTACTATAAAGATCATCACAGTAGGTCATGAGTCTTTAATCTTCATGATCTCTGTCATTCGCCCTTTATAACCGTTCACCTCCCTCTCTGTCTTTCTATAAGGAACATGTCAGCCTACGAGGTGTCATCCTCTCAAGTGGTGCTGTCCCCTCAGCGCTCCAAGCGGGTGAAGGAGAACACACCCCCACGCTGCGCCGTGCTACAGAACGGCTCGGCCTCCAACTGCCCGCCCACGCAGGGCTGTGGGGGCGGAGGAGGGTGGGGGGCGAGCGAAGCGGAGCAGGCTTCCAGCACCACCCGCGAACATCAGCACCAGCACCACGTCCCCAGACAGACCATCATCATCCCCGACACGCCCAGCCCCGCGGTCAGCATCATCACCATCAGCAGCGACACGGATGAGGAAGATGACCACAAACAGAACAACAGGTTGGCACTGATGTGGTTCAGTTTAGCTCGCTTACAGGCTGAGAAGTTTGCCATCACCAGTGTGGACTTGTCATTTAAATATGAATATAAACACATCACAAAGAGCAGCGGTCTTAGATCAGCGAGATAAAGGCAACAAAGAACCTTTTCAAAAACATAGCATGCATCTGCTTTTACTTAGCTGGATATAGATATGTTTCTGCCGTTGCCAGCAAGGCCAAAAAGCCAACTTTCAATCATCTTATTTGTTCTTTTTTTTCTGTGTGACTATAAAACTGTGATTTGATGTAAAATCATAAAACGGTATGGGTAACCCAGGGACAGTGGTAGTATCTTGGATGTTAGCACTTTGCTATGGTCTATCAAATTCAAATTTTACGGAGTCTTTTGTCCAAAAAAGAAGAAAAAAACAACATAATGATATGTCTGTGACAACACTGTAATTATATGTTAAGATTACAAGAAGCATAACAACAGATTTATACCTTCATAAAACAAATCAGATATACTTTTTTAACATTTAGGTAATGCATTTACTTATGAGATCAATACTGCATAATATACCACAATATATAATCAATGTTAGTTTTTTAGTGTTAGGGCAAGGGGACTCTTGTGAATAAATGTTGCTGCAATCACATGGATGAATAAAGTATCTATCTATCTATCTATCTATCTATCTATCTATCTATCTATCTATCTATCTATCTATCTATCTATCTATCTATCTATCTATCTATCTATCTATCTATCTATCTATCTATCTATCTATCTATCTATCTATCTATCTATCTATGGTTTGGCGTTCTCAGTGACTATCTTCCATGTTCCCCTTCCGTTTTCTCCAGTTCGTCTTCTAAGCAGAGAAAGAATGTCATCAGTTGTGTGACGGTCCATGATTCACCCGACTCCGACTGTTCCAGCAACAACAGCCCCTACACTGTGGAGTCCAGACCCCCAAACAACAACAGCTACGACACAAAGACCACCATCCTGGACAACTACAACAATGGGAACCCCCGCACCATCATCATCCCCCCCCTCAAAACCCAGAACACTGAAGTCCCGAACGAGTGCGAGCGCCTGATGCCAGGTAAATTATGGATTCTTTCAAAAATGCGACCTCTTGAATTAGCTGGCAGCTATTATGTATTAAATTTCCTTGTATCCTTTTACTCTGCAGACGCAATGAACCATCAGAATTCAGCTTACAAGTTCAAATCCTCCAGTGGAGTGGCATCTGGCAATAATCACATACCAGGGGGCGTAACTGGAGGCGGGTCCTACCGACAGCAGCGCTCAGGGCCACACCCCCTCCAGCAGCAGCCTCTCAATCTCAGCCAGGTATGGTGTGATCACTATCATAACGTATGAAATCTCAGCTTTTTAGAAATATTGTAAAATATTAATTTAGCATTCCAGGAGGTAGATGCATTTACTTTCTTGCTGAGAAATAAATAAGAAGACTGGCAGTTCTCTCACATCTGTAGGATGTAGCTATTGACTGTATCTCTAGTTAGTTTAGCTTTGCACAAACACTGAAAACAGAGGAAAACAGCTAGCCTAACACTGTCCAGAGGGACAGTTTGCCTGATGAAGGTCTACCTTGCACTAATAAATTTATCATTGCAAAGCAGACAGTGTGCAGATGTCTGTTTTGTACCTGTTGGATATGCTCATGCCTCCCCTGAGTTTAAATCACTGTCCAAAGTTAACAAATCCAACATCATTAAATCTCTGTCCTCTCCTCTTGCAGGCCCAGCAGCACATGGTAGCCGAGCGAAATGGAGGACATCGGCGCCAGCAGGCCTACATCACTCCCAACATCGCCACTCAAGCCCCATACTCCTTCCATCACAACAGCCCCTCCCACACAGGCAACGTTCACCCGCACCTGGCCGCGACGCACCTGCCCAGCCAGCCGCACCTTTACACCTACACAGCACCCGCCGCTCTGGGCTCCACCAGCACAGTGGCCCACCTGGTGGCATCGCAGGGCTCGGCGCGCCATGCGGTCCAACATGGAAGCTACCCACCGAGCATCGTCCACCAGGTCCCGGTCAGCATGGGCCACCGCGTGCTGCCCTCGCCCACCCTGCACCACAGCCAGTACCAGGCCCAGTTTGCCCATCAGGCCTACATCAGCGCCTCGCCCGCCTCCACCGTCTACACTGGATACCCGCTGAGCCCCACCAAGGTCAACCAGTACCCTTACCTCTAGAGAAGACACTGACTGACACTGGAGAGCCTGACCCAGCGCTGCTGCTTGCCTCAACCCCAACCTACCCCAAGCCCCCATCAAACATCCTAAACATCCTCTCCTCAACCTCAGACATAAACAGAGACAGAGGAACATGCAATCCTCATGAAACTGTCATGTATAACTTGAAGATTTAACGACAGAGAGAAGAAGAAAAAATAAGATTCACAGCCTCTCTAGAAGGGAAAGATGGGGGGTTGAATTTCAGAGGGGTACAGTTCAAGAAGTTTTCTTTTGATTTTTTCTTTTTTTTCTTGAAAGGGCCAGTTTTTGCTTTTATTTGCCTATTCTTTGCTTTATTTTAAGAGAAAAAGTGATGTTTCATTAGTTTCACAAGGAAGTTTGAAGCGGGCCTTTTCAGGACAGTGGAGGTTTTCTGGTTTGTTTTCTTTTTGTTTCCCCTCTTATATTTGGGAAGTGACTGTTGAACAGGGGTTACTGACTGGAAGTTCGGAAATCCCAAGAGATTTGGGGAAAGGTGAAATACGGAAACCTGCTGCTCTTCAAAGAAAAAATATTGATGGCCTTGAACTGTCTTAGTATTTCCAAATCATTCATGGTGTGGGGAGAAAACCAGAGGCAACTTCTCCCAACTCCACCTCCTCCAGCAGAGGAGGCTTCTGGAAATATAACCAACAGAAGACAACAAACTTTTTAGTGTATTTATAGATATTTTTCCTTTACGTTTCACCTTTACGATCAGTTTTAGCTAGGTGTCTTAGCTGGGCCCCGTTCTTAGAATGTAGCAGTCTGCACCTATTTGTTTTAAGAAGAAAACTTTTTTTTTTCCTCTCCCTGATACCAATAGATTTATTTGTTCCTCTTTTTTTCAATGTGATTGCACAAAGTGGTTATAATAACATAGGCATGTACAACGTGATTGTCTGTGTGTGCTACTGTCAGCCATGCGTGTGTAGTCCACCTCCTCAAAACCCTCTGCAGTCTTTAGGTTTTGACCATTGTTCCCTCGTAGTGCCTTACAGATATAACAACACAGTTTACTTGGCTTGGATCCTGAAAGCCACAAGAGACTATAGCTATACTTAGAGAGTCATGTTTCCCTGGTTTGACATCCTAATCGGGGCAGTAGTAGCTCTCTTCCAGGTGTAGGCTCAGCCCTTGCTGTTCCTTGTCCTTAATGACAGCGTACTATAGATGATGAAGATTAATGTCAGAGCTGATATCACGCTGAGCTATTTTATTATGTGTGCATGAGATAACTTGCCTGGGGTACTTACCAAAGTCGTAGATAAATTCTTGTTACACTTGCTCTGGATGATAATGTAAATAAGAAAATGTACAGTATAGCTGTAGCTGTAAACCTCGATCACAGTGGCACCCGAAAAAATGTGGTTTTAGTTTTGGGAATATGTTTGTTTTCTTTTAATCACGCAAGGGAAATTGCGCTATCGGTGATTACAGAGCAAAGCTCAGTTTTCATGCACAAGGGATGAGTTACAGTATAATGTTTGAGACACAGTAGAGGTCGTTTTTTTAAGGTTAAAAGCTAGTCCGAGAGAAGGGCCTGACAGAAAGTGATTGTTGCCGTGAGGAGTGATTCTGGAGCCTGGCTGCAGCAAAATAAAAAATAAAAAAGAGGCAGAGTAGCGAGGGGTTGTTCGAGAGGGACACTGTGTAGGCATGAGTTAAGGGGCTGGTTGAAAGCGTAGGGTCAGTTTAGGAAGGGAGTGTGGAGGGCAGGGTGAAACTCACTATCTTAAATGGGACTAAAAATGGTAGCAAGTTGGCATTGAGCAGGTCGATAGTAACACTGAGCTCAGGTTGTTGGTAGGCAAGGGAACGGGGCACTACCTTAACCTGAATGCACACTTTAAAATTCTGACACGAATTCTTTCCTTGTCGTCGTTTGTTGCAACGTTTGTTTCTCCAGCAAAGACAATTGGAAGTTAATTAGTCGAGGTGGGGATTTTTTTGGGGTAGCCTCTCGGAGCTGCAGGAACAGAACAGAAGGGAAACGCCGCAGCGTACACCTGGAAGGGCACCTTGTGGATGGTTTGTTGCCACTGTCCATTTGTCTTCGAACCAGGTACACCACAGACATCACCATGCCAGCCAGACGGGATACCTGAACACTTAGAGAACCAATAGGGCTGTTGCTTTGTGTGTTTTGCTGCTTGATTTAACAGATTTTCTTTCTCGTAGCCAATAATACAAATAATCTCCCCCCTTTGTTCATTCATCCTCTTGAACGTGGGCACATCAGAACTGCTGGTGGTTTTAGTGAAAGCCTTCCCCTCTTCCCTTCATGGTATGCCATTGTACTTGCATTTGAAGTGATTTTTTATTATAATTATTATTATTATTATTATTATTTTAACATTATCTTGAACTTTTTTTGACATGGCTGTAGTACATGTTGTGTTTATTTTTTAGAGATTGTTGCAATAATTCTTGTGGATGTTTTATCAGAGTGTGTGTGTGTGTGTTTTTATTATTATTATTATATGTCAGGCTCATTTCTACTTTGTAACCTGGGGGTTGATGTACAGTGATATTTAGTATTCCGTATGAGGCGGGTGCACCTGTGTAAAGTGTTTCGACACTGCCGAAGTGTTAAGTCGATGATAATCCACTGGGGGCCCCCTTATAGATACACACTTTGGCTTGAGGGTGCCACACCCAGGTTTGAAATCCAACAGTCCTTTTTGATGGGCCCCAGAGTGGGTCTTTCATCCTGGTACTTTCCTCAAAAACTCCTCCTCCCCTCCATCAGCTCCAGCATGCAAGCCTTGGGTCCGGGCACTTAAAGATGTGATTACATAGTACGTTGCTGGTTACATCATTCGTCTCTGTTCTGTTGATGTCTCTTTTTTTTTAAATTTTATTTTATGTACTTAATTTCCTCTGGGCCATTGGGGCCTAAGCACACACGCATAAGGGAGATGATTTTCCATTGAAATCTTTTGACTCCTCTGTTATGAGACAAACTACTGAAACATTCCACTGTTTGAGGGAATTTGGCATTACCCATGCTACACTGCTGTCCCTGTCCCCCCCCCACGCTCTCGTCGGCACCGGGGGGGGCGATGTTGTCACACTTTTTGCTCGTCCCACCAAAGAATTTAAACAGATCGACCGTGTACAGCACAGCACATTTACAGTACAAGCAATCCTCCGCAGTGTTGCTTGAGCAAGACAGGCAATAACTTCTGGTCTCATCTTTCAGTGATTTTTTTAAAAAGTGCTTTCGAGGACACGTTGTTTTTAACCACCACGAAATGCACATGTGTATACGATATACGAGTGCACAGGGAGGTTTTAACTTGCTTCATGCATACAGCTCAGTCATTCGATTCTAGACATTCAGCTATGAGGATCTGTTTTAAAGCTTTTTTTCCCTGCTTTCATTATTCTTCTCACTTGGCCCCCTGTCTAGATTAGATCAGTAGTTATCGAACCTCTCTCCAAATTGTTTTATAAGCCAGTTTTTTCTTTTTCTTCTGTTGTCGACGTTGTAGCTTTATTAGCCATGTATGAAAATGATTTTGTAAAACAACAACAAAAAAAGTTTGTTTCACAATGGAATAGAATGACCTGTAAAAATGAATTAATCAAATAAAAAAAAAAAAACATCTATACCTTTAAAACCCATGGTCACCTGCACAAAATGAATGTAATACGTGACCTGTGACATCTGACAAATGGCTTTAGATCTTTCTCGGTGGGTGACCGTTTAATTTTAATTTCTACACCGTTTGTGGCCGTGCATGATGCAATAATTATACATCTGATCTCCAGGAAAAATCCCATCTGAGACTAATAATGTAAAATTACCACTATCCTCATAATTAGGGGGGGGATATCAAATAATCACTATTTTCTCAGAATGAAACAAGCTGTTACCCTTGTATGCGCAACATTGTGGAAAATAACTTGATGTGTATGATACCTTTTGTCTATCATTTTGTTTCACATAACCAATGTTTTGTGTTTTATAAAAAACAAAAAAAAGGGGAATCAGAAATGTGAGCATTAATGTAGATCGAGTGACCTTACAATTACCAAAATGTGCTTAAGTAGAGTGTAAAGATGTTTCTGTGTCGCTGAGGTGAGTATAGCCTTCCCAGCTAGCAACTTTATTGTTAAGTACTGCCTTCCAAATAACCAACAATACCTCCAAAGCTTTAAAAGGTGACATTTAAATTAGAGAAAACTAAAAAAGGCAGCGTCTCACTCTTTATCTCTCTCTGTGTGAAGCCTGGCATTCTCCTATGAAATACACTCAAACTTCCAGTTGGTTTTTTTTAGCTCACGGTGTTATCGTGCATACTCCTCGTCCTGGAGCTTCGGAAAACACTGAGAAACATTCCTGAGAGCATGGCACGCGCAGTGCTACATTAGTCTTCTTCGAAAACGAAACTCCTCTAGGGTGACTTGAAGCTTAGTAAGTGAACAGACAGCCTGCAAACGTCGAACCACACACTTGCACGATAGACATCGTTTGACAAAAGTCGCAGCTGCTTCCCAAAGTACAAAAAAGGAGTTGAGGACAGGTATTAGGTGGATAAATCATGTGCTGATGAACTTTCTGTCACCAGGAAAATTCATAATCTAGTTACACAAGCATTCTTAAAGCCCTTTTGGATAAGAGTGTATGTTTTTTTGTTTTTTTTTCTTTTGTTTTAAACCTTTGTTAAGGGGATCTGCTCCTTTTGCTGGCTATTCCTTGGGGGAATTCAGGGTGCGGTGGTCAAGGTTTGATGCCATCACTGATGGAGGGTTTCAGGTTATCGCAAAAATATGAATTTAAGAACCAAAACTGAGACAAATATGATTTCCTCCCATCATCAGTTAATAATTTGTATAAACAAGAATTGATTTCTGTCACCTGATTTCTCCAAATTGCTGTAATGTAACATATTTGGGTCCTCGTTTCCTCATTTCAGAAGGCTAAGAAGAGTTTTTTGTGGCGTTAATTAAATAAAAATCTGGATTTGGTAGACCAAAGCTACACTCAAAGCCAGATTTCCTTGGTTACGCAGCAAAAAATATCCATCTTAAGCCGCAGACCACGTCAAAATCATAATCCTCATAATGATAACAGTAAATTAGTGAAGTTATCAAACAGCTTATTGCACAATACCATTAATGAAAGTGAGAATTGAGTTTGTTAACATTTTCTAAAGACCTAAGAGTGCATCAAACCCTGACCCCCTTTTGTGTCCATTGCTGTATGGTTTCTCAATGGTGTAAAATCTCATTCTTTGTCGATAAAGCTAATGTGTGCTGCAGTATTTCCTAGTATACTTCTCCGTTAATTGTCTTTTCTTATTTCCTTTTGTTTATTGGGGTGTGACGTCTCATTATTTCAATCTGTTGATGTAGCGTTCTATGTATACCCTGTTCCTTAGCCTAATATTATTAAGTATGTTATGAGAATGGATATTTTACTGGCTTTATAGAATGTTTAAATAAATATAATAATGACAATAAGAAAAAGGATTAATTAAACCTCCTAACAAGTTGAGTACTTGCTACTAAGCGCTTGTGTTACCATTATGATGTTGTGTGCTTCTCTTAATCATTTTCGTTGTAGAAAAATGGAGTGAATTTATATTAGGCTTCGAAAAAACTAATGATAGCATTGTAAATTTTACCGGAGGATTTTAACAGACAAACAGCTTCGTCAAATAGAAGAATATAGTTATTTTAATTGTCCTCTTTACTAACTGTAGGGTGAGAAGGGGCTCGCGTTGTGGTGAACTATGTTATAGCTTGTTATTCACTGTTACTTTTGATCATTTTTTCGGTCTCCGAGGTGAATCGAGTTATTAATGAGAATTTGTATGCTCACATATGCATATTGTATATGTGTAGAAATGTAATCACACTTTGTCTTGGATTTACATTAAACTGTTAAGTCACGGCACCAGTGTACTGTTTTCTACTGTGGTGTATGTGCTTGTCCGCTTCATGTTTGTTGTGTGTGCCAGGAAAAAAAAAACTCCAGAAATATGCAATAATATGCAGATGACATGCATATTATCACTCCAAAATTTAAAATGGTTTTAGCACCCAAGAAGATTTAACAAGCTTTGGCATCAGTGCAGCAGTTACTGAACTTTTGTCCCAAATTAGATTGCTACTGAACAAAAAACGTAACATGAATGCAAACCAGCATCTCATTCCTGTGTTTCTCTTTTTATCTGTGCCATTGTGTCATTTGAATTAAGCCACATTTAAAGGTGGCCTTTTATGGTTACAAGTCAAAAGAGTCCTTGTTACACCATTGTCCTGTAAAGCTACGCCTCAGGAGGGTGTCAGTGAACTCAGTGGTCAAGAATTTGTCACCAGTTTAGCAGCTCACAACTGGCTAAATTTAACCCTTTTATAACAATAACTACAAAAATGAGCTTTTTAACGTTTTCTCTAAGTCTGAAAAGAAGACCATTTGCATGCTACTTTTCTATTTATGGTGAGTGTATGTCATCTGGAAGCATGCCTCTCTCACTGACGAGTAGCTTTGCAGAACCATTCCTCATCTAGTTGGCAAGTACACACCCTTTTAAAGTGGCCTTAAGCAAGGCACTGAATCTAGAAGTGGAAAAAGTATTTTCTTGCCTTACTTAAATGACATCTATACATAATAAAAAGTATACAAAATTAGTAGTATATTAATGTATATGGAGTACTGTGCATAAGGTTCAGCCATTTTTTGATAAATTATCTTCACATAAAGTGTCATAAACAGAAAAACCTGAAATTAATATTTGGTATGACCACTCAAAAGCTCCAATTCCTCAAGGTACCCCTGCATAGTGTTTTTCAAAGTAGGTCACTCCAAACATCTTGCAGAACTGAGGCTGTCTCAGTGTCTTCTGCTTCTTCTTCATGTAATCCCAGACATGTAGAGATCAGAGCTCTGCGTCTGCAGAAGCCATTTTTTTTCATGCTGCAGAATTAAATTTCCACCAATCAGATGCCTCCCTGATGATATCACAGGATGGATAAGAATCTGAGCATCACATACATAACAAAGAAGTGGCTAAAACCTTTGCACAGTTTCCATATTCCAAACTGAAAAAGGTTTTACTTCATTACAGTAGCTGAGGAAATACTGACTAAAATACTTTATAGGAATCAATACAGCATAAAACTACTAAATCCTGTTTTGAAAGGATAAGGAGTGCATGGTAGTAAAGCTATTTAAAGGGAATAGTGAATAATTGAAACTAATCTAGCAGCAGCATCCCCGTGTTACCACTAGGTGGCGGTATGCATCAATATGTCCACATAAACTAGCACTGACGTGATTATGTTGTGCGGATCATCTCCATTTATTTTCAACCACAAAACCTTGATATGCACGATATTTTTTTGCAGGATGCATCAGAAGGCCACATCCTGGACCGTGTAATCCATTTGAAATCTGGAACATTCACGTCCTTGCAGAAATGCATTACAAAAGCAAGCATCATTATTGTTTCTTGTGCAACACTGCGATGTAATAGGCTTATAAATGGTGATGAAACTGTTGATTAAAGGGGTTACGAATGCACAGTCGGATTTACCCCCCCCCCCGAAAAATATCATTGCAGAAAGAAGTCAGCTCATTCACAGTGAGTGGTTTATTACAGTACTACAAAAGGTAAACTTGGGGCTGACACGAATATGTTCATCCGTGGACATACCTTGTTTTAGTGCATCATTGCATGAGGCAACGTTGCCGTGGAAGCCGCAGACGCCAGTCGAGAAGGACCAACCTAATTTTTAAAAGCCCCCTCTGACGGAAAAGGGCTTTGGCCAATCAGAGCGCGCCTCGGTAAATTAGAAGCTAATCAGATCTGTCAGGGGGCGGGGCTTAAGCAATCCTCATGACAAGAGAAGGTAACTGTTACCAAGAGTGTCAGATGAAACCCAGCTAGCAGCTCGTCCACATCACATTTACACTGAAATAACTCCGAAAGCAGGCAGGTGGTTGCCCGGAGATCCATGACAAAGCTTTGGACAGCATTTTTATCCGTCCGGGGATATTTTATTGTAACGCTTTCAGAGGAATTGATAAGAGTTGGAGCTCCCGTCTTTTTTGGTAAGTGAATGCGCAGCTATGATGGCAGGAGGGAAAGGAGCTAAAAATCGTCTTATCTAAGCTAGCTTTGGGGAAATATCCCCGAACTATGCTAGCTAAGTGGCGTTTTTAGCATTTTTGCTGTTAAACTCAATTGAGGGCTGTTTTGTCTTTAGCTTTTATGGGCAGCCACATGACCGTTAAGCTAAGCAAGTAACGGGACGGGATGTAGGACAAGAGACTGGACTGTGTCATGATGAGACCCGCTGAGAGGAGGGACCGAAAGCTAGCAACCCCAGCCGGGAGATGAGCTCTGTGCTGGGCTACATGTGCCGTCCTCTTCAGCCTTTTTGACCGCGACATAGGGAGAAAGTTAGATTGCTTATGTGAGGGGATAACAGTCTCTGGTTTGTCTTGATTTGACTAGTATTACCTTATAGCGACCTTCTTGGCCATGAGTTATCAAATGTCAGGTTGCTTTGACAATATATAAACAAAAGATAAACCTGTCTGCTTCTCATAATGCTATTTAATTCATTATTGAATGGATTTCACTGCTTCATATTCTGCATATGGGATGAGATGCATATTTTGTATGTGAGGGAATTTTTGCACATGCTTCACAAACATTGTCTTAGCTTAATCACACCAGAAACTTTGCTTTCATGAAAGGCGCAGTGCATAGATGGAGCAAAATGTAGTCGATGAAATGAAAAATATAAAAGAATAATTGCTAATTGTAGAGGAATGAACTTGTACAAATGAGCTTTTTTTCTTATTGCATGTTTTTATTAAGTGCAATGAGAATAACCATAAAAAATACAGGTTTTTAATAATCTGAATAGTGTATTTTGTCCTGATTTCTTCTCTTAATGGCTGATTAATATAGCAATGTTTAAGCAGTAAAAGCAAATGTGGGTGCTTTGTTTTAAGTGTCCTTTGTGTTCAACAGCCGTTCTCCACTACAAGGACATGCTATGGAAGGAGGGGCCTTAAAGTGAAGAAAACCAAACCAAGCAGCCCAAAATAACCTCCCAAAACCTCGGTTATCTCTTCGGGATGAGTCTTCTCTTCTTAACTGGATGAAATGCCTTGACCCTACCCCCACCACGCCATGGCAGGTTTAGTCTCCACTGTGGGTTTGACAGTGATGCTCAAGGCTCTTATGCATACCCATAGCCGGCGTGCAGTGTTTCTGGGAATAGCGGTGTTGGTAACAATGATCGCAGCTGACTCACCTGTTGCAGGTAAGAGAACACCTTTCTCTGACTCACACAACATGATCTACTAATTTACACTGGTGTTACATAAGTGATACTGCTCGTGGTCTTGTACAACATTCACTCAGCTTTGAGGTATTAGTTATTGAATTTAGCTCAAGTTGCCCTTGCTAAAATACCTCATAATGATCATCATCTTAGTATAAGAAATGGCAAATTCATAAATGTTAAAAAGTGAAGTATTAATGTATTCATAGGTATACTTGGATAAACTTTATGTAGCTGAATAGCTGCATAAATTGCACTAAACTGAAAGTAAACATCAATGCAGCATAAACCTACTGAGTTTGTATGTACAATTGAATAAATTAATGGAATCCAAGATTCCACTGTGGCGTAATCAAGATCTTTATCTTGATTGATTTGTTCCTGGTAATGGTTACTGTTCCTTATCCTGACAATGGGGTTGGAAAGATATCAGAGCCGTCTGAGTCATCTATCTGTTCTCAACATCACTTGTCCAGTGTAGGATCACAAAGAATTACATAAGCATTTTACCCATCCTGTTTTTCTTAAACATTTCATTAACATAAGGTATGTCTGCTGCCCTTGAATGCACGTTTTCAGCAATACTTGACACAGCTATGCACAGTCACTTCTAGGAGATGCTGAGTACAACTGCAGTCTTGTTTGTGGCCCACTGAGCAGCTGCACTGGAGACGCTGGGGGTTATTATGTGACTTGCACAAGGCCAACTTAACCAGCAACCCTACAGTTATAAGCTTTTTTTCCTGATCTTAAGGCCACTGTTGCCAGCTTTTCTATGCTAAGTTTTGCATCCCCTAAATAAGAAGAAGTTACATTATACATGTATATTCTGTATGCCTTATAGTGCAACTCCTGTTTTCTTTGCCTTAAGTGTGTTTGTAGTTATTTGTAGAAACAAAAGCCTCTCTGTCTGTTGGTTTACTTCGACATGAGCTTACTCATGCCTTGATTTTCATGTGAACAGTGTCAGGGCTGTTGCATGGCCTTGGATAGTTGAGATAGTCATAATGTGTAATTAGGATTTGGTGGAGTGAAGTGGCTCTGTCCCAACAGCACACTGACTCTTAAGTTAAACCAATTTCCAGTAATTAGAGAAAGAGAAAGGGTCTAAATCCATCCACTTTATGGGTGTTTTCCGTGGGCTTAATTTTATTGATAGTGGCATTATCCCACTTAACACCCTTACCCCTACACATTGCCCAGTGAAAAAGCATGCTTCAAGGGTAGCCAAAAACTCATGATATTACGTGGTAATAGGATTATTTAGTAAATGCCAGGGTAAAAACCTTGTGCAGGAAATCAGGAATTAGTAAGTCTTAACTCATATGTCGACACCTCCGCTCATAGCTTTTTAAAAAATTTGACTATTAATGTGGACTACCAACTGTCTTCAGTTTATTGCATTTGCCGTATTTCAGATCTTGTCAGACTATAGATCTGCTATAACCAAAACAATGGTTTAGCCATATTACAGGAAATTGTAACTCAATGTGTAAGTTTAAAATATTGATACTTATGCATAATATATGTTCCATCCTGGTCTTGAGGTTTTGCATTTACTCATCATGCTTGACAAGCTTTGTGTTTACTAAATTATTCTATCTTGATATTCTGGTGGACATACTTTAGATAAAGCTAAGTCAGATATGCCCTGAAGCTTTAACAACTCTATTGCTAGAAATGGAAAAACTTTCTCTGTCTGGATGTCCTTGTTCTTTTAAATGGATATTTACTTTAAAATATTTTTAGTATTCTGATTCCCACATTTTGTTTTTATGTGTCTCTTTTTCTGTTTTTCATGCCAAACCTCCATGAGATGTAGGATAGCCACTCTTCTGTGGCATTCTCTCCCTGGTCTCTTACTCATTTAGCTTGTAATTAAGATGCGGGCTGCTGTCAAATACTGCATGCTTAGCAGAAGATATTCATTTAGCAAGTGTTTTGATCTGTGTATAGACTGGTAATGATTCTTTCATATTCTGTATTTAATAGAAATACTTTATTTCCTTTGGGTAGATTTGCATGAGGGCTTTATCGGGGTTGTTCCATCTCTTGTGGGAAGATGTCTTTCACCAAATCACAGAGTCATCCTCACGGTTTTGATGATGACGCTAAACTAAATCAAACACTTTGAGGACTGTCTCACACAGTTCTCCTGTGGGAGACTGTAAACCACTGTATCACATGTGAATTTATTAATCAACCGTGGTTTGGCCAGACTTCAGACAACTGCATACTGTTCTGAATTAGCCTTTTTTTATTTCAGGCACTTTTAATTTCTGAATGAACACTATTGCTTCATAATCAGAACAACAAGGGACATGCCTTATATTTGAATTTACTTCTTTGTTTAAGTAGATTTTTTAAAAAAAGCTGTAACTGCAACATAATGCAGAGCGTCTAAAGGATCAGTAAGTATTGCAATCTTTTTTGCATTTCACCTGAACCATGTGCTGGTTCAGTTATAATATACTGCCAGTTTAGCGAAGTGCTCTGCAGATAGAGGAGCAATGTTATGAGATTATGGGATACATTATGCCTTTATTGCTCATTACTTCTCTCAAATGGACGAACTCTGACAATATACTGCCACTGGCTGTGAGCGCAGCTGCTCTGTGCTGGTTGAAGCTGTAAGTAAGGATGAGGTTGACTATTTGATGATTTGAGACCACAGCACAGTTCAGGAATAGCAGTAGGCTCGCTATAGCGCTCATCCAGCACAACCCTGTTAGTTTAATGCTCACAGACTCCCGCATTTAGTTAGTGTTTCACCGGTATTTCACCTCTACAATCACAACAACCAAGCCATGCACAAAATCTAAAGCTATGTCACCCCATGGCTATAATCACAGCCACTATACAGCCTGTCTCATCAGTTTTGGCAGCGAGATGGAAAGTTACCTTATGCTATGTAGTGCAACGGCACTGATGCCTGGACCAGCCAAAGCTGAAAGTGCCCTAACTAAGAGTGTCACAGCCAGTGGTTGTCTGCAACATAATACACCTTTAGCCTTTATTTATGGAATGCAGAATTTATTGCAGGGGAAGTTTTGCCATGTAACTCAAACTCAGAAGAAAAATTTCCACCATGGCTATTTGGGAGCTCTGTGGAAGCCAAACAGAAGCTTGGAAAAATACTTAAACACTGAAAAAAAATGTATTAAATTGTCAAAGCTGAGCAATAAGAGCTTGTTGTGCAGCAGTAGTCTAACAAGTCTGATTCATTATCACCATAGTAGTATGAATTTTTACATTATATTACATTATACAATATAAGGTCTTGCTACAATGTCAGAGTCTCAGGGCATTGCAACGTATGATTTTAAGAACCAAACTGAATCAAATATAATTCCCTGCAATCATCAGTTATTAATTTGTGTAAAACCATTTAAGGATATGGATTGATTTCTGCAACCTGATTTCTCCAAATTGCTGTACTGTAAGATATTTGGGTCATAATTTCCCATCATTTAAGAAGAATTATCTTTGTGATGATAGTAAATGTTCAAGAAAAGAAAAATCCACTTTCTAGCTTTTACCTGCCCACATATGACTGTAAGACATCATTGCCCCTCAGTGTGAAGTAAAATACCAGAAAGAGGTTGCTCAATCCCACAGTGTCAAAAACTGTTGTATTAGTATGTTATTTAGCTATCTCATGTTCGTGATTATGATATCAAAGGAGGTGCTCATCATCTTCACATATATGCTTTCCCTTTATTCTTCAGCAGGATGACAACTGAGTTTCCATGGTCTGTGTCGACAGTGAAATCACCAGTTATTAAACTTTTTTCTCCACCAGTCAGAAAAGCACAATATAGTTTCTAGGTCAAATAGAACATGGCGATCTCCTTATAATTGTTCCTCCAGACCCAACATCGCACAGTAAAATTTCCTTTTACATCATACAGATTTTCCCTTTTACGTCCCTGCTCCTGTCCTCTGCTCAGTTTCTGTTCAAGAAATAAGTCCAGTTTTGGTCTAAAATGAAAACAATCTTTACAAATATATAACACACAGTTATTAACTTTTTATGTAATGCCATAAAATGCCCTTGAAATTTTACCTCAGCAGTCTCTCTCTCTCTCTCTCTCTCTCTGCACCGCAGTGGCTGGCAAGTTCAGCACAGCAAGCTGCAGGCCAGCGAAGTCCTGTCTAATTACCAGCGCAGTCCGTTTCCATGTGAAATGTGATCTGTGTGGGATGACAATATGGCCATTCATTATTCATTAGAGCTGGAAGCCAGTTGCAGATCAATGGGTAGAACCTATCAAAAGCCAAACACTGGGTACTTTTGCTCTCACCAGGCTTGCAGCCTGAGCAGAATGATCTATTGGACAGCAGCCAGTGACTGACCCTGCCTGTCTACTGACTCTGTCCTGGTATTATTTGGCTCCGTTGAGAGCAGTGGAAGTTGGTCTGTTGGTCAAGCGTTGGTTAATGACAGCAGACTGACACATGTTAAAAACAGCCTTTTACTGTTGTTCTTCCTCCTGATAATCACGTCCTTTATTATGTTTTCTGATATCACATTCACACGTCAAAGTTTTTATGTAGTCAGCTACTCTACAAATGACTGTAGTCTCATTTACGTAATTTTTTCCAGAAGTCCGCTATTACCTGCATCATACTCGTCGGTTGTGATGTGAAGGTACCATAGTGGGGGCCTGTGAAAAATGTACATCTGTTAGTGATTTTCTGTACCCTTTTTTTGTGTTTTACCAAGGCAATTTTCCACTGCAGTTTCAGCATCCAACTAGTACAAATATTGTTTTAGAACAACAATCGTATTTATGCAAGAACTGAAACGCCTTGGTAATGTTCTTTATTGTGTGTGTGTTTTTTTAATCCAGACCAAATATATGCTTATTTGGACTTTCTCATTACCCTTTTTGGACGTACTGATGAGTAGACATGTAGAATTGATGACTGTTAAGGTGAACAATATTTGCAGTATATTGCTCATTACATATTGATTTATGTTGATTCTCTTTACATTAAGTGGTCAGTTGCATAGTATTTATTGGATGCAATGATCACAGTGAGCATTAAATATTGTCACGTTCAGTATTCCTTTTCTTATTTGTAAAATATCGGTTTATTGAGGTTTAGATTTAAGCGAAATAAACAGTCTTGTCATTGTTGATGCTGCCTGCTGCTGCTGAGCTCGGCTGCCTTTCTGACTCACTCTGGTCCGCTACTAACAGTTCTGCTGGTTAAAGCTGTTGGTTCACAAACAGACTGCTGTAAGCCATTATTTATTACAAATAGATTGCCCTGACTTTGCTCACAGTTCCGTATGCTAACAACCTGTCAGCGTTGCGAGCTTGAAATGTGCAATGCAATGTTCATGATTTGACAGAAGGCAACACTGAGGCCATATTGTGCTGAGCCCAAATCACTATGTGCTCTGATGAACTGCAGCTGATTATTTATATATTTATCAGAGCAGATGGTGTGCTTCAGCCCGGCCTCTTTTGAGCTTCTTGGGGCTAAATAATTTTGTTTTGGTCCTTTCACCATTGCAGCAACTACCTAGAAGGTAAACAAACAGTTCACCTAATCCTTCACAGATATTTCCTTTCCCACATTATGACTTATTTGAAAACGGCTTAAGTTCCAGCTTCCAAGAGAGCTTAACCTAACCCAGCAAGACAGTGTCTGTTAACCCAGGACCTAAAGTCTGAGAGTGGCCTGTACAGAGAGGATTGAGACAAAGTAGAAGAGGGTGCTGAGTGACACAGTCCTCTGGGCCTCTCTAGTTACAAGTCTTTGCCTTCCTGTCTTTAAAAGAAAGTCAGGACTTGGAAAAAGTGAGGGAGCATACCCAAATTTTGCGTGCAAGTTAGTGCCGGGCCTTTCATAAAGATTGACACAGTGGCATGGTAATATTATAAACTGCTCTTTGTAACTGATCACATCATCAGTCTGGGGAGACTCCAGCTAGTTATTAATGTTGAACTTTTATGAACTTAATTCCTTAAGTTGTGGAATTTGTTATACAGTAGCCCAATGTGTTAAAAAAAATCTCCAAAGACTCACTAAAAATGTTGAGCAAAGTCAGCTATGCCTTGTAGCTAACTCTGATTGCCTGACTCTCCCTCTGCTACATATCTTCCTTTTTCTCAGTTGAACCCTGAAACTGCTCCCTTCCCCTCCCCCTTATCCTGCTTTCTTGCACTTCCTTCTCTCTTGTCTTTAAAAGTATTCCCTCAGGAAAGAAAAACAAGGGTCACATGAATATTTGATGATATTCAAAGTCCAGGCATGACCTCAGTCAGGTTTCCGCTCTCTTCATTTTTGGCCAAATCAGATCGCTGAATTAGTTTACGGTAGACATTGGCAGCCTTTCCAACAAAAAAACTTTATGTTGTGCTTTTCCTTTATTGAACTATTAGACCATGGGCAAGATTTGTATGAGTATTCAAACAAGGTTTCTTTTTATAGCCCTCGTATTATTGATTTGAATCTGTTCTTTAATCTTTTGCCGTTTGATGACGGCTAAACTCAACAAGTAAGTGCGCTGGAAAGCAACTGGTAAAGGTTTATAATAAATGCACCCTTTGTTTGCTTAAACAAGTTTTTTCTGTCGGGGGGCCACTTGAGCTTTGGCAGAGACCGTGATCTAATTGACCTCAACTGATAAAAACAATGGAATCTTTCCCATCTTAAAAGCTTCCTTGATAAACCAAATGTCAGCACAGCCGTATCTTGATTGTTTGACTGCTCTCAGCCTATGCAGCTCCTGCCAACTGAAAAGAGCCAGTCACGCAAGGGGCTCAGCTGAAAACAGAACCATGTGTGGGGTTGTAGTTAGCTAGCATTAATACCAAAAAGACCCTTTCTTCTGTCTCTTCTTTTTTCAAATTACACAACCATTAAATTACTTTCTTTTTTTAAAATAAAGAGTCTGGCAAACATAGGAAATGATATCATTACAGGGCTCTGTAATTGGTATCTCAGATTTCTTGACACACATAGTAATGTATGTGTGCCTGTGTGCATTATTCTGTTCAGTGTGTGCATGTGCACATCTGTGTGTTGCTGCTTGGCTGATATTTAGTGTTTGCCTGATTTAGTAACCTTATTCCAGTGATTAAAGCTAGGCTGCCCCAAAAATGAGTCTTGAATAATTCAGCTGGACCTCATATCTTTGCGGTGTAAAGTTCTCCTGTTCATGTGCAATTTGTTTGTACTGAGACACGTGGAAGTTGCTTTTAGCTTGGACGTGCTGTCTCTTCCCTGAAAAAATGAGCATACTAATCCTTTCACCAGCCACTTGCATTAAAGTAGATGGAGACAGAAACACATTTACTGTCTTCTTAATCTCCTGCAAATGTCCTTGCCAACGTAATTGTTGTGTCTGTCAACTCTCACAAGCCTAAATATTTCACTGTGGTAAGGAACATTGATTCACTTGCATTGTTATCATTTTCTGTATATGTGAGCACAATGTCTGGTTGAGTAAATTAGACCAGGGAAAAGTATTTTCTTCGATTCAGTTGTAGACATGAGCAAAGTGCTGTCTGCAGACAGGCATTATCAGGTTAACTCTGTTTTGGCCTTAGGATCTGTAGTCATGAGAGGACAGTGAAGACAGAATCACATATTAGCTTTCTTGGAGGATTTACATCTGTTTGTGTTCATTATTATAGGCTTTGCCATTTCATACAAAGCCTTATTACGGACAGTATGACTGTTGTACTTTTGTGAGTTATCCATTCTTATTTTCCACAGCTTTTTTTGTTTACTCTGTAAATATTTTATACCAATCACAGAATTCATTTCAAACATGCAATGCTTTATTTAAAAATATATGAAAAATGTGCCAGAGAACAAAATTTTAAAGCACTGCATGAAATATTTATGCATAAACATTTATATATATATTTTTTATCATGTTCTTGCATGTCCCAATGCTTTGGCTAAACTGGTAAAGATATAAACAAAAAAGAGATGCCCTGCTGTAAATGGAAAGCAAACCATTTATTGCCCGTGTGTTCTTAGACATATCTAAACATATTATTAGTTTGAATGTTGCTGGTAACTGTGCAGTAATTCCCTGCTCTGTAAATGCCCTATAAGAAGGGGAATGTTAGTCTGTAAAGTTTCAATTAAACTAAGTAAAATCAGGCAAGTAAAACAGAAATGTGCTGCCAGTATTTATACCAAATAAAAAAGTCAATCAGTCCTTTCAGATGCACTGGGAACTCTGCAGAGCTATTCTAAACAGTGAGACACATATGTAGGTTAGTGGGGAGCTGGGATGATCCGACATACGATCCCATAAGATTTTGCCAATATTCATCTTGGACTGGTGCTGTTACGAATGCATGGAGCCGTGTCTTCCTTCAGCATAGTCTCTCTGCTCTGTTCTGTCTCCCTTTATCCCGTTGTAGGGTTTTTATAAAGGAACATCGGATCAGCCACCAGCAGTAATAATCCCTCTCTTGCCAGAATCCTTTTTACATGATTGCTGGCAGTGATTCAAGCCTGGAGCTGGATGTATAAATGGAAACAGAACAAACCAACCAAGCCACAAGGAGGACATTATTTCTGTGTCATCATCTGCTTAAATATGGACAAATGGATTTTTACTTGAGCGCCTGTTATAGATAGAAGTAGGTTCACTACAAAAAGACACTGTCCTCTGCAAGATGGTGTAACTTAAGGAAAACTCACATCCACTTAATGCCTTTACACAGTTGCCAATCACCACCGTGCATCATAAGAATGATTAATTAATGTATAACTATCTATTTATTTTAAATGCAAATTTAGTTAAGTGCATGGCCACTACTGACTAGATCAAGTATAAGCTAAAAGACACATCAAGACCTGATGATCAGAAATAGATTATCACTAGTTTGCAATTTGTAATAATTATATTTGTAGATTTTTCTGTATTATTTCTACAGAATGATAATGACACACATTTATGTGTTTTACAAGGAGATGACACAGGGTACTATGTGTATTTTTTGTTACGAAACGGGATAAAATTTTTGTTCTTGCTACTCATCGTATATGAGTCTTTAAACTGCACATGTAGTTTATTTATCATGTTTTAAGACTGCTAGTGCAGTATCAGCCAGTCTCTGTTCCTGGTAATGAGTTTTTATTGGCAGTAAAATGAAGACTTACCATAAAAATGATTCACTTTCTGAAGAAACAGAAAAGGTGACTAACTGGGTAAGTGAGATTAGAAAGAGAGGAGAACAACTGGGACTGTAATTTACATGAGCTGTATGCTTGACTTTCATGCTCTCATGACCTGATATTTGAAGGTGTCCATCTGCATGGAGCTCAGCGCTTAATTTCGCAGACTGGCCTAACAATAAGCAACCAACCAAGTGTGACACACTCGTGTTTCAGAGAACAGGTGGCAGCGCAGACTAGACTAGGAGACCTTTGTCAATTTATGCCTGCTGTAATGTCAGCCTCGATTCAGGCTGATCACACTCGCTCTGTGCCTGGCTGCTGTCTGTCGCACTGAGCTCTGACTGTCATTAGCAAAGATTAGCCTTCGAGTATTAGGACCATACATGCTTAATTATTAAGAATAAGCTGCCACATCTTTTTACAGTAATAGTTCAACTTTGGCTTAGTACCTTTTTAATTTAATTTTATTTTCTAGGTTTTTATTTTTCATTAAAAAATATGATTCTAGCTACATATCAAAGAGAGCATTGATATTTGGATCCACAGCGTATTCTCTGTCTGTCTGTGTTTTGTTTTGCTTGTTCTTAGCTTCCATCATCATCATTATCAGCATCACCATTACCATCATCACTACAATTATCAGTGTTATCGTCAATCACCTGCCAATAGTAGTCTTTGTCTTGATTAGCTAGATGTTTGCCATCCCTTCAGGCGTGTTTAATTGTCCTAAATGTGACTAAAAGGAAATAGTTTGTCACTGTAGATGCGTGTTGAGATGAGGTGACATTTTGGGGTCATGCACAACAGTATGACCTCAAACATCAACACCCTCCTCCAACAAACACTGTCTTCTTGAGAGCATGGCTTCCTTTGTTCTTTTATGTGTATGTAGCATTTAAATATGTCGCTGTTTACAGCCCAATGAATAGTCAAGGGCTGCTTGATCAGTATTATGTATGTTTATTAGACAAAGTCCAGACTGAATTGAAATGGAATATTAGTATAATGTACATTTCAATGAACAGAGCACCACTCACACATTCACATGGACACAGTGTGTTTGAACAAGGACTTCATTACCAGCTGATGCAGTATCTTCCTGACAACTACCTATAAAAGACTTGATATCACACTAAAGCAGCTTTTCCTTTCTTTTCTTTGTTCCCTTTCTCCCTAATAATGGTTAAGCACATTATTGTATGCTCAGAGTGTGCATGTGTGTGTGCATATGCCCAGCTGTGTGCTTCACCCCTCTGGGTTCAAACACTTGGCACGGCAGACAAGGAGCTGTGTGGCAGTTTGGAGAATGTGCAACACAGACTAGCCTTCAAAGAGGAAAGTCTTGGCTTTTCCTTTCCGAGTCCTTTCCAGCGGGCTCTGTTATAGTAGCATGTTGACTTGATTAAGGTACCAGTGTAGGCTATAATTAAGTTGGGAGTTTTCTCCTGGGCCAAGCCAGAGGCCTTCTGCTTGTATGAAGTGATGCGGTAAATTGAAGTTGATGCTCCAGAAGTATATTCTCTCTTGTTGATGCTTTTCATAAGTGATCTGCTCTGTGCTCCCTGTGTTAAAAATAGTCTTTTCCTTCAGCTGATTCTGTAGCTATTTTCAAGACACGCATGATTCTGCAGAGCTTCTGTAAACTACAAAGAGCGGCAGCCTTAACCAGCTGCATGCTGAGTCACTGTGTAGAGGCTGTTGGTAGTGAGCTTCTGGCAGCATCAATAATGGTGCCTTTAAAGTCTTGTTCTGTTCAAGACCCAGTTTCAAGAACAAATGTAAGACATACAGTCTGCACTGAGCTTACTGAACAGAGTTTGTTCATGTTGTAAATTCTCAAAACCAGACCTGAGCTTTGTATATGGGTCATTTTGGTTATCTATAATGCCAACAATAGGATAAGATCTCCTTTAATGTAAGCAGACACCTTAGCTTCCTATTATCTGTCCTGTTTATGTGCCATCAGCTCTTGTGTGACAGTATTGTGGAGACAGCTTTCACCACAACTACGAAACTTCCATTTGCACTTTAAAAACTATTCTTTTGGAGTATTTATGAAACACAGTTAGGCATATAGAAGACACAAGCATTCACAGCTGCATGGAACTGTTGAAAGGTCTATTTCTGTAAATTATTTGAGAATTATTTCAGCTCATGCAGTTTTTCTCCAACACGTCAGACACTAATCATGCAATGTAATCATGGCACTTCCCAAATTACACCGTGCATGACATACTATGTTATGCAATTTGGAAAGAAAGTTCTTGGCACTAAATTAAATGTAGTGACTGCATTGCCTTGCATTTGCCATTTCTACATTTTGACCTGTCTAATGTCAACCTTAAGGATTTTCATATTGTTTGTAAGTCTTACAGTTGCTTCCTGATGAGCTGAAAGTTGCACATCCATCACTTCAAGATCAGGCACCATAAAAAAAGCTGATAAATGCTCTCTCTAGAGTGTGTGATGGTGAATTCCCAGACATATGGTCAGTGTGTGCATGTCAGCATATTCCATAGTTTGAAACTGGAAGCGAGGAAAAACATTATTGTCAGCTTTTTTATGATTTCACAGTGGAGGCCAGCATTGTCTTTATATCATCAGCTTGTGGGTGTTTCCTTAGTCCCCCCCTTCTACTGGCGTTTTCTTCAGAATTAGCGTTTTTGTAGCCACTTAAGCAAATGGGATGTTAGCTGGACTGGTGATGAGATCTAATAATTTTCTCAGGAGTCAATAGGTTTAAACAAGCACAAAGTGCAGTAGCAAAGATCAGTTGGCTACTTTGTACAGGCTGCAGGTAATATACACTGCAACAAGATGAATAATTAGTGTTTTCTGGTAAGCTATCCGTACTGTTTCTTCGATTTCAGATTCCAATTTAGTGTAAGAAGTCGCTGTCAATATGGTATTGATTTAATCTAAGTATAGACCAGGGTTACAGACAACATCCTAAACCTGCCACAGCTTTGACCTACAAATTTCAATTAAGTGTCTTGCTGTACTATACAGTCTGGTGATGCAAAAAGATTGTAATGGACTGTATAACTTTTGTTCCAGAGCTGACCAGAATGACTGACTTCGTAAAATATGGCAATCTTATATAATATCCGAGTGAGCAGGTCCAATAATTTTTGTGAAAACCTCAAGGATCAGTGCTCTTGTTGGCCATTTACAGACCAATGAGCATAGCACTGTCAAACTGAAGCTATTTCACTGATGTAAAGCCAGCCCAATTACACAACAGAGCTTATAGTAGGGTGCCTGCCTGTCTGCCATGAAAAGTCATCTTTGGTCTCATCCAGCCTCTCTGTTCATAGAATTTAACCATAGTGTTTGCTGAAAGGAGCAAAAGGGTGTTACCTGGTCTGTTTTACATGCATAGTGTTTACCACAGTGGAACGTAAACTCCCAAAAGTGACAAAAGTACAATAAGCTGAATGTTAAAGTAGATATGAGGTATCATCTTGGCACGCTATTATGTATAAAAACACATTATTTTGCTTTCAAGATTTATCCTAAACCAGCCTTTAAGTTGGGAAAATACATTTTAATAGCAGTCATTTTCAATAACAATCGAGTTATTGTCTTTACATTGTTGAGAAAAAGTTGTTAACTTGATAGATGTAGCCTATCTTTATTTAGTGTAGCCCTCCTCAATGTTTCTTTTCTTGTTTCCAATGCTGTACTAAACAGAAGCACTTTGTTCCTTTGCAGATGAGTCTCCGCTGGACTCCACACACCACCCCATGGGACGTCTGGGAGATATTCCAAATCCTCCGGGGTCATCACCATCAGCCTTACCAGACTCACATTACACTGCCTTTGAGCGCCCAGGCTCACCTGGTGCCCTGCCATCAGTTCCTCAACCAATCCATGAAGCTAGGACTGCTGAGACAATTGCATATGAAAACTCCAAATCCCATATGCCAAGGGATGCCCTCACAGAAGAGCCACATACTCTGACAACTCCATCATTAAGCCCATTTGAGCCTGTACTTGGTTCTGGTCCACAATTTGAGGCACCAGCTAAACTCTCCACAGACTGGAAAATGAGCTGGGCAAATTCAGATCACAAGTTGTCTTCTCTCTCCCCAACTCCTACAACATCCCAGCCACTGCCCCAGTCAAATGTATCCACAACACCACTAAGCCCCTCTGCTTTTACAGGATCAAAACCTCAACTAAGTCTTAACTCTGAGCAGGAAGCAACTTTTAGCAAGCAGCAGGGTGATGCATCGGAGCAAACACTGGCAATCATGACCTCAAAACCTGGTCCGCCTTCTCTTGAGCCTCCTAATTTGGCTTTTGCTGACTCTTTAGCAGATGAATTTTATAGTAAAGTAGTGGATGTAAACCAGCTAAGCCCCAGCAGTGCTCCCTTGGAGGAGAACAAACGCCCAAATTCCATAAACATGCTATCCAACCAAGATGAAATTCTCTCTCCTGGCTACAATGTGCCTTTCATTGCCCCCCACCCTTCATCCCCTTCATCTGAGCCCACTGAGGTTTCTCCAGAGGACTTCTACCCCACCAACACCATGGAATTGGATTGGGGGTCTGGGGACTACTTGGAGACAATGTCTTTCTTTGATACAGACAGAGACGACTACTCTCTTGTCACCAAGGTGCCCTCTGACTCGTATGATATGGAGGACTATACAGAAACCTATGACACATCCTTCCCATCCAGAGTGGGCATATCCCCCTCATCATTGCATCCTCTTCATATCTCACCTTCCCCCAGCCTTGTAACAGCGTACAGCACGATCAGTCCACTGAAATCCATTTATCCTTCCTCATTTTCCACTACAGTTCAGTTTACCGTTGAGCCCACTCCAACAGCTGACAGTGATATACCAGACCTATCAGACATAGACTGGCCAGATACTTTCACAATCCAGCCAACAGATGTCCTCTTACCTGACATGAACAGCTTGGAGTATTACACCACTCAGCTGACCAAGGAGAACAATGGTTCACAAGCTGGAGCTGAACAAAGAGGGAATGTAACTGTGGTGTCCATCAGTTCTACAGACACGACACCCACCAGTGGCCTCACCAATGATACCAACCTGACTGAGGATGAGTCCTCCAGTGATCTGTCAGGGTTTGAGCCTCACGATGAATCAACCACATTAGTACCCACGGAGGAGAGTCCTGTTTTGGTCAATGCCTCTGAGCCTTTTCTCGATCCTTCGATAGTCCCAAACCACTTCCTTGATCCCTCTTCTACCGTGTGGGGTGGTCGGATGTCCACCACAGATTGGTCTCCACATTCACTCACTGTTAGCTTGGACGGAACTACAGTAACAGAAGCCGTGCAACCCAGTGCCACACCTTTGCTACCAGATGATTTAATATCTCCCTCCTCTCTGACAGATGTTCATTGGTTTGTTACAGAATCTTTTCCAACTGTAGCTTTCTCCCCTGCTCCCACTGAACCTGCTGTCAACGGCACAGAATTAACCCCCCAGGACTCTACTTTTACAACTGAACAGACTTTAGTTTCAACTGAGTCCACATCTCATAACATCACTCTGGCACCCCCAGTTGTCTTGGGGGATCAGGGAGATGGAGTTGACATCCTCGCCACAGTGACCTTGATCCCAACTAGCAGTGAAGTTAATACAGACTCTGCTGCACCCAAAAGTACAACTGCCACAAATACTCCTCATCAAGCTACAACTAGATTTACTGCCACCACTAAAGCCTCAACTAGTGTCAACGTCACCCCCACCGCTGGTGGTAAGACAACAGCTACAACATCAAGACAATACCTCTGTGACCTTGACAGACCAGCCTATTTAATAAAAATTGGTAAGTTGGACATCTCATTTTGTTTTGTTATACATAATTGTGTATAACTTTTAACTGTAGTGTAAATTTGAGATATCCATATATGAGAAACTACAGCCTTGCTTTCTTCACAAGGCTTTCCTTCTGGGGCTACTGTTGGATATGCAAAATCTCAAGTCAGAGACATACTGAAAGGGGAATTCAACAAGTCAATGGAACTACAGGTAAATTTATTTATGCAGCAGTTAATTATTATTATTATTACTTTTCACATTTCCATTTTCTTAATTTTTAGATAATGGTTTGCAAGGTGTAAGCCATGCAATGTTATCGTATGTAGATATATTATGATATTAAAGAAATCTTAATCATATTAAGTGATTCTGGATGAAGTGGACTGTTGTGTAATGGCTCTCATATACAGTAAATGTGTATGCTGGTTTGTGTGAGTGTGTGTATGTATGTTATCTTTATGTAAGTATGTTTTCTGTGACCATTACAGCGGTGCAGACGAACTATGAAAGCCAGACCACTTCCTGAGTTTTTATGTAGGGTTCTGTAATAAACATACCGCAGGCCGGGAGTAGTCTTTAGTAAGATCCACAAGAGCCACAGCAGCTTTGTACATCCAGACCTCAACTACTTATTTATCACAAGTCATTTAAAGTAATTATGAATGAATAACTCTAATGAGTGATTTGTTTATGTCATTATATTTCTGCTTTTTCTGTGTAGGTTGTGGACCCCCCACCAAAATTTGTGTTTCGCGTTGTGTCTGGTCCAGTTGTGTACACAGCCATATCTGTCATCAATGCTCTGCGAAGGTCTGGCCGCCGCTTCCTGTCTGTGTCTCCCAACTGGATGACACCAGACAGTAAATATCAAGTCCACTCAGGTAAATGGGATTCCATCAAGCCTTCTTCTGAAACTGCTAGAAGCATGTCACTGTCAGTTTTAGAAATTTTGAGACAATTTTTTAATTTTCAAAACTCAAACCCTCCTTGTTCTTCCTCTGTGTAGTGCTGCAGTTTGTTCCCGGTCACATAGACGTGCGGTTCTGCAACTTCAGTGAGGGCATTGAGAAAGGTTTGACCATGGCCCTTGCCGAAGTGCGCCGGCGCTCAAAGGAGTCAACAAACTTCACAGTTCATGTGAGTGGGACCAAGTGAGGCAAGGGAAGAATGGCCGGTCGTCTAGTTGCATTCCAGTCGAGATGTTTTCATAAGGGTGCTTTCACTGTCGCTTTGCACCTCAAAGCGTAGTGACTCAGCGACATTAGTCTAGAGATCTCTGAATAATAGCCGTTGTCTGGCAGAGCTGATTACTTTTAGTGAAAGCTATAGCTTTATTCAACATTATTTTGACTGAAAAATCTAGCTTATTAAGATTATTGGTCTGGTTGCATGAATCTATCCATCCTTCTGTTTTCATCTTTTATTAGTGCTGGATGTTGATATCTAGCATTTTAAGCACAGTAGCCCAAACACTACTCTCCCCATCCATATGCTCCAGTTCTTGCAGGGCAGTCTCATTCTGATGAGATGCTCAGAGCACCTCAGAATCGATGCTACTCTAGTCTTGACTTCTACTCAGTCTTCACACCAAGGTTATGACCATGAGTTAGGGTTTAGGCACCTTCAGATTCACCTCCTTTGTTCCAACGCTGCAGTAACCCCACCGTCTACTTCATTCTCCATCTTACCATCAATCATGAACAAGACTTCAGGATTATTTACTTGGATAATTATATTTAAAGGACTTCATGCTCTAGCTGCAGAGTATTAAAAAAGCTTACTGTTTGTTAATAAAGAGCTTATTTGCTATATGGTTAGTTGGCCTCAGTGAGGTTTTGTGTTATCCTATTACACTGATTACACTGATGCCTTCATTATAGACTTTTAGTTGGAATAAATGTAAGGATTAAATCAAGCATTTGTTGTAGTATGGAAATCCTTTCTGAACCCCTATCAGACTGTGCCCTGGGGCAGACTGCTCAATTCTGTCGCCTGTTTTTCAATCACTGAAGTCAGTTGTTATCAGAAAGAGAATTTCATTGTAACTCTTTAAGGGACGAACAAGCTTTAGCAGAAACTACGTTAACAGTAAGATAGAAAATGTTTTGTGTTGTGCAGTCGTCTGTCTGTCATAATAAGAAATGTGTGTTTCAGATTGTAAACATCACCATGGCTCCTCCTAAATATGAGGATCATCGACTCGTGAGACAACCGGTAGACATCACCTTCACTGTTCGTGGTTCAAGGGGTTATCTGATGGGGTCAGAGGTCAGCAATGCTCTGATGAAACTCACAATGGTGGAATTTAGTTATTACATGGGCTTTCCCGTACTACAGATAGCTGAGCGTGAGTATCATAGGGTTGTCTCTCTATATTTTTTGCTATTTCCGTTTTTATATGTCACTAACAATAAAATTTGGTTAAACTGCATTCCACTTAATCATCATTTTGAACTTTTTCCAATAGCTTTCCATTATCCAGAGTTGAACACCAGCCAGCTGCTTCGCTCTTCCTGGGTTAGAACAGGTATGATGGTTTCACTTTTTGGTGTGCTAAAATGCAGCTACAACATCACACAGTAAAATATAAACCACTGTATACTGTTTCTGCTATGTGTACACACAGTGCTCCTGGGGGTGCTGGACCAGAAAGTGAGTGAGAGGACCTTTCAAGCTAACATGGAGCGCCGGGTGGCCATGTTACTCGGGGAAGCAATGGGATTAGGCAGACGGGTTAAAAGAGCCACGGTCATCGGCAATAGCAGTGTTCAGGTACTGAGTTCACAGATTGATTCAATACTTCACTCAGCTTGTATTTCCTGCTACGTAACCTTTTTAGAAAATGTAACATACACTGAAACATCTCTAAAGTCTCACAACCAATTTAGGTCCACTTCATGACATGTTTTGAGGGAAAAAATGCAAATCAGGGTAGATAACTTTACTTGTTTGAAACAGAAGTGTGGAGAAAATGACATCTTGAGTTGTATACTGTGATTGTCTTTATTTAAAGAATAATTTCTCGGAAGAAGTCATTAGAAAGAAATCAAGAGTCCTCAGACTTTTTCTACTCATTTTAAAGTGAATATGATTTATTTAGTACTAGGTTGTAAATTATTTTAAAGACCCACATGAAGCACATGTGTTTCTTCATTTCATAACCAAACTTCCAAACTCTTTAACGGGATGTTTCTCTATTGGTTATTCCCTAAATCATGAGAAAGCATCCTTCCCTGTACCATTTATATCATTATTCAATGATGCAAGCTCTCTGTTAATACCTTATCCGAGTACAGAGGGCTTATTATGGGAGCGTTGCAGTGTTTGTAACCAGTGAAAACCTTAGTGCTTTACTAATTAGGCTCTAGCCTTTGTGGGTCCACTCTGCACCTGCTCATCTCATCTCGAAGGGGACAGGATATGGCTCTGTCCCCATGGCAACAGCATCCCATTCAGTCCAGGAGCAAGCCACTCAAAGACCACAGCATCATGGGTTCCTATTCTTTCTCCCCTTCATTTCTCCAGTCCTTTTACTTGATGGATTCTGTGAGCCACGGAGCTGCTAAGAGCATATCAATTATTAATTGTGTCTTTTTCTCTGTCTGTATCCTGCCATTGGGAAGATTAGGAGAGTGTCTCTGTTGCTGACAAGTTAGGCGTTTTGTGTGTTTGTGTGTGTGCGCATATGAGGAGGGATTTAGAAAGATTTCAAAAATCAAAATAACGAATAGCAAAGTTCTCAAATAAAAGAGACTTGTTAAGAGACTAGATGCATATTTGATCTGACCTCATGAAGTCTGAGCGCGTATGGTGGACTTTAAACAGTTGGGCTGTCAGAGTGATAAATATCATCCTTGGCTGAGTAGCAGCCTCAATGTTTCTGACCTTTTTCTGCCTCCCGCATCGTCTCCATAAAACTCAGAGAGCAATTTGTGGAAACGGAGCACCATATTAGTGGTGAGCCAGCCGTTAGTGTCTGTTTTTGTGCTAAGATTAGATCTCTAATTTTAGGCTCTGGCATCCTTTCTCTCTTTCAAAACGATGTTTTTTCAAAGTCATGAATTTGAATTTGTGTTATATATAGAAGCCTTATTCTGTGCCTGTATTCCTTCCAACCTTGATAGGATACTATCATTAAGGAAGACCGGTTTGGATTTTGTTTACATTTCAAAGAAACTCCATCTTTGAGTGCCTGTTGGATATAATGAGAGTGAGGGGATTCAGATTGAGCATCTGAGCTTCAGAGAAATCCTTTGTATTGCTCTCTTGCACACACATACTGTATCAGACAGATGCCCTCGACTGTCACCACAGAATCACTGTTGTGTTGGCACCTTTAAGAATACCTTATGAGTCTGTCTGGACAGATAAAAGCAAAGGTTGAATTGGGGTTGCGCAGTAACACACACATTCACTTTGCCTTCTTTCCACTCTAATAACCGTGCATGGACTGGATTAGGCCCTGAATGAGGGAGTCTGCCCAGACGGTTTTCTGTGTCAGCCTAGGGATGACCGGCACTTTACTCTTTCCAGTAACTCAGACAGCAGACTGTGCTGTGCCTTAGGGCACCCAGAGGGTGCACACACACACACACACACACACACACACACACACACACACACACACATCAATGTGCTAGACAACATGTAAAACTATTAAAACAATGAATGCTCTAATGGGAATACAGAATATTTGTTGATATATCATGGTGCTGTCTGCACATGTCTATGTGTGAAGGCTTGTAAGTGTGTATTTGACAGTGCATGGAGTTTGTTTTATGTAAAAATAATGGAAGAAACTGCTACACAGGCATCTTGTTAAGTTAAATAAGTACACAATACATGCAGTTGAACTATTTGACATGTTATTTTCTTGTTTTGATTTCCCTGCAGACATTAGTGAATATAAATGATCATTGACTTTTTAAAATCGTTATATTTTTGTGGAATAACTGTAATGTTTCATCAGGTGCTTGCATGTGTTTCAATACAGCAAAGGGATGCTATGAAGACCAAATCATTGGGCCATTAATTTTAATTTCTACAGTCACAGAAACTCAAAAATGATTAACATTACAGGGTTCCATAAAAAATAAGGTACCACATTCTCCATTAAAAAGTCATCTTTAATACTGAAATTGTGACATTTTACTCATTAGGGCCTTCATCAGACATTCCATTCTTAATTTAGAGAAGCTCGTGCGTCATCGTCCATGAATCCTGTGTTCATTTTTGGAAGCACATCTTTTCCAGTTGCTTGAGCACTGCCTGTTAGCCACAAATGTGTCAGATGGGAAACATTTACAGGGTATGGCAACAAATGGGAACATCAGTTCAAACACGGAGTTGGAACTGAAGCTCACATTTCTCTGCACCTTGCTGTGTGTTCGCTCTCAATGCTGGAAAGACATTGGAGCAAACAAAAAAAAAAGAAGAAATGTGGTAAGAGATCATCAACAGAGATGGAAAGACTTTTAGCAAGATTATTGTTGAAAACCAGAAAACAGTGAGGATTGCAAGCTTCTGTCCTTGAGCGAGGCAAATAAGAAATAGGGACTACTAAGTGTCCTTCAGCCTTTTTCCTACATCTGGGCATGCTGATGTTTGGAAAAACATCAGCATTAGGTGTGGTGGTGACAGCTCTGTAAAGGCATAGCAGCCAAGGAATATAGGACGTCAGCATCCTCTCTGCATACAGAATAATGGGTTCTGTAGAGCAAAGATGATTTCCTCATTGTCTTCCCATGTTTTTTGCTAATTAATGCCCCCAAACAAATAACTAAAGATTTTTTTTTAAAGTCTAGCAGACGGTTAGGATCTCATATATCCTGACCAGCTGCCAATTTCAAACTTTTTCAACTGGATAGGAGCCAAATTTCTACCTCTTCAATCATTTAAAGAAAAACTCATAGTCCAGTAGCTTAATAGAAGCAGTTAATGACTTGTTCACAGATGGATTATTCCATACATACTTTTCATGTGTGTGCAGGATTTGTACATTTCTCGGACTACCTGCTCACCTGGATTGTTAGAAGAGACTCTCATATCTGTGCATATACCATATGATCCCAAGTGACACATAATTCCTTTCTTCCTTGTTTCATTTCCCAGGTTGTAAGTACAAGCCGGCTGGTGGGTTCGGACCACCCCTTAGAAATAGTGTATTTTGCGGAGGGTCCCAGTGGTCAGAGGAGGCCTGCTGATGAAACGGCTAACCTGCTTAACAAGCTGGACGTTCAAAGGGCCGCCATTGTCTTGGGATATCGTGTACAGGGCATTTTGGCGCAGCGTAAGTACCTCTTGAATACGAGACAACTGATGTCCATGGGCAGCTAAATAATGTAGTGATTGAGGGAATGGCCCCTGCAACAGCCCTACAACAATAGGCACTACCCTTTTTTTGGTTGCATGTTGAAGCATGTTTGTTTTTAGTGGTTATAGACAAAAAAGACTACTTCTGTATTCAGAGTAAATAACTATTTTATATTCACATTTTCTTTATGTCTGCTGTTGCTACAGTTTTGGCTTGTGTCTTGATATAGGTCTTGTTTCTAATTGTTCTCAAGGTCCTAATACAAAAAAAACTCTACAAAAAACTCTACAAAAAAACCTTGAATACAAGCTAACTGCTGGCTCCATGTGTTTCTTTGCATGTTTATAGTAACATTGGAGCTAATTACCTCCCTTTGTACACACTGTACCAAATCACTGTCTTCCTCATTAAAAATCTAAACAAGGGATGAAGGACTAATGAGAGCCCCTCAAGGGAGTTCTGTGTCTGTACTGACTGCCGTTCTCTTACGGTACTTTCCCTGGGGAAGAAATGAGTGTTAATTAAAACTAATGAAGGTCTGCATTGAAGATTACAACAACGATACAGAGCTAAACTTTACATCCTTTTCCTTAAGTTGTTTGTGAAAATGCCACATTTGTATTTGAAGCTGACCTTAACACTAAAAACTCTGTTCCGTCTTTTGTCTAAAGCTGTTGAAAAAGTGGCATCTTCCCCGTCTGAAACCGAGAACACCAACATGTGGGTCGTCATCGGGGTGGTGATTCCCCTCCTCGTGGTTGTCGTCATCATTTCCATCCTCTACTGGAAACTGTGTCGGACAGACAAGCTGGAGTTCCAGCCAGACGCCATGACCTCCATTCAGCAGAGACAGAAGGTAGAGTTCCATCCATGCTTGGCAATAGTAGTGTTTCCAGACAAATTCTTTTACCCTGGTTGTCATAATGGAAATATTTAGAATGCTTGTAATTCTGCCACAGTCCCCTTTGTAATATCATTCATCAAGAAGAAAAAACAGTGTTTCAGTGGGTTAAAACGGAGGCGTTTTGAAGAATTTAATTGTTTTTTATTTTTTAAATTTACCTTTAATTGAATGCACTTATGCACGCACTGGGTTTGTAAGTCACCATGTATTTTTAGGTAAAACAGACAGATCTGGAGTAATATTACAACAAAACAAGAGACAAAAGAAGAAAGAATAAATAAATAAGCAGACCTTTATATTAATGTGGTATATACATAATTTAAGATATATATAATTATACTTTTTTACCTGCCAGTCTTACTCTCTTGCTTCTGGGGCAAGATAGTTTTGCCACACTTATAATACTTACTCGTGGTTGACACTGAATTACAATATACTATATATTAATAATGTGTTTATATTAATGTAAATTCATGTGTTTGTTTTGTGCTTCAAGTTGTGTTGTGTTATGCTCTTGGCCGAACCAGTTTCCATACATTACTATATTCTGCAAAGAAAGGTTTACGTCAGCCAGAAAGATGTGATCCCTTTAAAATTTAAGTAATCTGCTGATTAATGAGGTGTATCTGTCATCGACATGAATGTGCTGCGGGACTGCAGTAAATGTGGATCTTATAATTTCTTATTTTGGATGGGATGTAAAACTTTAATGATTCCACGGAGGAGACTCATTAAAGGACATGTGCTGGGTTACAACTGGGTTACAATGATGCTGTTAGTGCATGAGATGGGCCTTAGCTGCTCTTTAATTTTATTCAAAACTTTTCTGATGTTTCCTTACTCACTTTCTTTGCTTGAAGCACAAACAACCCTGCTCTGCAGTTCTTCTTTGTGTGATTTTGTTTTCAGCTTGTGAGAACTGAAAAACCTCTTTTCTTAGTGTCCTCATTTAAACTAGAAATAATGCCATTTGGCTGCACTGAGGCTGTTTTCTGTCTTAGTGTTGCATCTCTCTTAGTTTAAAGCATATGCCCTTGTTTTTTAAGGTTAAAAGGCACACAAGAGAGTTCTTCTTCTGCTATTTGAGGTCACACATATCCTGATGAACATTTTCCTCTCTGGTTGTTGATTTAACCTATAAAAACTGATTTCTGTATATTAAAGTTATATATTTAGAAGTTTTACCCATGAAAATGATCCTTTACTGCCTTAAAATGACTTAGATGTAACTCTAAAATATTGTTTCCTTTAAAATGTGCAGATCTTTAAAGTCCCTGCCTCTCTCTATACTCACCCCGAGCTTTAGCACACCAGCTCCCCTACTCTGCTAAAACAGAGTGGGGGAGCTGGTGTGCTAAAGCTAAATCTGTGCTCAGGTTAAACTATTCTACGTAATGGCTTCTTGTGATAATATAGTTATTCAGCCATACATGATTGACCCAGAAACTGACTCTGTCGAAGAATACCAATACAGAAAGCCCACCGGCGCATGTTGAACAGATTATTTCCTTAGGTTTCTTATATATAAAACCTTGGGCATTTGAATATGTGCTTTTGAGCCGTTCATCGGTAAATAGTTTCAAGGTCAAAATGCTTCATTGTGGCGTTCATTGATCATTTTGCTCATTATGTATCTTCCAGCATATAAAAAACACCATCTAGACATGTTTATAAGGTAAAAATCTTGATTTTCACTGAAGTGGTCTTCAATCAATAATGAAATGCCATTCCATGTATTATATATGCATGTATGCAGTAATCTTAACTAAAAATGCGTCATTTCTCTTTCAGGAACAAATTGATTAGTGAAACAAAGACAGAGCAAGGGTTATGTAACACTGAATTACATTTTGGTGTTTAAAAGAGTACTGTGCAATGCCAGTGCCTGAGTGCCTTCTTTTGTTGTCATGGCACAAACTTTAGTTTTCGTGCCATCGTGTTATGTTATATGTGTGATGTAGTTTGCATTGGCCTTTCGTTTGGGTAGTTGCTTTAATGTGGAGGAGATATGTAGAACTAATGCCCTGGTGTGTTGCGTCTTTACTGAGAACAATAGTACCAGAGAGCTTTTTACTCTATAGTAAAACAGTATCCGAATCACTGTCTGAGTTGTGCACATCTAATGAATGAATTATAACCAGCCTGTTTATGTTTTAGCTGCAAGACTTACTGGTTGATCTTTTTGTCTGTGTCTGGCTTTTCTTTGCCTCCACCAGCATTTTTTTTTTCAGCAAAGCTGTGCACAGAAATCCTTCGCTTTAATTCAATGCACTAAATCTAATGTGCAGAAGTAGCTGTCTCTTAGTCTATCTGCCGAACACAATCATCTGTCTCTTGACACCACTCCTCTTCTCTCAGCCTGCTACGTCATTCAGAGAATCAAGGACCTCTCTCCACCAGCGACTCCCTCCAACTAAAAAGGATATTGAGTTTAGTGAGGATGAAGAGGGGGAGTATGAGGAGGAAGAAGAAGAAGAGGAGGAGGACGAGGGGGAGGAGATGGAGGTTAAAAGGGGGAAGGTACAAAGCAGTGTCTAGTGGTTTGTAGAAAATATAGTCGGACCGAGTTTGTTTGTGTTTGAAGTAGCTTATTTGTGGTGTATTATCCAAATATTTCATGACTGTCTAAAGAGCAAGTCGTGTTTTATTGAATGGAAGTCAGTTGTTCATATCTGGGGGTTTTACTATTTGACATATGTAAATATAACATTGTACCTCATCACTAGAACTATTTATCCTATCCATCATTGCTTCTGCTTAGACACCAGTAGCTCTTCCCAAAAGCAAACAGAGTATAAACACTGAGGAAGAAGAAGACGAGGAGGAGGAGGAAGAAGAAGAAGAAGAGGAGTATGAGGAAGAAGAAGGGGAAGAAGAGGAGGACGAAGATGATGAAAAGGAGAAAATCAAAAGGAAAGAAATTACACCAGAAGCACAGAGAAGACAAAAGAGCAAAACTATAATAAGCAAACCAGGGGGGACAAAGAAAGAAGAGAAAATGAAAGTATTGTCGAAAGGAGGAAGAAGAGTCAAGGAGGTATACTGTGTAGTAAACCTGGAGACTAGTGCTTATTTACATTAATAGATATTAGTATCTTGCTTTCCCCCATTGTGATAACTAGACAGGAAATCCACTGTTATACAGAACATGGATTTTACTTTGGACTGTGGTGTGTTTATAGTCTATAGAGTGTTTGTATATATAATGTCACTGTGTTGTGAAGTAGTAAATGTATAGCTGTCATTTTGCGTGTATGCAAACTGTTTATTGTGACTGATACCCCAGTTTTAAATCAGAGGCTCAGTAGAAATTACTGAGCGTAAAGTGTGGGAAATTACTCTCGCTGTGTGTGTGAAACACTGTTTACTGTTTCAGCTGCAGCTTTTTGAACGTTTCCCCTCTCAAAGATCGGCCTTGTTTATGTGCCGTGAAGAGCAGCACACACAAACATATGCACACTCACTCTCTCTCTCAGGATTAGCGGTTTCATACTGACAAGCATCACACTGGATTAGCAGTTTTGTACCAACAAGCTCCTTCTAAGCCGCACATTTTGCCTCAGTAAACTCAAAGAGTGTAATTTAGAGAATTAACAGGAAAACGCCGTGTCACTCTTCTCTTCTCCTCGTAGCCACGTTTCAGAGTCAAAGGCTCAGAGTCTCACAAACAGCAGTCGCACACACTGAAAACTGACATCCTCTGTTTACTCCTTCGCTGTTGGAAAGTCCTGAGGGCTTTACACTCAGATAGTCTCAGTGCTTCCATCCCCAGCTTCCATCCCCCACCACCTCAAAGGAAAGAAAGCAGCTCCGTGTTTGCCCAAATCTCTCCCTGTCCTGCTTTCTCATAGGCTTTCTCTTTATTCATTCATGTCTGTCTGTCTGTCTGAGTTTCCCTCCTCTACAGCCATTCATCAGTCATTCAGCCTCATTATGTCTCAAAATTCATCAGTCTATTTGGCTGTCACTAACAAATCTGGGTCTTAATGGAATTTCAGTGCTCCACTTTGGCTTGACTGCCTGAACTTTCATGTTGTCACAAGTGCTATTTCGATGCTGACATCCTGACTTTACCAGTGGATTTAAAATCTGCAGGTTAATACCGTGATGCAATGGTGTCATATTGCACTTGCATTTCAGTTAATGATGGTGAACGCTGTTATTTCCCCTCAGTTTAAATAAATAGAGTATAGTCGTCTTTTCTCACTCTGTCTTACCCCTGCTGTGTCTTTCTTTCCATTCCTTATTTCTTGCCTTCTCTCTTTCTTGCCTTCTCCTCTGCCCGTTTCCTCAGCTGCAGGCTCCCAGTGTGAAAGGCTTCGACTTTGCCAAGCTGCACCTTGGCCAGCAGAGTAAAGATGATGTCATGGTGATCCAGGAGTCTGTCCCGCCTGGGCCTGGTCCCGGACCCCTCCCTGTGCCCCTTAAAGATGGCCTCAGTCCATCTGAGAACGGGGAGATCCCCACGCCCATTTCCAAAGCCTCGCTCTCCTCCACCAAGGCATCACGCACTAGTCGAAGGCGAGAAAGGTCAGTGCTGCTGGTAGTGTAGAACAAAACAAGTGACGACAGAGGTTACATTACAGCACACATAGAAAAAATACTGAAAATAGGTCCTGAATTAGCCTTATCAGTCTATATTATTGGTTTGTATTATTTTATTTTTCTGCTGTTTGGTGATATTTCTGGTAAGAAGAGGGAATTGGCAACCGTTAAAGGCACAGACAGTTTTATTGACATTTTTATTTATTACCAGTCCATTTTAGTGCAGTGTTTTCTTAGTAGTAGTCACCACATTGTCCTTGTTTGGCCTGCACATGGTGAAAAACACTATTCTCTCACAACTGGAAATGTGCTCTGGCTTGAATCGTCTACCCAACATAGATATTCAATACTTTTATTTCAGTTTTTAATAGAGCTTGTTGTTACCCCGCTGAGGTGATTTTCCACTCAACTCAATTGGGACAATCAGTCAACCAGACAAAAAGCTTTAGACAGATCCTCTGATTAAATATTTATGCACTAGAGAGTGAGGGGTCGACATTTGCTTTCGCAGACAGGCCTGTATCACATTATATTAAGTTAAGGCATATATCTTTTTAATGTTACTTTTTGTAGATTTTAGTTAACCCCAGCCACATTCTAAAAAGACTGATCTCCTTTATGTATACATGCTAGATTTTCATCAGCATGTATACATAGGCTTTGACACTCTGTCATCAGAGTAACATTGTGTCATAGCCTCATTGAGGAATATTCAGTGAGCATGTGGACCATTGTCAGCATTCTTTAGAACACTAACTGTTCTGGTTATTAGACGTATGACACCAAATCATTAGCACAGCAATTACCGCTGAATGCATTGGTTGATTTCTGCTACTAATGTGTTCCACAACACAAGCTAGTTGTAGACTGGGGGACTGAGATGGACTGTTTCTCCTCACTTTATATCTATCCAAGGAAAATGAAGATTTTGATCATTTATCATTAGAAATCCTTTTGACCACTTTTGTCAGTAAGTCATAAGTCTCCTCCCAGCTTTTACCTTTCTGGAGAAGCACTGCTTTTGATTATGCATGACATTCCAGCATGTTAGTGTGTTCCTGGGTTTCTATTATTCATGTAAGTGTGCGTGTTTTTCTGGGTAGGGTCTCCCCGTCAGACGGCGACTCAGTGGTAAGTGACCATTCCAGTGAGCGCGAATCGACCGAGGAGAACCTGAGAACCCATGCCACGCCCAGCGACAGCAAACAGACTCGTAAGATCCCCATCAATGTTTTAAATGGCAAGTGGCCTCGGCAACACTCAACATCATTCTTCCAAACACAGAGACAGAGTATGAAGGGGAGGAGGGGAAGGGGAAGGACTCTTGGCTGACATAAAGAGATAAAGAGAGAGCAGCTCAAGCTGGCGTGATTTGATTGACAAGAGGGCCAGATTGAGGGCAGGCGAGACCGTGAAGTGATAAAAAAAGACTGAAGAATAGTGCAGCGTCAACCCAACAATGACATAAAAATTACCGATAGCAACAGCAAAGGTAAAAGGAACACCTGGTATGAATTCTTTTCAGTGGTCGAAATAAGTCCTAAGTAAGGATTTAGGAGGGAATAGGAGGGAAAAAATAGCTTAAGTTACTCTATCTGACAGCTTGTTGATAGATTCAAGCCTGCAGTGCCATTCAGAGTCTACGTGCTGGAGCCAGAGGCAGTCAGGCACCCAGACTACAGCAGCCTGACTCACCCACAGAAGAATGATCTCTGTTTTGTTAATGATAAATCTCTGGCTGAGACTGTATATGCTCCACTCAGTGTTTATAAGTACCGTAGACTGTATATGAAGCACACTCGGTATTATGTAATGTGCCATCTGTCTTTTTCCCCATTGAGTCGTTTGATCAGTGTTCTTCCCACTTATCTGAAGCAGCTCTCTGTTGGCTTTTTTTCTGACTAATGAATAAAGACCTAAAGGAGGGCTTTTATCAGTTCAGAAACTTCCCTTTTCCTCTCTCTTTGTCTCCTTTTTCATTCATTGAGTCATGGTGGCCAGACCTCAATTCACAAGGTTTTTTTTTATTGTCAGTGTACAGAAACCACTTTTATCGTAGGTGTTTTTTTTTCTTGATCTCCTTCACTCCAGTAAGACTCTCTTTCCTTTCTGTTGTGGTTTGCAGGCAAGAATAGAATTGGTAAGAGTTTGTCCGTTTTCCGTCTGTGTCTCTATAGATCTCAGGCTTGACCTCCAGCAGCTGTGTCTGTGTGCTGTCTGTTTGTTTCTGTTGTAGTTTTGTTCTTGGCTTATTCTCACCATCCATCACTGTCTGCTAAGCTGTCAGTCACAGTGTGGAAACAATCCGCTTCACAAACAAAGGCTACAGCCATTGTTTGAAGTGAAGTTTGGCCAGTGGAAATAGAAATCAATGCTCATTTCATGTTACCATTGGAAACATCTACTCAACACTGTTGTTATAAAACATCTCAAATACAGTTTTGTCAGTGAAATGAAAGGTAAATGTTTTGTCTGTCATTATTACGCAATAGTTGTATGTCTGAAATCCCAGTCCCCTAGTTTAAATCAACATTTTTATTTAGACTCGTTTTGTCTGCACTGTGCAGGCTGTGTTGTGACTTATGTTTTCCTGCTTTCTTGTTTACTTCCTTAGGCCCTCCCCCTATGAATGGTTTAAGCGAGCAGCTGTCCTCAGCCTCCATCTTTGAACATGTTGATCGGATGTCTCGGGCCACAGACGCAAGCAGGAGGCTCCCCAATAAAGTCCAGCTCATCGCCATGCAGCCCATGCCTGTCCCACCACTGCACAGTCCACCCATCAATGGCAAACTGTCTGACACAAACCAAATCAACAAAGAGGTTTGTCCGTCTGACTTTTCTTGCTTTGCAGAACTTTTTCCTTTTAGCAAATAAACAATCCAAAACTATCAAAGTAATTATTTACAAGGTATTGCTCAGGAAATATGAAAATGTTCTCGAGTCGAGTGACTTCTTGTTTATACTGCGAGGACCAGAGGGCCTCTCATAGGTCTTGCTGTGGTTTAAGACACTTGTTTCTAGACATCAAACCACTGTAGACCCATTGTAAAAATACAGGGTTCCACAAAACATAGCTCTTTATTTAAAGTATGACAAAATTACTGGTTCAACCAAATTAAAAATACATGCACATTTGTCTTGTATAATCGAAAAAAAAAAGCTGAATCTGTGAATTATTTCTCAGAGGACCTACAGCACTGTCATTTGCTCGTGTTAGAATTTTCTTTTTGATGAATAAATGAGAGCATTAAAAATGAGCCCAAATAAGCTCTTAATCAGGTACAGAGACTTAATTAGCTTTACTCAAAGAATGAACAAATGAATTAATAATAGTCCTTTTAAAGAGATAATTTGCTAATTTACTTGTTTAAATAGACATTCTTTCTTCTTTTATGTGATTGCAGTTCTTGTCATTTGTCAAAATTAATCTACAATTTATTCACAATGCTATCTTGACATATTTTGGACATTTTATCTAATAAGGTAATTTTGTTCTCAGATTCAGGTGGCATTGAGGCACAAGTCAGAGATTGAACACCATCGTAACAAGATTCGTCTGCGCGCCAAGAGGAAAGGCCACTATGATTTCCCCGCAATGGATGACATGATTGGTGGCCTCGGAGATGCAAAGGACCAAGATCGTATTTATCAGAAAGCACAGACACAAATCGATAAGATCCTGGACCCAGAAGCTCAGATGCCATCCATCTTCATTGAACCCAAGAAAAGGTGCGTCAGTGGTTGGTTTGATTTTAAGGTGTAGAAGCGCATTTGTTTGTATTCTGGCCCAGATAAAACAAAACTGAAATACATGCTGTACATACAAACTACACACAAAACTGGATGATATTTCTCCTTTGTTTCTCAGTGTTCGAGGGAGGCGTTCTCCTAAACAGAGGATGAAGGACCAGCTGAATGGAGGCATGATGGAAGCAGACAAAGACCACCTCATCACTGAAGACAGTGACGCCGTTTACAGAAAGTGCCCCGGGGTCAACAATATTGCCTACGTGGTGAGTGATACGAAAGCATCACGACATTTGTGCTGTCTTTCATATACTGTTCAACCTTTATCTCTCTGAGTGCCCATGCATGTAAATGTGCTGTGTTGATTCCAGTCGGATCCTGACCAAGGCCCAGGATCCCCTCACAGGAGCCCCTCCCCCACCGATGACGTCTTCCTCGCCCACGCTTCCTCACCTCCAGGCCATGCTCCTCCCCCGCCCCCCTACATGCCACCACAGCCCTCCATTGAGGAGGCACGGCAGCAAATGCACTCCCTGCTGGACGATGCCTTTGCCCTCGTTTCGCCCACCTCTCAGGGCAGCACAGCAGGGATCACTCTCCCAGGGGTCAACAGCAACCCCCCTGGCTCCAGCCCTCCAGGTCGTGGCCCGAGACCTTGGGGTCCCTCCTACCAAGCTCTCGGCCCGACTCCTGTAAGCAGTCATCCGTCTATAGACGCTTTTATTAGAGCCTTAGCCATTCAGTCAACGTAAAATCATACTGCTTCCATGTTGCACTGAACAACTTTATACCTTCTCCACATATATATCTGCATGGCATCTAAGCTTTTGCTAGCTTAAGTTCCTGTAAGCTATAATTTGTTGTGCGTCAGTACATTTCAATCATCAGGGGACAGAACAATAGAAAAAAGATCCCTATTTACATGTGTAATCGCCCAAACAGACATGTAAACTCCTTTGGGTTTACTATCTCCGCTCTCTCTCGAGGTTTTTTCCCCTTATTCCCAGCATGAAGCGTATAGCTTCAGGTTTAATCGTGTCTTCTTAGCAAACTAATCAGTTAAGCATTCCTCCATCTGTCGCCCCCATGGAGCCGCGACCTTAACCCTCATCAGCTGCATTCACCTCCTAAGACCCTGCAGTAATATAGCTGCAGTATGCTTGATCTGCCTTAGTTCCAGTCAGTGTAGGCTGCTTTCAAAGAAGCTGCAGTCCAATAACCACTTGCAAAGTGATGCCGCATTTGTTAACACAGTAAACATAAAGTGCACAATACTGCTCATGTACAACACCGTGCATTCATAGTTTTTCATGTTGCATATGAAAGTGCCAAGGGACAACATGAAAGTTATCTATAGCACATTTCCTGCTTGGAATTACATATCGAGGGGCAGAGAGCTTAACTGAAATTAAATAAAGGTTTTTTAGTGCCAGTCAGTGTTACATGAGTAGAAAAGTTATGAGCTGTGTAAAGATGACAGAGCTTTCTGTTATTGGAACAGGAAACTGTAAAGAGTTTCACCCATTAAATCACTCCGATAAGATACACAGTCAGCATTATGACTGTTGGAAAAACCTCATCAGTACTGTAGAGATGCATTCCACACTCTCAGTGGCACAGTGTTTTATGGCTCTGTTATGTCATTTTATGATCCAAACTCTAACTGTGTTCCTCTGTAAATTATTAGAAATTAAATAATAGCCTAAAAGTTTAATACTTTTCTTTATTTCCTAACATCTCAGTTACGTCTTAAAATTGCATGTATTTTACAGCTGTCAAAATACATTAATAAAACTACTCCTGGATAGTCCAATACCGGTGTTCACCCCAGGTGACAGCTATAGAGAGAGATTTAACAGTGAGCAGTGGAGCCATAAAAAGCCATTTTCTGGTGCTGCTTTTGTAGCTCCACTGCTTTCATATGCTGTAAAAAGAAGGATATCCAACAAAACAACAATGTTCACCATATAAAGTTATCCCCACTGCCCAAATACACTCTACATAGCCGTAGACAGAGTGAATCTCAGCATCCATTGCAAACTTACTCTGCTTTAGTTGGAATATTTTTATGTAATGCATCTTGGTACTATATAAAAGCAGTTCCATAAAGGTTTTGAGTATAACCGAGAAACAGGAACACATACTGTGTTTGATAGACGTTTGATGTGCTGTCCCTGTTCCAGTCCCTGTAATCACTTTTACTTCCTCACTTTCTTTTAAGCACAGTGTGTGTCTCTGCTTGTCCCCCCAGAGATTCACTGAACTGGGAATGTCCTCTCCAGCAGTCCAAGGTCTGACACCAAGGTGAGTAGAACACTAGAAGAAAATTGAGTCTTCGTGTATAAATTAATAAATAATGCGCTTACTCTCTGTACACTCTAAAGAGTTTCACCCATTATATCACTCCTATAAGATACACAGTCAGCATTATGACTGTTGGAAAAACCTCATCAGTACTTTACAGATGATGACAATCCAAAAGGATTTCTGTTTGATAATTACATCCTGATTTCTACCACTTCACCAGTGTGAATATTTTCCTTTAAGGTGCAGCATGACTTGGGCTTCATGAATAATAAAAGAAGAGTCATCTTTATTTTATTGGTTTAATGGATCACATCCAAGTGGTGGTCTCTTAACTGGCTCCAAGAAGACCATAAACATAGACATATTCATGCCATAGCACACATACATAGACTGTTTAGGCTGAAGTATCAACAGCAGTTTGTTTAAGACCAATTCTAATTTTAATCATGGTGATCGATGACCCTGTTGTTAGCATTCATGCTAACACCCACACCAACACACATACACAATTCTATGCTGTCGCTGGTCTTGTAGAAAATGCTCAACTGGGTACAGACGCGACCTATTTTAAAGGTTTTATTGATTTGAAAGTGTAGAACCATGACGACAATTCCAATCAATTTGCTGCAACACATTTTCCTAATAAATCAGAAGTAAATGAAAGATAATGCCTTTTTTCCTGTGTTTCAGGCAGGGGCTTGGCTTGAGCTACCTGCCACCAGGAGAAACAGCAGGGCACGGTGAGCAGCTCCAACCGGACAGCCTGTACTCCAGCAGGGGCCTCTACACCGATGAGCTGCCCTCATCAGCCAGACCTCGTCCAGTCGGGGGAACTACAGGTACTGGAGGAAATTGGACGGCGTACATCAAAACAGTCATGAATTACTAATACTGTTAGCTTCGGACTGTTACGCTGCCCCGTAAACAAAGCCTGTGGTGTGCATATGTCTAATACCTCATTTTCACCTTTTACGGCCTAATTAAGTATGAAATAATTTTGTATGAAAAGGTCAAGGAAATACACATCTCTAACAATAAGAGTTGAAGGTAAACACACTTATTTATTGTCTTTATAGGGATTTTTTGTCGGTTTTTAAAAGATTACTTCCTGATGTGTGCCTAGGCACTGCTCTTCGTGCACTCAAGTTATTTCATTTAAACAATAGTTACAAGCAGATGATATTTCCCACTTGGTGAAAAGACCTACAGATACAGGCTGTTGACAGAATAGCTGCAAATACAAATCCACCATCAGCTAATAAAGTTGATTTTGCTAATTTTCTCAGAGCTTTACTGCTTGTAGGTGGTTTCTCTTGGTAATAAACTGCTACAAACTGACAGATGGATAGATAGATCCATAGATTTAATACACACCTCTACCCCACAAGCCTGTTAAACTGAAGGAACCTTGTCTTTGTCTTAAATTATTAAAGGAGCTGATGGGATTCTACTGCCATCATGTGACTTACACTAATAGAAATGGATTTGGCATCCCAGATAGAGAACACAGCAGACACAGAGTGCTTTTCAGGCTGCAGTGATTCCATCTAAGTATATTAGAAGTGTTGCTGAGGATTGAGTGTCAAGTAATGTAACTCTGCTATGATCTGTGTGCGCATTTTGTAGGCGCCCAACTCCATCATCTTACACAGGTGGGTTTGTCCAGCCGGATGAATGGTTACCCAGCAGGGGTCAGGGCTGCTCCAGGCCAGAATGGAGGCATTGGCTGGAACCATTACCATGATGACAATTTCTCAAGAGCAGAACCTGAAAAAGATGCAGTGAGTGATTCACAGATTTCATTTTGCTACGGCAAATGTCTTGTTTCAGTCTTCCAGGGTTTTATACATAACAAATGTCTACTTGCAGGCTATGGTTTTCCCTGTTATTCTTCTTCAAGAGAATCAGTTTCCAGTTTAACATATATGGCTGAAGTACTCATCGCCATTTTGTAGAGTAGTTTTACAGTGTTGAAAGTGGAGAGAGAGGCAGGGACTTTATAGATCTGTACATTATAGAGAAAGCAACAGTGTAGAGTTACATCTCAGCCTGTTTAAGACATGAAGAGATTACTTTAATGGAAAAAAAAAGTTAAATATGTCATTCTGATACATGGCGATGAGTGTTTAGGGACCCTTTAACACCTGAAATACAATTTAATGAAATCACAGAAAATGTCATTTGGCCAGTGGGATTTTAAACTTTGGTATAAAATGCTGGTATAAAAATGAGTCAACATATTTGTGACCCCTTCAAACATTTGCATAGAAAGATTATTTTATTATGTAAATATTGAAAAACAGTAGGAACAGGGTTTCTCTGTGCATCCACCAGCAAAAAGGCTGCTGAAACAGATGCTTCTCACTTTGAGGATAATATAGAAAGGCCTAGCTTTTAGACTAGCTCTGTTACTTAATTATTTAGTTGTTTGTTTTTACATATGCTAAGTTTTCTGATGTTTGCATGTTGTTATGGAAATATATTTTAGTTTTCTCCACTTCTCGACTTCTGTCTCTTGTTATTCTTCTTATGCTGTATCTATATTTTCCCCTTTTTTATCTCCCTTTCTTCTCTTGTCTTTTCCTCCTTCCTTCAGTTCCTGGAATGTCCTGAACACTCGTCCTCCTCTATCTTCCAGATGCACAGGAGTGGTTTAAGGGAGCCTACGGCACCCCCTGCCCACCTGGACATCCAGGGAGTGGGCTATATGACAGCCCCACCACCCCTCGATACATCTCCTCCCACGCACTCCTCTGCCTCCCTGATCAAGGCCATCAGGGAGGAGCTGTTGCGTCTGTCTCAGAAACAGGCGGCTGTGCCCAGCTACCACAGCTGAAGCCCTGCTTCCAGTCTCCAGCTCTAACCAGTCATGTCACTGACCCTGCCTGCCTGCTTCGCCTAATCTGACAATGCTTCCCATGGAAGTCCCTGAAGCTGTACAGCAGAGAGATCGTCCTCCTAAGCTGAAGTGAAGAGGTGGCTCGATGAGATTTGTAACTGAAGAAGCTGCTTTTGTGAAAAGAAGTGAATAACAGGATGGCTGATACAGACTCAGATCAGCTGCAGTATGTCAAATCAGAGACTGTTATGAAACGAACATGAACAATGTATGCCGAACCAGAGATGAGAGGAAACGGACCTACAGTACAGGGACTCGTCGTGCCTGTGTTTCTTTCCTGCACTTCATTGTGGATCAAGTTCTGACTACTGCAGATCCACATGTTGGACTTATTTGAGATTTTGCTGCATTTCTTCAGACTCAGTATTCTCTGTGTCATGGTTTCATTCTTACATCGCCTTCACAAACAGAATTTTTTAAAAGAAATGTCTTTGTTATGCTTCTTAGGCTACCATAGATGTATTTCCTTTTTTTTCAACGCAGGCCCTTACCTTTTCACCATCAGGTGCTACTTCCTATTTTCTGCCATGATGAGCCATGCTATGCCTTGACACTGTGACGTAGTTCACCTGACCACATCTACTGTTCGAGCCTACAGTCTACAGGTCATAGTTCACAGCCAGCGAGCCAGTTCAGACAGCGGGAAAACAGGGGCGTCCATACACAGTAATAACACTCCTTAATACTACCTATTCTTTCTGCAGTAGAACAGTGTTAGTCTGAGTTTGATATTTTCTGACCTCTTGACTTACAGTACATACTTGTCTTTTCATGTTAAAGTCCTGTTTTATACATTGTTTTTAATAATGTTTTTGATTAATGTAATCGACAGCTAGACAAGAAAAAGATGGCCTTGAAACTCAAATCTTCACAGATCATTTTAGAGGCAGGCATTACACAGATGTGTTGCAAAGAATAAATGACAGTATGTACTTGACAGTTCTGGACATTTATTACTGTACGTATTCAGTATTTGGTTGTTATTTGATGCACTGTATGCAGACTACTTGGTACAGCTCAGGTCTTTCAAGAAAGAGATTCCTTGCAGACGAATCAGTAAAAAGACACGTGGAAGAACTGTAAATTAGGGAAAGTCACAGACACCAGTATTCTGTTTTAACAGCTTTGTGTATTGACTATATACTGGACCACCATTTCTGTTTCATGCAGTATTTAAAAGTTTGTTTTGCCTTTTTGTTAGCACAGGAAGGAGAAAAAAAAAAGTGTACTGTATTTCTTGTCATCTATGGTTTACATCAACCAGTCATTTTTAAAATGCTTTTAAAAATTGCTTTGAATTAACCTTGCCTCATGTAATTATGTTCACCTAAATGTCTCTTAGTCATTGTACTGGTTGAAAAGTCATTCTAGGTTACCTTTGTGTTTCTTTTTTTTTTTAGACATGACAATCCCCTGACATGTTGTGATGTTTTGGGGCCTGAAGTGATAATTTATTTAAATGAAATAAAGGAGAAAAATTATGGATTTTTAAAAAGCAGGGCTTGAAAATATGTTTTTGGAGTGTGTGCCAGTATTGTAAATGTCCCCCTGAGCAAGCCTTGACTTTATGGCAGTGAGTCGAACCGATCAACCGGAGTTTACATCCCATGTCTTTGTGATGTGCCTTTTTGGGCTCACCGGAGCAAATTAAGAACCCCAGCAGACAGATATTCTCTGTTAGTGCTGCAAAACTGTTTGTCCCACATTATAGCATAGAAGAGTGACAGCCAATAGTCGCTCTTTCATTACATACAATTTTGCAATCTTAAAACAGATCCGCACCAAAGTTTTACGTGTTCTTCCCTTGCTCATACTCCGCCTTTCCACCAAGTTTCAAGAAGTCTGGCGTGGTAGTTTTTGTGTAGTCCTACTTAAAGACAAACAAACCATCAGAAGGTGAAAAAAGTAGTCAGAAACATTACCATTCCACTATGGATGTTGGACACTTTGGAGAATGAATCGTAAATGAATGAATGAAACGGAGTAACATCCAGGTCATGGTGACATTGTACTTTCTGGTTGTCCATTACACCTCTTTGTTCATGTTTAGTGTTACCAATCTCACACTGTATGCCTCCATCTGCTGGCTCTGTACTGTAACTACATCTCATTGTGTTCATCTTTTGGTTGCTTTTTGTTGTATTTTTTTTGTTGTTGTTTCTTGACATCTTTTTTCTACATGATATGCTTTGTAAAAAAAAAAAAAAAGAGAGAGAGAGAGAAAAGAAAGAAAGATCTGTTGGCTGGCCCAACTCTGATTCATGTTGCATGGTTAATTATTGTATTTCTTTGGTTTGTTTTTTTTTGTGTGTGTGTGCATGCTGTTTCAAAAGAAATACAAAAAGAAAGTGTCACCCGACGTGTGTTTGGATTTTACGTGCATCAGCAAAGTCAGAATTGTGATTTCTTTCCATTTGAGTGAGCTCATTTCGTGCCATTTCATTCACCCTTTTATCAGATCTGTTTACAGGAGTTGTAGTGACCACAAAGAGCCAGAGGATGTCAGCACTTTACAAGAAAACTACCCAATTCACAAACTACGACTGCTCCCTTGCTGCAAATGATGCAACTGGCTCTCAAGGATAATTGCAGAAGTCTCTGGAAAGAGGTCGACCCACGTGGTTTTTACTTCACTAACTGAAGAATTTAGAACATGGAACAAATTAATGAAAGCAACAGTGTGCGGCTAATTGTTCTGACAGCAAGGTCTATGGAAGGTAGCTGATTTTGTTTTGATCTGTGATGCTTTGTTTAAGCTTCAGCTGTGATTTTGGGTTTTTCTAAGCAGCAAAAGTTAGAAAATCCAAACAAACAAGTACAATAGGCAGTAACATAAATTTAAACTGGTGTGTAAACAGTATTAAAAACAATCAGGATTTTCATGACTGAATTAAGACATTCTATGAGCAGTCACCCGTTGTGATAGCTTTGTTGTGGATTTTTATTTATCTTGCTGGCAACAGAGTTGTTTCTGCTCATGCTCTATCTTATCCTATCAGACGTTTCTACCCTCTAATCCCATCACAGGGTCTAAAGCCACTGAGTGATGCAGCTAAATGCTCAGCAAATCTTCTGAACTGACTCTAACTCAGCAAGTATTAGACAGCGCGCGCTTGAACCGTCAATGTTCGCCGTCCGGGCCGTGACCTTTGATGCTTTTACAGCTAAAATAGCAGCTAAAAAACCTGAATTTTTGTCCGATGAGGCAAAAAGCTGTTGCCAGGTGATCACTTCTGTGTGTTTCCTTGTGTCTGATCTCCTGCAGGTCTTAAGCTGTTTAACTCTGGTCTCCTCCATGACATTGTGTCCGTGCTCAGGAGATTAGGCTGCAGCGAGAGAAGAAGTCTTTTTTCGTGCCATAGTCTGTGACAAAGACCCGAAAACTGCCACCGTTGTCTTTATTTCCAGGCGTTAATCTCTCCTGATGTACATTCTTGTGTTGTGATTTGACTTGTCTGTACATTCCAGTACTTGCAGCTGACATTTCAGCCCTGCCTGTGTCCATGTTTCTATCCGTTTTGTTTAGTTTTCCTCTCATATCTGTCTCTTGTCCCCCTGCAGAGCTTAAGAGCGTCCCATCCTCGCTGCCTCTTGCTCTCCTTGTGGGGTCTAAACCACCCTTAACCCCCTTCCCCAACCTTTCCTCGGCTGTAATCCCGTCTGTGAGTTGTCCCGTCCCAGCTCAGCAAGCTCGGCCCAGCGTAACACAACAAGAGCACACCCAGGAGTTAATCTGGATCATGACGGTAATTACTGCCGGGGTGTCCAGCCTGTAGGAGGGTATTGTCCACTAAGGGAGGAGTCACACAGGCAGTTTCTACCCACTGACCTTGGAGGAGACCGTGAGGGAGGGAGAGGGAGGAGAGAAGCACAAGAGAAGGAGGCAGATCCAGGCATTAGCATACTGACAGAGTTTCAGCACTGCAGCTCTGTCTCTCTCTGTCTTCAGCCGCTCTCGCTTTTAGACAGAAAGACAGGGGGGAGGACGAGTGGGACAGAAATCCTTTTGACAGATCAGAGAAGAGGATTCCTTTTGTTTTTTTTCATACTGATCAAAACGCTGAATCCCGAAGCCCTCGTGAGTAGCCTCTCATTCACTGTTTGTAGCTGCATGTGTGTGTGCTGTGATGAGAGTCACATCTCAGGAATTTATTCATGCAATAGGAAGACTTTTTCAACCAGAACACCACAGACAGGGTCGTCCTCCCAGAGTGTTTGTTTTAGTAACCAAGGGATATGTCCTGGGGAGGTGACTGCACTTGATGCAGTCTAGTTGCAGAGGTTCGTGTGCTGCATGTGCAGTTCTGTGTGTGTGGCTCCTGTCAGAAAATGACATTCCTGCGGTTTGATGACGATGAATGAGCGAGTATTTTTCACACAGCCTACAGTGGTGCCCTTAACAGCTGTGTGCATTGTTGCAGTGGTGCTGCCGTGGGAGGATGTGGTCCTCGCCCTCCTTGTTTACCAGCATGGCTTTATCTATTATGCAATTCTCTACGTGCAGCGCCAGTTACATATAGCATCCCCGCTGCGGCTACCTACAGGATGAATCAATGGCAGCAGGATTGGCTGGCTAATAAAGATACTGCAGCACCCAGGCATCTTCTGCAGTATCCAGCTAAGGGCCAGCTGGCACTGCTGTCACCGAGGGATGTCACTATTTTCACTTTTAGAATGTCACACCACCAGCTTCTACAGTTTCTGTCATGTTTTCCTCTCTTTTTTATGACCACAAATCCAGCTGAGATGATGTCTGCAGCTACTTTTTGTTGTCTTAAAGCCAACTCTCTCCCTCCCTCCTCCATCCTCTCCCACCATCATCCTCTCCACCAGCCAGTGCAGGTTATCTTTGCCCAGTAATTGGGTCATTTTCTCATTTCTCTTGTCTGACGTTGGCATCAGGAGACACAGCAACACAGGAAGATGTGATTGTCAGAGGCTCGTTTCTGAGCTAGAGATGCAGACACAGAAGGTTGTAAGGAGAAGGTTACATGTGTGTGCCAGTCGCAGACCCGTCTGACGTAATAGGGGAGGAGGAGGGAGCAAGGACCTCCAGCATCGTCTGTTTTCATAACACATGAACAAGCAGCTGTGGGAAAGAGAAGTCAAGGTTAGAGGAGGGTAAAAAAAGAATATGATGGGCTACTTTTTTGCCAGTGGCTTGTGCTGCCCTACTTACTGCTGCGTGGTACAAGTTTAGGAGCAAAAGTGTCTCCTTTAGATGCACCATTACACTGCAATGTGTCAGAGCCAATAACAGTAAGTTACACAAACTGTTTTGTCTCCAGTGTACGATCCCTGTCCTCAAGGTCACAGTGCAGGTTATCTGTTTCTGCCTCCCTCCCCACCAGGCTCTACTGTATCAGAAGACACAGTGTGATATTGTGCGCCGCGCTGTGCTGAGTAGGAGGCAGCGCTCATGTGATGTTCAAGGGGGAGGTGAATAGCTGTCATTCATAAGAGAGTGCCCCGTTTGCTCGGCAGCTGCCCCCTGCTCTGACTTCAGACACTGATCCTGCCTGTCAGCTGCTGCCGGGCGTCTTCCACAGGCCGGACTGTTGTCCCTTCGGCCCGGAGACGTTGACATATCAAACATGTTTATTGTGCTCGGCAAGAGACGTGGTGGAGTGACATGGGAGATTACTGCCATGTAATGAAGGAAACATGCACCGATCAGGCATAACATCATGACCACCTGCCTAATATTGTGTTGGTCCCCCTTATGTGCTCAAAAATGCTCTGAACCATTGGGCATGGACATGAGGACCTCTCAGGGTGTCCTATGGGGTCTGGAACCAGGACGCTGGCAGTGGATCCTTTGGATACTCTGGCTTGTGCAGTGGGGCCTCTGTCCATCAAACTTGTTCCACTGCATCCTGTTGATGCTTGATCACAATGGGGTGTAAGAAGTTTGGAGGTCAAATCAACATGTTGGGCCATTGTCATGTTCCTCAACATGTTCCTGATTGTTTGATGTTTTTTCCATGTGGTGGGGTGCATTTTCCTGCGAGGGTAGTCCAGTGACATTTGGGATTTCCATTTGCATGAGGGAGTGTGTTTGTTGTGGGACAATGTTTATTTGGGTGTCTAAGTCTCATCAACACCGATGCCGAAATCCAAGATTTTCCAGCTGAACAGCACATAGTACCAATATGATCAATGTTATTCACTTCACCTGTCAGTGGTCAGAATGCTGTGGCAGATCGGTGTAGGCTCTTGCAGTGTTGTCATTCAAAATCAAGAAGATTAATCCACAGTTTATGGAAGATGACAGGGCTTTTTCGTGTTTTGTGTTAATTATTCAAGCAATCGTGTAAGTTTTTGATGAGTGCTCATCAGTGTTGTCTCTAAATTCTACACTATCTGCTGTTGGCTCATCCCAGTCAAAACACACTCCAGTTGAAAAACACAAGCTAACAAGGTGGCCAATATGAACACTCACGCAAAAGCGCTATAGACCACGTATAGTGCAGTGGCTGTGGTATTTTGTTAAACTTTATAAAGCTGCCCGGTATGCCACAGCTGATCCTCTGACAGTGCTAATCCCTGTTGGCAGACACTGGATCTCTCTGCACTGCTGTCCTCCTGCAGACCGCAGCCTCTGGATGTTTTCAGGACAGTTTGCAGCAGCAGCAACTCTGGCAGGACGAGCCAAGCAACTGTTAGTTTGGGTGTTTACATGGGAGGGGAGAGTGAAACAACTCTTAAAAAATGCCTGTTCCGGCTTTATTTTGCACCACAGCTGCAGATAAAGTTGATGAAGGGATGAGAAGGGGCAGTTTGTCGAGGCTGGTTTGGTGTTTTCATGCATTTACAACACATCCTTGTAGCTCTTTTACATATAGAGGAGCCTCATATTTTGTGTTTCGGTCGTGTACCGTGCAGTCAATAATCAGCAGGTAATCCTATTAAGCTATTGTTTGTCTAAAAGCTTTGGTTTGGCCAACAGATGGACACTGCAGGGGTGTGTTTGGTCTCGTCTGATGGTTGATGGCAGAAATAACCTGCACAGGGTTTTTATCATATACCTAACTTCCCCTTTAGGGCTTGTTAATTTAGTTGTGGAGGTATATTGAAGGGATTTTTATTGTTGCAAAGCCAAGTATCATTACTGTGATCCCTGTAGACCTGTGGAGAGACTGTAACTAAAGATTGCTCTATAAATAATCACAAAACATGCATCTGTGTCTGATGGAGCAACCGCAGAATCCAAACCATTTTGGGTAACGTGACATGAGTTCGCTTGGAACGACTGTTAAAAACATTCGATCCCCCAAAAAATCATTTCAGCCCCATTTGAAGTAGATTACCTTGGATTTGCGCATGATTTATTTAAAAAAAAAAATCCATTTTGTTAAACAGTTCATTGCTGCCATTTCCTTCATGTTTTTACTGAGCTGGGAGTTGCAGTTTAGCAAACCTCATCAGCAGACATCAGCGAAATGAAGTGTGCTGTGTTCAGCATCCACTGAAGGATGACTGGGTGAAGGGGGGGGAAGCAAAGGGAAGAAATCCTGTTTAACTCTCTGTATATGAGCCCATTTTGAGAGGACAAAATACTCCATTTCTTTCTGAGTTTCTTTCTGTGATCTATCAGTCATGTTGGAAAACTTTTTAGACCGCCAGCAGCCAAAGTTGTGGTGAAGACCACCTCTGTCAAGTTAGTAAATTTAGCAGCCCAAAACATAGTTATTTTTTGGAATGAGCTCCTCACATTTCTCAATATCTGTATATTTATGCACAGATATGAAATGTTAAATACTGAGGAATAAAGATTATGAACAAATTAAACATTAAACACGCAGATTAGTTCAACTGTTTGTAGCATTTTTATTCACACTGCCATCAGATATACAGCTTACAAGAAATATCGCCCGTGAGCTCATCCCTCCACAGGAAAAAACACAATGTTTTCTTGACTCAGTCATGACTCCTTTAGATGTTTTTGTGACTCTACAGGACTTGAGTTAGTGCTCCGCTTTGATCCTTGAGCATAGATGAATGTTATTAGCCTTTAGGGGATTTTAGCGACACAGTAAAAGAGAACAAGACCTTTATGCAACCAAGTTACATAGTCGAAGATCAAAGGGGAAAAGTAGACGTCTAACAGCTGAACATTTGAAAATATGTTTTTTTATTTCAAGAAACTGACTATTTTCTTCTTCTCAAAAGTGGCAGCTTGCTATTAAGATAAAATAGTGGCCTGATGTTTAATCATGAGCTGAGCGCAGGCTGGACTATGCAGGAAACATGTGGCCGCCATATGACCACGTCTGCTGACTTCTGTATCAGGTTTCTGGGTAAATATACGTGTAACATACACAGAAACATTTTTGATAACAAATATTGGAGCAATCGCACACACAGGCAAAAACCATTATCCGTGGCGGGGGAGTTATGTCGTGTGAGAACAATTGTGCACGTTGGTAAACAAATAAAAAGAAAAAACATAGAAAAACAAGTGTTTCTTTGTGGTGTTTCTGGTAGACACAGAAACATCTGTTGCAGTTTAGATTGTAGTCATGAAGGTTGGAGAAATGATTGATCTCCGTATTGTTGGATGGGTTTTCTGCTGCCTGCGTGTCCTTTGTTTACAGCTCACAATGTTAACTTGTTTCCGATGTGGGTGACGTCTGACGCCAAAGAGGTCAAAAAGGTAGTTTGGCCGAAAAAAAGTGTCACCTTAGCTATAGTGATTGTAAGCTATTGCATTGAACAAAAATATAAATACAGCATGGAAATGGTGTTCTTTTCTGACTTTTCTGACTGTTGTTGTTGTCAGAAAAATGTCAAATTTAGCAGATTGGCGAGGAATTCTCGACCTTTAAGCTTATCCACACCCTGAAATGCAACTTTTTTCAAGTGACATGATGCCACATATGACAAGGGAAAGATGAGAACAGGGTGTTGGCATGCTGGATGTTGGTATGTCAGTCAGGGCCCTTGAATGTCCACAACTCCACCATTTGTCGTCTCAAATATAGTTTCAGACAAACAATCTGCCACGCGATACTCTGGTTGAACATGTCCAACAACCTGATCTTGTTCCCCCAAAATGTCCTCCAACTTCACCAGGAGTGGGACAAGATTCCACAAGCCATCAACAACCTCATTGACTGCCTTGTAATTTCTAGTGTGGTGACCCCACTCTCAATCTGCTCATTGTCATTTGCAATATAATGCATACTTGGTGGTTTTTATGACAGCTGTATATTGTAGAGATGCTACATGCCTTACCAGCAAAATGTATATTAGTATTGGCATTAAATGCTGTCTTTATATGTTTGCTCAGTATAGTTTTGCATGACAAACAGTTTTCTGTAGTCCTTCAAAAGTGATACCTGTGTGCTTAAAATCTGGCTGCACATTGGCATCATATTCCAGCTATAGTTGCACGATTCAGGATGAAAGACAGACCAACGCTTAGGGTTTAATATTAGCCCAAGAGCTGCTACTGTTACTACTACTATTTTATGTTTATTCTCTGCCAAAGCGACCCCCGATTCTGGCAACTCTGGGAGATGAGATGTTGAAATTGAGTGCATTCTTTAAAGCTGCACTAACTGCAAGGCATTCATTCTGGTTATAATAACAACAGGTCAAATGCATTTACTGTAATATAAAAGTAGTTTCTCATGCAAACAAACCTGCAGGAAATTAAGCATTTAAATGTAATTCAGCGTGTTATTTTGGTTCCATGGCTCCTGACTTAGCTGTGCCGGTTGCAGAAGTCAGCAAAAGAGCCAAATTAATATCAGGAAATGTCCAAGACCAAAAAACAGAGTCAAAAGGACACATCAATTTCAAACTTACTCACCAGGTGTCCAGACATACTCATCCTAATGAGTATTGTTTACTCTTTGTCTCTTGCATGTGTAAATCAGAAACTGTTTGCTAGCACTTTAGCCATACCAACTTCTGTTTAAAGCTTGTTGTTCTACCCCTAAGTGGGCAAAATAAAACCAAAAACAAACAAACAAGCAAGCAAGCAATGCATGCAGCTTTAATTACACAAAGTTATTGCATTGAGAAACATTAGTAGTCCCACACTGAGATGTTGTGTTGCTAAAAAAAAACCTGGATGCTGATATGTCATTTCAGGGATTATATGTCATCTTGTCTACACGACACTTTTACGTACACATGCTTGATGTCAGTGCAGGTGAACATGCAGGCCAATGTGTGAAGTAGGTCAACAGCGAGTAAAGATCAGAGGCTCGAGGGTCAGAGAGGCGGAAAACAGGATAGATCGTCCCTGAAGTTCGAGAAGAGCTGAAGTAGCGAGTTACACGCCGCGACACATACACAGGCCAGAGGGTCAGATGTTCATAAATAGATACAACACACACTCAGGCGTATGATTCATGTCCACACACACACACAAGCATGCATGGAGAGGGGGACAGGGTCCAAACTGGACTTCTCTGCAGCTGTCTCCCCCAAATCTTTTTCCCCAATCACACTGGAATCAACTTTCGGACAGGCTGTGCGTCAATCACATCATTTGCCAGAGTCACCCAACTGCTGATGTAATTGAATGACTTGATATTGATATTGAGTAAACACAATTGCCAGCCAAATGCAACAACCATAAAACCTTGTTCCCCTTTCAGGAACGTGAACTGAGAGTTGTTGCTTTTGCATTTTAATTTAGTGTTCAGGAATGGCAACAGGAATTTATTAAAAAAAGAACTACGTGAAAAGTAGCTTGCGTTGACTTGGGTGTTTTAAAACATCAATGTATGCAACCCTAACCCTAATTAAAACTGAATGGCCTCCTCAAATTTGGAGAAATGTCAAAAAATAAAGTCATAATCACCCTTTCATTTCATTGCCTTCAAATATTTGTCCGTACAGTCAGTCTCAGTTTCTTATTTGCAATATCATCTGACTTTTCTGTCCAGCTCTGGAGTCTTGGACCGGGCTTATTCATCACAACAGAGCTAAACAAACACTAGTGTCACCTAGCAACTGGCCGAAATGGCATAAACTTGTCAGGGGACATTGTGGTTGTGAAAACGTAGACTGTACAGAATGAGGAATCCTAGCCGAATACTAGATTTAAGAAAGCCTGTCTGACTGGGTGGGGATTCCAGTGGGGCACTCATGCAGGTTCAGGGATGAACAAGAGGAGCTGAGATGAGCAAACCTCAGCAAGATTGTGCAAAGAATAATGTTCACGCTATTTTCATAAATCCACAATCGCTGCTCCTCCTTGGACAGGCTGAGCTGCGGCCAACCTGCCGCGTGGACTGTGGAATCCGTCTTTGCCCCAGATGTACTTTGTGTAAAGTCCTATTGAGTGTGGTTGGGTACTGTGGGTGTGGCTGGATCTGTTTTTATTCTTGCCTTAAGCAGATTTTTCCCAAGCGAACGGGAGGACGGGTTCATTTCAGGCAACCACATGAGCCGTCTGTAGAAGCATGGCCTTACCTGCCTCTAGTCAAGTTATGACAGGGTTTCACATTACCCCGCTGAAACCCGTCCATGCCTACATCCCTCCAGCTTTTTCTAAAGTTTAGAGATGAAAATCTGACATAATATCACAGATTATAACGAGACCGATGAGGCCACAGCTCCTGTAAAGGCAACCGCACCGAGACGAGCTGCTGACAGGGACACCAGGAGTGCTCAGTTACCACGGCAACCCGTTAAATGACACCGCAGAAAGGCTGACTGCAGGATTTAGAAGTTACCCAACTTGCTGCTCCACACCCTCGCTGGATGGGAAAATTATGGGATGCCTGCTCCGGCTGAAATGAGTGTTGTTCTTTTGGGTGACATCCAGCTTGTATACAAGACATATGCACTGTAATTACGCTCGTGTGCACTCAATCTAGACTGCATGCTGGCGCTGCCTCCGTTTAATAAGTGAGGTATAATAACTTAAACTAGAGGGAAATCTCTTGCTGTTATGTAATTTTGGTTTCTCCTCTAACTTATGAGTGACTCAGTGGAATTCTTCGAGGGGGGGGGTTCGTTCGAGGGGTGATAATAGAAACCCTTCCCTTCCTCTCTTGATAATAAGTTCATTCGCTGAGATGAGGAGGAGAAAACAAAGACATGAGGTCACAGATCAGAGCTGATGTCAGGACAAGAGCTGCAGGCCAAATGTGATTCACTCAGACGCACGCACAAGCATATCTTATACAAGCTCGGGCATCTGTTAGAAATTCACAGCCCAGGGAAATGCCTGGCATTGTGCACATGGATGCAAATATAATGCCCACCTACTAAATCTGTGTGCTGTTCTTTTTTAAAATTCACATGGCTGGTCATTTTCCAGCAGTTTGCCTTGAATTTAGCTGTTCATCTGTTTGTTTTCAAAATAAAAGCCTCATTCACAGTAACTAACTTAGTTGAAAACCACAAACTTAATTTTCCTTTTTATTTTTTGTTCTTAGATCAAATAGATCACTGATTAACTTTCATGCCAACACTCATTTCAGAAAAGATGGCTTCATATATTTCAAATTAAATGTATGTAAATTTGGGATTTTGAATGAAATTCTGTTTTTGTTTCGTGTTGTTTGCCCATCATCAATCAATCAATCAAATTTTATTTGTATAGCCCTTTACAATAACCAAAAGGTACCCAAAGTGCTTTACAATAGAGCCATAAAACCACATAACATGAACATAAAACAATACATTAAGAAGCAATACATAAAAAACAATACATAAAAGTGCAGGTTTCTGATTGTGGAAGGTCATCTGAAAAATATCCTGCTTTCAAACCTATTTTTACAGAAACACAACTTGAAAGGGGGATGTATCACGATATAATACTATCCTCTTTGAAGATGAAGATAATGAGCACGATCATCTTGTATTTTTGAGACTGGAAAGAAAAAAAGAAGCCTGACATGCATATATTATCTCTACAAGCGTTCACTACAGTCTTGCTCTTGTTTCGAGCCTCACTGAGCCACATATGTATCCAGCAACCATCCATCATTCATCATTTCATACCTTCATGCCTCATGAGGAGCCAAGTCTGTAGAGCCTCATCAGGCCGAGAAGAAAAGCGGATATGACATCCACCATGCAAGGCCTCTTCAGTGAGGTCATGCCTCAGCTCTGGGATTATCAGAATATTTGGACTCTGACGTGATTTTTCTCTTCTCTTTTACTGTAATCAAAAGGCTGCATTCTCTGCTGATCTGTTTTTCATTTAACTAGCAATCGGGCCTTTCAAGGCTCTGCAGCACTCAATAGATATGTCATATTTTTCTCCTCGGCGGTCTTCTTTGTTGATTGAATAAACTTATGTAACTAGCCAATATTTTTAATTTAACACTCAGGCTTTTTTTGTGTCTCAGACTTGATATATTTAAATGTTCTCTGCGTAACATTCAGGAAACCTTTGTTATTGAGGACACCAGTGGCTGAAAAATTAGCTGCACTCATCATCCTGTTGCCTGCGCTAACTCTTCATTGGTAGGAGTGAGGGAACATCCTGGCCATCAGCCAAAGCAGTGACACAACATACACGAGACTGAACGTGATTGACTGGCATCCTGTCGACAGATGAGATAAATACAGTTATACTGTTATTATTGCCTGACTATAAACTATATTTGACAATATAGGCTATATTTAACGTGGAGATAGATCTGGTTATGCAAGACTATAGTCTGAGTAACTAAATGATCTTTTCCTTCTTTTGTCCCTTTTCACCCATGAATCAATTGCCCTGCTGATCCTGGCCCTAGTTTTTCCCTGACCTTGGTAATATTCCCGTTTGGCTAGATTAACATCATTAGATAAAGTTTTTGCTTGTTGTTGTTTTTTATGCTTACGTGGAGTTTGCATTGGAGTCCATGTTGTGCTGGGACTAACTGTTTGTGCTGTAGGGGAATGGAAGAGAAGTGTTGCGGCAAGGCAGTCACTTAAGAATTTAAGAGCAGGCATAGAACCCATCCCACTGTGGGTTTTTCAAGAACCTTTGTCCCGAATACTTTAAGGCCAATAGGGTCCATGCGATGTAAATTTCATCATCTGCTGCAGCGATCAAAAATTTCAGGTCAAAATTTGTGACTGCACCAACTGCAAGCTTGCTGAGTGTGGACGTGGCAGGAAAACAAATGGTGCTTAAAACAAATGCTTGTTTTCAGGAGATTCACTTTCACCCACACCTTTCTGATTTATCATTAAAAGAGTTGTAATTCAAGTGGTAACTGTGAGGAGCTTTGATTAGTAGCTACATGCTTTCCAGCGACAGGGCCCAAACACAGCAGGAAGTTCTAAACTCTGCAGACAGGCTGTGCTATGTCCATCCACTGTGCTCCGTACACCTCTGGAATCATCACGTTGCTATGGTGCTACAGGTTAGTGAGTACATCCTGTAAACAGTGGAAAGCCACAGCCAACCTTTAAAAAACATCCACAAGAGCTCAATATGTTTTGCTGTGTTCGACATGTGGGGCAGTGCGACCAACTGACACACATATATTATAGTATAACTGCAACCATGTGCCTGTCCACCACCAAGAAAGTTGGGGAAGGTTTCATTTTTTAAGTTCTGTTAGGATTCATTCATACACTAGCAATAAAAAGATGAACAATACACTGCTATACTATACATAGTAGCTTTAAAATGTTAATCTAATCAAATGGATGCTTTTAGTTGTGTTTTGTGGCCCTGTCGACCAGACATTTATGACTCATAAACCATCCATGGGATGACTCCGACTTTTCCTCTTGCACCACCATGAGGTTGACATATGTGGTTCTGAGTGTGAATGAGCTAACGTTGATGATCCGCTGGGGTTTAGCTGTTAACCTAGTTCTACAACTGAGCCATGTTTTAAGGTCAAAAAAGCTTGCAAACTAAAGGCTTGATTGTTTAGTGGGCTTTTAGTCATTAGCAAATGTCTGCATGCTAACATGCGAAGATGAATAGCATTTTCATTTAGCTCAAAACATTGCTGTGCTATTAGGCCTCACAGAGATGCTTGCACCAAAATTCCATCAGTACTGCTATGAGGTTACTATTATCTTTTGCTGATTATTTCTTCTGTCTGCTCAGCCTTAATAATCCCAACTGTTGATCACATTTACCACTTTTCCTGCTTCTAATACGTTGACTTTTTCTATTATTTAGCCCCAGATAATCCCTTCGAATCTCAGTATCAGTTGTCGATGATGAGAGAAAGGACTCACTGTTTGTCTTATTCTAAAAGAGGTGTGGGGTGCTCGTAAAGACTGAGGCTTTGTCTGTTTGATCCCCGGCTATGGGTGTGATAGAAGCTGCAAAGTGCACAGAGCACAAGCAGTGGGACGGACAAACGTCTTGTCAAGGAGTGACAAAGCAGGGCAAACAGCAGAACAAAAGCAGTTTTATTCTTTCGCAAGATAAGGAATTCAATTACTCTGTCTTCCTTTGATAAGACCTCTGTTTAAAAACCATTGCTCGGTGTCATGTTTATTCAGCACATGGTTTATGCAGATAATGCTGCTCCTCTGATTTGCTCATGTTTGTTTTACATGATTGTGGGTGGTGAACTTTGGCAGACACTTACAGCGTGTGGAGTTTCTTTTTTGTGTCTGATTTTCTCAGAGGTCAGAGGTCACGGCTCTGCATAAAGTGTAGCAGAATCCACAATAAATACGCTGCTGTGCGTCTTTGCATGTGTTTGAGTTGAGAGTCGGGGACGGAGCTGCAGTGATGAGCTCCCGTTCCTTTTAGCCTTTGTGTCCTGGATGTTCATTACAAGCGCTCTTTGTGCCAGCCAGAGATCACATGTCACAATATTTGAACAGCTGCAGACGATAGTTGTGTGTTTTCTCTTTTCAGTCGACACGGAGGGCAGAGATCTGGTTTGATAAGGCGGACTGTGAGAATTTGGAGAGTCAAGCAGCAGGAGAGGGGAGTGCATGAGCAGCACCATTACTGCGCATCGTGCCAGAACCGAATATTAAACTGATGTAGTTACTAATAAATTATTAAAAATGCGACAGCTGAAAATTTTCCCCAGAGTGCATCACTCATGTCTAATTAGAGTCGGATCAATGTGTTGCCATTAGAAGCCAGGAATGGACTGTGTTAGAAACCATGTTAGGAGATTCATTGACATCTCCATTCAAGCTGTCACTTTCGACCTGCACCAATCACCTAAAACCGGTCAATATTAGGACTAGAAACACGAGATCTGCTCCTGCACTGCATGTTTTTGCACCCCAGTGTATACACCGATCAGGCATGACATCATGACTACCTGCCTAATATTGTGTTGGTCCCCCTTATGCGCTCAAAAATGCTCTGAACCATTGGGCATGGACAAGAGGACCTCTCAGGGTGTCCTATGAGGTCTGGAACCAGGGTATTGGCAGTGGGTCCTTTGGGTACCTTGGTTTTTGCAGTGGGGCCTCTGTCAATCGAACTCGTTCCATTGCATCCTGTTGATGCTTGATCAGAATGGGGTGTAGGAAGTTTGGAGGTCAAATCAACATGTTGGGCCATTGTCATGTTCCTCAACATGTTCCTGATTGTTTGATGTTTTTTCCATGTGCTCATCAACTCGAATGCCAAAATCCAAGGTTTTCCAGCAGAACAGCACATAGTAGCAATATGATCAATGTTATTCACTTCACCTGTCAGTGGTCATAATGCTGTGGCAGATCGGTGTATGTAAGTTATTTATTTTATTCCTTACCTGTATGCAAAGTTATCTGGAATACCACTTACATGTGTAACTTTGGTCCAGAGATCATCAGTGTGGTGGGAATTACGGGCTCTTCTGTGGTAAGACGACCATCCGCAGTATTTTCCAGGCGGGGAAACATTACCATTTTTCTTTCAGTGTGTAATTTTTAAATAACTGAACTCTCCAGCCACCTCCGTCTTGCAGACATGTCCTGTTGTGTTATTGGCTCCCACAAGCGGACTCAGAGCCTCGGGGCTGACAGCAGGAGGCTGCTTTGTGGACATGCACCACGGAGAGATCTGAGAAAATCATTATTATAGGAACTAATACTAATACGTTTCAGGGGTTTTTTAAAGCATCTGCAGCTGGTGAAATTGTCTCTAATTTAGGCTATAATAAGTGAAAATCAACAGAACTGTTGACAAGATGTTAAAATACTGTGTAGTCATGCAGGTTTCGTCTCTTGAGCCCTGGAAAGCTGCTTGTTGACTCCTACAACAACACTGATAATAGTGGATACAGCAACGCAGTATGTGCGTACAGGCTATATTGAGAGAATGAATGTATGTGTGTTACAGGTATGTACGCGTTCATGTGTGTTTGTCCATGGTCTCGGTGTAAAGACGAAGGGGTGTTTGGTTTCTGTCCTTGGGCTGTGTTTATGCAGCGTTTCATTGTGAACGCTGCAGAACGTGACCATCATGGCCACTTTGTATCGAGTTCGGGACTCGACTGAAACCATGACCTCAGCCTGCTGTGGAATTACTGAGTCAACATCTGCCCATACGAGCCACAGATGAAAAATGCCAAATGAGAGCTTGACAATGAAAACTAAACGCTGTTGATTTTTCACATTGGAAGTCAAGGTCAAGTAGGGGTCAAGCACATTTCAGCTTTGATGCGGGACTGAGAAAACAGCCCCCTCGGCTCAGCTTATGTTGTCTTATGTGATCGGCTCAGGTTTTTGATTACAGATGGACAGAATCCTCCTGCGGACCTCAGAGTGGGGATCCGTATATGTGGATTGATCTGTACTGAGCTCTGCGGTCAGTGTGTAAACTGCAGCTGAGCTCCGCATTGTGTCCGACTGTAATGAAAAAGCTTTGCTGAGGAGTGTGTTTACCGACTACTGATTACAGTTAGTGCATGCTGGCAGCGAAATAGTCCTATCAGGGTAACGATGCAGCGGAGGGAGCGTGTGAAAAGGGGGCAAGAGGGGGGTAAAACCGAGACCGAGAAGGCACCTTGGCAATCCAGAGCAGATTACAATTAAAATTCTGGTCTAGTCACAAGCACAGTTTGTTTGCATGTGGTATTTGATATGGGGCAGCTTAATCACACCCTCCGAGGCGAGCTTGGAAAGTCACACTGATGACACTCTGGATGCAAAGAGCACTGCAGTTCTTCCTCAGTTAATTAGCGCAAATGCACTAATAAAATTAAAGGCAGCTGTTATTCTGTGCTGACGATGCATTTTTATGTTGTAATTTTACTGATGCATGTAAGTGCACGGAGGCTACATTGGAGGTTTAGTATTGCACTTCCATGAAGTCTGACTAAATTGAAGTGGCAGATGTTAAGATGTCCATATGTTATGCAGTATCAGTATGACTCAAGCTCCAAAAGCTCAGGAGTCGTGTACTTCCTATAATGTCATTCAATAGGATCTTTTATTAGATCCTCTCTGCCTTCCGAGTGCACGCATCTTTCGAACTCCCACACCCACTTTGTCATACATTTTGCACTCTCATTTTGATTTTAAAGTCTCAACCCCAAGTTCACATCGCATAAAATAACAGCGTTGACATTATTATGGATATTTTTGTCGCCAAGGAAAACTCTCTCCAGAGTTGTAGAAGACGTTGCACAACTGTTTTCACAGGCCGTGAAATTGGAAGGCTGTTATTTTAACACTGAAATATGTCCAGTTTAAGTTCAGATATGCTGCATTTGTATGAATTATTGTTGCTGCAGAAGCAGTTTATGTAATAAAAAAGAAAAAAAGAAAAGAACATAGATAATCCCAACACTGCTGGGAAAATAAAATCGAAAATGCAGTGAATGTACAAGTACATAAACATACTCAGAAGTACAAACTATACTGAAAAATGGACTTATTTCTAAAAAATATTGATTTAATGTGTGTATATTTGAAGAATTGGGAGAGACAAATGCAGCTTGGACTTCAGACAGTCTGTTGGCCCAAACAAATCTACAATAATAACATGCAGAAAATATCCAGCTCATATATAAAATTAACTTCCCTTAAGGAAAGCGGGCAAGCTTCAGTTTAATGAGTGGAGTTTTGCTATTATATAACAAGACCTATGACGTGTCTCAAACAGATCCATTATCATAACTAATGAAGTTTTGTAATGAGGTCAACATGCAGCTCATGACTCATGTGCTCTGGAACAGCATTTTCATTGTCTCCCAGCACTCATAAATATAACCTTGTGGTAGAACGTAGAGCAGCTTATTAAACCATCTAATGCCATGGATTTAGATGCAGTTATTCATATTCATGTACTGTTGTGTCTGGCATGTTTTTATTCTCCCACCGTATTAACTTCGGTAAGACAGAAATGATAGCTGATCCTTTTAAATTAGGATGTTATATGAAGGTTACTGCCTGCAGAAGAGAAAACACCAGAGTGGATGGGACAGTGTCTTTTTTAATATTTGTAAGAACAGAGCTGAAACCTTAACTCCCTTCACCAGTGTAGAACCAGAAAATGAGTTTATAGTCTGCATTGGTCATGCATATGTATTTTTTTCTGTATATATAACACAGAACCGAACAAGACGTCAGAGGATGAGGCCCAACTTTATTTTGCAAAATCTGTAAAATATGTATAACGTGATACATTTTCCAAACAAGTTCTGTTTTTCTGCCACCAAAATAGATGTGACATACTTGGCAACATCATCGCTGACAGCGCTCCGAATTCTTACATTGGCCATGGCAGGAAGAAAGTGGTTTCCATGGCAACGAGTCATGCTTAAAACCTTATTTGTGCCATCCCAGGGGTGTTTGCAGTGATGTTAGCGGGCTGCCCACCAGGGATTGGTTGGTTAAGGTGAGTCCTTGCCGGACAAAGTCACACATACAAATCAAGCTCACTACAGAAATGCTTTTGGGCATCTTAAGTTGATTTTGCAGCGGCTTATTAAATTGAAAATGTAACGCTCTTTGTGTTGCTCGCTGAGACAGAGTTTAACTACAATTTAGTATTCTATGTGCTGCCTGTTTGCACACAGACATGGAGGCAGCACATTAGAAATACTACTAAGACCACTCAAGGCTGCCCTTCCCTCACTGTGTTTACTGTGCGGCAGAGATTCAATTAGAGAACTAGGGCCTGTACATCCTGTGTAACCTACTAAATTAAAGGCAAGTCCAGTTCCCCTTAGGAAAACAGTGATTGCTATAGCCAAAAAAATCCCCTTAGTGTGCATAACGTTGCTGATTTTGGGAAATTTTCCTGCAACAAAAGCAAAAATTAACCCTGGACATAATATAGACTCATAAAGGGACAAGTATTATGATTTAATTTGCATCTACTTGTATCAAGTTACACAGTTTCGGGCTTATTCGTGCAGGGATGATATCTGTCTCTGAGATTTCTGCTCCCAACCCCATGCAAAAGAGATGAATGAAATTAAATTTCTGGTACAACTAGAGTAGAAGTCCCTGTTAAGCTGATGAAAGTGGAGTGTGTGGATTATAGAGAGTATTAGAGACAGATTCATGAATGGTTTGTTGCTGTTTAAATATTGCCTTGAACTGTAGTCTAGTCTGTACTATTAGGAGGTAGAGGATGGATTGCTGTATTGTAAATAAAATTTTAGTAATAATAGCCTGAAATTTCCTTAAGGGCCACCAAGAGGTTTTACATTAGTGGTTTTCAGAGTAATGCCTTGTCAACTATCCCCTTCGAATGACTTTTAACACCTCTTGGTGCTGAATAAATGGTAAACATTATACCTGCAAAGCATTGCAACCATGTTAGCTGGATGACATTAGCTCAAACAACTACTTTACCTTGAAACTTTGCAGAGCTACAAGGAGGAAATCTTGTCTAAATGTAATTTTTCTTCAGTTCTGTGAGGATTTTTGTATTGATGATGAAACGGAAAGATCAAATTAAACCGAAACTATCGTAATGCATACACTGATCAGTCACAACATTATGACCACTGACAGGTTTTGAGCACATAATGGGGACCAACACAATATTAGGCAGGTGGTCATACTGCTATGTCTGATCGATGTATGCCCAAAATATGTTCTGTAAGAGTCAGTAGCTTCCTTGCACTTTGTATAAACGTGTCTAAATGTAGGAAAGAATATGAATGGGTTTATTTTACTTGGACACCCTCACTGTTTATCATGGGAACCACTCACAGTCAATCCAATACAGACGTGCACTGCAGTAACCTCTGACCTGCTTAACACCCAGAGTCATGACACACAGCCATACTTAGGCCAAGATTGTCTGTGTTGCTAAGGATCAGTATGGGGTTGGGGACAGAAGGTCACAGTCATGATCTCTGACCCTTTCAACTTCTAGGAAGGACCGGATTTACAATCTCCCATGCTAGCAGTTCACGGACACAGTAAACGGCCAACAGTGTGAGAAATGGGTCCAGCTTGGCCGCACCCTGACCGCTGCTTCTGTTTCAGTCTTCACACAGCCTCGGTCTGAGGTCTCCTAAACACATGCAGTTAAATTTAGACTGACCACAGTCACAGCCAGACCTCCTGGAATCTGTTCACATTGTCTGCCCTTTCTCTCTCCTCTTGCCTCTGCTGGCCAGTGTGTTTCCACTAGGTAACGTTTGTTCACTGTCCTCCGTTGGACCCCGTAACATCTCACATGCAAACACTCCTTCCTCCTCATTTCTCCCTCTACCCATCATGCTCAGGGGCAGCCGACTGGGTCTGATTTATGTAGTGTTTGCACAGGGTTAGTGCTCACGGCTCTGGAGGAAATTAAACGTTCAAGTTACAGCACTGACTGGATTCACGTTACCCAAAAATACTGATGTGATTCTTAGAAGACCCTTTTTTCAATATCACTTGTTTGGACTGGGAGGGTTCATATTGTGTTCATGTGCAGGTTCAAACAATTACCTTCTACATAAAAAGCTGGACATCCTGCAAGCCTCAGTGATCTGCTGGGAAATATGAACACAATTATACATCTGTGAGCATGTGTTGCACTTTCTGCAGTGCAGTACGGTCACTTTGCATCATCCACTCATTCTCTGATGCCTGCTTTTACGCTAATGGCCGAGCAGCAAGAGGTTAATCACAAATTCTGTTAGTATCAAGTGTAGCCTGCCAGTAACCGTCTCAGAAGATCAATACTGACTCCAGCTGGAGCCGACTGCAGCGACAATTTCAAAAACAAAAGACATTCTTGCATGCTTTTTGAACACCAATAATACTACTCATGCTATTTCAGATTTCCTTATTCTCTATATTCAAAATTCCAGGCTTTCTCCTGGGCAGAATATTCCTTCAGTGGCTGTCTGTGTGATTTGGATTAATATCCTGTTGTTGTCTTCCTCTGTTTTGGCAGATTTCTTTAAGTTTGCCTCCAAAATTCCTGCTGCGTCCTTCAGAGTTTGCAATCCAGTCAGTAAATATAAGTTTGTCACAGATTTTGCCGCAATCTGGTTGGAGTCTTCCCCTGACTCTCTACAGCATCGTCAGATAGATCCATGCATGTCGAACTTGGACTCATCTGAAAATAAGACAAATCTCCAAAAAATGTTATATTTCTGGGCATGTTATTTTTGCAGATTTAAACCTGGCAGTTTTATTCTTTCCGTCACTCTCCACTCATCGATTCTCTTTAGAATGATCTGTGCACTGAGATAGATTTCTGAAGCGATCTTTAGCAGATCAGTGTGCTGCTGCTCTTTCTGTGCCTGATCCTCTATTTTTAATTTTAAAAAAAAAAAACACCCAACTGCAGAATTTCCTTGTAATCTCACAAATGAGTGACCTTCTTGATGCTCAAAAAGCAGTGCTTGACCTTTCCTCTGAACCCACTTCACTTATCGTTGACATTTTTGCTTTTAAGAAACCACCTCTGGGGTCATTTGCAGAGAATTTATAATGTCAGTCGCCCTTAAATTCACACACACATTAATGATGGACAAGTTCCACTAAGGTTGACATTTAAAGCTTAGCCAAATATCTTTTTTGTGCCATTTACAGGAGTATGTTAATCTTTTCTTAAGTGGCAATGCGATTTATTCGTTTTAGTAGAACGGTTTTGTTAGGAGTTGTGCTAAATGTGGCTCAAACACCAGATTATCCAACATTTCTTGAAATAACCTTATTAACGTGGATGCTTGCTGATAGTTTAATTGTATGAACTCTGTTTGAGGGCACTATATATAACTGATGTTTGTTCATATACACCAATCAGGCATAACATGATGACCACTTGCCTAATATTGTGTTGGTCCCCCTTATGTGCTCAAAATGCTCTGAACCATTGGACATGGACAAGAGGACCTCTCAGGGTGTCCTATGGGGTCTGGAACCAGGAAATTGGCAGTGGATCCTTTGGGTACTCTGGCTTGTGCAGTGGAGCCTCTGTCAATCAAACTTGTTCCACTGCATCCTGTTGATGCTTGATCAGGATGGGGTGTAGGAAGTTTGGAGGTCAAATCTATATGTTGGGTCATTGTCATGTTCCTCAACATGTTCCTGATTGTTTGATGTTTTTGCCATGTGGTGGGGTGCATTTTCCTGCGGGGGTAGGCCAGTGACATTTGGGATTTCCATTTGCATGAGGGAGTGTGCTTGTTGTGGGACAATGTTTATTTGGGTGTCTAAGTCTCATCAACACAGACAGCAAAATCCAAGGTTTTCCATCAGAACAGCACATAGTAGCAATATGATCAATGTTATTCACTTCACCTGTCAGTGGTCAGAATGTTGTGGCTGATTGGTGGATGTGATGATGAAATGAAAACATTTGAATCATCATAACTGGAGGAAGCAACAGAGTGTATTGGTATTTTTATCCAAAGTTCCATCTGGTAACTGTCTAAAAATGTGCCGCAAAACAAATTTTTCTTGGATTTGCTTGAGTCATTAAAAAACTTGGCTCAAATGCTATTATATTTTCTTGCAGTCCGATTTCAGTTTTCATGTGCATTATAAAAACAAAAAGGACTAAACATCAGGTGACACCAGTTTTATGAGGATTATTTGCAAGTGCTCCTCCTCTGCAACTGGCTCTCCTCCTCCTCCTCCTCCTCCTCCTCCTCCTCCTGAGCTCAGTGCTCAGTGGCCCGAAACAGGTTCCTGATGGCAGGCCATGAACATGATGAGATCACCTATTAGTATCATCATCTCCCCCCACCTATCCGTGCTCACATAGGAGTGAGAGAGAGGGCAGAGACGCATGTTGTTCTCTCTATGTGGGATTCATTACTGCAGCCAATAATCTGTCAGGTTGTGTCAGTTCTTTCCTGCTTTAACATACAGTCTGTTATCAGTGAGTACATACTCAACCATCACCCACACACCAGAAAGCATGTTTTTCTGTAATCACTGGAATTAAAATAGAAAAAGGGATTAATTATCTTTCATCTAACCATTTTATTATGCTTCTTTGCGCATCTCTTTCATCAGAATGAGTCATAAATCAGCTCAGTGCTCAACAGTGTTTCTCGCAGGAAAACAGTCTTTTAGATGAAAGGGAAGAGAGCACTCAGCAAGCAACTTGTGGACACAAAAAAACTCATGTCATTGAAATCTATTAAATAAAGTGCTTTTTGATTTGAGTAAAAAAAACACCTTGATGTGGACAGTGTCTGAAACAGATGGTGTTGGAGACAGAGGTGCATGTTTTATTGATGAAGCTCACTGCCCAGTTATGGCCGTAGAAAGACGGCTGCATAATGCATAGATCTGGTTGTGTTTGGAGCATTATGTTTGGGCTACATTTCTGACTGAATGTCTGTACAATAGCCAGGGGTAAGATAATAACAGTCAAGGGCAAATAGCAGTCTGGAAGACACATTAGAGACAACAAAACTGTTAAATTCACTGTGAAAGTATGAATTGGAGCCAATTTGCAGTTCGTTTTAAATCAGATTTTCCATTTTGCATACAGAAATTGAACATTTTGGTGCAGTTTTTCCCCCCTGATGCCACATATTTTGTCTTATTTTATTCAAAATAGATTCAAGAGATTTAGGAAATCTGTTGTGTGTGTCTCTGTTATTGTACACACAACCACACCTCTCTCCGGTCGCGCCGCAAAACATCTCGTGTTGCAGCAATCAGGATGAACCACCAGCTTTGAGGACTCGGGATTAGTGAGACATTTTTTCGAGTTGCTCAATACCTTCCAAAGGCAACACATGACATCAGCTCAGGAAAACCAACATGATTCTCCCAGAACAAGAACATTTCTCATCTCTGGCAGAACTGGACGGGTCCCAGACTGTTACACAACCGTCTGGACAACAGGCCTGGACCATGATTACTCATGTCATCATTGGGAATGAGAGTGAAATTGATGGAGACCCACTTTCCCTCAAAGGGGATCTAAGACACCAAAGCTGTTTTTTTTTTAAAAATCTTTCATTGCCTCGATGAACACAGAAAGGCTTTTTTTTCTTCTCTTTTGTGTTTTCTCTTTCACTCAGCAGCTAAATGGTGCTACTCTTGAGCCAAGTCTTTCCTCCGCATTCATGTCTGCAAAGAGCGTAAATGTGTGACAGGAGCACACTTCATCATTACGCAATTATGACACTTTTGGCTGCTCGGTGCACAAGCCCATGCAACTCTGTTTTTGTAAGTTTATCACCACTTAAGCTCCACATATGTGCAGCATTGATGTAATCTCTTGATGAAGGAAATACACTCAGGTCATTTTCTTGTTATCAGCGCCACCAGGAGCGGCAGTCTGTCTCTGTATTGTGTGTTTTAGTGACCAAAAGTTCTATTGTTTCTCTATTTGAGTGTTTGCCTTTGCTTGCACTGTGAATATTACTGCATGTAAGAGTGGATAGCAGCAGTTATGTGTCCGTCTGGTTTCTGCAGCACTATAAATAGGCCCCCTGCAGCCCCTGAAGTGTGGTACGCTGAAGTGTGGTGGGCCAGCAGGTCAAGCTGCCACATATGGATGCTCTCCCATGCCTTGTAACAGTTGTGTTATTTTTTGCATACTGGCCCCTTTCGCAGTTTGGAGAGGATTTTAGCAGCAGCAAAAGAAAGAAAGACGGGAGAGCTGAGCCAAAGCTGAGATTGACATCTCACATCAGCAAGCAAGAGGCCCCTCTAAGTCAGTCAGGGTGCTGCTAAGTCAGTCAGTCAAGTAGAATCATCCTGACTGTGGAGCACTTCAAGATCGACCCCACCTTAAAAAAAAAGACGCCCATTGTTGTCTGTGTGTGTTCGCAGGCGGCCTGGCTGAGGATTCCTCCAATCTGTGGAGTGGTGGGCGTATGACATCAGGCCCCCATCCACCTACCATCCCGCCTCCCCCACCCCTCCTTACATCAACGTGTCTGGCCAATCAGCACCCGAGGAGATCCGGTCACATGAGAATCCCCCCAGTCTCGGTTACCATGACAACGAGCACTGGTCCAGGCAGCATCTTGCCGTGGTGAGAAGGGAGAGAGAGAGAGAGACAGTGGGGGGAAGAAGGCGGGAGGAGAGGCAGAAAGAGAGACATAGGAAGAGAGCAGCCAGAGGAATACCTTTTGGATCTTCAGCTGTCTTTCCCTCAGTACAGTAAGTACTTTCACTGGTATTATCCTGCAGATGAAAGCAGATTCGATGCCGTCCATTGTCATCTGCATCTGATGATGAGTGATTGTGGCAGATGCCTTTGAAGATTTCTGGAATGACATCATGTGTGATTCCTTTGTGATGTTGAGAATGCATGCAGCCCGCCTCACCTTAGGTAGACAAGCCTTTGTCTGTAAGCTTCACTCAGCCTCCACTGATCCACTAATGACAAACCCTTAATAGTGAACAAAGGCGTGGTGGGAACCAGGGTGCTCAGCGCAATTAGTGGCAGTTTTATAACTCTCTCTGATGCATTGTGATCCAGCAGCAAATCATTTCTACTTCTGGCTCCTTAATCTCAGCCCTTTTTTCCATTCATTGCTCTTCCTCCAAGTCTGCCTTCCTCTCATTTTAACACAAGCAGACCTGGTTGTCACCCTACGCTCCCCAAGGGGTTTGTTTAATTAGCAAATTATCGCAAATTCAACTAGGGCAGCTTGTTCTGATTGGAGACCTGGTATGTGGAATGTCCTTGTGGAGGTAGAAACAGCGAGCGTTCCTGCCTGCAAGTCCGTTCACAGTCAGAGTGTTGCTGTTTTAAATTAGCGTAGGTTTTACCTCATGTTTGGGAGATATGATGCAATGTCACTGCTTTCAATTACACAACAAAGAAGTACAGTTTCATTATGGATAATAAGCTAACTTCAGTTGTGCATTATGTGACACATTTTCCATTCAGTTCAGTGATGCAGTCCTTGTTTTGAGTTACAGAAAGGTGTATAGCACTAGAGATCCCAATTCACATTATGCTGCACGAAGAAGTTGAAAAGTTTCCCCCCTACCTTCAGAGATAATAAGCATGTCTGGAGATGCACAGCAATTATTTCATTGTCTACCAAAGGCAGACATTGCCTATGAACAGACAGCACAGTGCTCATTTGAGGCATACAACGTTTCATTGCAGAACCAATTATATGCGACCCATTCATCATAATCTGGGTAGCATCTGGTGATATATTGTGCTTCATTTCTTTCTTATAACTCCATTGCACTTCTCTCTATCTTTTCCTCCTCACTCTTTAACAGATATGTAGGTGGGACAAAGGTTTTGCAGATTTTTTTCAATCATTAGTCTGCTGAGTGAATAGAAGCAATTTTGTAGCACGCGACTGTGTTCAAGTTGAGGTTTGCACAGGATCTTTGTGAGGGATTGTAAGAGGCTTGCGTCTTTGTTTACACTCAAAAACCAGCCACACAGGCCTATCTGTCCGGCGACGGGAGGAAGGTGTCCGCCTTGCTGGATGCTTAAGAGGGAGAGACCGACTGTGCAGAGCTGATAGTGGGAGAAGGGTTCCTCCTTCCAGTATGGTCTGAGAAGGACTCAGTAGAGAATATAGATAAAAACTTTTCTCTGATCAAAGTGGATGAACTTTATCTCAATGTTTTATCCCATGTTTGCGTAGCTGTGATCCAGTTTGCCAGTATGATGATCTTGATAGTGGGTTTGCAAAGGGTGTGTACATTGTTAACCTTTCCTTTGACAAGACATTTAGGATAATCATTACTTAATCATGACCTTTTATTATTATTTGATTCAGGCTCACTAGCAGATACAATATGTTTTAATAGTATTAAGTCAAATCTTGGACTGTGTTTTGATTGACACAGAACTAAAGCAGTATATCAGCAATGCATATTTCTGTCTGTGAGAAGCAGCCACACAATTGCCAGGCTGTTTCCCCATGTGACCTCTTGCCATTTGAGAGCAATTGTTTGAAACTTATAATTTTCCCCAAGTTGTAATCTTATGGTTTTCCACTGAGGCAAACTTCAGCCCCTCTAAAACCGCTGCGCAATCCCTGCACGGACTTAGTTAGAAAACAAACAAACAGACTTTGGAGTTAAGTGGGGATTATATTTTCGAGATTCCATGCAGCAGGCAGACAGATCAGACGTACCGAGACTCAGGAGTTCCATTAGAGTATGTCATGCGGTCGGTTAAAAGAGTTATCCCCTCAGTGCTGCTTAAAACTTCTCTTGCAGAGGTCACGCAAAACTGCTGGGTGCCACAAATACTCACTGAATTACTCTGGTAACTCAGCTGAACAAATCAGCAACTATGCAAACTTCATTTTCAGAATCAGAAATACTTTATTGCTCTTCTTGGGGAAATTGCTTATGCCACAATCACTCCTGTTCAAAGTCTCAGAAATTTAAGCAGTACAAAAAATGTGTAGTTAAACACAAGCAGATGTCCTAAAAATATAAACTTAACCAGAAAAAGTATAAGCATGTAAAGTAAAAGGTGCAAAACTATACAGTGAAATAAAGAGTAGGCTAATGGAGTTATATTTGTAGTATTGCACAATTAGTTATTGTAGTTATTGCACATTGTTGAGTGTTAGCTCAAGAAGTCAAGCTAATCCCAACCTAATATGAAGGAAATTAAGTGATAAATGAGTTTAATATAACAATGTTTTCAAAGAATGTGACCTTATTGAAATAAACATGGCTGATATCATCCATTCTCCTATGCAATCCTTCATCAAGCCCCCTTTAGGACCCTCTGTTTTTGACAACGAGCTTTCTAAACTTCTCATGCTAAGTCAAATCAGCATTTCTCTAAGATGCAAATTCACACTCATAATATATCTGAATGTTTTACAGGAATTGAGAATCTTAAAAAAAACGGCAGTTCTTCTATCTTATAAAGTAAAATGCAGCACTTCTCTCCCTGTTGTGTAAACCAGTTTTGATGTTTCTGACACCACTTAAAGGCACCACGGTTGCTGCGTCACGTCAGAAGAGACCAATCGGATTAAACCGAGTTAAAACACGCAGGTTCACTCCAAGAAGCAACGGGGGTCGCTCACCTCACGTTAGCAGAGAAATGTACCTACGTGGTAGCATAACTCCGCTTCTGTTCAACACACCCGCCTTACAATGTTTTACGTTGTCGAAATAAAGTGAAATGTATCGCTTGTTGTCTCTTCATGTCGCGTTATTATTTATAGTCCGTCTCTCTCCTCCCCTCCTTGTCGCTATAATGGTTCCGACCGATCCCTCTGTCAGTTTCAAGTTGCGCCTTCTCCCTCCGCTGTGTGGCTCCTGCTCCGGCCTTGACGAGCCCCACACTCTCAATAACACCCGTATTCCTTGGATTTTTTAACCTTAAATCCCCCTTCTCTACACGGACATGGATTCAATCCCGCCGCACACGAGTGGATTATAAACACGCGCGGGATTCAGAGGTGAGACTCGTCCCCGATCGCTTGACAAACACGGTGCATTTTTTCTTTTTTTTGTATCGTTACCGTGGGAGATCCCGCACCTTTGCACGTTTGGGAATGTCACGCTCCGGTGGGTTTAACAGAGCGATTTATCTAAGGAGGGGGGTTTTGAAGTAATTGTGGTATGTATATTTTTTATATCTGCATAGTGAGATCACATTGCTCTGCTGGTGCATCACTGGTCATCTGCCAAGCTCGGGCTTTTTTAATGGGACAGCCTGTGGAATGCAGTGGATGGTGGCAATATTCACTCCCAGACAGTTATACTGCAGTATCCTCGTGTCTTACGGTCAGTCTATCAATATGCCTAATGGTTATTGCTTGATTGATATGTGAGTTTGTGCAATACCTTGACACTTGATGCTATGTTTATTTATATGGAAGGAAACCTGTTTAAGTACATGTTGTTGATTCGACTCTCAGGTGAGAATGTCTGTTGTTATGGAAGTATAGTGCACTGTCTTTTGTTCCATGTTCGACATTCACAAGCACATAGGACTACATAAATGGTTCCAACATTGTGTAAAAAGCCACTAAAGTGCAGTATTGTGCTCTGCATGTATGCATTGTGCAAGTTTTCCCTATTGAAGGCAATGCAGACCTTGACAGTGTCTTTATATACAGAGAGTTTTCTCTCTGATGAAGTAAGAAGAGGAAACAGGATTGATTTCTGAATATTGCAGCTTGCTCTCATTCTCTTTTCTAACCCAGAAAATGAATTATGTTCAATGCAAAGGAGTCTGTGATGATGTTGCTGCTGATCGGGTGCACTGTTGTTGTGGTGCACGGCACTACTTCTACTTGTCCACGGTGCAGCCCAACGCCTGGTTTGGGCCCAGAGGTTTTTCATTCTTTTGCAGAGGTTTGGAAGTCGCTCCAATTGTAATCAAATGCGTGCTTTTTAGGGATCAAGAGATGTGGGCTTTGTAGGGCTGATGCTGATTATTGGTAGTCAAGAAAGACTGATAACCGATATTTGGAGCCGATATACAGTAAATGTAATGTTTTAATAGCATGTGATAGAAGGGAACCTGTCATTCATAACTAGGCTTCTTAAACAATAAGGATGACTATAACTCTTATGTAAAATAGAAATAGAAGTGATTAAATTGGGATGCTCTCCTCCGTTTATGTGAGATTAACTGAGATTAATCAGTTTGTCTCCTGCAGTTACGTCTGCTGTTCTTCTCTGTTGTCTTAATCTTTCACTGTTCTATCACTTTTATTGCCCACTAAGGTCCAGATCTTGAAGCATTATTAATGATTGTTTTCCATACTCAGGGTTTCAGGGTAATCTGTGGCTGCCTTCTGACTTGTGAGAGTAGCTAATTTCCTGGTTTGTGACAACCGCTTGTGTTTCTTGTTCAGTTTTGCTGCTTGAGAGACATTTCTGGGATCACAGAGTGACGACAGACAAAGAGAGGAGGCTGCATCAGACCTGAAGTAGTGCATTCAATTTGTCAATGAAAATACTGATACCGATAATTGGAAAAACGGCAAATATCAGCCACAATAATCAATCAGGTCGATCTGTCTCCAGTGCTTTTGTTTGTCTGTTTCTTGATCTTTGTTGATTGACTGCACATTGACCTCAACATGAGCAACAGTACCATATTACTCCAGCTGACCCAGATTGGTCCATCCATCCATTTAACCGCAGCAGCAGCAGCAGTCAGTCTGTGGTTAAATGAAGCAGGAAGGTCCTGACCTGACAAACGTCTCCCCAGGACAAAGACTTTTATCCTGTCTCAGTGTAGTGATGGAGTATTTGTTCTATTGATTGGCAATATTGACTTTTGTTGGTTCTTGCGTTTTTACCATCTTCCCTTTTTTTTTTACACTGTAGCAGCTCAGGCGTCTTCTGTCAGGTCACAAGGTGCTGCTGCTGGGTGGAAATATGTTAATTGGGATGTCTGTTAAGATCTTCGTGCTCTCGTAACGCGCAGTTTCTCTCTCATGAGATCAGGATGCGGCGCAGGGAAGGAGGAGGATGTTTGCTTGGTGGCTGACTCAGCACAAGAAAGAAGTGGAGATGACAGCAGTTTGGCTTATTGGAGAGAAGCCGGTTGGACTTGTATAAGTACAGTCTGGAGTGCTGCATCCTCCGCAGCCTGCGTCTTTAAACTCGGATGTAAAGACAGCTGTGCCTCTGGCGGACAGTTTTTTGTAATCTTTCTTACCTTCTTAAATGAGTGAAATTTTCCGCAATCACTTTACTTTCCATGTTCCTTACCATCAATAGACAGAAATAATAGAGGACCCTGAAACTGAAACAACTAATTCTTTACACCTATGCTTCTCCTGCGATGGCGTTTAGGATTAGTGAGCCCAGTATTTCCAAAAATTAAGGGCTTGATTGATAAGTTTTCTTTTTAAGGGCTGATAATGTTACATATTATTAGTAATCAAGAAGACCAGTATATATATAGTTGCAGTAAAAATGAAATTCTTGGCGTCAGGATTTAGACTAACACATAAGTCCAACACAAAACCTTTAGTTTTACATATATTTTAATTCATAAATGACATGTAACCTGTCAGATAGGGATTTAAATTTGACTACACATAGAGAGAGATGGCTGCATTAGAGCCAAGGGAGCTGATTTTTAAAGCCTTTTGTGGGGAATTAGTTAAATAAATGATACCAATACTTGGCCAGACTGATAATAAGTTAAACCCTAATGGAAAATGTAATCAGTCCTGCCGATGTTGGCGAACGTGTTTGGTGAGGAGGGGCTCTTCAACTATAAAATGGAAACTGAATAGGTTACTTTATAATAAATTGTGCTTTAAATCCTAATTGTGCAGGTTATAATGAAGATTTCAGTACAGTCTAACACCCACCCTGCATCCTGTTTGAAGTGAAGTCATGTTACAATGGCAAAATACCATTAAAATGCCATTTCCGTATGACACACCATCCTACATACACTGAAACTGCACAGCATTAACCTAATAAATCAGAGTTTTTGTTGGATTTATGGCACTTGGTCAATATACTAAAACCTTCCTCTGTAGAAAATAGTGTGAATGTGTACATGGAGTCTGATCCACTCTGACCGCCGTCTGACTGACTGTCTCTCAGAGGGAGCGGTGAATTCCTGTCTCACTGTGACCCCCCATAACCCCGTGGATTGAAAAACCATGCTACATGAAAGGACAGGAGGAAGGAAGTCCTCTGCAGGCGGCTCCTGCTGTGTCATGAGCATCTGGATGCATCCCAGCTGTCAGATTTCTGCCCAGAGGTTCAGCTGCTGCGGTTGACTCATCTGAAGCTCGGTGGCTGCAGCTGATGTCAGACTAACATGCATATAATAGCAGATGCAGTCTGCAGTGAGACCTTCAAAGAAGAGATGTCTGTAACTAGAGGCTAATGGTTTGTTGTTAACCATTTGAGGCACTTACTGTAAGGAAATAAGTGTACTGAAAGGCGCATTTATCATGTTAGCCTTTCAACTGTGTCCTTTAGCGAATGAGGTCATGATGATTACTGTGTTCCTGAGTGTTGAGTCAGACCAACATTATAAAGCCAAACAGCCTGGTGGAAGACATTAAGATGCTAATGAGGTTATTTTGTTATTGCTTTTAAAGTATAATGTATATGAAGATATAATTCCCATCCTATTTTTTCCTATGTCTGCCTCCGTTCTTCTGTCTCGCTGCCAGTGAGGTTATATATGGCTGATTTGGAGGACTAATAGCAAAGCCACTGGTTAAACTGGTGTGTATGACTTGCAGTATGGCTGATGAGTTCCCACAGCACAACAGGATTAAAGACTTACTTCTTGGCTATTTTTTTCTACCTTAGAGGTCACAAGTAGGTTAGTATGACAAATGCATTCCTGAGGCCACACCAGCAGGACTGTTGACATGTTGCCAGCCCACTGACCCTTGAACATTATAGCAGAGCTGCAATCTTGCTTCTCCGTTTGTGAGGGATGATTGACGTCATTGAAATATATGACAAATGCAGGCCTACAGGATACCCAGTGTTGGTGTTTCAAGCCTAGCAATATCAAATGTGATTGCAAATACGTGTTTATAGACTTGCATGGAAGGTGACTCATGACTTGCATTCTGTACGTGACATCTGTCATGCGCCAAATCTTTATGTCAAAGTTCCAGTGAACACCTATCGTTTATTGCAGATTGATTTACTTGTAAATGGAATTTGCTACCTGTCAGTCTCAATAAAGGTGGAGATTATGTTCCTGAGAATGCTGGTTGAAATTTGACCTCAACAGCCAAACAAACGCACTTGGTGCTTCTTCAGAAGCCTTGCTCTCCAATGTGAATGGGCCCAACTGGGCTAGCTGGCCAAAAGAGAAATGTTTCAGCCTTATATAGCATGGAAGTGGATGTTTCTCTGTCATAGATGAAGCAAAACAAACATTCTAATGTAAAAAGTCATCAAATGAATGACATGTAAGCTTAAACCAAATCACAATGCAGCACAAACCAGCCAGAGTTAGTTGTTTAAATAGTGTTTGCTCACTGGGAGAACCATAGGGCCAGCTGAAGACGGCATCCTTTCCCCAGCTGGGGCCAGAGCTAAAGGAAGCCACACAGTCCAGTTTTCATACTGGCAAAGGATGGGGGTCTCAGTCTGTGTCTGGGCTGTCATCAAGCTTGTTTCCAGGCAGAGATAGTAGTAAAACTGATCATTTACCGGTTGAGGAGCCACGTATTTTAGTAAGGAATTGGTGTAGAACAAAACAAAGTAAATACAAGACGAGTGACTGTTGGTTTTAAATTTGTGAGCTGACTGGAGACACCATTCAGTATGAATGTCGCTTTGTTTCTGCCCTTTGTGCAAATGAGTGTTCACTGCAGTTACATGTTCGCTGCTTTATTTCTGTCATCTCGAGTGTTTAAAAGTCTACTGTTAAAAAGATAACATTTAGATTTACATTCAAAGTTGTTGGTACTTTTGCTTGATGGTTTTGATTCTAACTCAACTTAATCAATACTAACTCTTCGGTCCTGACTTCATCCTTTACTACACCAAGCCTACATCTGTATTTACATATAGACTAGGGCTACACAATATGGGACAAAACTGACATTGTTTTTTTGTGATATAAAGTACAAGAAGTATGCGCAGAAAGAGTTCATCCTTTTAGAATGATCTGAGAAGTGCATCTGTGATAACATCCTTAACTGTACAGCAGCTTAGATGTCTTTAAAGTAACTTCTTCCCACATGACCATTTAACTTCGCCAACAGGAGGACACTGACAAAAACCTTTTGTACGTCATGTACAACCTTTGGCCTTGTGACTCTGTGATAATTGTATCGGCTATATTTGCACTAACTGCTAGCAGTCATGCTTCGTGGCTGCTGAGTCACATGCAGGTCGTATTTTTTTTTCTTTTCCCCTTTTACACTGTAGTTTGTTGTTGGCATCAGTAATCTTATCACCAGTTGGATTAGCCAGATACCGGCAGAGACTCCAGACATTTAGTTATTGGTGCCTTATCGGCTAAATTGTTGCTGTCATTGGATTTTAATGCTGGCCAGTGTTTATTGGGAAACAATTTATCAGTCTACTCAGGGTTCCTATGCATGTGTGTGACTCAAGTCCTCAGGGATGACCATCATTACTCACAGTTAAACTAAAGCGATCAGGCATAACATTATGACCACCTGCCTAATATTGTGTTGGTCCCCCTTATGTGCTCAAAAATGCTCTGAACCATTGGGCATGGACAAGAGGACCTCTCAGGGTGTCCTATGGGGTCTGGAACCAGGACATTGGCACTGGATCCTTTGGGTGCTCTGGCTTGTGCAGTGGGGCCTCTGTCAATCAAACCTGTTCCACTGCATCCTGTTGATGCTTGATCTGCATGGGGTGTAGGAAGTTTGGAGGTTAAATCAATATGTTTGGCCACTGACATGTTCCTCTACATGTTCCTGACTGTTCAACATTTTTACCATGTGGTGGTGTGCATTTTCCTGAGGGGTTAGGCCAGAGACTTTTGGGATTCGCATTTACATGAGAGAGCGTGATTGTTGTGGGACAATGTTTATTTGGGTGTCTAAGTCTCATCAACACAGATGGCAAAATCCAAGGTTTTCCAGTAGAACAGCACATAGTACCAATATGATCAATGTTATTCACTTCACCTGTTACTGGTCATAATGTTCTGGCTGATCGGTGTACAATTAAAATGTAGATGGTGAATCAATATGCACGACATTTTCATCCACTGAAGTCAAAACTCTGCTAAGTCTGTAGACTGGGATTTATACAATTCATAAACCATGTGTCTGTACTCCAACAAATGAGAGACCAGTAGCACCAGAGGTGTCACGAAGCAGCTACTGTAGCCAGATAGATTTTTTACACCTATAAACAGCTCGTTCTTTTCAACTGTATGCCCTCAAGTTGCATGTACCAGCTGCTGAGCCTATAGCCATTAACCTTTCCTCTCAAGTCAGGCCCTTTCACTGCAATAAACCGTCGCTCTCTCTGGAGACCACATCATATTTCACGTTGGCTCTCTGCTTGTGTGTGGAGGAGCCTGTAGGGGCCTTGTTATCTGCAGTTGTGGACAAGAGACAAATTCTTCTCTGGCAGGCCTGATAGAGAAACAAGCCCGCTGGACGTTATTTTGCTAGAAGAAAGCCAACAGAGCTACACTGGCCTTGTCTTTCCTGGACTCCTGGGGTGTTTTTTCTTCCAAATCAGGGTGGGGCTGGAGATTTGTCTGCAGCTACCTTATTACTCTTTTACTGTAACAACCTGCTATTCTCATTAAAGTGATCGTCAACTTTCTATATGGTCCTCACTTCCCTTACAACAGATGCTATAGCAACATGAAAGCTAGTATTATTACCGTAATATTAACATGGGAATATGTTTGTTACGTATGTTCTTGGCCCCATGAGGCTATACCTACGTAATTGTATTGTTTAGCTTACACTTGCTCCAGGGACACTGCAGGAGAGTCTCAACCACCTTCCCAACCACAAGAGAAGAGAGAAAGAGAAAAAGCCCTTTTTGAATGGTTTGACGAAGCATTTAAAGAAAAAGCTCAATATATTGGGGAATATGGGGTTTCTTTCTGTATATTATGTACACTGATCAGGCATAACATTATAACCACCTGCCTAATGTTGTGTTGGTCCCCCTTATGTGCTCAAAAATGCTCTGAACCATTGGGCATGGACAAGAGGACCTCTCAGGGTGTCCTATGGGGTCTGGAACCACGACGTTGGCAGTTGATCCTTTGGGTACTCTGGCTTGTGCAGTGGGGCCTCTGTCAATCAAACTTGTTCCACTGCATCCTGTTGATGCTTGATCACAATGGGGTGTAGGAAGTTTGTAGGTCAAATCAACATGTTGGGCCATTGTCATGTTCCTCAACATGTTCCTGATTGTTTGATGTTTTTTCCATGTGGTGGGGTGCATTTTCCTACGGAGGTAGGCCAGTGACATTTGGGATTTCCATTTGCATGAGGAAGTGTGCTTGTTGTGGGACAACGTTTATTTGGGTGTCTAAGTCTCATCAGCACGGATGTCAAAATCCAAGGTTTTCCATCAGAACAGCACATAGTACCAATATGATCATAATGTTGTGGCCGATTGGTGTATATTGCTTCAACTTTGTATTTCTCTTGGACACCAAAAATACGCATGATTTCCTGCAACTTTCTATTAAGACTTGTCACTTCTGCTTATTTTGGAATTTATGAGCTTTTGCATTGAATCCATTCCTCCACCCCTCATTTCTGTTTATTTATCGACACATTATCTACCGCCGAATTTTCATCCAGTATTCGAAAATGTAATCTGTGCTGCACCCGCCAAGCATGATTCCACTACCGCCCGCATCTTGTAATAGGTGACGGGGATTAAAGTGTAATTTGGGAGGAATCTGTTTACATGCTTTCTCCTGTTAATGCCGTCACAGCCTGCCTTATGGCTCTGTTTGGGTGTTCGGTTACCTTCCCCGCTGCAGCTCCGCACAATTCACACAGGAAAGGCCGACCCTCCTCTGGTCCTGGGTGTGCTGAAGTATTCGGGAAGAAGGAGGGAGATGAAATGATTGAGCCTGGGAAGAAGGCCACAGTTGCGTATTCGCACGCTACTGTCTGTTTGATATATGTGCGCAATCTAGATATTTTTTTGGTAGGTTTTTACTTTGAGATGGAGAAGTTCGCTTTCTGGGGCTACCCCTGTTGAGGATATACTTGTGGCTTACTTTAAGTTATTATCTAGTTAAGAAACTGAACAAAAGAGTGCGTTAGGCAGCAGTAATGTAACAGTGCAAATGGGAGATTTTGTTACAGACTGAGTGAAAGCCAACACTGAATTCAAGTAATGTACACTCACTGGCTAAACCTCATACCAGTGAAGGTAGGTCTTGGCTCAGCTGTTATTTGTATACCTGCAGCTCCTTCACGCTGTCACTAGTCTCAAGCATGTTTGAGTCCCTGCAGAAAGGTCAAGACGTCTGCAGGTCCTGATAAAGGCAGTTATTCAGCAGTTGTGCTCATTCCCTCATCTCCGAAATCCCCACACCATCAACTGCAACTTGTTTACCATCTGAACTGCTCACAGCTGCGCCCACGCACAGAGATTAGAGGCAGCAAGTGTGGATGTGACAGGATTATGGTTTGTGCTGGCTGTAGCTCCCTGTTGCATGTTGTCCCATCAAGGCTTTGCGAGGCAGCCTTTGGGTACTTTGCTCCTGTCGGATGATATAATGATCATAAAATGAGTTCAAATGAGGCACGGATGTTTGTAAATCTGGAAAGAATAGATCTCAGATTGAACAAAGAAGGGCCGGGTTCATGCGGTCGACTGTGCTTTGGATGAGAGTATTTTGGTTCTGTTTTAGATGTTGATCTTTTCTGGGTTTTGCCTCGTTTGCATGTTCCGCACACCTGTAATTCAATTTCTAAACCAAACGAAAGAGACGTAAGTTTGCTGAAATCTGTAACTTTCCCGTTTCATGTTATTTCTTCTGTAACAGATGTCAGAATTACACGTCACAGCAGAAATCTCCGCTGTTATACCAGCTATTTATAGTATCATAGCCACATATCCAGCCTTCCAGCTCCGTCAACGCTAGGAAAAAAATAGCACAATGTCAGTAGCAGGAAGATCAGCTCATTTCTTGTTCTTTCTTTGCTTATTTCTACTTGGTTGTCACGTTCAGTCAGGAATCCTTGCTGTTTGCCGAGCCTCTTGCAAGTTTAAACATTAGCTCTGTAATTAATATGGGGAAGTGAACAGAGTTGAAACAGTGAGCAGAGTTTTACTGTAGTTTTTTTTTCCCATGGCCTACCAGAATGAGAAACATACCCTTTGTGTAAAAAATGTGTGACTGACTTACGAGGCCTCTCTAAGGTTAGTTTTTTTATGTCACGGCGCAGCTGTTTTTATTCCTGTCCATCATTTTTCATGGATTACATGTTTGGGTTGACGTGAAAAAATATGGAATCACCTAGACTGACGTTTGAGATACTGTCTGGGGTGAATCAATGTTGTAATATAGGACTAAATCCTATCCAGCTGTTGATTATTTAGATTTACAATTTCCATCTGATCCATTATATATAAAGAAATCAGTTGCCTGTGTGAGAAATCATCTTCTTTGCCTTTCTGGCTCTCACCTTCTCTCCCACATGCCTCCATTCCACGTCGGTCATGACTAATCCTTGGAGACTAGTCTGCGTTGACTGTGTGTTGCCGACTCCGGTTACACTTCCCAGCTCTCTATGAAGGATGGATCCGAGTAACCAGAAACATGCCTCCATCTCGCTGCACGCTCAGGTGTAAAATATACAAATGAACAGCAGAGATAACCAAATGTAAAAAAAACCCCATGTAGATTTTTATGAGCGGCGCTGCTGATAACACAGATGCAGAGCTTTAGCAGTGTTTTTTGCGTTTTTTCTTTCGCCATCCCTCTTGTGGTTCACTGTATTTATGGCAGCATTACTGCGGTGCTCTTGTTATGAAAGGCACGAAGGTGGGAGAAGTGGCATTTGAGTTGGGATGTGAGAGGGTTTCTAAATCACATAGCTGCGGCGAGTGCTGGCAGGAATCTCTAATGGACCATGTTTGACACCCATAAGCAAGCAAGCGGAGTCTGATCCTATGCCCAGGCTTTAGTGGAGCCATAAATAATATGAATTTCATACAAAAAGACCCTGCTGTCATGTGTGAATATTCCCCCGAGTCACGCTAGAGAGAGACAGTTAATTATTTTTATTGGCTTATCGAAACGATTCCATTTGAAACTCCTTGTCATGGTTGGAGGATGTACTGTAGTTGAGTAGAATCAGAAATGTAATGCGGCTCAGATTTAGTTAGATTGTTTTGGACAGAATTGAGGATTGTCTTGGCAGCACAACAGAACAGGCTGGGAAGAATATTAATCCTGGAGTACTTGTGTCCTGCAATCAGTTTAACCTTTGCGATTAGATCATTGCTGAAGGTCAACTGGAGGTGGACGCTCTTGGCTTCTCAGCTGTTTTGCTTCACCTGCTACAGTTCTCCTACTTCCCACTGTAGAACGTAGGTAATGAAACTGTCTGTACTAATCTGTCTGCAGCATTGTAAAGTACTTGGTGCTTTTCTTGTCGAGATTGAAAGAAGTCAGATGAAAAGGACATCAAATATTCAAAGCGTGCATAAAGCAATAAAGGGAATCCATTAGAGAGAGATCCAGCATCATTTACAGGTAGCTCAGTGGTCAGATAGGAAAAAGAGACGTGACACATGGTATCCATGACGACACACACAGGATACACATGTTCTGCTTCAAGTCGCAGCTCACTGAACCCCAAGACACCGCAGAAGTGATGAATTTGACTGTGAAACATGATGTTTTTTCCAGCGTGCGGGTTATTAATATGTCTGTTTAGTGTTAAAGAGAGCATGACACAGGGTTTGTACGGTTCTGGGCTTATGAGCTGATCTGTTATTGGAGTTGGAGAAAATCTGCATCAGTTGTGGGGCTCAAATGAAGTGCTCAGCTGCGCCTGTGCAGCTCAACTGTCAGAAGCAGAAGCGATTCAAAAGCCAGATGGTTTGGAGATGGTCTCTGCCAGAGGCAAGTTCAATTTTAGTCAACAAATGTTTGTGCTCTTTGTGCGTTCTGAGGCTTTGTCTGCTGTGTGAATAGACATGACTGTGTCCACTCCTGTAGGCTGAACTTGAGCATATGAATAGAGCTTCAGTATGGAGTACTGCGTTATGCAAAGGTTTACAATGAGCATATTTACACAGGAACAAATATCAAAGTGAGTAATGCAGCTTTTCATTCTATTGACTAAAGCTTGATAATATATTATCACTCTGTTGGCATGCAGTGATTATGCATGGAATTACAATTAAATGTAATTGTGTTTTAGCCACTTTTCCTCTCCAGGTTTAGAGTACCACACTGTCTGCACCTGGCTCATGCATTCTTTTTTTCATAGCACCTAACATGATATAATCACACTGGCTCCTGCTCTACCAGACTTAGTTATGTGGAATTTGACCTGAGGCTGCACTTTCCTACTTTCGTGTTTGCAGCTAGCAAGCAGAGGCGATGAGCGTCCCTGGCAAAGACTTAGTGTTTTTGAAATATGAATAAAAGAATACACTTGAAGAAATTACAATCTGATGTTTTTTAAGTATGTGGTTAAAGGTCCCAGTTTTATGAATGGGCTTCTCTTCTTTTCTTCATAGCACCTTTATTGTTATGCACAACTGTGCAGAGGCACAGATCCTTTGATAAGGAAATCCTAGTTGGAGGCATCATAATGTCACTACGATGTGAGACTTTAGTAGTACTGTGTGAGTTTCAAAATTGGCTCACCCACATTCATAATATCTGAATTCCTACTTTTAATAAAAAAATTCAGACAGACAATTTGAAAACGGTAAATACCTACCATCTTTTTAGACCTCAAGGTCACCCACATGCCACATTTACGCTACACTGGCTGTAGCCGTCCACCCTGTTGACTTAAGCTCTGTGTGTTTTACCATCCTATTGACATTCCGTGTTAATGTTTGGAGTGACGATCTATATAAAGGTCTGAAGGGCTGTAAACAGATATTTGTGCTGTATGTGATGCTCTGACCAGATGATCAAGAAAAAGATGGTTTAATCTGGGCTGATGATGGAATAATGAGCTGAATGTGGACACGCTTAAGTGTGTAGACGCTAATGTGTTTCTGTCAGACAGATACGATGCAACAGCTGTACTCTTTATAGCGACACTGACATTTGAATTTACAATATAAAAAACACAAAAACAGCTGTTCTTTATATTGAAGAAGCTTCAACCAGCAAGCCTTTGCCATTTTGCACATGCTTTAATATCAAGCCAGTTACTGAAATATACATATGTACAGTTTCTACACTGCTGTATTTTTAAAGATTAATTTATTGAATTGCAGCACTTGTGATTTGCTGTTCTGCTAGACTGTATTATTTGTTAAGTTCAGCATTTTGGGAGTGAGGTGAGAAGATTGATACCACGTGTATATTCATTAAATAAGAAGCCACAGCCAGTATAAAGTAGACTTAGATGAGTTTAGCATAAAGACTGGAAGGGGAGAAATCTGCTAGCTTGGAATTATGGTTAAGGGTAACATAATAATGGAAAAATACATTTTGACTCTGCATGCTATAGATATTTATTACCTGCTTTTGAAATGTGTTTCCATATCTGTGCCCTACTTGCTCTGTGTAAACACAGCCTGCGGTTCGGCCCAGTTCAGCCGAGAAGTCCTTGAATTTTTGTCATGTGACTGTTGATCAGAGCTGAGGCACTAAAGTCTTCACTGTTGCACAGAGGAGGCCAGAATTTTTGTGTTTTTACAGGATGTGGGTAGTGCAAACGCTTAATTTTTGTCAAATTTTGAAGTGAGATCTATAGAATGAAGTGACATTGACATATAATTCTGATGGAAAAGCATGTGACAAATGAGTATTTCATGGGCTGTTGGAAAGTTGAAAATCTGGTGATTCTTTGTCTAATCTGAGTTTCTTGCTCTGATAAATTGTGCGACTTTTATTATTTATTTATTTATTCATTGTTTGAAGTGAGATCTATAGAATGAAGTGACATTGACATATAATTCTGATGGAAAAGCATGTGACAAATGAGTATTTCATGGGCTGTTGGAAAGTTGAAAATCTGGTGATTCTTTGTCTAATCTGAGTTTCTTGCTCTGATAAATTGTGCGACTTTTATTATTTATTTATTTATTCATTTTTTGAAGATAACATGCCTTCCAAACACAAAAGCTGAAGTGCTAACAGTACAGGTTGTGGTTTTACAGGCATCCGTTTCCCTGCTTACACTCTTTATGCTGATCTAAGCTAACTGTCTCTTGGCAATCATTCATGTGTGGCAGACAGACGTCTTCTCTAACTCTCAGCCACAAAGTAAATAAGTGTTTTCAAAATGGAAAACTATTCTTTCAAATACACGTACCTTTGTCGACTGCTTTTATTCTGTCGCAGATGGTTCTGATGTGGTTTAAGTGTTTGTGGCCAAATGATTTATCGAGGATGGTGCATTTGGAGTCAAAATGAAAATCTTGGTGATAAAATTAAGAAAAACGCAAACAGCAACACCCAAAAAATAAAAATACAGTGAGGTGGCTGCATCAGAGCTGAAGTAAACATTTTCAAAATGATTCATTTTATAGAGAACTTGTTAAAACAAAAATAATAATGACATAAAATAATAATTATTACTGTTAATAATAATTGGAAAAACCCCAAATATCTGCTCTGATAATCAGCCAAACCAATAATCCGTCAACTCTTATTAAGCATTGCTCCCATAATGACTAACAAATTATAGAGAACTATGCGCTGACTGTCCTTCTTTTGTTGTCAGTATGATCTTTTTACAACCTCCGGGCAGGCCATGAATAGACCACACCTGCTGTGGCATCGCTCTGTAATTAGAATTATGGTGTTAGTGCGATGTCACCATTACACCAACCGTCATAGTGATTATAAGTGGGATGTTGAAGTAATGATTAACTATCAAGACCAAAGCCAAAGCGGAAATCATCTTAAGGCACACAGAGGAAAAAAAAAAGATGAGCAGAGTCATAAATCAGTCAAATCCGGATGTTGTTACAGGTTTTTAGAACGGTAAAGTTGGTCTGCTGTACATGTTCTGTTTGTACATCCATGTACCCGACCAGGGATCACACAGTGTCCTGCACTCCATGCTGCTCTCTGTCAAGTCTACTGATGGATGAGAGGATGAGACAGGTTGGGTTATTAGTTTGATCTCTAGTTTCCTCTAAGCATCAGTCATCCCTGAGCTGGAGACAGATGAAGAGCAGAGTTCTATTTAGGATACACACAGTCGCACAGTTGGCCGAGTCATTCAAGTAATTCACTGCCTCTACGGCGGTAAAGGATTTACTCAACTTGTCCACCTCAAAGTCTGTGGGCTGTTTTTCACTGACCATGTCGGCATTTAGGGAAACTTATCCTGATGCTCCTCAGTAATCTGTTTTTTCATATTGAAAATTATACGTTGTCACTGGTATATTATTGTCTGTTCTCTCTTGCTTTTTATTTATGTGTTTTTTAAGTGTGTGGCTTTGATCCTGGAATGAAAATGAAATTAGACGCAGGCAAACTAACAAATACGAACGTGGAATCCCAGATGGTTTTTGCACTGTAACCATTTAGAGGAAAAAAAATAACCAAAACAAAACAAAGAACAGCGGCAAAAAAGGACAAAAACAACAACAATGATTCAGCTTAATGTTCTTGTACGATGTTTCTGTTTATCAGGGCCAATAGTTGGGGAACGTCAGATTTTAAAGCCTGTTGTATATCTTAAAAAAGCGACCGTGTTTACACAAAAGCAATGCTGTCAAACTAGTAGCCTAGTGGCCCCAATCTCTCCGTCTATTTTTAGATTAGCGTATGATGTAATACGAGCAGTAAAGAGCAAATGCATGCTGTGTATGTGTGTGTACATATGGCGGGAGTGTTGTGTGTGTGTGTGCAAGGGTTGGCATGCATGTGTGTAATTCTATGAATGTGTGAAATCCTGCAGCTCATCCAGATGTCAGGAGAATCTGGAATCCACTGGAAATAGTTTGGTTGGAATTTTGCATCGTAGAGGGATTTTGGAATTTGTTGAAATACTTGCTTTATTTATTTACCGTAACCAAAAACGTACATGTGTGATGGGTGGCAGATTAGAAGAAAAACATAAATGCTTGATCCCTACAGCGCGGGGGATTTGGTGGCTTTTGCTGGCATGGTTTGGATCACTGCAAATCAACACAGCTTTGCCCTGAATGATCACTTCTAGCCTATGAAGAGGCGTTTCCATCCTGATGGGAATGGTTTCTTTTCAGATGATGGTGCCCCTATTCATAGGCCACAAGATCTGACTGAATGAAAGGTATGATGAGTATGAACATTATGTGAATCATGTGCAGTCACTGGATCTCAATGAGAGATTTAGAACCAGCCTGTTAGCCAGTGTTCTCCACCACCATCAACAAAACACCAAATTAGGGAATATCGTCTGGAAGATTGGTATTCCATCCCTCCAGCAAAGCGTCAGAGACTTGGAGGATCAATGCCAAGGTGCACTGAAGCTTTGCTGCCAGCACACAGTGGCCAAACTAAAGCACTTTATGTTGGTTTTTCCCGTTTGTATGTTTTCTATTCGTCACCATTCTCTGCTTAACAGAAACACATGGTGCTCCTGTGGTGTTTGCATATGGGTCCCTGCAGGAGGCTACTATAATTCAAATTATAGGCCAGCTTTATTGTTGTCATTAAGCTGTGTCGGAGTGCCACAAAAGAGCCTCCCTGAGCCGAACCATTTTTTTGACCAGTCGCCCACACAGACTGTGAAGCAGCATGTCAGTCACTAGTTGTAGCCCTGTTTCCTTCAGACACCTCAAAGTGTCTTTAGATGTCTACTGTCAGCTTTTTCAGAAGTGCGTCACTAAGGTCATGGCATCTTCTCATTTCCGACCATGCTCAGTAGTTGCTCTGCTTTTTTGAGGCAAAACATGTGTGTTTCCTTTCAAACCATGGTTTCATGAGCGCCGTTTCAAAGAAGGTCACCTGCCCTTCCTCTGCTCTGCCTCATAAAACACTTTTGTTGCTGGTGAATTGTGATGTTTCTGCTCATCGGTTGCTCGGGTCAAAGTTGAGAGTGTGAGAATTCAGGGAGGAAATTTCAAGGCGTGTTTGTTTTAAGATGGTCCTGTCAAGCTGTTCTGGTGGATAAGATCATTAATTCATGAGCTGTTTTTCCTAATCTGGATCCCATGTGGTAGACACTGCAGCTCTTTTGGCCTCATCTTCAAGGTTAACCCGTGATGTTTGTGCGAAGTAGTTTTGGGTGGCAAAAACATTCAATCCTAGATTTTGACAAACCTGGTGCGTTCTTATTGTTGCACATACCACATGACTGAGAACATGTCGGCTCAGTTTTGGTGTAGAAAGAACCTTGAAATTCTTCTTGGTCTCTTGCACCATGCGAGAAACCCGCCCCTTGCTTGACACTAAAGAAACTCCGAGCTTGAATGCGTCCTGGTCTGCAGTCTACGGCTACACCTTAAGTGTTTGCAGGGGAAACATTTTTATATTTGCTTTGCCTGTTTCTAGTCGTACAATCGCTATTATTGATCAGAAAATTACGGACCATCGACTGAGTCGTTTGTACTGAATGTTCGCCTTTTTCTTTGACGCTCAATCAATCAGAGCTTTTGATTTTTTTCTGTTTGCTCAGTGTTGATGTTGTTTGATCTCTGCTGTCATACAGACCAACTAACTCTTGCCAGGATTTTGCCATCTGTCACTGAGCATAGACGTGTATGCACATACCAAGCCACAGTCTTCTACCCAGCTTTTGCAGCTGCACAGGACTTTTTTATGGGAACAATTTGTAAGGTTAAAGTCAAGTCCTGCTTGTTCACCCATAGCAGAAATGATGTGGCCGGCCTTCTAAGCGGCTGTTTTGGTAAAGGGCTCTTTTTCTGTCTGAGCTGGCACTGTACCCTTCAGTCCTGATCCTGACACACCAAGGCAGAGCCAAAGCCAGGGCCGGCTGTTTTCACTGCAGTGCGGAGTTGGCAGGGTGTGAAAAGGAGGCCAGCTGACCTCTTTACCTGCCTTCCTTTCATCATGTTTTGCCACTGGGACTGGGACTGGGACTGGATTGGTTTTCATGAACTAGCTCGACATCCTGGACGCTGGAGTACAGAGCTCAAGCGATGGGCCAGTGTAAATATTGGATTTATGTGTGTTCCTCAGGATTTTAGTAAATGAGTCGTGCCTTCATCTGTACCAGCAACTTTTGATCAGAAGTCTTATGGTGATATCTGAACTGAGAATGAAGTTATACTGGGGGAAATTTTGACGCACATTTGACAAATGAGTTTTTTTTTCACACTTTCATGCTTTTTTATGAGGTTAGGAAATCTGTACCATCATCATTTCTCCATTATAAACATTAAAGATCCCCTCTGATGAAATTTGAGTTTATGTTAACGTGCTGGAGGATGTAGCTTGAGATAGGTGGATCTGACAAAAGCTATACACCAGTGTTGTTGAACCGTGATACAGTTTGTGGTGGTGCAAGAAAAAAAGTGAATACCGTGCATAACCAGCTCCATGTGGCATTTAAGCAGCCAATTCAGACTCGGCCAAAGCGATAACAAGTGCAATATGTGTTTTTAAAAGCAGCAGATATGCAAACACACTCTGTTGTCGGGAACACAGGTCTAATGCCTTAATGAATAATATTATCTATTTTTATTCGAGATAATGTTTGTGCTGCATAATCCCAGTGTGAAGCTAAAAGCTGCTAATGTGAATACAAGTACAGTACAGCTTAAGCAGAGTTAATTTTCCGAATGCTGCACCTTAATGGATTTTATTTTCTGTTTATTTTAGAAAATATTCATTTGGATGTGTATTTTTGTAAATGTTAGTTTTTGATTAGTATAATGCAGCAGATTGCAGCAGTATTGATAGGCTTATGAAAAAGACTAGTTATAGGCTCTGTATGGTAAACCAGTGTTGACTAAAAAAGTAAAAAGAAGCAGTTTAATGTTCTATAATTTTTGTTTTTCTCGTTGTACCAAACGGTCACCTTAAAACTGAGGCATGGGCCGAACTGTGATTTTTCCACCTAAAAACCGCAGCATATCAGCTACAGGATCAAAAACACCGAGTCAAACTTTTTGGTTTTCATACATGACAAATCTAAGGTACCAATCACATCAATTTGCGGGGGCATCTCTCTGTATCATTATTATTCTTCAGAATTGGTTTTTGGTTTAAACACGTATGACCTCGATATTACAACTTGCCATTGTGTGACGTACAGTAGTTTTACAGTGTGTGAGCGGAGTTGTTGGTGAGCTGGTGTGCTCGAGCTACGGCGAACCACGGAGAGGTGTGTGAAAAGAACTCCATAGATCTGCACATTTCAGAGGAGGCAACAGTGTAGAGTTGCATCAAAGCCATTTTAAGGCATGAAGGGAATTTTCTTGGAAGTTGGATACACAGTGATTTAGTTTGTAGGGGTTTCATCAATGCCTTGAGAGGGACTTTAAGTGTACTTCCAGCATACAGTAAACATGGCATAAAGGAAGAAAACCTGCCCACCAACACCCTGAAGCTAACTATACATCTAACACAGTATAACACAGTATATCTTGTTTGTTTAGTCGGTACAGAAATTGAAATATGTTACATAGCGAGCTTCAGAGCTTTGTTTTATTAGGACATTGTTCTTCCTTCTTTTGACTGCAGCTTGACATTTACGTTACAGACAGGAGATGCTATCAGTCATTCTCATCTACCCTTTCATAGGAAAGTGTTATTTTTTCCGAAATGTCAAACTATTAATTTAGGATTTTTCTGAGGAAACAGGACACTATTTATTTTAAGGGAAACTAACTCACAATCTTTCTACATGATGAATTAAAGATTCCCTAAAAGGGTCCTATTTGCTGAACTATTGTAAATGTCAAACAAGCAAGGCAAGTTTGTGCATCTTCGCCCTGGAGATCTAACGCACCCTGCTTGGCTGTGAAATTTATTAAGGAGCAAACAGACCAGAGCAACCTATTCTTTTGTGTGTGACTGTGTGCAGTCATTATCACTGCTTTTGTTGTAACGCTTTGTGTGATTTCTTTCATCTTCTTCTCCATTATCTCTCTTTTATACTTGCGCTGGGTAAAGCTGACGTTTCAAGACTGCTCTTTGCTGCCAAGTGCAGTTGGAGTTAGACGGTGGACCCACCAAGACATTCCAGTTATAACAGCTCCAGAGGACAATAATGATCTCGTTGCCCTGGGGGTTACGAAGCAGAAAACGCAAGGGTTCAACGCTGCATGTCATAGCATGTAAAACAACACTAGAAGTTCCATGTATAGCGGGTAAAACTGTACGATCTGGCTTATTCAAAGACTCTTAGTAGTGCCAGGTCCGTTTCTTGAATGAGTAGGGCTGTGTGCTGTTTTACAGTGTTTTGGGATGTGTCTGGAGACTGTCTATACACTTGTGCCCTGTGTGTTTCCTGTTTGGCTCTCTGTGGGTTCAGTGGCCTTCCTGTGTCCAGCAGCTTCATTCCTAGACAGATAGGAGGTTGTTTGAGGTCATGTCACTGCAGAGGATTGACTGCTACACCCTTCATTGCCTTTTCTTTATCCTCAGTTGCTTTCATGCTTTGTTGTAACATCCATCATACATTTAGTTGTTTAGTTAGAGAGGGTTCAAGCCCGTTTCAATAAGAGAGCGCTAGAAGAAGAAAGAAGTCATTGACAACCTTAGCTTGATTCCTTGCACTGTCATGAAGTTTAGAGTTTTTAATTAAAGTTTCTCTACATGTTGGATCACAGTGTTGACATCACTGAAGCATTCGAGAGCTGTAATCTTGGAAGAGTCCCTTTCAGCTTGATTGCTACATGTGGTGATGTTTTATACAGTGCTAAACTGTGCAGAATGATTTCACAGGATTCCCTCTGTTTAACCCTATTCCCTCTCTGTGACAGAATGAAAATGCCTGAGGCTGGGAGTTAAAGCCCTCCACCAGAGAGAGGGTGTTCCAGGGTTGGGGCTGGACCCAGAGACCCCTGCCTGGGGCAGGGTGAAGGGCCCTCACAGCCCTACGTGAGCCTGGACCATGGGGGATGGAGGCGCCGGTGCAACTGGAGGAGATGGGGTGAACCTGTCCCACGTCCTGTTCGACAACTTCGTCCAGGCGACCACATGTAAAGGCACACTCAAGGCCTTCCAGGAGCTGTGCGACCACCTGGAAGTCAAGCCCAACGAGTACAGGGTCTTCTATCACAAGCTCAAGTCCAAACTCAACTACTGGAAGGCCAAGGCGCTCTGGGCCAAGCTAGACAAGAGAGCCAGCCATAAGGAGTACAAGAAGGGCCGTGCCTGTGCCAACTCAAAGGTGAGTCCGCATCAGTAGAAACCTGATGATTCATCTAAAGCTGCATCAGGTGACTTGGCAGTGGTTCCAGTTCCAAGTGAGAGCCAGCAGACTGAAAAATTTGATCCTCAGTATCAAGGAATCATGTAATTCGAGGCTCATGTTTACCAATCGGACTGTAGTGTGATTGTTTTTTTATGAAAGGACACCACAAGGACACTTGATTGCTTTGCTTCAGATGACACTTTGACTCTGACTTAAACATTTAATTAGTTGTATCTCCTGTGAGTTGCAGTGTATTTAAGTAACTGACCCTAAAATAAGGGCTGACTCTTAAAAAATGGCTGCCTGTTGATAAGATGATGTCAGCTGTTAAACTGTATAAGTTTTGCTGCAGTGAACTTTGATTTACAAGTAAAGTTCACCCATAGTCACCAACAAATAAAGTTGCCTTTGTATGAATTAAGTTGTTGGTTAACTTATTTTAATCGAGCTTATCCTAGTTTATAGTAGTGTAATATAATATCTGACTTTATCTTCTTGTGGTTGGTTATGTTATTTTATATTGAGTCAGACGAGCTTATGCTTAGATCTATTATGATACAAATGTGGTAAACTGCCCATAAATTAAACTCAATAGATTGCATTTGTGTTATCGTTGTATATTTCAGTCATACTCCCAACAGTTTGTTGACATCTGTATTATGTTTTCACCAAGTGAAGGTATCGCTGCTGTCAGAACTTTTTGACATCTTGAATGCAGTTGCTGTCATAGACTGTTTTCACACTTGGCTGCTTGTGATTATGGTTTGAATGATATGACGTGAATGCAGCACCAAAGCAAGTTAAAGAGCTGCATTAGAGGCTTTTTTAAGGAAATGGAATGTGAGATGCAAGTGCTAACATGGGATTTTCAAGTTGCACTCTGAATAGGTGGGTTTGTGGTCTACAGACAGAAAGATAGACAGTTATTTGACTTTCCGTGTTCTTTGGTCGACTTCCTTCTTTTTAATGTTTGCGTCTCTCTGTGTTTAGTGTCTCATCATCGGTGCGGGGCCATGTGGCTTGCGTACAGCCATCGAGTTGGCTTTCCTGGGGGCCAAAGTTGTGCTTCTGGAGAAGAGAGATGCCTTCTCCAGGAACAATGTGCTGCACCTCTGGCCCTTCACCATCCAGGACCTCAGGGGCCTCGGGGCCAAGAAGTTCTACGGGAAGTTCTGTGCTGGTGCTATCGATCATATCAGTGAGTAGATGAAGTGGCTCATTGTATTGCAAGCATATCAGAAGATGCATTTTTAGGTCTTACTATTCTGATGTTGTCCTCAGGTATTCGTCAGCTTCAGCTAATGCTGCTCAAAGTGGCTCTCCTGGTGGGCATCGAGATCCATGTCAACGTAGAGTTCAAGGGTCTCATTGAGCCCCCAGAAGACCAAGAGAGTGAAAGTAAGTGAATAAAGCTGCTGCCAGACAATCCCAAAAAAATGAATGGAGAGAGAACATGTTTTGTCATATTTGTCAAAGGCTCTAAGCCTCGCTTTGTTGATGCATTTCTCTTTCATTACACATGTTGTGTTGTCTTAGGGATAGGCTGGAGGGCTGAGGTCCACCCCAGGACACACCCTGTCAGCGAGCTGGAGTTTGATGTCATCATTGGAGCAGACGGAAGGAGAAACACGCTACCAGGCAAGTTTGCATGTCCAGACTGGGAGAGCTGCGCGAGCAATGCAATTTTTTCCCCCCTTGACTAAACAAGGCAAAGCACAAACAGTATTATTTGTTTTCTTAAGCGGACTTGGAAGTCAGTCAGAGTGATTATGATCTCACGAGTGTACAGCTGCGGTTGGGCGCCTGACCTCACTCCGTTCCTCGTGTATGAATGAGCATTTGTGCACATCTGTGCGTGTGTTTGTTTGTGTCTGGCTGCTACATTCAACTTCAGAGAGTGTTTGCTCTCTTGGCAGAGCAGAATAGGAATTGTTGAATTGGCTGCCTGTTTCCTTTATGAATGTTGGGGCCTCACACACTGCCACACTGGCAAAGGGATCCCCTGTGGAGTAGAGTACCGTGACCTCTCTCTGTACTACTGACTGCTGCATCAGTGGAGGGAAGCTGCAGGCTCCCTCCTGAGATAGCCAATAACCATGAACCATACTCACAGTTTGCAAAACTAGGAAGCTGTTTGTCATGATACAGAACATCTGGTTGTGTTTACAGTGCGTCTTTAAAGGGTTTGATACGTTGTAAAAGCAAATACATGTTAGCAAATTGAACTGGTTTTGTCATTTGAGTGTTTACTGGCGTGACCTTAAGGCCTTGTCTGTCTCCTCATCTCTTTTTTTTACTTGTGTTTGCAGGGTTTCGGCGTAAGGAGTTCCGAGGCAAGCTTGCCATTGCCATCACTGCTAACTTCATCAACAGGAACACAACAGCGGAGGCAAAGGTGGAAGAAATCAGCGGTGTGGCCTTCATCTTCAATCAGAAGTTCTTTCAAGACCTCAGAGAAGCAACAGGTCTGTCAGAACTCCCGATTTTAGGCTCTTTATTTGAATGTAATTGTACAATAAAAGACATTAAGATACAGCGCGAAGCATACAAATTGTTAAGTATTTTTTTGGGTATTGGTAATTGTAAGAGCTCAAGCCACTTCCTGCCAAAACATTAAGGTAAATAGGACAGATAATTTGTCCTTTGATCACAGCTCTGAATTTTGTCAGCTCACCCAATTAAAATACTTAAGTTTGATGCCAGGCATGCCACAGTTTATCGCTGACAGGACAATGTCCCCGCCGCTTTGCTTGTGTGCTCTCAGTCGCGTAATTGCCGCTCTCAAACGATGACAAGACGGTTAGCTACGGCAATAAGGAAGGCGATTGTGTTTCGCGTCTAACAATGCGTCTTTCTGTTGGTCTGCTTTAGGTATTGACCTGGAAAACATCGTCTACTACAAGGATGACACGCATTACTTTGTGATGACTGCCAAAAAACAGAGCCTGCTGGAGAAAGGAGTCATTCTGCATGTGAGTGATCAAAGCCTGGAGTCCGGTGTGGTGTGTGTGTGTGCTGGAGAGGCAATTGTTGAATCTCATTCTGTCTCTCTGTAGCAGACGTAAAGACTGACGAAATCATAAGCCTGTCTCTTGTTTTTTTTTTTGTCTTAGTCTCTTTAATTCTGTCAGTCTTTCATTTTCTCTGTGATTTTGCCCGGTGTTTGTCTAACGGTGTAACCAAGCCAACAGTGTTCAGGAACAAACTCAAGCACTCGCTGAGTATTTGTGTCCTCACTGTATTCGGTAGTTTCCTTTCCCTGGCCACTTTCCACAGGAAACCGGAATGGGCCTTTTTGCATGTCTGTCTTCATGCAGAGACATAACTGAAGGTGTGCTACGGTTGCGTGGTTGCTTTTAGATTCTAAATGCCTTAGATGTTTCTGAAATGAGTGTTGTTGCAGATGCAGTCCTCAATCTGCAGCCAGTTTAAGCTGTCTTGTGTACGCGACAATTCCTCATATTTTGTCTGTCTCTCTGCATGTATGCGCAGGTCCGTGTGTATTTTCATGGTTAGCTAATGACATTAATGAGGTTTTGGTGTACACACTGAGTCTCAAAGCCGGAGGGGAATTGGATTATGTAGGCATAATTTACTGGTATTGAAACTTCTGGAAGTTCCCCTTTAATTCAATTTCCTAGACGCATCCTTTTATAGCAGTGAAAAATGACTTTGCTTGCCCTTTTTCCGAAAAGGACAGAGGAAGGGTGGGCAGAACGGAGGCCAGTCAGTGCAGTTCAAGGCAGACCTGCGGCTCAGAAAACAGCCCTTGTTCATATCTTCCACTACCCTGCCCTTCCCCTCAGCCACCGTGGTTACCACCAGCTTAGCATTGGGCAACCGGGGAGCTTGAAGATGGAAGAATGTACCTCCCACCGCCCTCTATGAAAACATGTCACTTTGAAAGCACGCAGTGATTTGATGCTACATGTTAGAGAGACTTGTGAGCAGCACAGTGCAATGCAAACTTGAATACAATGCCATTTTTTTTTTGCCAAATTCCATATATATTTGTCACAAAAAAAATTCACAGTGTTTTTTGTGCCACTTTTTCTGTGTACCTCTGAACTCCAAGCACTTTCTGGGTGTTTTTTTTCCTTTCCTGTCACATTTTTACTCACTGTTGGCTCATTTTTCACTGCAATGTGAAGTCCTGCACCTCTATGGAAACTGCACAGTTATGGCTAGAAGTAGAGAGAACTTAAAATGTCTTTTGAGCAGCATGATACAGGCATATTATTATTATTATTATTTTCTATGCTTGTCCCTTATCTACTCTATGGATACACAGCCAGCAGGTCTTTCCAGCTCAACCAAAAAGTCCCTGAATTTTTGTCACGTGACTGTTGGTCGCAGCTGAGTCACTCATGACTTCCTGGTTGCGCCAAGATGTACAGAATTAGTTGTTTTTAGCAGAATCTGGTTAGAGCAAAGAGTTTATTGTTGGCAGTTTTTTTTAAAAATCAGAAATGTAGCATGAAGTGAATTTGAAAAAAGCTGAATTTCTTCGATTGCTTATCATTTTTTTACTGAATCAGTGGTTAGCAGCGTCGCCTCACACTTAGAAGATCCCCGGTTCGCATCCCGGTTAGGACGCCTGGGATCTTTCTGTGTGGAGTTTGCATGCTCTCCCTGTGCTTCTTCCTCCTACAGTCCAAAAACATGTTGATTATTCTAAATTGTCCGTAGGTGTGAATGAGAGTGTGCTTGGTTGCTTGTCTCTGTGTAGCCCTGTGATAGGCTGGCGGCCCGTCTAGGGTGTCACCTGCCCTCGCCTGAGTCGGCTGGGATATGCTCCAGACCCCCCACGACCCTACAGAGGATTAAGTGGTGTATAGATGATGGATGGATGAATCAGTGCAAACGATATGTTGCACTGTATTGCATTACCAGATAATGACCTGCCCATTAGTTTAGCTGACAAACTTTAAAAAATAGATTCTAACTTAAATGTTCTTACCATAAACCTGATGAGTAGCCATAGTATAAGAGTAATAAAAGTCTTCTAAGTGTCCTGACATAGAAAAAAATGGACTTGGCTGCACCTTCTCTCTTGTTTATGTGCGTCTGTCAGGAGTGTTATGTCTCATTATTTATATATGCACGTCTTTAACTTTCTGTCACACTTGCCAATGTGTTAAATTTGAAAACTGTTGTGCAAAAGAAGTTGTAACTGTGTCATCACATTTCTCTCGACAACCCTGCTTTCTTTATTTTGTGTATGAATGCCATTTTTTTTAACCCCATCTCCCCCGTTTCTCCTGCAGGACTATGCAGACACGGAGCTTCTGCTGTCCAGAGCCAACGTAGACCAGGCTGCCTTGCTGTCTTACGCTCGTGAGGCTGCGGATTTCTCCACCAACCACCAGCTGCCCACGCTGGACTTCGCCATCAACCACTACGGCCAGCCCGATGTAGCCATGTTCGACTTCACCTGCATGTACGCCTCAGAGAACGCCGCCATAGTGCGCCAACGCAACGGCCACAAGCTGCTGGTGGCGCTGGTGGGCGACAGCCTGTTGGAGGTGAGGGAGACGGGAGAAGATGTTAAAAGAATTTCAAAATTCAAAATGTTCTTATTTAGGGGGATGTGTCGATAGGAATGGAACATATTTTCATGATTGTGTTTTCAATAGTTTAGTAGTAGTGGTGATGGTGATGGTGATGATAACTTTATTTATGCAGCGCCTTTTAAAAGAAGAAGGCCATTGAATAACAAAAGGCCGGTCAATCCAAACAGAAAGAGAAAGACCAGAGAGGCAAGAGAGGAGAAATAGACTTAAACATGGCAACATTTTTTTAATGTGAATCAATACAACAACACAAGAATAAAATAATAAAAGAACTACTCAAGTAAGGTACAAAACAAGTGGGGAAAAAAAGAAAATGGAAGGTAAAACAATGAACACAAGGCTAATAATACTATTAATAGTAAATAAGTAAAATAAGTACGGAAATAAATAAAGGATAAAATAAAATTAATGAACAATATTAAAAATGGAATAGTTTAAAATCGCTTGAACATAAAAATTATTGTGTTTTCGTTACCTTATATTGAGCCCTTTACATGTATGGAGAACCCAGAACAGACAGAACAAATGCTGATTCATGTTCTTACAGACCACAATAACAGATTCTCTCGAGGCGAGGGGTTTTCAGTTGGTTGCAATCTGCAACTCTACCTGCTGAATGTCGCCAAATCCTTCACCCTGCTCCTTTAAATCTTGTCTCAAAGTTGTGCTGCTTTTTATTTATTTATTTTTTAAACCTCTGGCTCTTCTGTGGCCATATTTGGTTAATGAATGTGCTGTCGTCTCCAGCCCTTCTGGCCGATGGGCACTGGCATTGCACGAGGTTTCCTGGCAGCCATGGACTCCGGGTGGATGGTGAAGAGCTGGGCCCAGGGAAAAACCCCTCTTGAGGTGCTGGCTGAGAGGTGAGGATGTGGAAACACTGATGCACACACATCAAGACTCGTTCGCACTCGCATGCTTGTGCACAGGCAGTCGCGCACGTACATATCCTCTCTCTTCAAACACCCTTTTATCTGTAAGTGCTTTTCTAGGAAACGTGCCTGTGTATATGATTTCAAGCATCAGTCCCACCTCAGTTAGTACTAATGGGATAAGAGGCTTTCATAAGGTCTGGATGGAATGTGACTTCACAGCTCTGTAGTAACTCTGTGCCCTTTGGTAATAACGTTAATTTGATTCATTAATGTATTAATACAGCGTCCTGCTATACTTTCTCTTCCTGTTACCTCAATTAGACACTGCCTATTTAGTATATGGAAAGATAATAACATTTTTCCCTCTGTGCTTTAGGGAGAGCATATACCGTCTTCTGCCTCAGACCACACCGGAAAATGTCAGTAAGAACTTCAGTCACTACAGTGTGGATCCGACCACACGCTACCCCAACATTAGCCTTAACTTCCTCAAGCCCAGCCAGGTAAGCCAAGAAGCATTTTTTATTGTTCAAATCAGAATTATAATTGTCAGTTAAGCTCTTCGTTACTGTTTAAGTTTATGCTTCCGTATTTTACTCGACGTGTCACCAGTTTTGTGCATGTAGTACTATATACACCGATCAGCCACAGCATTATGACCACTGACAGGTGAAGTGAATAACATTGGTCATATTGGTACTATGTGCTGTTCTGCTGGAAAACTTGGATTTCGGCATTCGTGTTGATGAGACTTAGACACCCAAATAAACATTGTCCCACAACAAGCACACTTCCTCATGCAAATGGTAATCCCAAATGTCACTGGCCTACCCTTGCAGGAAAATGCACCCCACAACATGGTAAAAACATCAAACAATCAGGAACATGTTGAGGACAATGACAATGGCTCAACATGTTGATTTGACCTACAAACTTCCTACACCCTATTCTGATCAAGCATCAACAGGATGCAGTGAAACAGGTTTGATTAACAGAGGCCCCACTGCACAAGCCAGAGCACTCAAAGGATCCAGTGCCAACGTTGTGGTTCCAGACCCCATAGGACACCCTGAGAGGTCCTCTTGTCCATGCCCAATGGTTCAGAGCATTTTGAGCACATAAGGGGATCAACACAATATTAGGCAGGTGGTCATAATGTTATGCCTGATCGGTGTATTTCCAATCTAATAATCTTAATATTGCAGGTGCGGCACCTCTTCGACACAGGCGAGTGCAGGGAAATCCGCATTGAAATCGAGAATGTGATCAACTCGTCGACACCCAAGTTGGCAAGAAATGGTTTGTATCTTTTCTGCTTGATCTACAAGAAGAGACTGTTTTACTAGTGCAAAAAGACATTCCTCAATGTGCTTATTGATGAGTGTGCGATTTGCTGCAATCACTGTTGCTGAAATGTAATAATCCACTATTTTCACTCTAGACAATTGCCTGCTTGACAAGCAGTTGCAAGGTAACACGAAGTCCGAATGCATGGTGTTGCTTTTTCAGGGATTCCTAATAGTTTTAATGGTTTTGAAGCCTACCTGCTGAGTGAATAATATACAAGGAATAGCGGAATGATGACATTTCCTTTGCGTGTACTAACTCATTTGAACTCCCTGGTTGTATTCAACATTTTAAAATCACCTCTAGCTGTTTTAAAGGTTTCCTGTGAGTTCTGCATCTTTTCCTAACCTCTCATTTGCATCCTTTCCTCCTCACATCTGTAAAATTTTCACATCTCACGGTTTATAATATGTCCTCATTGGCTGGTTATAACCGGTACTAACGTGGATTATGAGGTCATGGATGACAAAACTTTACGATCCCGTGCTCAAGGCCATGAGATTGCCCAGCAAGACACATGTAACGCAGCCCAGAAATGGTTCATATTACTTTCCACATTTAATCTAGATTCCGGTCGACCTCCGTCTTTAACATCAAGCCTTTAATTTTCTCTTTTCCACGCCAGAATCCATAGCTCGATCCAGCAAACTGCTCAACTGGTGCCAGAGGCAAACGGAGGGATACAGGAATGTTAACGTAACGGACCTCACCATGTCCTGGAAGAGCGGCCTGGCCTTGTGCGCCCTCATTCACCGATACAGACCGGATCTAATGTGAGTGTAATGCAAAAAAAACACAGAGATTAGCACAGAACGAATGAATACAGATGGCGAATTTGCTTTGTAGCTTGTAGGCTTGTGCAAACTCTGCCGAGTTTATGCCGCTGCGGTTGGAGCGAGAGGGTTAAAGCTGCTGCGGTGCCGAGAATGACTGGCCCTGCTGTGTTTATGTGTTTGTTGGTTGCAAATGATGTTTATTGTCTGGTTGGGACCTTGGTTTTGGACTGTATATCATTGAAATGAGGTGACAGCTACCAGTCATAATAGCCCCTTGGGTCTCTTATAGGAGCCTTCCTCTTATACCCCCACCCTCTCCTCCTACACACACCATCACACACAGTCACACCACACACACAGACATATAAACACTCTCCTCACCCTCACGCACTCTATAAACAACACAGTCTCCATCCGCAATGCCTAATGTAGTTTGTTACCCTCGGGAGGCAGTATGGCAATTAACATTATAAGCTATTAGTATCTGTGTCCTGCCTGACCTTTTCCAAGTAGCAGCAGTTGTTGTGCTCTGCTGCCTCTGATAGGCCAGATTATGGGAGGAAGGAGGGAGGCAGAGTGATGACTGGGGGGGGGGCACCTCAGGAATAACCGCACTCACGTGTAAGCATGTGCAAGATGGATGTTAAGAGGGATTGAGTGAATGTTTTAATGCTAATAGCTCTGGATAGACTGTGCAGTTACGGTGTATTGATGATCCTGTTAATGGCATTTTCAGCTGCGGTGTAATGACATTTACAGTAATGCTTTCCACGGTATGTACAGTAGCCTCCTGTGCAAAAATGCTACATGGTTGGTGTTTATGGTAACGCTGACTCATTGCTTTCACGACATCCAAAGCTGCTGCATATTTGGAAAATGTATTTTTGTTCCCTCAATTAAAAACTTGCTGGCGCGTCACAAAAGCGACACAGATATTTAATACATTCTTGTTGCTTTTGTAATCAGGAATCATCATTGTGAAAACAAAATTCACATCCCCAGTTAAGATACTGACTGCATTTAAAAAAAAAACTGAGCTTACATAAAAATCTATAGACATTTGTCTCCAGACTCTGTTATTTCCTTCTGCTCTTTAGAACTTCTTGCTTGTGTCTTATAGCCCTCAACATTCACTACTGTCTTGGTTCACTCTCACCTTTACATAGTGCTGTTTCCAGCCATATAAGCCAATAAAAGCTGACAGACAAAAGTTACAGACCAGCTGCTGGAGAACATATTGAAACATTTTTTCTCAGGAGAAAAGTCAATGTTAGACCGAAAGAAACAAAGCCCTAAACACATGATAATGGTGCTGCATGTACCTGTAAGCATATCTGCCACATAGCTGCTGTTGTTTAGAATTCTGGGATGTAAAATTGACTCAATATGACAATGCAGCATAGAAGAATGAATTAATCTTTATTGTTGTTACACATTATGTCAGGCTTTGTACTCAGTGTGCAACTAAAAACATTTAAAAAACACACAACAGATAAGCTGCTAAATCAGCGTACATATAAAACTTGATAAAAAAAAGATGAAAGCAGCAGCAGCAGTGGAAAAGTAGCATTGCAAATTATAAATGTAGATAAATAATAGCAGCACCAGAGTTTGAGCAGCAGTCTGAGTGCATGCAGTAAATGGTTAATGCTATTTGATATTTATATATAAGTTGCAATACAGTCATGAAGGCCAAGTGCCTATATATGTATGTATATGTATATATATGTCACTGTTGGTGTATGGCAGTTAATGGAGAATGCTATTACAAAAGGCCCTACATTTTTCATTTTCATCTTTTAAAACACATGTAGCATATATAATATCGTATTATTTCATCTGTCAGATTGCAAAAGATCAAAACAAAAGAATTACAAAGTCATTTCATGTCAAAAATCTGCTAAATTATGTAGTGCATAGCCTGTATGTGTGATACATTTACAGGAACAGCAGAGATTAAGATTACTGACATGAATGGGTAAACTTTTCCTCATTTGTCTGTTATTCTTGGCTTTGCAGTCGCTGCTCCTGACCTGTTCCAACTCACTCTCACTTTGCTTGTGGTCTCTGTTTTTCCCCTTTCTTTCTGTTCTCAGTGACTTCGACTCTCTGGATGAACGAGACCAGGAGAAGAACAATCAGTTGGGTTTCGACGTGGCAGAGAGGGAGTTTGGGATCTCGCCATGCATGACTGGCAAGGAGATGTCTTCTGTAGTGGAGCCAGACAAACTCTCGATGGTCATGTACCTCAGTCAGTTCTATGAGATGTTTAAGGACACAGTGCCACCTGGAGGTGAGAGATGGTGATGGTTTTGGGAGGTATCTGGGTGTCCTTTTCTGACAGATACTGTTAAAATATACTTATTTATAATCCTGAGAGGATTTTAAACTGCTGTTGTCTGTTGATAATTTTCCTCTTTTTCGGTGTCTGTTCAGACAACCACAACTTGAGTCCGGAGGACAAGGCTGCACTGATAGCCAGCACCAAGTCTCCCATCTCTTTCCTCAGCAAGCTGGGTCAGAGCATCGCAATCTCCAGGAAACGAAACCCCAAGGTCAGTAACTCTCCTACATAAAACATGAATAACCAGCAGTTCATCATGTCATTGTTGTGCAAGCAGACAAAATAACTCATGACATGTCATCAAAAGGACAAAAAGGAGAAGGATGTTGATGGTTTGGGGAAGAGAAGGAAAACCAGCCAGTCTGAAGATGTGAGTAGTCTCAGATGTTGAGCTTGTGATTATTGTTTGAGCAGTCTTCCCAGCCAGAACAAACTAATTAATTCCTCTAGACTGACAGCAAGTGGCAAACGAATCTTGGCTGTTTTCGCTGCTTCCTCACAGGAGGAGGTTTCCAGATCCGTTCGTGACGACAGGCCGTCCGTCCCCGCTATCCTGACGGAGAGAAAGATGGAATCTGCTGCTGTGGGGAACAACAACAAAGTGAAGGTCATGGCTACCCAGCTGCTCGCCAAGTTTGAGGAGAACGCTCCCGCCCAGCCTACAGGACTTAAAAGACAGGTGTGGAGGAAGTTGCATGGTTCATTTTGTAGTTTGACAGCTCGGTGTGATGGAAATCAAGCAGCAAGAAGAAGTTACTGAGACTTTGTGGATGTTATAGGAGTTATGGTTGTTTTTGCACGCTCATTGTTGTTTGTTTCTCCTTACAGTTAATATTTTGATGAACATGCAGTTATGCTGTGTGACAGGGCCCCTAGTCTCATGATGTATGAGCTGTAGGCCACTGCATTAATGAGCTGAGGTCCAGAATGTTAATATTGCTCAGGCTGGGTATTGTCCTGGGTCACGTAGGCGGCCTCACAGTGCTGACTGGGCTCGGAGGGCTCGAGTGAACTGGTTCGCAGAGCTTTGGCTTGCTGGATACTGGGGACTGACAGCCCAGTGGGAGGGAGGAGTGGGCTATTGAAACACTAGACAGTATTGCTGACAGAGAGAAAGACAACTCCCAACTGTTTGTGAAAATCTGTTTTAACCCTCTGATCCCCGAAACCCACTGGCCGAATCAATAGGCATGTTGAATTTACAAAATTGCAACAACAAAAACAGAGAGAATTGTTTGCACTGTTCGTTTAGTGAATTATATGTGACATGCTGTATGGTTGATGAACTTAACCAAACCTAAGCTTGAAATCGTAATATTTCATCAAATTTATGTATTTCTACGTGTATGATTTAAAAATTGTCAAAAATAACATATTTGCTCTAACTAGATTCTGTAAAAAATAAAAAAATTGCTGCTCCTTTGCGCAACCATGGAGCCATTAGTCACACAGCTGTGACCAACAGTCAGTTGACAAAAATTCAGGGACTGCTTGGTTGACCTAGGATGAATTGCAGGCTGTGTATACACAGAGTAAATGAGACACACGTATGGAAAAACATTAAAAATGTAAGTATTATGATATCTATATGTACGGAGAGTTACATTTTTTTCGGTATTAGTAAAATCTAAAAAAATGTTTTACGTGATGATTCCAAGTTTTTCCAGTTTTTATAAAGTGAGTGATCAAAGAAATTCAAGGTCTGTTTTTCTTATTTAGGATTTATGGAATTATAACTGTATTGTGCCGTACAAAAGACCTTTTTGAGTTCCCTGTACTTCTGGTACAGGACTTTGTATTGTAGTGAAAATGAGCCAACAGTGAGTGAAAATGTGACCGGAGCCAACAAAAAGCCCAAAAGCTTCCTGGGGTTCAGAGGGTTAAATGTCCTGGAAAAGCTGCCTATGATTTGTGTATCGCTTTAACTGCTAGAAGTCTATGAAAATGGCTGATTAGGTTCAGACAGAAGCCTTAAATGAGAGTAATATATGAAGGTTTGTGAACCAGGCTGGGTAATTTAACAGACATTTTATGCTCGCAGTGTGTGCATTTTCCTCTGTTTCCATCTATTGATATACATTCTGCATGACCTTTACTGTGCAATACATGATTTCATTATGCATGATCCTCTTATGACACCTTGTCATTTCCTATTTAGGTTTTGAATGCATATTTTCCGACCGCTGTGACTCTGCACGTCTGTGATTCACTTCCTTCTTTCTGTTATTCTCTCCTTGGCCTCACCTCCTCATCATGGACCATTTCATGATGCCTTGCATGGTTATTCTGGCCCTCTCACTGGCCACTGTCACTCGTCTTTATGCGACAACAAAAGGGGGAGTCTCTGCCCAATCTGGATCGCCTTTTGCCCCTTACCCCACCACAAACCCCTGTGAATGAGCCAGTGCGCCTGGCACCTGTCCCAGCCTGGAGAAAGGTAAACCTTATCCCCTTAGAGAGACTAACAACTAGACTGATCATCTAACCATATGTCCCCCGTGTTGTGTCATTGTGGGGAAAGCTGCTTTGTGTTGACCTATTCTAGTCTGAGTCCCCATTCTCTCTCTGTGGACAGACTGTAGATCTGTTGTGTGAGATCTGAAGGAATTAACTCAGTAGCTCAGGTATAAAACCGTGTGACTGTTTAACAATCGATCAAATTGCTGTGAAGCTTTGTGTGTGTGTGTGTGTGTGTCTATGTGTGAGAGAGATAGAAGAGTAGAGTCATGGTCTCCTCCTTGATTCCCCTGTTTTCTGGTTCAGAGGCGCACACAACAGCAGGAGCAGCTGAGCATTCGCTACAAAGAAATGATCAAGTGTCAGACACTGCCCAACAGAGGGGAACAGGTATGGTTAGTTATACCGGCCCTGGTAGTTCTCCAACTCCTCCAACCCTTTTTTTACATCCCACTAAGTCCAGGGTGACCCCCGGTGCAGATGGAAGTGGACTGGTATTCCCATTTAGAAGCAACTGACTTAAGGCCTCATACAAATAAATCACTTTAAATGTTAAGTAGAGGTTTAATTCTTCACAACTCCAACCAGACACTATAGAAAGTAGTTTTCCCAAACTGTTTAGCTGGGAATTGCTTATTTTGTGCACAAAAGCAGGAACAAAAAAGCAAAAAGAACACAAACAAGGCCTGGACTAGCAGCATTCATGTTGTGATCTCTTTCAAGATGAAGAGCAAGACCTGCCATATTCTTCCATATTAAAATTTTAATAGAGAAGATCAGTGGCAACTCACAAAATTTAGGCTTGTGCTTCAGGTGTTGTCAGGTTTCTTTAGATTTGTGCAGCGGCATTACCAAGTTAAAGTAGCTGCCACTGCCAGTGTATTTACACAGTTAGAATAATGTACGTAAGTGTGATTATATGTTGCTCATGCTGTTGTTTTCCGTGGTCTCGTCATGAGCGATTCACTTTTGTCACACTCATGTGGATGTTGTCTCCATCATGATAGCTCTGTCCCAGTCTTGGCTGCGTTTTTTCATCCATCTGTCCCTTGTCCTTCCCAGTGACGCCAATCAAATACTGTTTCTCTCATCTGTCATTGCTGGCAGTAACATGGATAAACCAAATCTGCCACACAACGCTGGTGTTTGATAAAATTAAGTGAAAGTGGGCCATCATTTTCCAAAACACCTCCAAGTTAGGCTGAGTTTTGCAGGAATGTTGGATTAAATTGCGAGTTTGTGTTGCAAACATCGCAGGTGACTGCAGAAACAGCATGCAGTAACCAGGATGCTAGTTTCTGATTTCTTTCTTTGCTCCATGTAAGTTTCACATCCTAAATATGATCTAAACTGGGATAAGCCTGCTTGTTCCCTGCTTTACTACAGCAGAGTTGGCTCCGCTTTCCTCCTCCTGACGCTTAGAAAGTTGTCTTTTTCGTCCTGACACCAGATTAGCCATTCGCATCGCACACATTGATTTAAAGCCTCAAACTCTCCTGTTTGAAGGGATTTAATTCTGCTGCTGTTTTTGAATTTAATCTCAATGCACACGAAGCCCCCAGCTGCTGAATACATTAGCCGGAAGTCGATTGGGGAAATAATCGTGATAATCCTCAGTACTTTGCTGTACAAAGTGTTTAGGATAGAGTTTAGTGAGCCACTCTTAAACTCAGCGGTAAATCTTGTACAGTAGCTGTACTTATTGAATTTTCCCAGTTTCTCTGTGGTTAAATGCACGTTTTAATTACTGCTGTAGGAGAATATTTCTACACTGGAGTGACATCCATAGAGGCATCTATTTATAAAGTGGCTTATTTTCCCATATACACATTGGGCGGCCTGTTTATTTTTGGATGTGTGTATGGAAAAGTGTGTGTCAGGCTTTCCTTAGGGTGGTTGTAGTGTAAGTAAACCTAACCAAGTGAAGTGGGACACCATACTAATTCTATTAATGCAATAGAATGCTAGATTTGTGTTGAGTGTATCCCCAAGATCTGGCATAGTATCCCCCTCTCAGTTTTTGTAAATCCTTAGAATATGCTGTGTTGTGAGTTACAATAAGTCTGAATCATATTTACTTTTCGTCATCGTTTCATCATTTTTTTCCACCATCATCTCCTGCTGAATCTGCTGTTCCTGTCCCTCATCTCTCAAGGCCAGAAGTGGCGCAGACCAACTGTCCAGCTCGGGCTCTCGGAGCTGCCCAAAGAAAACCATTCTGCTCCCTTCTTCCTCCTCCACTTCCTCGCTCTCTCTCCACTCAGAGGTGACGCACAGTCTGCTGTCTCTGTCTGTGTTGTGTCCGTCTATCTCCAGCCACAGATCCATGACAGACCCACTTACCCCCCCCCCTGCTAGCCTACTCCCCCTCTGTCAACTCTCTTCCCCCACTCATTACGTCTGCTGTACCTCAGATTTGGCCTCCGTAGTGTAAATGAGGACAAAATGCTGTTAGTCCCCAAGTGAACTTCCTCGAGGTCTTGTTTACTTCCCAGTGAGTGGGTGCAGTGTATGTCATTATCAGAGGAGCAGCCTGTTTTCATGCTGACGGGTTTGTTGTCGGGGTTGTGATGGCTTGCGAGTAAAATACAGACTTGGGGGTCCCTCGGGTGGTTTCAGCTCATTGTCAGGCGCTGTCAGAGGTTCTGCAAACAAGCTTTTCTCTTAAATGAGAGTCAGGGTGTTAATGCAGTGTGTGTTTCTGCCTTCAAGCGTGTACGTAAAAGTCCGGATGAAGAGGAACTTGAATACTACGAAAGGCCTCTGACGCACGGGGTAGAGTACATGAGTGATTGCAAGATTATGGTTGGAATACGAAACAAATCATGCATTTCCCTAAATTAAAATATCATCTTAAAAGTGTCAGCTTTACACAAAACACCAAGTCTCAACAGAGCTCCCCTTGGCAGGAGTGGATGCCACTGCAACTAACTGACCCAGGACCCATTCGCATACCTGGTATACAGGAGCGGGCTGAACGCCTGATCTCCAGGTTCAAGGGCAAATCTGACAAGCCTCCGAAGGTGATCAGCATGCATGGACATTTTGCAAGAATATGGCTTCTGGTGTCGTACCATTTGTTGCGCCTATTCCTTAACCTACACCGATCAGCAACAACATTATGACCACTGACAGGTGATGTGAACAATGTTGATCATATTGGCGCTATGTAGTGTTCTGCTGGAAAACCTTGAATTCTGGCATCTGTGTTGATGAGACTTAGACACCCAAATAAACATTGTCCCACAACAAGCACTTTCCCCTTATGAAAATGGAAATCCCAAATGTCACTGGCCTACCCCCACAGGAAAATGCACCCCACCACATGGAAAAAACATCAAACAATCAGGAACATGTTGAGGAACATGACAATGACCCAACATGTTGATTTGACCTACAAACTTCCTACACCCCATTGTGATCAAGCATCAACAGGATGCAGTGGAACAAGTTTGATTGACAGAGGCCCCACTGCACAAACCAGAGCACCCAAAGGATCCACTGCCAACATCCTGGTTCCAGACCCCATAGGACACCCTGAGAGGTCCTCTTGTCCATGCCAATTGGTTCAGAGCATTTTTGAGCACATAAGGGGGACCAACGCAACATTAGGCAGGTGGTCATAATGTTATGCCTGATCGGTGTACATGTAAAAATTGTTGTATGTGTCCAATTCTTTCAAGTCTAATCCCCCCCCTTTCAACCATTCCTCTCCCTTCTCGAAGCCTAAGAAAAAGCCGTCCCATTTCTTTTTAGAGCAGTGGCACTTGTCCCGAGGCCTGGATGTCAGTCCTGGTTCACCGCTATCCTCTCGTGACGCCGCCACAAAGGTTCGGTTTTTGGTGCCGTGGACTGAGACTCACCCTTTGTTATGCTGAAAATAACCTCCAAAGGAAGTTTTTGCTACTAAAAACACAACATTATTCAAAGGTTCCCTTGAGTTTTTCCCATTTTATGTTTATTTATCTGAATGTTTTTTTGTGTTTTTTTTTTTGTTATGTATCCACGCTGGATCCACCCTTACTAACTGCAGGGCATCGCTTTCATAGTCTACTCACTCAAGCTTGCATTGCTGCTGTAAATTAAAGGCTGTCAGATGCAGCTTTTGAAAACAATGGCCGACTTTACCGCAATGAAAAGACAGATTGTTTTTGGAGGCTGCTAAAAATGCAGAGTATAATCTCCGCTTTCCTCTTCGGTGATTGAGTCGTCTGTTTCTCCGTAGGAGTCAACGAGGCCTCTGGAATCTGAAGGCCAGATGCCCTTATACGTGCTTAGTATTCAGGAGAGGGCCGAGCAACTTGCTTCTCAATTTGAGGGCAAGCCAGCCAGGCCACAGGTGAAACTTCCCCATTAACACAGACAGCTGATTATCAGTCTAAATATTCATGCATGATGATTAAGAACAGTTTTTTGGTGAACTTTGGCCTTTTAAGAGTAACACAACAAACTAATCAATGTAACCCCAGAGTCAAAGAGGAAAGTCTTAACAAATGCTCTACTGGTAGATGTTTATATTGCATGATTAGGTTGAGTAATTTGCATTCACCTTTTGCAACAACTCTCCTCTCTCCCTGTTTTTGTGGAGCCTAAGAAAAAGCCCTCAAGCTTTTTTATGGAACAGTGGCACCAGGCCCGAGCCCAGAGTCCCCCCGATTCTCCCCCCTCCACCTCTGACACCTTGAGACAGGTAGTCGTTTCAGTGCCTGGAAGGAATGGAGTGTGGTGATGCTGCATTTGTAAAAAAAAAATGAACAAACTAATTTGCAGCCTGTTATCTGTGGTTGCTGTGATTAATATTTGGGTGAGTGATCCGTCTCTGTTTGAACAGATATTAAAGTATTAAGCTGGAACGTGTTTTAACTCAGTTTAAATTCCCACAATTATTTTGCTCTAGTGGTGTTTTGGATTGGAAATTGTCATCTTGTCTAATTCCCATGTTGACAAGCATGGCTCCGACTGTGGCTAAGTTAAATTTTACCAACGCAGTGGGACCGCTGCTCTGCAAATTTGTTCAAATCTCCTCCGCAGTAATAGTTTTCATGGCTTAGGTTTGCCTCATGCTACTGCTGACCTCAATTCTTCCCCAGTAGAGGATAAAATGGCTGTTTTTTTGGTGGTTTAATAGATTGAAAATCTAATCCCAGTGTAGATTAATTCAGGATTTAAGCAAAAGATGGTTTCATATGACGAATGCTTAGTGAATGCCGGCGCTGGCAAACCGGTTTTGCTGCATTTTCCATATTTGTTGTTTAATAAGTAATCCGGTGCAGTATGGGTGTTTCAGTGTGTGCATGGGAATGAAAAATGCATGACTGCTTTACACGAGTGTGGAAGCACGTGTTGTAGCCTCGCTGAACAGTTTCTATCACACAGGTTGTCTAAACACTGGGATAGTTAATCTCTTTTTCTGATGCCCCGAATCCAATAATGCTCTGTGTTGGCAAATAAATGCACCGTGGAACTTAGTAGATAACTTGTTTGACTGAAGGCAGAAGTTATTTTATCAGCTTTGGGGCTGTTTTTATGAGCCGTGTTTGGTTTTTTTAAGTAGTTACGTGGGGAAATGCTTGATCAGTCAAGCAAGGAAACATTGTTTTGTTGTATTTGAACTCCCGATTAGACACCTATTGTTTGCCTGCTGTGTTTAAGCACTTGTTGCTCTTCTCACACACGCCCTTCTTCCTTCTGTTTTTCATGCTCTTTCTTTTTCATCCACAATTTCTGATGTTTGTCCACCTGTCTTTTTTTTTTTTTTATTGTGTCTGAATGCTGTTGATAGCGCTATGTGAGGATGTACACAGGGGGAGTTAGCTCATTGGCTGAGCAGTTAGCCAATCAGCTACAGTCTCAGGAAGATCCCAAGCCCCCACATGTACCTGAAAAGAAGGATTTGGTAAGAACGCTGTCCGTAGGGGGTAGAGGGCACGTGGCTGCACAAATCACAGCGTCACTTGCCAAACTGTGTGTGTTTGTGGTTGATGAAGTGATTTTTTCCTTCACAGTTGAATCCATCTCCCTTTAGCTGCAGAGTGTGTGTTTGCTCAACAACTACCTATAGTTTGGACTACTGTTGTGTTTCTAGACCGTCATCAGTTATCCTTACTCCCACTGATTAATAACCTCTTGACTTTCTGTATTTTGTTATTAGGTTACAAATGACCTCAATAACCGTTGTACGTCTGTAGCCGCCTGGTGTCAGCTTGTGGTTTGAAAATGATTGATGATATTAGACCTCCCCTCGTCTCTCCTCTGCCAAATGTTTCCCTTATTTCATCTGAAGACTGATTCGATTCCGTTCCTTCCTGCAGGGCTCTCTCAGGAAAGAGTTCCCTGTCAACATCGGAGGCAGCGACGTTTGCTTCTTCTGTCGAAAGCGTGTCTATGTGATGGAGAGGCTGAGCGCGGAGGGGAAATTCTTCCATCGCAGCTGCTTCAAGTGCGACTACTGTGGCACGACGCTACGACTGTCCTCTTACGCCTTTGATGTGGAGGATGGTAAGGCTAACATTAAGCAATGATGCCTTTTTAATTGTTTCACCTGTATTACAAGTTGCATGGGAGCTGTAAATCATTATATGCAGACAGAATAAACTGAACTTACTGGACTAATTTTTTACTTTATTGTGAAGTCCTACATCTTTATAGCAACAGCACAACCATGACTAGAAGTAGAGACAGCTCAAACATGTCTTTAGTGTATGTATAGCAAAGATATAATGCCATAAATCATAAAAAAAGAAATGTACTTACTTTGAATATTTATTTAAAAAAATCAAAACTACCTGGAATCAACATGAACAACATTTTTGCAAAGCCCCACAGGTGTTACCAATACAAGGAAAAAAGGTGACTCTACCACTTACCTTTTGATTTGTCTCCATGCTTGTCTCCTGTCTGCGATGTGTGAACACAGCCTGCAGTTCAGCCCAGCTCAGCTGAAAAGTTCCTGAATTTTTAGCTCATGACTGTTGGTCGCAGCTGAGTCACTGAAGGCTTCACAGTTGCACCAAAGAGCACAGAATTTTTAGTTTTTTACGGAATGTGTTTACTGCAAATACTTTATTTTTGACAGATTTTTAAATGAGATTTTTTTAGACTAAAGCGATTTTGGTAAAACACAAGGATTTGAAGCTTAGGTTTGGTGGAGTTTTTCAATGGAACCGCACAGAGATGAGTAGATCAAGGCCTGGAGGAAAGCTGAATCTGTAAAAAATGGTCTCATTGTGTTCATTAAAAAATAAAAGAATAAAAAGATAACATGCCTTTTAAACCCACTGGTTGATTTTGGCTCAACAAAGATGACTCTTCATTTTGATTTCTTGAGTTGTGTACATAAAGAACAAGTGTAAGCTGGAAAAGTATGCACTATTAAGCCACTATCCATAGATTTTGAATATATGCAACGTTGGTGCCCTCTAGTGGTGGCATCTAACCAGCCTCTCACTCCTATTTTCATCTGACTTAATGAACACGGAAACAAATGGCCTAAAATGATTTTCATTATTTCGTCATTTTTGGCAGCTTTGATGATCAGACATGTTTCATTGCATGGGGAATTTCATATGCATTTTTTTTATCCATTTTCATTTAACGCTACAACCACCAGACATTCATTCCAAAATCTCGTGGTATTAAATGTGCAGAATTCAGCCTTGACACCTTATGTGATAGTATATTGCAGTGACCCCAGGGCTGACTGCAGTCTTATGATTCCATATTTTTCCCTCACTGGGAGGTTTCTATTGTGCTCACGGACAGACGGCAGATTGTTCAGTGAGACAGAGTAGGTGTTTCTCAGCCTTGGGACTAAAACCCACTGATGGCCTGAAATGAGGCAGAAAGGAATTTTATTTTAAACACACAGTCTTCTTCTACAGAACAGATACGATCTAATGGACCCGGTCAGGTGAAATGTGCAGTATTTGCACCGTGCTGTGGATATTTATTGAATGTGTTTGTTTATGTGTCTCTTCTGTCCTGCAGGGAAATTTTACTGCAAGCCCCACTACTGTTATCGACTGTCCGGCTATGCTCAGAGGAAGAGGCCTGCTCCCTCCCCTGCTCCAATCACAGCTAAGGTACCTGATTTTAATGAAATCCTGTGGCCAGTAATGAAGAAAATTACTTATTTGACCTTCAAAACCAGCGCATCAGCTAAGATGTGTGAAGGAGAGAACACATGTTCTTTAGGGACCTTATTATTTTATCCTGTCACCATTTGTTCTTGTGCCATGACCTTCTGAGAGCATCTGTGTCTTCCAGCACTTAACAGGTACTTGACACCATTTTTTTCTTTGCTTTTCCAGGAGAACCAGACGCCCCAAACTCCCACGACGACCGTAGATGCCCCCGGACAGGCGGTGGCGGCAGCAGCCCCCTCGGCCGAGCTCCAACCCTCAGGTACCCGATTTTCCTCTCTAGCTGTGATGGCTGCGCCCTGCCGTCTGGCCAAGGGTGTGGGAGTCCCGCTGCGCACCCTCCGCCGCACGCTCTCCTGGACCTGCCACCAGGTGGCACACAACCCCCTAGATTCTCCCTTCCTGTTCACCTACTGCATCTACCTCTTCTGCTGTTTCACCATCAATGTCCTGCTCAACCTCCTCTAGCATGACTCTCTTGTCCTTTCCTTCCCCCCTACTTCTTTTTACTCTTTGCCAAACTAATGTCAGTGGGATTGTATAGATCTAGATTGTACTGACTCACTGAACCTGCAAAGTGTGTGTAAATCTTGTATTTCTTTGTCTTAGTGATCGATTTATTTCTCGAAGATGCAGCATTCTTTCTGTTTTTTTGACTTGTGATTGGCAGAGGCAGTTAAAGCGTCCTCCTGCAGCGTTATTTTTTTGAGTAAAGAGCGAATGCTGCATCTTAAATCTTTTTATTTTTTCTTGGCTTGGACATTAAAGAAGAGCTTTGCAGAATTCCTTTCTGGTCAGCTCTCCAGGCAGCAGTTTTTAACCCTTTTCGTATAACTCCTCTCTACAGCTTTCTATTCTGGTTTTATTGTGAAAAGGTGGCAATAATGTGGCAGCTTCCTTAACTAAAAATAAAAGCTAAAATTCAGCATTTACATTTAGCAATAGATTCATATTTACATATAAGTTAATATGTATGCCTGCCTGTTTTTTTTAATGAAGAGCCAAGCTTTATTCCTTTGTGATTGTAACCTCTAGTGGCCTGTGACTGCTCTCTTTTAGCTCTACCTCCTCCTGTGTGATGTGTTTGGTTTTAATGCCTGCTCTGTGATGTGTTTCTTTCTCTCTCTCTGTAAGCTGTTTTTTTTTTTTTTTGCACCTACAGTGTTCCTCTTACTGAAACTCACCGTACTGTGATCAAGTGCCTGTATCAGTGCTTTTGTGAGCTTTACCTTTCCCCTTCCTATCAGAGCATCTTAAAACTGAGAGCTCTCCTAGTGCTTGAATTAGTGCCTGCGATTTGGTTTCTCTTGTGATTTTTTTTTTCTTTCTTCCACTCCTCTGTCCGACCGTCTCGGCTGCCTTGTCCTCCCGCATCCCTCAACCTCTCACTCCCTCGACAGATCTCTGATAAGGACCACTTGGTGTTTGCTAAATGTAGTGCAATCCTATCTGGAATAAGTGCTTTGCATATTAGCGTTGATTAATAAAATCAAGGATAAGACTGGTACGCTTTACAGGAAATTAATAATTGGAATTTAAGTAAGTAAAGTTTAGGCCTGCTGCATTGTGTGGCAAGAATAGTGCAATAAAATGAGTTAATAATTAAATATTGTAGTAATATTATTAGCATATGTAACTTTAATTATGCTATGATGTAGATTTAAAGGACAAGTTTATCTTTAGATATTAAAACACGTCATTAAATGTGTTTGGGTGTTGAAAAATGACATCACATTTGATGATCTCATTAAACCAGGTTAGACTATGTGGTAACAAGAAGTCAAAATAAAGCATTTTCTTGTCTAATGTCTGTATTATTCATTTAGGTTATGATTTTTATCACTTTTCATGAAATTTTTAGATAAAATTAGTAATTCTGATTATTTGAAATGCTTTAAAAGATACATATGAATATACTGGAAAAGCCAAAACCAGTGCAGATTGCATTTGTTCGGTCGCTTTAGCCCTTTAATTTCAGTTTTGCTTTGATGGAAAGGTAAACCACAGAATATGAACTGAGTTTTTCATGAGGCATAATGCCTGGGAGGAACTATTTTAGCTGCTCATCTCACTCATCCACACCAAAAAACCCATATGATACAGTATCAAATATCACACATTCATTGTTATGCACATCATCTTTAGTGGGGATTTTCATTGGTGGTCGTAGCTTAAAGCATCGTCAGTCATTTTGTCCTAATTGGAATTTATTTGTGCTTAAAGTGACTTTAGAGACGACAGGTGTAATATAATCCTGTAATTCTTCATTCCGCTCGCATTTAACCAATTCCCAGGTGAATTTTTGGGGAAAAAAAACACAGTTTTAAGGTTTTGCTTCTCAGGATGGGAATAAGGCAAGGCACCAACCTTGTACATTTAACTACAGTTAATGGAACTATTTTAGAGTGTTAAACCTATTTGTGTTTGTTGATATTATTTTGCTGTAGGAATATAATCTAATGCAATAAATTCAGTGATAGATCTTGAATCGGTGTCCTTGTCACTTTTTCCTTAAAATATTATTTTGCTATAATGACAATAAGTGATTGGGCTGCAGGTGTGTGTGAAAATGCACAGTCTTCATTGTTGGATGTGTGATGGACTTGATGCTGATATGTTCACGCACACAATTTGTAGCCATAATCAGAGCAGTGATCATAAATAGTCACACAATACATTTAGTTTAATCCGGTTTATTTCCACTGAGACACCAATACAGCTAGAGGATGAAACATGCCCTTCTCAATCAGTCCTGCTCCTGCTCTGGAGAGGGTGATGTTTGTCTCTGCTCCTCTTCTCTTTCACCCTGTTGATTCTCAGTTTGCATTTTTGTGCTCTTTTTCCTCTACCTCCTCTCCTCCACCCTGCCACCACCCCGATGATCGTCATTTCACCGCAACCGTGTTCGACTGTGCAGTACCGGAGGTCAACGGCCTGCAGGAGCCAAGCCTGGCCAAACGCCTACGGGGAACTCCGGAGCGCATCGAGCTGGAGAACTATCGACTGTCCTTGCAGAGGGAGGAGGAGCTGGAGGAGGTGCCTGAGGAGACGCTGGCGGAGCACAACCTCAGCAGCGTGCTGGACAAGGTCACAGATGCTGACCTGGGCTCCAGGTAGGATTATATCTGCATTTATTCATTTCTCAATTCTGCTTTGATCTACTGATTATCTTTGGGATAATAAGACAAAAGAAGGCAAACTGAAGAAAACCTTAAGGCCTCTGTGAACTAGGGAAAATAATCGGTCTGACCAATTATTTTGGCTGATATTTGGCCTTTTCCCAACTATCTGTATCGGTATTTTAATTGGCCAATTATTGATAAATTAAATGCACTACTTTAGGTCTGATGCAGCCTCGTCTCTCTGTCAGTCATCATGCTGTGGTCTCAGAAATGTCTCCCAAGCAGCAAAAACTGAACAAGAAACAGAAGCCGTTGCAACAAACCAGGAAATTAGCTCCTCTCACAGGGGCTAAGGCTATGCTAATGGCAGCCACAGATTACCCTCAAACACAGTCTGGAAAACAATCATTAATGATGCTTTAAGTTATAAAAGTGATAGAAGAGTGAAAGATTAAGAAAATAGAGAAGAACAACAGACAGAACTGCAGGAGACAAACTGATCAATCTCAGTCGAGAGCGTCCTATTTTAATCACTCCTATTTCTGTTTTACATATTCAGTTATAGTCACCCTTATTAATGAAGAATCAGAGTTATGAGTGACAGGTTCTCTGCTATCCCATGCTGTTAAAACATTACATATATATCGGTTACAAATATCAGTATGCGTCTTTCTTGATTACCAATAATCGGCATCATTATCGGCCCTGAAAATCCCATATCAGTCGATCCCTACTGTGAACATTACACTTAACAGACTAAACAACTAAGCTGAGAAGAACATAGAAAACCTAAATTTGTACATTATTCTAGACAACGGAAAGTTGGAGTCTCTGTGAAATTGCACTGACATTCTGTATTCTGACTCCTTTTCCCAACAGTAGCTCAGAGTCAGACATGGAGGAGGAGGACGAACAGGAGGATCAGGAGGAGGTGGAGGTGGAGGAGCACCTCCCCAGCCCTTCGGACCTCGGTGGCGTCCCCTGGAAGGAGGCAGTGGAGCTCCACGCCAAACTCCGGGGCGACGAGGGCGAGGGCGAGGCTCAGGCCGACGCCATCAGCAGGGACGGGGAGTTGGATGAAGAAGAGGAGGAGTATGAGGAGGAAGATGAGGATGAGGATGAAGAGGAGGAGTCCAGTGATGGTAAATTTGTTCTGCATTTTTGTTATGATTACATCTTGGGTCAGTGAAAGTGCAGTTTGTTTCCTTTTTTTATTTTTTGTCTGTTTACACCCTGCCCAGAAGTCCACATACTGTTTGTGAAAATCTGTCTCATGTGTAGTGTCACTGTCTCAAACACTGTTCTACTCATCCTGTGTCTTTCCTCCTTTTCTACCCCTCTCCCCTCCGTGTCCACTGTGGCTACATACACTGCACTGTTTGTGTGTATCTGTATGTTTTTTTGTTTTTGTTTTTGGGCCTTTGTCTCCCCCTGCTGGCAGAGGGCGATTACTGCCCCTGGGATAGAGAGCTCCAGTCAGGGCTCTGGCTGGAGAAGTACCTCACAGATGAAGAGGATGTTGGTACTTTTAAAGGTAGCAACAGAACTGCCTGCGGATGTGTTTGCAGTAACGTTGAATGTGATTTAATCCTGGTTGAGTTCCTTTATAAGGATTTCTACAATAAGAGTGTGGGTTTTGCTTTGATTTTGTTTTTTTCAGTTGTGTTTTGTTGTGTTTCTTTTCACTGTGTGTTCTCGTCCTATTTAACCTGCTGTTTTAAACCCCCCGCTATGCGGCTTTTGTGATACTAATCTGATAAATCCCAGAGAATTTTTTGTTTTCCCTCCAGGCACTGCAAATAGGGTTTGATACTGAGTGGCAGAATTGTTAATTTCAAGAAATGGATATTATTTCTTTGTTTAACTTGATATCTTTGAAGCTCACTTTTATGGTTTGACTGTTTTTTTTGCAGTGTACTGCATGCAGCCTCCCTTTACCTTCACCTCTCTGATGATTTTTCTTTACCGCTGTGTAACTGTCTCTCTATTTTCTCTCTTTCATCCTGTTTTTGTCCTGTCATTTTCTCCCCCCCTGTGATTCTCTCCTTTTCTTACACAATCTCTCTTTATCTGCCTTTCCTTTCTTGGTTCACACAACTTTCATCACCTCCCCCTCCCAAAAAAAAAACAAAAAAAAACACATATATTTAGCGAGGAACCTACAGATCCAACAAGTCCTGCAGCCTGTGGATCCAAACACCATTCCAGGTTTGGTGAGACCACACCTGGACTCTGAGGGAGACAAGGATGGCCAGCTGGCCTCGGCCGTCCAACCCTCCCAACCCTCTGAGCTCACGCAGCCCTCCTCCACAGGTAACCCACCCAGAGGTGCTGGGGAAAAAGGCTGTGCTCCTCAGGATCAGGGTGTCTCATTTCACCAGTGTGGCTGCTGCTGTTTCCGTTTGTACGTCTGTGTCTGCGACAGGAGGATCCATCTCCCTCGACTAACCCACCTGTTGTTTTTAATTATCTCCGATTTTGTACAGTTTTGTAACATTGCTTTTTCTGTTTGTTTTTTTTTCCCTCGGAATGTCTAATTTTGTGTTCAGCCTTTTAATTTGTCATTCAGAGTCAGCTGTCGTTCCTCTGGGGGCGAGCGTTACTGTTCGTCAGCCACATCCCAGTGCACCGTTATAACCCCTCCCGTCAGTTTTCCTTTGATTTCGTTCTGCTTTGTTCTTTTGTGTTCTGCCATGTTCTCTCCCATGTGTCTAATTGCTTTACTGTTATTTTCCCGCCATCTGTCCCCCGTTTTGTTCTGTATCTTCTGGTTTGAACGTAGCCGCTGCCCACACATCCGCCCGACACGAGGCAGTGAGAGTCTGGTTGGAGTCCCTGTCTGGAGGTAGCACAGACTTTAAAAGGGATCCCGACATCCCGTCTTAGACTCTAGTATTCTATCTGTCTTATCGGCTGGCACTTTCCTGGAGCATGAGGAAGCACATGCAGAGAGCCGTAAAACTCACAAGCATGCCCGCTGTAAGGCTGTCACTCTGCAGAGGTCTGCTCTCCTGGGATCAGATCAGCGCCTTTGTTTCACCTTTCACACCCAAACGTCTCATTCTGCCCTTCCAACTAATGCTGGAGTATATGTTTTTTCTCTACTTATTCTGTATGTTATGCTGTCATATAATATATTCAACAGAATGAGCTATCAGGGCTTGAAAACACTTAACAGCACAGTGTTTCTTGCCCTGATGTGCGAGGTGTCTCACTTGGATTCTGCTTTTACTGTTACCATATTTGTGGACTAACCTCTTAATGGCACTTGTATTTGCACAATGTTCAGTGAATGAGGTACTTGATCAACTGTTTAAAAGCTTGAATGACTGAAATGAGGGTCCTACAGATGTATTTGAATTCATACGCGGGCCTCAAGTCCAGGGTTAAAAGCTCAGTGAAGATCTTTAGTGAAGACAAGACGCACTAGAAGCAGATATTCTTGCAGGATGGGCCTGTGTGCCCTCATGAGCAACAGTCTATTTAGTGCATTTAGAGGAAAAATGATTCTTAACGTTGTGATGATATTTCAAAATTGCATGAATTAACTGTTTGGGTCATGCCACTGTTTCAGTTTTGTTTGAGGAAAATAGTTCTTCAGCAAAAAAAAAACTGTTTTGCTGGCCGTGTTTTCACCAGTGCTATTAACATTTTGGTTGTGCTTTTGCTTGGTTCAAATGTTACCCCTTTTGCTAATTTAAAAATGGAAAGCTGCATGTTTTTTTGTTTTTTCTTTACTAATGCTACACTGTGGTCATCCTTTGTTCATATTAATGACAGACTCATAGCGTATGATCTAATTTGTATGCACCACAATTTGTTTTTCTTTGGCAGAACACTTTCCTAATCCTGTCTGCAGCAAAGAAAGGATTTTGCTTGATTCTGTTTGGACTTTTTCATCTTTTAATTTCTGCACTTCACTCTTGAAAATTGGTCTTGATAGCTTTTTAGCGTACAGCTAGCCATTTGTGAGAAAAGCTCTTTCAAGGTTAGGTTGTTAGGGAGTTGAAAAACAGTTCTTACTCTGGTATTGACCGTAGACAGAATGTGATGGCTAGATGGGTAATTTCTCTCTGTGTTTTTTTTTTTCTCACGACAGAGCCCTGTGAAGACGAAGAACTGGAAGCAGAAGCAGACAGTCCAGATATAGAGCCCGGTACAGAGATGGATCAGGGTAAGCAGTCGAAATAAGACAAATAAGAATGAATAATTTAAGTGCTTAAAGTTACAGAGCGGCGGAACGGTGAAATGTTGTATGCTGCTCTGTTTAAATTACAGACGACATCCCTTCAGATGCAGAAGCTGAGGCACGATTGCACCAGTTGGAGAACAATGAAGCGCCACCAGAGGAAGACAAGAAATCAGAAAGTCTGGGAATGGCCTCCAGTATTGGTACATGTCGCAAAACATTCCCCCAAATTGATAACTCACATATATTTTACATAAATTAATGGCAGTTTGTTATCTGTGAACTCAGAACCATCAAGCATCAGCCCAGTGCAGAAGGAAGATATCATTCTTTCCCCGCTCCAACCCTCCCCAGAGCCTGAAACACAGGTGAGATAACTCCGCTCTTTTCAAGTTGAAAGCATTTGATGGCTTTTGGCTAAATCCCGAATGCCTCTGTGCCTTTTCCAGATAACTCCAGTGAAGTCTCCTGGCACCCGCTTTTTCACGGATCCGTTTATACCTGAGGAAACGAAACCTGAGAAGACAACTCCATCTCCGGTTGCCAGGAGCCCAATTTCCCCATCACCTGCCCCTGTCCAGGTTCCTTCTCCTGTTCCTTCTCCTACTCTCGCTGCGGCTGCTTCTCCTGTCCCTGCCTCACCCTCACCTCTTCCCGCCTCACCCTCACCTCTTCCTGCCTCGCCCCTCAAATCACCCGTTGCCTCTCCAGTCCGGCCAGCCATCGAATCACCTGCCAGATCACCCATCAAGTCACCGGTCAGCTCACCAATCCGCTCCCAGCCCACCCCATTACCGGAGTCACGTGCGCCCAGATCTCCGGTCTACCCCCATCGCTCCATTTGCCCTCTCACCGGAAACCCTCTCTCCCCAATCTGCGCCCAGCCTTTGCCCTGCCACGAACCCTCGTCGCCTCTCACGTCTGATTCTCCCGTCAGAACCCAGCCTGTCCCCGCGGTCACTTCGACGCCAATGACCAAAACGGACAAAACCACACCCGAGACTTCAAAGTCTGATGATTCCTCAACAGAGGACACTCCGTCTAAAAAGACTGACATCATCGAGGAATTCTGGCTAAAGAGCGCCGAGATTAGAAAGAGCCTCGGCCTTACTCCTTTGGACCGCAGCAGTAAAATTCTAGAGAAGAGCATTGCTAATACTCCACCGCAGGACTCGGCACCTGCCAAGACGCAGCCGGCAGATGTAGTTGAGGAGCCGAAGCCTGCCTTCACCGGCCGAGCTGTCATCCGCAGAATCAACATCACTCTAGAGGGCCAGGTTATTACTCCTCTTGCTCCCGCAGAGGCCAAGAGTGACGGCTCCGATAAGAGGGACATCAGCAGCAGCTCGGGCTTGGGCTTGAATGGAAGCATGGCCACCAGCCAGACAGTAAATAGTGACAGCTATAACACATCTGACTCCACTATGCTCACCCCACCCTCCAGTCCGCCGCCACCTGTGCCTGCTAATCAGTCTCCGGCCGTGCTCAGGCAGCAGAGACACCAGGTGTCTTGGAGCAACGGCCCAGAGAAACCACCACCTGAGCGTGCCAAAGAGCCGGCGAAAACCAAGACTCCCGTTCCTGCGCCCAGGACCCAGCTGAGCCCCGTGTCTGTGCCCAAACCCGCCCCCAGGAAAGTCTCCTCACCTCAGGCAACGCCGGAAACGACTCCGGTGGTCGTCATGAGAGAGAAGAAGAAGCAGCCTCGGCCACAGGAGGTGAGGAAATCGTTTGTGGAGACGGTGGAGGAGATTCCGTTTGCTGACGACGTGGAGGAGACCTACGACGAGCGGACGCCAGAAACAAGCATGAACAGGTATTATACTCCACCCACCAGCAAGCCCAGCAAAGAAAAACCTCCCCTTCATCTGGCGCTAGCAATGGAAAACGGTAAACCCAATATCCCAGCCAACCCAGCCGCAAAGACCCAGAGGGCAACTCAATTCTCTCCGGAGGCTAAGGAGATCGCTGAGGAGAGAATCAGGGCCAGAGAGAAGTCTGTGAAGAGCCAGGCATTGAAAGACGCCATGGCTAAGCAGCTGAACAAAATGAAAGAGTCTGATGTAGACAAGGGTGCCTCACCTAAAGTGGCCTGGAGTGTGACCCCAGATGCAGCCGGGAAAAGCAAAAAGTCCGCCGGATCTCCGAAGACATCCGCCGTGAAGGCTTTGGAGTCGAAGAAGGGGGAGACTCTGCCCGAGCGTTTCTTCAGCAGCAACAAAAGCCTGGACAGCTCGGTGGCCTCGTCGGACGGCTCCACCGTGAGTAAAAGCAAGAAGCGAAGCTCACTGTTCTCGCCGCGCAAGAATAAGAAAGAGAAGAAGGCCAAGAACGACAGCAGCAGGCTCTCGGGCGCTGAGGAGACGCCACCCAAACACAAGTCGCTGTGGAAGGCTGTTTTCTCAGGGTACAAAAAGGACAAAAAGAAGAAGGAAGATAAGTCGTGTCCGAGCACGCCGTCGTCCAGCTCCACCACTCAGGACTCTGCGAAGAAGAGAACGTCACCTCTTGGGAAATCCTCAGGTAAGAAAGATGCATCAAAGATTGATACATGTTGCTGGATATGATAATCGAGGCTCCAGCTTTCAGGAAAAATAACAAGCGAATGAATCCATTTGCTTTTTTTATGTAACAGACTTGAAATCACGACGAAACTTGAGCTTCTCCGAGGACTCCGACCTGTCCTGTGACGATGTTCTGGAGAGATCCTCCCAGAAGTCAAAGGCAGATGTGAGTAACGGCGAACATGATTATACACGTTACATCCTTGTCATCAAGTATTCATGCGTGTGTATCCTCGCAAAGCAAGCCTGAGTTAACTGAGGTCATTTTTGATTTTTAAAGTCTGCACAGCATCCATTGCTGATCAGAGACCCGCTCCTCAAAACCTGTGCAGTTCAAAGGAAATTAAGTAAAATCAGGAAAGGCTCTCTGATCAAAGTTTGTTTTAAGAAGGGACTCAAAAGAAGTCAGTGACTCAGCCGGCCTGATTTCCTCCCAGAGCCTCGGGGCTTTGACTGCAAACGCTCTGTCCCCTTTAGTTTTCAGCCAGATGCCCGGAAAAGACAAAAAAAAATCTCTATCCAAGGATGTAAAAGTGCATATGGTAGGAAGAGGTCAGAAACATAGCTGGGAGAGAGGCCATCAGGGGTCTGAAAATCATGTTGGGAGCTTGTGTAAAAACGGCTAAAACAAGAGTGAAGATTCTGGTTAAAAGCCCGGCAGCTGAGTTCTGTACAGTCTGGAACTGATCAATAGGTTTTTTGGTTCAAGCAGGTAAAAAAGGCTGTTGAAGGAGTCCATGCATGATGAGATAAAAGCGTCTAAAAAAGAGTTACCATAGATCGTATTTTGAAATATTTCTAAGATGATAAAAACAGGATTGCACAAGTTTTGTGGACATCAAGTGTCTTTGCAACATGATCCTAAAGGGAACCAGCTGATGACAGAATCTGTTTTCTGACCAAGTAACAAAGATCTTTGTTTTATCCACTGAAAGAATTTTTGGATGTTTTTTTTGGATAAAAATTCCTCCAGTTCTCAGACAGGCTTTGCGAGGCCTGACATACCATCTTCACATCCATTGCACCAGTTTCTGTTTTGCTTTCTTTCAAAAAAAAAACAACTCTTTTTTTTGTAATTCCTTCCACTCCCAGCGGCACATGGACATCTTTGACTTAGTGTCAGGCATGCAGAAGGAAGCAATAAAGGAGGAGAGAGTGGAAAAGGAGAGAAGGAGGGAGTTAAAGGAAAAAAAGAGGGTGAAGGAGAGGCTTAAAGAGAGGGAAAAGGAGGTTGAGCGGGAGAAGGAGAAAGACGAAGAGGAGGTATTGTGCAGCGGGGGGTGGTTAAATGATTTTGAATTTCAAACAAAATGAATATTTGCAAATCGGCCAGTTTAGCTTTGCCACTATTTTACTAATGGTAAGTTCATATAGTTTGCCTCTGACTGCTCAGGCTAACATCGGATACATATTTAATACTTGAGTCATTCCTTTTTAAAGAGGTGTTAGAATTTAACATGCAGCCGAATTGTGATAAAAAACATGTTTTCAAGGTCTGCAGCATCACAATAGAGATATCATATGCTATCACACATGATTTCTGTTAGCAAAACAAAGGTATTTCTTCAAAAGGATGCCGTCATTCAGTATGCTGGGTGCATGGATCATATTAGGACTGCAGAAATTTACCACGAAAACTTTATAATACGAGTTATTTCATTTGAATCCATTTGCATTTATTATGTTTATGGCTGAAATTCAAAATTACGCTCTCCACTGCTGCTGAGTCTATGTATATGTGTGTGTGTGTGTGGTTTAAATAGATACAGTCGAGTTGGGGCCAGAGGCATGAATTCATTACAAACTGTAAAAACTCAGACATTCCTTTCTTCCTTCATTTTGAACACTTATACGACGGAGGAATTGACATCTCATTATTCTATATGAATATCAATCTGAATCCTTACTTGGTAAAGCTGCAGCAGCAGCAGGAGGTTAAAGCTGCATCATGCCTTCCAGGCCACGAAAGCCCACAGGAGTCGTGTAGAATAGTCTCTAGTGACTTATATGTGATTGTGAGTGTTAAATATATGTTCGTAGAGATCATAGATGTAGTATTAGATATAATAACCCTCATCTTATCATGTGATTATGATTCGTAATGTAGATTTTTCTTTGGTTCGACTAGTTTTTAATTAACATAGATGTGTAAAATATCACTGCACCTTGTCAGATGGATCTTTTTTTTTTTGGTGTGGGATATTAACATTGCCTGTTTTGATCGTTACCAGCTAAAAGTGTTACTTACTGTTTTGTTTTTTTTATTATTTAATTTAACATAATCATTAACCCATTTAATCATATCATCTGTATCATGTTTGTTTCCTCCCTTTTTTATGTTTTGTCTTCCCTACCAAGTCTGTGTATGTCCCTCACGCACTGGCGTTCAAGAGATCCTATGCCACAAAGGTAGTATTACGTACATTCCCATTGATAACCTCCACCTCACCCCCCCATCCTCACCCCCTTCCACTCCCACTTCGTCTTCCTGCACATGTGCCAGTTTGTCGGCTTTCATAACACCCCCTGCGTACGCCTGGCCTCAGACTAATAACCGTCCTCTCTGGATGCATGCGACAGTCGGAGCCGCAAATGCTCACTTTACTCACTGCTGGACGTCCGCTCTGTTAAAAACACGACTTTTCCGACAGCGCTCACTTCTCTGGTCACAGTGTTACCTCTGCATCTCTTGATACCACGGGCTGCTCCTCTTTGACTGGTATGATATTAATCTGCCCACCTGTCGCTGTGGCACTGTATTTACTTCCAGTCCTACTGGAGTAACTTGTTTCCCCTTCGGTACTACTTTCTCTTTCTCCTGAAAGCTGCGCCGGCTTTTTTATGTGCTCACACGTCAGATAAAAAGGGGAAAATTCTGTTTATTCACACAATAATAAATATTGTGTACTGTACTGCTAATTATGGAACATTTCATAATGCAAAGAAGAGCTGCAGTGAAGTTAATTGGTGTTGCATAAACATTATCATAACTTGCAATTCATAGGCCCAGAGAAACCCATAGATGTGTGGTAAATACTCTCAGCTGGTCGTCCCTCACCTTCTAGAAGATCCAGCCAGTTTCCCCTCCTCTCCTGTTCAGTTTTTCCGAGGGGTCAGGGCCCCATGGAGCTTTTTGATAGGAACTCTCTGACTTGTGTTTTTGCCGTTCTGCCAGAAAACCTACACGGAGGAAGAGCTGAATGCCAAGCTGACACGGAGAGTCCAGAAAGCTGCACGGCGACAAGCCAAGCAGGAGGAACTCAAGAGGCTGCACAGAGCTCAGGTAAATGACGGACAGATTACTGACAAACCACAGGTGATTAACTGATTGATTTGTTATTCATTACTGATAAGCCGTAGGTGCGTTTAGGGTTTAGTGCACATAGTGGGAAAATATTGTTTTGATTCTTTGTTTCTTTTTTTTTAAAGAAGTGGTTTGGGAAATAGGATTCCTGCATTTGTCAAGTTGTAGATTAAACCCCTAAAAAGTCATCTTGATGTATCAAAGTTACATATTTAGATTTCTTCCCCGTGAAAATCATCCCACTCTGCCTTAATATGCTAGAGATATAACTCCATTCCTTTGCATTGCATGAATGCATGCATCTCTTCCAAGTCACGGCAGCTTGAGCACACCAGCTCACCTGTGACTCTACTTAAACACTGTAAAACTACTGTTTGCGACAACAAAAGTTGTAATATTGGGGTAATTCAGCCATACATGTTACTGGCCAGAAACTGATACTGAAGAAAAATATTGATACAGGAAGTCCCACCCAACAAGTTTAGTTTAGTTTGTTATTTTTACAGTGACAGAGCACAATTAAAAGTTCTTGCACCAGAGTTAGCTAACAGCTAATTTATCTCTGGACAGGTACACAAAAAGAGAAAAGCCACAAAGCAATACTGCATAAAACAGCACAAAACGTAAAGGTCCATCAGTAGTTGACAGGATTGTTTTCTTAGGCTTGTGACAGATAAAATCCAGGGAGTCTCAATTGGTGCTTTGGAGACTGCCATCGGTACACTGCAGTTTTAAGGTGGAAATCCACATTCATGGTGTTTACTGCCTTTATTTGACTCATTAAATGTCTTTGAGCATCTAAAAATGCCATATGAACATGTTACAAGGTTTAAAAAAAATCACCAGAGAGGCTCTTTAAAAATACATTTCTGTATAACTGTGTATAACAGACTCTAAATTTATACAGAACTGCTTTCACAGCCACTGTTAGTCTCGAGCTGTCTTGTTGCTTTATACCAGAGGTCACTCTAATGTGACTCAGCCCTCTTGGATTGAGGCCAAATGCATCCTTTGGTTAGGAAATCCACTGTGATTGATGTTGTAACTCTGCAGTAAGGCTCCCAGTCCACTGACTCAGCACTAAGCTGCCTCCTCTCCTGGAGCTGTGGTTAGCTGGCCTGAATTTTTGCTTCCTTTTAGTGGCTATTTGCGGAGGCTAAACAGAACTTCTTTTTTAGCTCCCATTGCTGGGTGGCACAGATAAACTTTGGCACCGATGGAGGAAGTTTACAGTAGAGAAACTTTTCAAAGGGAGCATTTCTCTGTGCAGTTCATATGCTACCAGGAATATTTATTAAGAAATTGACACTGATTTGCCGATTTTAATATAAATACTAGTTAAAAAAGAAAGTGGATGCATCAGTGGTGTGGTCCAAATGGGTGGGGCGGTAAACGGTGATAAAAGTTCTGCCGAAAAATCATGAAACATTACATTTTTAACGCCCATCAGAGCATGCGTTTGCACTTGTAGACATCAATAAAGTTGTAATTATCAGCACTCCTGTTGTGCCTTAAGACATAGATTTTTTAATGAGGGTAAACAGTTGCATCAATGGAGTGTTTGGGGCAAATCAGCTGTAATTAGCAGCACTTGTTATTGCTCTGCGCGCCCGTGCGAAATAACTTGGGTTGTTTATCGTATGCATGTGCCTCTGCGTGTTTATGCCTGCGTGCATTTCATTAATAATGTCGTCACTTATCCGTTCAGATCATCCAGAGACAGTTGGAGCAGGTGGAGGAGAAGCAGAGGCAGCTGGAGGAGAGGGGTGTGGCTGTGGAGAAGGCTCTGAGAGGAGAAGCAGGTACCAACTTGTCACCCATGCGTTCTTATGTACACATACTTATTTTTATATCAATCTGGCCATCCCATGTGGCGTGGTGTAGTTGTTCTATTACAGCAAATTAGACGTAACATCAACATTCAGCAAGCTAATGGGTGTAATGACTTTCATAACTACTATTATTAATATTTTACAAGTGATTTACTGTACGTACAGCAGTTAAATCTTGTTTTTTTTTTTTTGTGTCAGCTACTCACCGACACCGCCTCCGTGAGACCACAATTTATCTTTTATATGACGCGAGTTGAGCCTTTAAGAGTGCTCCTGAGGGAACAGTGGTAATATCCATGATTAGGATTATGTAACTCACAAAACCTGTCCCTCTGTGGTCATTTAGATTGTGCTGAAATCACTGTCTGCGTTTATGGTCCATTCAGTTGCAGATTGGTGTGCAGAAAAACAGATTTGATCCTCCAAAGTAATAAAAACTTATTGTTTTCGACAAGGGACTATCACAGATGATTTAGTTCTGAGACAAAGAGTGACTTATTTGTTAGACGTGAGCACGAGCAGTGCTCGGTAGTAATGGCACATTATTTACATCTCGTGGGTTCAATGTAAGAAGGAAGTACTTTGCTTAACATTATAGTCGATCCCAGTTCACGGTATGGTGACTTTAACTGAGCAAAATGCACACCTTTATCATGCAAAACGCATGCACAGAGATGCATTACTCATCAGCCCAATTTACTTTTTCTCAACCGCTGTTTATCCAAATCCAATGTCTTGAGTATGTTTTAACTTGTTTACTACTCTACTCTCTTAAAGGATTGTATAAAGGTACTTATACATTACCCAAACAGCACAAAAGAAGATCAGGTATTAGATCTACTGTAGTTCTCCTTTATTTATTTTTTGTTAAATTAATGACATGTGACACTGTTATATAGGCTCCATCTGTGGTGACACACTGCAACAGTTCTCCATCTCCGAACATGTTGATCTCTGTCCGTTTTTCATAACATGTCCGCTCATCGTCAGTGCAAAGCTGCATGCAAATACCTGGAGAATGTGTGTCCCGACATAGATTTGTGTGTGTGCTCATTCTGGATGTGTTCTTTGTCTCCTTCACCGCCCTCTCAATGAGGAGAGTTTCTGTACTCTGATCACTACTCGCCTCACGTTATATTTTTCCAAACGCAATCAGAGTGTAAAAAGGGAAAATGAAATTTAAATTGGGTGTGCCGGCTGACGACGTCTTTATTAGAATGCTTCTCTGCAAATATTTTGTGCGGTTGAGTGACTTGATACAGATATTTGTTGAGATCTTATCTATTAAACATCTTATCTTGTTTCGTTATTGTGGTGTTGGAAAATGCAGAACAGCCATCCAGAGCTGTTTTATCTGCTGTGCTCAAAAGTCTCAACACACTTCAATTGGACTGTGCAAAAAACGGAGTTAGTCCGTGCTTTTAATTAATTTTGTCAAATCAAATGCACATAAAAAAAAAAATTTAATTTAACAACTTCCCCGACACATCCGCGCACGTAACAGTGCGAGATGCTCTCTGTTAAAATGACTGGCCCAGTGAACAGCAATACAGCAAATCTATGTTGCAGTCTCTTATTATTTTTGGGAAAATGCACTGTAGCATTGCACAAGCTGACTGCATTATGCACTGTGGTGAGTACCGATGGACTCTCTTTGTTCTGAGTGTCGCTGCAGTGTGCGTACGTGTGTGTGTGTGTGTTTGCAAGAACCGTGCATGACTTGATGACTTGCTGTTGTTGGAGAATTCAGTGTGTGTACATGTGTGTGTGTTTGTGTGCCCAGTTTGGGGCCGTGTGAAATAACTCCTATCTCTAATATATCCCTGTCATTGTAGACTATTGGGGAGATTCTAATTACAGTGAAATCCTGGACTTGCATCTGGGCGGTATGTATTTCAAATCTGTCGCTTTAAAAACTAACCTAATTGCTAACCCAATCTGTCCTTCCTCCCCCTCTTTTTTTGTTTTACTACTTGAGCTTTGTACCCCTCATATCTACCTTGATTGGCTGGCTGTGCTGGCTGGCTTTTAGCCATTGCAATACTTCCCGCTCCTTTACCTCCTTCCCCCGATTCCTCCCCCATTCCTCCCCCACCTCCGTCACTGGGTTTGTAGTTCAGACACTCTTTACATCAAACGAGCTGAGACACTTGGCCTCGCGCTGTCATCCTTAAGAACGTCTTTGATCTCTATAAACTTATGAATGATAAATGAATTAATTAATTAATAAGTAACTTTTATTTGTCGCTCCTCGGCACACAGACGCTGTACAATACAAGCTGCAACATATTGCAAAGGGAGAAAACCGAGCAGCAATAGACATTCTTGATTTCAAGTAAACAATGTAAATGAGCGGAGGACTTCATTTACAGTGACAGCAAAATAGGAAAAGCAACATAACTGTTGGCAAATTCATATGACTCATGCAAAATGAAGCATTACCTCCTCTGCATATTCATTAGTGCATAGTTTGTAGGATATAATTGACTAAGTTTATTCAACAAAAGCACGACAAAGTGCCAGCGTGATGGATTAGATGTAGGGAAAAAAGCACTTTGGATTCTGATTTGCAGTTAATGTCTGGCAGTATAATGTATTCTGTCCAATGAAAAGACCAAAAAAACCACCAATGAATGAAGTATTGACTAATTAACACTGAAAATAGCTTTTTCTTCTCTTCCACAGAGCTGCATTGTTGTCCAAAAATGAATAAAATGCATCAGTGAACCACACTATTGCACGTGGTAGCTTGACACTATCCCACATTTGCAATAAAGTAGTGCAAACGAATATTATTCTTCGGCTGAAAATAGTCCCCGACAAATACACTTATTACTCCAGCTGATTTATGATTATAGAAATAACACTTTTAATGTTTTTTTTTTTTACCTATCTTTGGTAAGATCACAAATATTTGGCCTACATTGCCAAAGATAGGATTAGAAAAATGAAAAAGACGTTTCTACATGTTGAGGAACATGACAATGGCCCAACATGTTAATTAGACCTCCGAACTTCCTACACCCCATTGTGATCAAGCATCAACAGGATGCAGTGGAACAAGTTTGATTGACAGAGGCCCCACTGCGCACACCAGGGTAGTCAAAATAACCAGTGCCAATGCCTGGTACTAGACCCCATAGGACACCCTGAGAGGTCCTCTTGTCCATGCCCAATGGTTCAGAGCATTTTTGATCACATAAAGGGGACCAACACAACATTAGGCAGGTGGTCTTAATGTTGTGCCTGATCAGTGTATGCATGTACCTCATCTACGTGACGCTGCACCTAACATTGACAGAGCCGTTTTTGACATTTTAGACACGTTCCATCTCTCGCTATGGTATTAATTTAGACATTGAAGCTAGAATATTTCCACATCATACATTTACAAAACTCAGACTCCCCCCTACACATACACACACACACAGACGCTGTGAAAGTATTATCTAACCTGCCTTGAACTGACTCATATTAAAACGCTGGCCTGGCCTCTTAGCTTCCTTTCTGTGCTGCTGTAGCTCTGCATCTTAGTCCCGACGACGGCTTCCCTGACTTTCCTCATACCTGCTCAGTTGCATAACTCCCCGAAGTGTGTATGTGTGCATATGCGTGTTGTGTGTGCTAGTAGGCGGCGTCGCAACCATTATTAACTTTAGCTGCTGTGTGTTGGTCAGCTGTAACCGTGTCCACTGTGTCTGGGCGAGACGCCCCTCGGTATCTGTTGTTGTCTTGTTTGAATATGAAAAGGATGCATCTTTTTCTTCCCCATGTCTGCTGTGGATTCAGTGAGGAGATAGAGAGCGTCATAGATTTTAAGTGTGAGTCGCAAGAGGAAGAAATAAAGATGCATTTTCTCATATTTGAGCAGTTTCTGTGCTTCTGTGTGGTTTTATTGTCCGACTGGTTGTTGCCACCTGAGATGCGACATGAAGATGACGATAGCTGGTTGACCAGGGGTTTTTATGGGTGCATGATATTTCCTCATCTCAAACCCAACTTGTTTTTAAGCTGCTGAGCTAACTCATTTCAATGTATTATGTGTGAATGCAGTTTTGGATCTTTGCTGCTGGATTCTGTGTGTCTCCTGGATGTTCCATGAAAAAGGAATCTCTCCAACTTAGTCCTTGTAGCAACCAATAACGTAATAACAATTTGGCCATTTTAAATGTAATAAAGCCAATAACATAATAACTTGCCAGCAATGTAAATTTTTTTTTGAGCCATCATCCATCCATTATCTGTACACCGCTTAATCCTCTGTAGGGTCGTGGGGGGGCTGGAGCCTATCCCAGTCGACTCAGGGCGAAGGCAGGGGACACCCTGAACAGGTCGCCAGCCTATCACAGGGCTACATATAGAGACAAACAAGCACACTCTCATTCACACCTACTGCGGACAATTTAGAATAATCAATTAACCTCAGCATGTTTTTGGACTGTGGGAGGAAGCCGGAGTACCAGGTGAGAACCCACGCATGCACAGGGAGAACATGCAAACTCCACACAGAAAGATCCCAGGCGTCCTAACCGGGACGCGAACCGGGGATCTTCTGGCTGTGAGGCGACGCTGCTAACCACCAAGCCACTGTGCTGCCCTTTTTTGAGCCAATAACGTACATAATACTCTATACAATACTTTTTTTTTAACATTTGTAAATGAGTGTTCATCTTCTATGGTGTATATTGGAGGTAAGTGCCGTTATAGAGCCAGTCCAGTTATTTAAGTACAGTTTTAACTGAGGACTGAATCGTTTTCGAAGAAAAAAATGTGGTGAATTCTTTTGACAATGCAACATCCAACATAGACACTAACATGAAATTATGAATTTACATATCTAAGCAAATAAACAATATTCTAAATAAAGATTTTGTGCAATGAATAATTCTCAAATCGGCTCTTACAACCATAATTAAGGAGAGTGAGAGCTACATGGGACGTATCCTTGATGGATGAATATGACGACTGTGCCATCCACTATACCTATTTCTCATGAGCAAACTGCACAAAAGCTGCAAAGAAGTCTTTTATTTCCAAGAAATGCAGTGCTGTTTATGTATTATTCCATCATCGGCTGCAGGTGTTACATTTTCAGAGGTTTTTTTTAATGCTAGGCCATTAACGTGATAACTTATTACCTTTCTGGCAAAATGTTATTACGTTATTGACTCAAAAACTTTATTACATTATTGGTTTTATTACATTTTAAAATGGTCAAAATTATGATGTTATTGACATATATTACGTTATTGGTTGCTACAGTCCTGGTTGTCGTACTTACAGTGTTGTGTTTAGTTGGGTGATGAAGAACTGAGTAATACCGAGTGGTTTCTTTGTCGGCGTGGTTCTATTATTTGTGCCCTGCAGAAAAAAGCTGCCAAAAACTAAAGCCAGGTTATTTTTTCCCCTGCAGATTCTGCTACTTTAAATAATTCTCTTTAGAATTTTAATCCACTGCTGATTATTATACAATTGAGGGGTTTACAGAGCATTAAGTGCAAATGATGCATTTCATAACCATATTTGCATGATTTGGGCAAGCCACGAAAAATTTTATTAGGACTCCAATCTGTCCAAAACAGACATTCTTTTCCCCCTTTTCTCTGTGATAGTCCCTTGAAGTAATTATCCAGCGTTTTACGCTTCCCCATTTTCCTCACCCTCCAGCTTACAAACCTTTCTTCTATTTATGTCGAGCCTTTACATGTGTGTTACTATGATCTCCACACCGAAGCTCCTTTCACCATTTTAAGTTATTTACTCTCCACTTCACACATATTTTCAGTCTTCATTTTTTTGGAGGGGGGCGGGGCTTATTAAGGTAGAATCTGCAATCTGTGATCTTACATTAAAAAAAATCTTTTTAGTGAATGCAAATGAGAAAAAAAAGTCTTAATTTGCACTTCAAAAGTAGCTGCACTTCAAACGTCATCGCACTGGCAACAAATTAAGGCGGGTGGTCTAAACATTTTCAAGTAGCATTTACAAGGAGAGGCTCTTTAAAGGAGGCACAATTAACTGTGTATGCGAGTGAGACGGTTCTCCTGGTGATCGGTAATGGCTTTAATAATGCAATTAAATCATTTAATGTACTATGCTAAACACTGGCCATATATGTGGGCTGTTCCCATTTCATAATTGACTTAGGGGGCTGGTGCCTAATTGAAAGATTATCTGAAGAACTGCAGTTGCAAGATCAAACAAGAGGATTATTTCCCCCGCTTTTCTGTGCTCTGGGTTTGTTGTTTTCTCCTGTTTCCTTTTTTTCCCCTTATATTCACCCCCTTTTTCATTTCTCACACCACACAGCTGATCTCTCCCACCTCCTCTCTCTAGGTGATTTGTCTTCTCCCTATCACAGTGCTCCTGTCCTGTTGATTTTTTATTTATTTTCCTCCTCTCCTCACCCCTTCTTCTCCTCCTACGCACTCTTTGTCCTCTACTCTTTTTGTCTCTGTGATGTCTCCTCCTCCTGTATTACCTCCTTCCTTTTCTTTTTCTGTTTCTCCCTCGCCCACCAATGCGCCCACCTGCGTCACTCCCTTCCCTCTCACTCTTCCCTCCCCCCCACCCCCCTCTACCTCCTTCCTCTGTCTTGTGGAAGTTGAGCCCTTTGTGGAGATGCCACGCCGAAGACCGCTCTCCTTCTGCCCCTGCTGTTCCCCTGAAGGTAACATAACCTCGCCGCATCTGCTGACAGTTGTGGCAGGTTACCGTGGCAACCGTAAGGATCTCCAGAACCGGGCCGCCCCCCTTTTGCACCTCTTTTCACATTCTCCTCACACTCTGACCTTGCCGTTTGTCTGACATTAGACTCGGTAGATTTTCCCCAGAATCTTCCCAAAAACTCTCGGAAGTATTATCATGAGGAAACCGATTTAAAAAGCTTAGAGTACTCTTTTTTTTTTCTTCCCCTAACCACGTAAAGAGTAACACAGCTGCTGCTAAACTTTAATTTATTAGCATCTCTGCTCTTACTGTGTAAATATCTGGGGTCCGAAAAGGTTTTAATTACAAAATCTAACTACTTTTAATTTTATTTTAGTCAGCATGGCTCTGCTTTCTTACTGTGTTAAATGCAGGCAATTTCAACATGAGGTGAAATCCAGAGTATCTGAGCAGCAGAATTAACTCCTGATACATGTAGTCTAGTGCTGCAGTTGTAATGCAAACTAAAAGTTTTTATATTACTTTGAAAGCAAAGGTAGGGAAGACATCTGATTTTATATTAATATATATTTTTAGGATAGCTGCAGTCATGTAAATGGGAAACTGCTTGGCTGTAGATTGTCTTTAATCAATAGCATGTACTTTATTTTGGCCAGTTTTTCTTTAGTGTACATTGCAGTATCCATTTTATGCAGTGTTTTTTTTGGAATCCTGCCTCTTGAACAAATGTTTAAAGTGTTGCATAGTCATGAAATGATAACAAAACTACCCGATGAACCCCTAAGACAGGGCCAGCTCGTGGGCAAGTGTGTGTTTAAAAGAGTGAGGAACTTGCATGGTGTGATGATTTGTTGTAAGTAATAAGTCTTAGTCAAAACAAGTGTTAAAAAAAATGAATGGATCACCTGGTTTGTTTCCGTATTAACACCTGTCCATGGAGAGTGTGCCTGAGCTTCCAGTCCGTGTGAAGAAACATCGTCGTTTTTGTCCTTTGTGTTTGGCGCCTTGGGTTGAGGGTTGGTGGTGGTGGATCAGGGTGAAGTAGTGTAAGGGGAAAAAGAAAGTTTTGGAAACTCAGCCTTGGGTTTTGCGATGCTTCTTCTGTCTCTACTTGTTGTGCTCCTCCCTCCGTGTGAGCGGCTCTTCTCCAGCTTTTGCCTCTCTCTGTCCCTTGTCTGTCAATTAGCCAAAGCCAGTCCCCGAGACCACAACCATGCAATTTATGTGTGTACAATGTTTTTCCTTTTCGTTTTGCAAGAGCCTCCACTGCCCCAGCTAAGTATGTCACGCTGCATCGAGGTTTGCCTTCTGGTGTCTCATTGAAACCGCTTGGCTCCACCTGCTGCAGCCAGATAAATGAAAGGGTGCCTCGCCCCAGCGCAGACCTTTCTAAAGCATGCCACATAGACTGGTCTTCTCCGCATAATGAAGCTGGGACTGCAGGAGAAGTGTGCAGCAATGCATGATGCCGATACCACTGAACATGTTTTACCCCAGAGGCAGACTTAATAGAGGAGTGTGAACTTCACTATTGGTCTCAGCGATAAGTCATCCCATGAACATTTGACTTGTAATTGAATGTGTAATGACAGGAGAATAATTCATGTGCCCTCAAACCACCGAGCATGAATGGGGTCTAAGGGGATTTTATTTCTGCTGGTGGGTCAATATGTGGGCAGGGGAGGATGAAGAAGTTCCATAGCTTTTTCTGTGTAATGTCTTAGCTACTGATTGGTGTGTTTGTGTTTTTAATTACACTCTGAAAAAGAAAACCTGATAGGAGGAGGTAGTTGCTCTAAGAGAGTAGCTACGTCTGACACAAAGGCCAAACTGGGTAACACAAACTCTCAGCTTTGCAACTACAGGTACTGTATGTGGGTCGTGTGTGTGTGTGTGTTTTTTTTTTTTTTTTGTACGTGTGCACTTGCCAAAAAGTCGAAACCTGTAGCGCCACTTCACCTACTGTGTGCCATCTTTAAAAGTATGGCACGGCTGACCACGTTGGTGTCGAGTCCATCCTTCCACCTCACCATCCCTCAGCGAGGACATCCTGGCTTGGCTGTCATTGCATTCGCCTGCGTCGGTCCTTGTCTGTGTGATATCAGTGTCGCCCCGCAGCCATCTGGCGTCTCACATCCCGCTCTGTGCTTCCCCGTCTCCTCCAGGTATGGGCAAGAAGGACGATCCCAAGCTAATGCAAGAGTGGTTCAAGCTGGTGCAGGAGAAAAACGCGCTGGTTCGCTATGAGTCAGAACTCATGATATTGTAAGTACATTCCACTGGGATGGAAGAGCAAATCGATTCACTGATAAATCAAAGGTGTTTTTCATTTCCGTGGAGCATAGCTTAACTATAGCTCACTGGTTGCTATGCCAACTATTCTAGTAATCATGCAGCTTGGATTTTATATTAAATTCCAATATAACTATACTTGCATGTATAAAGTGAGAAGTGGTACTAAAGTAAATATAAATTGGTAAACAAGACTAGATGTTGATATTTACTGTATAAAAAGCTATACTTCATGTTTAACACTCATCGTCTTTAGCTTCACTTTGCCAGGCTCAGCTATATAATTATAGCTTTTTACTCAGGGAGAGTTGCGCCCTCTGAACCCCAAAAAGGCCAATTATCTTATATCTCATACAAAATTGCCAATATCCCCCCATGTGTCGGAGTGAGAAACTGTAAAAACAGAAAAAATCAGCAAAATTTTAACTTTCCGATGGTGCTTGAACTATTTCTTTGTGATATATGCTCCATCAGAAAACTTTTCCAAATCTAAGCTTAATATCACAATATTTCATTTAAATATTCACAAAAAAAAATTGTTTGACTGACCAGCAAAAACAAAACATTCTACACTCCTTTGCACAACCATGAAGCCATGAGGAGACTCTGTGAAGATTCTTAGTCATCCAGGTCATGGTTATCCTTGTAGTTTCAATCGTAGCATCTGGTCTTGCTTGAGTTTCTCAAAGATGTTTAACCTCTCACCCAAGAGGCTTCACCAGTTCAAAAAAATGACTGGTTTGGAGGTCCAAATTCTTATACTCTTCAGGATCCATTAACACTATTGAAGCTTCAGTCTGCTGGGTTCGTTAGGGCCCTTTGTGGCCAGGTGTGAATTGGGTTCAGGTTCACACCTGGTAGTAAAAGGCCCTAACGAACCCCACTGTGAGAGGGAAGGACCTAGTGACTCTCATAATGAGGGGAGGGGTATCACACACCCAGCAGATTGAAGCTTCAATAGTGTTAATGGCTCCCGAAGAGTGTAAAAATCTGGAACTCCCAACCAGTCAGGTTAGAACTGATGAAGCCTCTTGGATGAGAGGTGAAACATCTTCAAGAAACTCAAGGGATGAGGAGACTCAGCTGCGACTACCAATGAAGTGACCAAAATTTAGGGTCTTTTTGGCTGAACTGGGTTGAACAGGCTGTGTTTATGCAATAAAATGAAAAAAATATTAGTTGTAAAATACCCATAGAATGCAGAGTCGACATGTTTTTCAAATTTTGTGAAGTAGAAAAATCAAGCATGTTCAAAAGACATTATCCACTTTAGCCATTTTTGCTTCTCTAGTAGCCATGTGTCCATAGAGCCATAAATGTCTAAACCTCTCAAACTGTCCTGGTCCTGTCCTGCATGATTTAGGTGTTTCAATCTTCCAACACACCTGATTCAAATGATCAGCTCATCATCAAGCTCTGCAGAAGCCTGATAACGATCCTGATCATTTGAATCAGGTGTGTTGGAAGAGGGAAACACCTAAATCATGCAGGATAGTGGCCCTCGAGGACTGGAGTTTGACATGCCTGCTCTAGAAACTGCTTGGGGTTCTGATGGTTTAAGCTCTGATCAAAAAATGTGTAACTGAAGAGAGCAGGTGTATTCCAAACCTAGACTCTGTTTTATAGTTTTTGGTAACATGTTTGGCCTTGTCACCCTCAAAAAAGTGATTTTAATCTCATGTGACTTCCCGGTCAAATAAAGATCAAATTGAAAATGTGTTGTGGCAGCTGTGTTTTAAGGTAAGCGAGAGGATTACATGCATAAAATTCGCCTGGCAAAGTGGCCCTTTTTAGCATGTTGTTTTAGCATCATTCTCCAAGCACAGCTAATGGAAATGCAACGGTGAATTTCAGAGTCTCGATCAAGTGGAAAATGTGACTTGGACATGCCCAGGGTTTACAAGTACAATGTTTACTGCATTCTTTATACCACGACTGTATGCAGTGGATTTCCAGATATTCCACTCCCCACCCAACTGCAATTAACTGACTGATAAACAATATTGTCATTGCTGGAGCCCCTGTCCCTGCCTCTGATAAAGTGCCTAATGATTTAATAATATTTCATCATTTAAGCATTTAGTTTTTATGCCAAAGCAATTATAACCTAATACAGACTTTGCAGATGATGAAATAGTACAGAGTTATTACCTTCTTATTTTATACTTATTGTTAATAATACATTATGAGTTTAATGTTGATCGCTCCTTATGAAGTCGTGGTCGTTCTTCAGTGTAATATGATACGTGATCACATTTGCAATCCATTTAGAGAAACAACTTTATTACATTCTGACAAGTCATTAAATTATCCGATGTTATCTCAGTTACTAAAAGCTTCTAGATGAACAATTCATTCTTTTTTGGGGGAGTGTTTATTAAATTCTGCACAGATAGATGAAGAAACTGTGGAAAAATATTGATGTTGACAGCTATAGTTCATTAGGGGAGCAAACTTAGTTTGTTTGCTTGTTTCTCTCCGTCCCCAAAGTGCCAGAGAGCTGGAGCTGGAGGACCGACAGAGCCGACTGCAGCAGGAGCTCAGGGAGAGGATGGCTGTGGAAGGTGAGTGTAGGAATACTAATTAGCAGACAGCCCACTCACTTTATCTCAGAATGTTTTGCATTGTGTATCACTTGAATCGCTCCTTTCCTTCCTCTCAGATCACCTGAAAACCGAGAAGGAGCTTGCTCAGGAGAAGCAGATCCTGAACGAGATGCTGGAGGTCGTGGAGCAGCGCGACGCCCTGGTCGCCCTCCTGGAGGAGCAGCGGCTCCGGGAGAAGGAGGAGGACAAAGACCTGGAGGCCGTTATGCTCTCGAAAGGATTCAACCTCAACTGGGCCTAACGGGAGGGAAATAACTGCTCGTCAAAGCTTTTGGGTTTGACTTGCCAGACTGGTCATCTCTGCATATGATTAGTCTGCTGAACACTGAACACAGGCAGTCGGTCTGTCACACCTACAGCAGTGAATGTGTAAAGATTTCCCCCCAACACAACACAACACAAGACAACACAAGACACACACTATGGCTGCCTCTGACATTGAAGCAGTCTGCAGCGTTTACATATCTTCTGCCCAAAGGCAGTCCGAGTTAATCACTTTGCAGTTTTCACTTGCTCTCTCTCTCTGTGGGTGGAGAGGCAAGTATATTCACAACTTTATCATCCCAGCCTTGAAGTGGATCCTCTCATGCAGGAAGACGAGGAGGAGGAGGGAAGTGGTGGTGGTGGTGGTAGTTGGGGGGCCTTTGGGAGAATGTTTAAAGACTCTCGATTATTTAAAGGGAAGAATGCAGTTCGGTCCTGCTGATGTAAAGGAAATTGTAAAAAAAAAACTAAAGAGATGTGTTTTTGTGTATAGTTGTGTAGAACATGTCACATTTTCAGCAGATGAGGGTCACCCGTCTCCCGCTAAGGACTGCGACAGAGGTGTGTTTAAAGGCTGGAGCCATGTCTCCAGGCTCGGTCCTTTCAGTCCAGGACAGACATCCTCTGAAGCTGCCTTTCTTTTCATTGACGAACTGACTCCAGCATCCTAATGAACCACAAACATGCCATGAAAGGCTCCTTTTTTTCTCTCTCTTTTCCCCCCACAGTGTCGAGTCAACACTAAGAATCCATTAAATATGGCCATGTTCTTTTTTTTATGTATTTATTATTTTTGTTTGCTTTTAACAAATAAGCATTTTATTTTTATTTTCTTTGCATTCACAGGAGAGTGCCCAGAATCACATTATCTTGCACTTGTGCATAACTCCCATGCACTCGTAAGCCATTGCATGTCAGGAATAAAGGCTGCAGGCATATGGAAGAACTTTACTTTGTCTTTGGTGTTTAGGATGTAGACTTACAGAACGTTCAAAGCATTTTCACACGACTTGATAATGACGGGCCTCTCCGTGAGATGCCGTTCACTGTATATCACACTGACGTTTACAAAATGCTTGTTCAATATGGATTTTAAACGGTTCCCGCTCAGTACCGACGTAATACAGCTGTTGGAAAGGATCCTCGGGAAGAACTGTATTAACAATGTGATTTTTATTAATGAATCTGACGTCACTGTCGTTAATGGGAGGTCGGTATAGCTCACGTTTTGTGCCACAGGACTGTCTCTGTTTGTGAACATGCTGCAATATCAAAGGAGTACACCACAACACTACACAACACAGCAATACACGGCAGTGTTATTACTTCACCCGCGAACAAGATGCCTTTTTTTTTTTCATTTTTCATGCTCGATACTGAAGTTATGTTTTAGTTGGTTTTTTTTGAGGTAGTCACATCCGTGTATCCCACTGGAAGTCAAGATTTTTACGTTTTTTTTAAAAATGCTTTTATATAGCAGGTCCCCACACAAACAGCATTAAATAGATCATTTGACATGGGCCACTAAAGAAATGCAAAGTGCGTATTGAGCAACTTGAATCAAACTTTATGGTTTATCTGGTGGGCAGTCAAATGTAACAGCCTTTTTTGGCTCTTACATTCGACTGCAAAACTGTAAAAATCCAAGTGGCCACTGTTTTACAGCACAGAAACACTAGAGGCTATATTTATGACTTGGTATGAGCTGTGAATAAAAACGCAAAAAAAAGTTACATAATTTTAAGGGTTGTTGTTTTAGATGGTGTGTGCTAAGTTTGACATGATTGTATTGATATTTATTAACATGTGTGCAAATTGTATTATATGTAAAGAGAAAATGAATCCTAATTTTTAAAAAAAACTTCTGTTGACACATGACTTGTAAATGCTTCATGTAGCTAAAATACATAGGGGTGTTGGATGTATGCTGAAAACAGCAATAAAACAATGCAGTTGTTCTTTTACATGCTTTTCTTGTTAAAATAATGCTCCTAATTGAGTGAGTTGCGCTTATGAGGAGGTTTTAGCTGGTAAGCGTTAACGTTGGCTGGCTTCTTGATCCTTTTTTCCCATGTTTGGCCCACTAGAGATCTAACAATACCTTTGTCTCTAATGTTATTGCCAGTTCTGCCTCATAAAATCAGTTAATTTATGCAGAGAACATCATCTAATGCAGGAATTAACTGTAACCCAAATACATACAGTCTGCAGGCTAGATGGAGTTAGGAATGTAGTAGCATACATACTAACCTGTCAATGGTCTGCACTCAAAAAGCCCTTTTCTACCTTAGTGCTCCTCAAAGCGCTTTACAGTGTTTCCTGCTCATACACACTGCCATAGGGAGCATCTTGGGATTTATTGTCTTGCCAAAGGGCTCTTCAGCATGTGCGAGGATGGACATGCAGCTCGCTCTACCACTTATATTCCTAGCATGTTTAATAGTTAACTTTTCCCAAGTGTTTAAGGGGTCTCTATGAGTGGAATGAGACAATTTGTAATCATCCAGCAATTTAATGTTGCATTTTCATCAAGCTGGGAGCCTCGCAAGAGACAGAATAAAGAAAGAATGGGTGAAATCTAAACAGGTGAGGCAGAGAAAACAGATTTTTAGTCCCTTCAGTGTCGGGCATTGACAATGCAAACTCCTGCAATTCTTATAAGGCAGTTAATATGAACTTTGTTGGATGTTGCCCTTCTGCTGAATATCCACGTCTTTTGTTAAAAATTCAATTCTTCAAGCCCATACCAAGATAAATAGAATAATAATCTGTATTTATAGGGCACTTTTGAAAATCCAAGAGACCGTGCTTCACAAAGCAGCAAAAATACTGAAGTCATCAGGATTGAAAAGACAGATGAAAACACAACATGGTGTATAAAAATAAACACGGAAGAATCGGAGAATGTAAAAAGTGTTGTGAAAGACTTAAAAGACAGTTCAAATTAAATTGAAACTCAGATGTCATATATACATACACACACATACACATACATATACATACATACATACATACATACATACATATGCTACACTTTGATAAAAGTATGTTTTATTGCCTCAGCCAACCTGATTTTCTCCAGAGTTCTGGGCCCCTGACTGAAAACCCTCTGTCCATATTTGTAAAGCGCCTTGTGACCCTGGTCTGCGAAAGGCGCTATACAAATAAAATTTACTAAATTACAAAATGTACTTACTTACATAGACTACTAAAAGGTCAGAAATACAGCTAGAAGAAAGGTCATGAGGGGCCATAAAAGCAATTGGTAAAATCTATCATGAAACACTCAGAGCCATTGTAAAGAGGCTTAAAACAAGAGCGATGTGATGAAATATCTTAGTTTTAGTTAAAATTTAATGTTATAATCAATATTTTTTGATTGTCCAGAGCCAACGAAAACAACTGATTTCACAGACTCAGCAGTCTTTCTCTGGACTAATAAACAAACTGATATGGGGAATAGCGCTTTAACCCTGAAAAAGCCAGTGGGTTGCTAGTTAACAAAATAAAATGATTAAATACAACTCATTTAACAGCACAGATTTTTCTGTTTTGTTTTTTAATATAAAAAATTCATTACAGTACTGCACCATAGATAAGTAAACATAAATTACGAAAGGTATGCATTCGTCAACACAAACACTGTTCTGTTTAATGTAAACGCTTTGCTCTTGCTCTTATTTTGAAAGCAAACCTGCAATAAAACTTTCCCTTCCTGTTCCCTGTTTTTTTAACTTGATAAGTCACAAACTGTACTCCAGTTTCAAAGTTGTCAAGAGACTGATCCTGGACTTTTGAAAAAATGCTTGCTGCGAGTTACAGGGACTGTCAGGTAAAGATGGAGAAATATGTAGCACAGAAATAAACGCTTTGGCGAAGCATGTCACGTAAAATAGAGCGATAACAGCTGTTAGTTGAGAAATTAAGTCGAGGTCGGGATTGATAAGCGCCGTTTACATTAATAGAGCTGTGTCGGAAAATATGGCGGGTGGGATTTAACTCTGTTAAAATGTACAGAAAATATAGTTTCAGTGACGGTAAAGGAGAAAAACTTGTATAACATTATGTTATATTATGCAATATTTAAAGTGGCATAGATAAATGTCTTCTACTGGGACTTGTAGTTTTGCTTTGGTAAGCTGGTAGCAACAGTGTTATTATTATGACGGTAGGAAAACGCGTGCTAGCTGAATGTGTGTCAATATGTGTAGCAGAATCATAATAGTTTTGTCCCATACAGGCTTGGAGAGCAGAGGGTCTTCCACTGTCCACCACCAGTAATGAAGCGTGCAAACTGTATGATGCTATACTCACACAGGTGAGCTAACACCCACACCTCCATGTACAGTTTTCACACTGATATGTTGTGTTCTTTATACACAGTGTATTCACTCTCTTTGGAAGTTTCCCCCTTTTATTGCTTTCTGACATTGAATCATGATCATATATATCCATAGATTTTTTTTTTACAAGAATGTACAAAAAAAGAGTCTTTAATGTCAAAGTGAAAATGTAAAATGTAAAATCCAAGACAAGTGACTGCATAAGTTTTCACCCCCTTCAGGTTAGTTTATAGTAGATGCATCTTTGGACACAATAAAAGCCTTGAGCCCTGTGTGGATAGGTCTCAATCAGCTTGGCACATCTGAACACTGCAATTTTAACCCTTACTGGTTGCAAAGCTGTTCAAGCTGTCAAGTTGTACTAGGATTGTGAGTGAACAGTCTAAGCACAAATTCTCAACTGGATTGAGGTCTGGGCTCTGACTCGGACTCTCCAGAACTTTCACCTCATTGTGTTTAAACCATTTCTGTGCAGCTTGGGCTGTATACAATATATATAAAACAAATCTCCCAAGTCGCAGTTCTCTTGCAGAATGCATCAGGTTGATCTCTAGGATTTTCCTGTAGTTTCTTGTGTTCATTTTGCCCTCTACCTTTACAAGCCATCCAGAGCCTTCTGCAGGGAAAAATCCCCTCATTTTGATGCTGCCACCACCATGCTTCACAGTGGGGACGGTGTGTTTCTGATGATGTGCAGCGTTTTGTGTCTAGTTTGATGCCCAAAGAGCTCAATTTTGGTCTCATCAGACCAAAAAAGCTTTTCCCACTGGGCTTCAGAGTCTGTCATCTTTCTAGTTGACATTTAATATTAGCTTTTTTCAACAGTTGCTTTCTCTCTGCCACTCTCCCATAAAACATTTACTTGTTAAAATAAAAACCAACAGATACAGGTGCCCTTATACTACACTTGAGACGCAGTCATTGCTTTCAGATGATCTCCATTTTACTAGTTCTGTGGCTTTTAGCAGTTTACTGCATCTTTAAAATGCCTGCACCTTGAATAGTTATTCAGTCACTTATTTTATGTTTTGGTCCAAATAGCCAAATTATATTGACCATGATTTAATGTTGAAAAGCAATAAAAATGGAAACCTTCCAAGAGAGGTGAATACTTTTTGTAGGCACTGTATGCATAAAGTTTGCAAACTGAAATTATCTGCGGACTGCTGCATATATGAATGAGAACCACTCCTAACAACTCAGTTTTGTTTGGCTCACAGTATGTGAAATGGAGGAATGATGAAACCATGGGAGGATTTGAAGGATGCATTTCTGCTATCCAGACAGCTGACCCTAACTTTGGTAAATAAATGTGGCATCCACTGTCAATCATTTATCTAATTCAATCTTAAATTTGACCAAATGAGTTCGGAAGAGGCATGGGAACTCTCAAAGTAGAACTGGCTAGAAGGCAGCACATCAGGAATCAACAATGCTGTATACAGGAACAGCAAATCACTGTTAAAAATGAACTTTAAAAAATGAGTGGAGAAAAGCAGTGCTAAATTTATCTACTGCTAAAATAACCTAATTAAAAATGGCTGCATGGCCCTCTATACTTTAAATAACCATGGAAGAGGTCAATTCCTCCTTGCATTGTTATTTTCAACAACAAGTTATTCATGTCTGGCTTCAGTTCAAAGCCAAAACCTTGTGCATGTGATTTTTAATGGTATCTGTTATATTGCAGTGGGAAAGTCCAAAAAGAAAAGATCAGTGTTGTTTGTTTTGCCTTCAGTTATGGGTCATGTGATAAGTACTGGGCTGGAGCTGGCGGCAACAACAAGCAGCACCCGGCTGGATAAGCGTCTGGCCAGCGCTGTGAAGCAAACAGTGGAGCTTGCCAACAGCCAGGACATATCTCCTAGAGAGAGGCTTCATGTCAAAGCCATGGAGCTGTTCTCGCATGGGTAAGATCCAGAGCCAGGCTGCCACAGCAAGTAAAGTCAAAACAGAGGGATGAATGTAGATATAAGAGGCAAGTGATTCCCAAAGACGACCACAAACGCTGTCAGAAGTTCTAATGGGAATTCCAGGAAACATGGGGTGCTTTTAAAGAAAAATATGGTATTCTATCGTATACAGATAACCCCTTTATTACATATAATACAGTAGTTCTTTATAAAAGACAACATTTTTGCAACGTAATGAAAAGGTCTGAAAATAAGGTATGCAACTATAAAAGGCAGGAAACTATAAAAAATAGTCAAATGTTTTTGTCATCATTCAGACATTTTTAAATGGTAATATAAAGATATTACCTGTGTTATGTATAAGTACCCTTTGAAATATGAGCTATTCGGTTTCACTTATGAACTGAACTTGAGCTGTAGAAAGTCCAAATTTATGTGTGAATCTTTTCTTGCAGAAAAAAGCCACTGAGTCACTTCGTCTGTTTCCCGGGGCTGTGTACAAACACCAGATTTGTTTTTTTCAGCACACACAGAATGGACAGTTAGTGGACCATGTGGAGATATTCACTGAATCTGACAGAAAGGTGGCTGCCTTTAGTGTGTTTGACATTTAACAAGATAAAATGTGTGCGAGTCTAAACCAAATTTTCTTCATTGTAAGTGGCAACTGTAAATTGAATTATAAACTGAAAAGAAAACATGCTTATGAATGAAATTTTTTACAATAACACAAAGATTAAAAATTTATTGCAGCTACAGTACCAACTGTGAACCCATCAAATTCAAATTGAAAGCAAAAATCTGACCAGTTTCACATGCTGTTGTATTCAGAAAAATTAGACTTCCTTCGAAAAACACACTTTGGCAGTGCAAGCGGTCATATTTTTATTTAATATGTCAAAATATTATCAAATAAGTAAGATTATTAAAGACAATAGTTATCCGCCCCAAAGAGAGACATTTCCACAAATTGAATCTTGCATGTCACAGTTTTATAATTCAGTAAATGTTTGGCCCCGTTAGAGAAGAGATAAGTTTCACCTTGCCAGAGGAAATGGTTTGCTTATGAAAGAATGGCGTCTTTTTATGTTGCACAAAACTACAGGAATGTTTTTATGTATCAGGTGATGATCAGTCCCTCAGTTACTCTTTGTGAGTCTACATGTGATGCTGACACGTGCTTCACATCAGAGGCGTTCATCTGTGACATTTCGTGCCAGACTCTTCTGTAGATTACAGTCACGGTCTAGCTAATGATATTTGTATTTCATCTTCAGCATCTTATTTCCCCACGGTATAGTCGGATATACTGTAATATTGGGGAGCCATTTGGTTTCTCAATATTGTCTTGGAAGTTATTTCTATAATTTCCTGACAAAACATAGTGACATCTGTGATTCTCGTGGTACACTCACTCTGCTGTCCTTCGTTGCTACCCAAGGCTGCGCTTGCTCTTGACAGTGACTCGTGTTTCTTGTAGGAATTTTCCAAAAGCCTGTGATGTATGGGAAGATATTCTTGTGGATCATCCCACTGATTTGTTGGCCCTCAAGTTTTCCCATGATGCCTATTTCTATATGGGAGCCCAAACCCCGATGAGAGATTCTGTTGCCAGGGTGCTTCCCTATTGGAAACCACAAATGCCTTTGTCCAGGTACAGAACAGCATACATACCTAAAAAACTAATCAGTCATTCAATCAAATACTACAGTTATTTTTTATTGAGCAAATGGCAATGCAAAAATAACAATACATTCAACAATTTGTACACAACACTATAAATCAAATATTAACTATATTGATCTACAAGTAAGGAAGGACTGAAATGAAGATAAAGGTGTTGGATTGATATCATTGTATTATAAATATAATGGATGCATTAGGCTGTAATACATACTGTATTTACCACATAAAGTCGATGTCATCATCACAAGCTATTACAGTGCATCATTGTGCATTACTGAAGATTTTTATATTTAATGGTGTGTGGCTGCTTTTCATCATCCTAGCAGTAAAGTTCTTTGCTTTCTGTATTTTGTAATGAGAGCTTTTGTGGGTGTGTGTGTGTGTGTGTCTGTGCGTGTGTGCCCTCAGCTATCTGAAAGGACTATATTCTTTTGGTCTCCTAGAGACTTGCTTCTATGACCAGGCAGAGAAAGTGGCCATGGAGGTGAGATTTTCTTCTCCATTATACTCTGTTGTACACGCTGTTGCCATTATTGTGGCGGGGTGTTCCAGGCTGTCTCTGCCTGTGCTGATTGTGTCAGTTCAATTCGGCAAGTAATTTGCTGTCAAAGACCAACAACAATAAGCAGCTCATCCAGACCTTGGCACACTGACTCATCTGTGCTGAATGCCTAATGCATACAAAGTAGCTGTGACATGAGGGTCACTTGAAGGCAGATTGAGGAACATCATAGATGAAATGGAAAGAGAGTTAAGCATGCAATTATTTTTGAATTGTCATTTTACTCCACGGTAAGAATTTTTTTTTTCTCTGCACCATTATTGCTTCTTCATGTTTGAAGGTGTTGAACTCTCTTGTGTAGGGCCTTGCTCTGACTCCAGATGATGCTTGGTCTGTCCACTCGGTGGCCCATGTTTGTGAGATGAAGGCAGAGGTGGACAAAGGACTAAAGTTCATGGAGAGCAGAGAGAAAGACTGGCAGGTACTGCTTATGGTTGTTTTTTAGCGGTGTGGTTTTTTTGTCCCGATGAATCACATTTCGATAACCTTGCAGAGTTCCACAGACCTCTGAATTAAATTACAAATCGAAAAAGGTGAAGGAAAAATATTTGAAATGTGTAATGTTTAATTCCAGGTTTCTGATGTGCTGGCAAGTCATAACTACTGGCATTGGGCTCTATACTTCATTGAGAAGGTAAAGATTATAATGAGTTTTTTCAGTCAAGCGAATAGTTGGCAGTAGGAGGGTTTGCGGTTCTTGTATTTATGATATCGTTTCCCATGGGTAATTTGAAGTCTGGAGTTGATTATATTGTAAGATTAATTTGTGTTTGCATCTGTGAAATACAATTTATCAACCTTGCTTATCTCTCAAGTCTGAAGTTATTCAAATTCGTCTTTCTCACCACCTCCTCCTCCTCCACAGGGGCAATATGAAGCCGCGCTGCAAATATATGACGCTCAGGTTGGTTTGTGTTGAGAGTATGCATCAAGACTTTGATGGTATATCTGTCTGACATGTTTTGAGAGTCGTGCATGCACCAGTACACAGGGGATGCAGGCTAACTGCGATGTGTTGTGCTCGGTATGAGTCAAGAGGGTAAGTGTGAGCAAATGGAAGTCAAATCCATATGAAGATGTGAAAGCCAGGGAACCACCCACACCCATTTCAGTGTTAACTGCCAAAGCTGATAATTTTTTTATTCAGACACTCTAAAAATAGGAGAGGGCAATTTGAAAGTAGAGCTCTTTGATGTTGTCTACCTTCAGAAGAACGCTTTATAATGTTACTTAAGTTTGAACACAACAGAAATTCTTACATCAAGTTAGCTGAAATTCATGAATGTTTAACCGCCTACAACGGGGGAATCCCGTAAAACATGCATGCCTTTTTTAAAATTTGATTTCTTTGAAAATAGTCGTCTTGTGCCAGTTATATGTTACATCTTTCAGTGTTCGAGATGAATAGTGAAAGTGTGCTATATTTCCTGAAGGTATTCAAACGTTGCAAGGCCTCGGGATCCATGTTGGACACTGTGGATGCCAGTTCAATGCTCTGCAGACTGGAAATGGAAGGTAAGATATATTAGATATAGTATATAGTCAGATATTTTGGAAATTCCAAAAGCATCTTGAATGCCACAGATTGTATTCAGAGTTTGAGTACAGTTCAAGTAATGTTGTACGTCTTTGCTCTAGGAGATAATTTTCAAAATTACACCATTTGCCCAGATGAAAATGTTGCAACATTTGTTAATGTGTTGCTAACGAGCTGAAGGGCAACTGTAACATCTAATTTAAGACAATTTAAGACATGCGAAACTGCTAATGAGGCGAGATAATCTCAGTTATCATACTTCATTAACCTGAAACTCAAAGTGCAGTGTAGAAAATGAGTGTAATTAGTAGAACCTCCGACCATGTCTTAGCTTTGTCTCTATTTTTAGAAATGAATTGACCACTTTACTACTTCAGAAAGTATTTTTTACAGCCTTCAATGAATACCTGTGAGTTTGTGGTGCTGCGTATTTCAGGGGTGTGTGTGAAGGACCGTTGGCAGGAGCTGCTCCAGGTAACGCAGCCTCACACCGATGATCATGTGACCTTGTTTAATGACGTCCACTTCCTCATGGCGTCGCTGGGAGCTAAAGAGAGCAGGACGAGTCAGCGTCTGCTGGAGGGCCTCCAGGAATTAGCTAAGTAAGTTCCGCGCCATTTCTTCCCTTCACTGCACACCTCAACACTCAGTCAGCCTTACATAAGAGCAACACAAGCCTTATGTAAAACAGACAGAGAAACAAGGCTAAGCGTGGGATGTGAGATAGAGAGAGAGTACAGTCAGGAAGGGAATTCAGGGCTGCAGTCTGTCTCAGGGAGAGGGGTCTTCCCTCTGTAGCAGATGTTGTACCAGGAGCTGCTGCCTCTGTGGAGTTCTGTGGTTATAATGTTCCGGCGTCCCAGCTACTGACAGCCCGGGGTTTCCATTTTGTCCCACGTACAAACCACAGAAAAGCTGCCATTTAAAACCAGTCCTTAATGTTGCCATGTTTTCACTGTTGTGTAATACATGTGGTATTTTCTTGACAGTCAATACTTGGGTAAGAAACAGAAATTTTCTCCTCGACTCAGCTTTACTTTGAATCATCAGGAAAGCTGCAGGCATGTTCAAGCTTTGCATTAATTTCATTTTATCGCTCACATGTAACATGCCACTTTTATTATCTTGGCTTGGTAGGATTGCACAGTTTTTCATAATCCATATTTTTGCCACAGTATAATTTTACAGTCAGAGGTAGTGTCTATAAGCATTAGCTAATCCTAGAAAGCCTCACGACAGTATGGATTCTTTGGCCTGAGAGTGAGGCAAATCCTTCTCAGCAGAAACATACATTAATAGTCAGTCGGTAGAAATAAACCAGCCTTTAGCTTTTTCTGTTGACTTTTAGATTTTCATGATTTCACATTCTAATCGGATTGTTATAATCTGATGAAAGAGTTTACATGTTGGCTCAACTTCTGATGCATTTAATCAAACTATGGCTTCCTTTATTAACAGAAAAAAAACAGAATGGCAGCTCTAGTGTCTGAAAGCAGGTTGTCACTGTTGTGTTGTCTCCAAATAAATAAACCCAAAAGGCTTTTTATGCCTCCATTCCGGCAACAGCTGTGACTTTCGACACAGGTTTCCACGTTTTCTGTACGTCTCATCATGATGAACATGATTTGTCAGGAAAGCCTGAGGGGAACTGAATTACATCTGGCACAAAAGGTGACTTGAACTTAATGATGACATGATTTGAAATTTGGTTACTTTGATCTCACAAAAAACCTTTTTTGCCACAACAGGTTTTTTTCCATGAAAATAATTCCTTTGTGCTGCTTATTTTACTAATGATATGTCTTCTATGATATAAAAATACTGTCTTGACATTTAAACAGGATGAAGAAAATACTTGATTTTCATCAAAGGAGTTCTTTCATCCGTGCCTTAAAGGACAAAATAATGAAGTTATAACATTCCATATTTAGAATGTTAAAGTTCAACTTCCTGTTACATCATAATGTTCAGTAAAACCTTTTTACCCATAATTCATCTTGAAACTGCGATGACTGCATAGATCTGTGCTGCCTATGCAAAGATATGTGTATATCATCCACATTTTAGAATTTTAAGCCTTATCTATTGACATGACTACAACTTTGTGTTCTATCAGAATCAGCTTTATTGGCCAAGCATGTGAGCAGATACAAAAGTTGGACTTTTTGTTTCTTTACTTGAGCTTACACACTTCAGAGTTTTTGCTACATACACCGATCAGGCATAACATCATGACCACCTGCCTAATATTATGTGCTCAAAAATGCTCTGAACCATTGGACATGGACAAGAGGACCTCTCAGGGTGTCCTATGGGGTCTGGAACCAGGACGTTGGCACTGGATCCTTTGGGTACTCTGGCTTGTGCAGTGGGACCTCTGTCAATCAAACTTGTTCCACTGCATCCTGTTGATGCTTGATCACAATGGAGTGTAGGAAGTTTGGAGGTCAAATCAACATCTTGGGTGACTGTCATGTTCCTCAACATGTTCCTGATTGTCTGATGTTTTTACCATGTGGTGGGGTGCATTTTCCTGCGGGGGTAGGCCAGTAACATTTGGGATTTCCATTTGGATGAGGGAGTGTGCTTGTTGTGGGACAGTGTTTATTTGGGTGTCTAAGTCTCATCAACACAGATGGCAAAATCCAAGGTTTTCCAGCAGAACAGCACATAGTACCAATATGATCAATGTTATTCACTTTACCTGTCAGTGGTCATAGTGTTGTGGCTGATTAGTGTATATTATGTAAGTCTAGATGGACTATGAATGTAAACTACAACTTGACTGGTTAGCAGAGGTGTACAACGGAGAGGGATTCTTTGAAATGCAACAAGAAGTACATTTAACTTGTTACTTGGTCTCTTTTTACTAAGAATAGTTTTTTCCGTTGCAGGGAGCCAGGGGACAATCAGCAACATCAGATGGCAGGGACTATAGGCGTACCTATGTGTCAGGCAATGATGGAGTACAACCAGGGCAACTACAATCAAGCTATGGAACTTTTATACCCTTTACGCTACCGCATAGTAGACATAGGTGGCAGTGATGCGCAGGTAAGCTTCACAGATCTGGCAACTGTGGTAAACAAACATGAAAAATGTACCAAAATCCAAACCAAACTGCAGCGCTCTCATTGCACCATTGGAAAAAGCCTTCAGCCTTGAGGCTTTATTTTCTTTGAATATCATTGATCATGCTGTATTGTTTTGTTTTGAGTAAAACTGAAATCCCTGTTGCTGTAAAAATAGGCCAGAGGTGAAGAGCGCTGAGCGTAAGGGCTGCAGTTTTTCAGTCTATGAACATACCACATAGTGTGAGAATGTGCAGCGCAGTGCACCAACGTATGAATAATGAATCGTTGTGATGGATGCTGATGGACTTTTTATGTTCTTCGTGTTCAGAAAACCATCCTCCAAGGTGCAACAGTGTACATACAGTATAACACAAAAAGGTAGAAACACTCTGTATACTGTGGGAGGAGGTTTGTGTTTACTAATGGGTTTGTCTATTGTTGTTTACAGAGGGATCTCTTCAATCAACTGCTTATTCATGCAGCCATGAAATCTGAGAACAAACATCACCAGAAACTGGGAAGGTAATGCACACTAGGGATTTCAGACCAAACATGGGATGCTTCCGTCTTTTTCCAATTTCAGGGTTTTGCATCTTTGCCGTCCATGTTTTTGTATAGGAATCTGCTGAGAGGTTGTGTGAAGGGGAAGGAAAAAAAAAGTCTTGCATTATTTGAACCGCTAGATTTCATCATGATATTCTATACTTGCTGATGGGACCTCTGTCCACTCCACTTTTCTTTCAGCTGCTGTCTTGCCATGTGCATTCAGAACACAAGCTGTTTTCATGATCCCATTATGTAACTGACATTCCCTGTCTGTACACCATGTTACACTTTCATTATTGATCAGGTTAGTCTCTCAGCCTGTAGTCTCTTTGAATCTGTGTTCATCTCTTCGCGCTGTCTTGTGTTGTGCTGAATTTCCCCAGATGTCTTCTGGTGGAGCGTGATGCCGTGAGGCCCAACTCCCCCCTGACCCATCGTCTGATGCAGAGAGCTCGGGCGCTTCACGACTAGAATGATTGCAAGGTGTGCAGAGCAGTTTCCATGCAAAAAACATCAAAGCAACCACTGTAATCTGATGTGTCGGTGTTTGGCTTTAGGAGGCTTCTTCACCAAGTGGCAGGAGCTTTGCATTGTTGTCAAAACAGCTGAAATCTTTATGCAGCACTTGCTTTCATTGCTGACCTTAGTGCACTTTTCGTATGAAGCCCCCAAGTGTTCGATAATAAATAAATAATTCTGAAAAAAATTGACTTTAAAACATTAGAAAAATATATATTTTTTAAAATTACGATTTGCAAAATTATCTAAGCAATTATTCTACTTCTATATCAGAATGCTGTTTTCAGAACTTATTTTTTATTTTACAATGGTACATTTTCCAGTAACACTTAATGATGTAATGTCACATTTCATTTTTCAACGTCACCTTCAATGTCACTTTCTAGCTAAATTTATGATCTTCTCTCTGAAGCAAACAAGCCCAATAACTTCTGCCATATTTAGCCAGTTGGCACCTGTAAACTAGAGCTACAATGACAGTAAAAGTTATTCTGAATCTGGCTGCTGCTGTATCTAAGCACAGTACAAAGAAACTAACATTTGCTTTTATCATTTTATTACGTGTTACCTAAGCAGCTAGCAGGCAAGCTCAGTGAGAGTTATGAGCTTTGTTTATTACTCAGTGTCACATTAACACAGCCTCTTTGCTGGTACGCTGGCTAGATATGCCGCAAGGATAGACTTAAAAGCTAAAAAACTGATGAACAGTTCTCAGGGCTTTGTTTATTTGACGTGTGTTGTGCAGCGAATCTTGGTGATAAGTTATTCTAAATCTGGCTGCTGCTGCATCTAAGCACAGTACAAAGAAACTAACATTTGTTTTTATCATTTTATTACGTATTACCTAAGCAGCTGGCAGGCTAGCTCAGTGAGAGTTATGAGCTTTGTTTATTACTCAATGTCACATTAACACGCCCTCCTTGCTAGTACGCTGGCTCGACATGCCGCAAGGGTAGACTTTAAAGCTAAAATATAGAGGTTTAGTTACCGTGTCTGCGTCTATTTACAGTAGCAGCTAGCTATTGATTTACAACCCTTTGACAATGTCTCCGCTCCAGCTAGCAGGTGCTAACTGCCAAAGCTGAGTAGCAGTTGTTAAACTTGCAGATTTAAAGGCAAGGCACATGTGACCAGCTACAAGTTGGAGGGTGGTGACAACACTGCCGTCATGAAAAGTGACTTTAAGAAATGAAATGTGACATCATATATTAATATAAATGACTTCTAGAAATACAGTTGTCTGTATTGAAAAGTGCAAGTCCATGATTTTGAAAATGATTTCATAATGAGTTTGAATAATTTCTTCAATTTCAATTTTGTTAAATTTAACAAAATGCAGTCCACTGGTTATTTGTTTAATATCAACTTTGGGGTTCCATATTTTTGACTGGGGACCTGTTAAATTTATTACGCACAAATTTGCACATATCAAAAGGTTATTACCTATATGACAATTTTCTGTGCTTAATAGCCTTAAACTACAGTAATCATTTGCTTTATATGAGATGACCTAACAAAACTAACATATCTAATCAGTATATCTCACAGTGACTTTCTCCTAAAAAAAAAACAAGTGCTTTAAATGAATTTTATTAGCAAACTATTCACATTTAAATATAAATACTTTCAGAGATGAAATCTGCATGTCAATATCAATACAAAAACCATGTTCAAAACCAATAAATATACACTTTGCACTTTGTATGTGACTGACTGATTAAGTAACACAATAAAGTGCAGCACACTTGTATGCCCGAAGGCAACAGCACGTTAAGAATAAGATATGTACTCTAACATTGCAGTGATACAGTGGCAGTAAAAAAAGATGTCCTTGCACTTATGAGAGGAGCTGAGTGAAGTACTGTAAGTCCTTTTCTTCCCGTCTCTTCCCCTGCGTCTGCCCGCTCTCACAACACTGAGGTAATCTCATCTTGGATCTGAGAGATCAGGATCTGGGACAGCACAATGCCTGCAATCTAGAGGACAGCAGCAGCCACTTTAGATTACAGAACAGACTCTTGGTTACTGTACAGCCTGTGCCGCGCATCTCAAGGTCCCTCAGAAGGGTGTTGTAATGCGCAGTTGGCACTGGAAGGAAATGTTCCAAATTTAGATAACACTGCTTGGAGTCGCTTGAAATAATTCTATACCTTGCAAGGTTGCAACACTTCACATGTATTGCTTCTTACACAGCTGATCGTGAAGCATTCTTCTCACAGTAAGAACACACATCGTGTGGTAAACACAGCTTTTAACAGAGCTTTTCAATAATTAACAGTTTGAGTTAAATGCGGCTCGTTATGCAGACAAATCCAGTAATGGTGTGTTGTGAGGAAATGCAAGACTAAAAAGAGAACTTCATCATCAGATTTACAGCACATCAAAGCAAACAGAATACTAATGCATTTGTTTTGACAGGACTCATGGGCAAATCACATGCTTCCCTCCTAGCGGGATCGCAGGGGACCCAATCAGACAGATGAGAACGAGAGAGATCAGGCTAAAGATCCAGTGGCGAAGCTGCATGCTGTGCGTGAATGTTGTGTGATAGTATCTGAATCATTTTGATAAGTAAGCGGACTAATTATTCAGAGGCAGCTACTGATAAGTGCTAATTTGATTTCATGGTCAATCTAACTTTTGAACAGTTCTTAATGCCTTGAGATTCGAGGTGCATTGTGCTGCGATTCTTGGTGAGAGGAAGGGGGTCATTGGTCCTTCAGTACACTTGTGGTGTTACATTATCACATTTAGACTTCTACCTCTATTGCACATTAACTTGCCCTTTCAGTGTAGGGATAGTGTCATATAAGTTATGTGTAATTAAAATTTCATTTTCCCTGTGTGCCTAGTTATTGCTGTCTAGGTATAATCCCACATTTTAAATCTCTTCTATCCCAGTGGCCTCACTTTAAACATACCCCTTATTGGTTTCATTTAGAATATGCTTTTTATTCAAGTTTTTTTCTTTCCTTTCTTAAGTGGACAAGGATATTTTATGCGAGACAATGTGAACTTGTACTGGGGCATTGTTGGAAGCTCTCAGATTGCTGTTTTTTCTTTTTTCTTTTTTTTTCTTTGGTTGCTTCACGATCGGTGCAGGGTCCTGATTGATGAAGTGTTGCTCAGACTATTTCGAAGACCTGTCCAACTTCACCGTGCGAGCCTGCCTTTGAGGGAGCAGGTCTAGTCAATATGTTGATTGCTTCACACTCAATCCAGCCTCAGTTGATGCCTATATTGACTTCTGTGGGTGCGCGTGTGTGTGAACTTATTTAAGACAAAACAGGAGTCGTCTTGGCCCAGATATACCGCGGTTAGCAACGGCAGACGACAGCTGCCAATTAGAGCACAACCTGCATTGACTGGGTTACCTGAGGCAAAGCCAGACCCAGGGCAAGCGCCCCCACCAGCAACAGATGAGACTCGATCCACATCACGGCTCTGTCTGCACAGCCCACTGGGTAGATTGACTTGTTTGCCTCCAAGAAGTTTTGGGTTTGAGCCCCAAAACCGCACATGGTGTTGATCACTGCCTGTGTGCCAGATGGACAAAGGCAAAGATCATGAGAGTTTTAAAGATGACCTTGATTACCACATGAACCTAAAACACTAGAATCACTTCTCAGAGGATGCTTTTACTACTGTTTTTGCATTTCTTGTGCTACTTTGAATTGACATTTACTGTTGTGACGCCTAAGGGAGAGCTTTGCAAGAGACCGGTGACTGTTAAGAGGAGAGAAAATGACAAGAGAGCAGTACAAGCACACCCCTCAATGTGACCAGGACGACTACTTTGTCCTTGTAGGAGGCATGCAGCTGCAGCGTGCAGTTGCAGGTTACTACCAGCAGGTTGCAGCACTGCATTGGCTCTCATATGGCTTAATTAATTGATTTTTTTTTCCACCCATGTGGAAAAGGTTGCTGTGATCTGTATACCATGTAGCTTGATGTTTAATCAATAGTAGTGTGATGGATCTACATGAACTCTTTAGTGTTTTTTTCAGTGGTGGTTTGCAAGCAGTGCTGCAATGTCTGCACAGTGATTAGACAGGCGTTTTGTTTGTGTCTGTGTGTGAGTGCAAATGTGCGTATTCATGCATTCACAAGTACAGTATTTACATATATATTGCTTGCGTGCTAGCATGCGTCTTCATCTACACACACATCTCAATTTTATGCATGTGCAGACAACTGTAGTGTTGATTCTGTGTACACAAAATATAAAACCTTCATGAAAGAGGGGTTCTATTTAGAAGGAAAGATGTCATCGCTTTCAGCATGATATGAAGGCTGATAATGTTACTACATGCACCATTTCAGATGCCATACCAACCCTCAATAACCTATGTTGGATGCTCCCATTATATTCCAGTTGGTTAGCCTCAGCTTGTGAGCACTGCTGCTCTTCGTTGATGCACTTGGTCCGGCCACATTTCTGAGATTATTCCCTCGATCGTCATATTAATCTGGACTTTTTTTTTAGATGCAAATCACGTCATGGAACTAGCATGTGACTCACTGTGGCACTCAAAGTCACACACCAATCATTCTGCAGATTCTTCACAAGGCAGAAACTGGTTGTTCATTGTCGGACTACTTCTGTGCATGCCAACTCACTAAACCCTAAGGATGGGAAAGTAATAGCACAGCAGTTTATACCTGCCGATGTCGACATGTTGTTGTCACCTCCAGGCAAAAAGAACCTCTGCAGTTCCGACACTTGTGTAGATTTCCAGTGTCAAAATCATCGAAATGCTGTTTGTCACAGTCAAGTGACACTGGCTATATTCCAGAATCCACAGTCCATTAATTTGTCTGGTATGTCACACAGATAATTTTGGATTAAAGGATTTTAAATATATATTTGTGTTATGGTGGCTGCTCTAATAGATAGCAGATAGAGAGTGCTGGATGGAGTGTTGTAACACCTGAAAAAATGATGTCAGAACCGGAAAAAGCTTTTATACTCATCCTGCTGATGTCATTTTCAGTTGTCATGGAAGCTGCATCATTTTTTGTGAGGAGCATTTTAATTTATCATTTAAAAAAATGTTGATTGAAGACTGCAAAGTTCCTTGAGTTATAACTTTTTGTGGGGGTGTGCTGATGTAATTCAAACTAGTTTATTCATTATTTTAGCTAGATAGCTGTTTAGTAGGACGAGGCGCTCAGTCTCAGTGAGCTCTTATTGGTTGATTGTTTTTTTTATTGTGGATATTAAGGAAAATTTATGTGGCAGAGCATCAAATGTGAAATGTGGGCAGCAAATCAGAGGTCTGGCATCTGGCTAATGCCCTTTTGCTGTTACTCACTGTACACGAAAGGAAAGCAATTATTTTCCTTTCCTTTCGATGGAGCACATGATGGGCTTATGCATGTTTGTCTGTTTCTGAGCACAAGTGAAGCATCTCACTCATGTTACAATGAGAACCTGGTTTAGTGTTCTTCTCCTGCCTTTACGTGGTGAACATGGGACTCTTAAGTGCACTGTGTGTCCTTACTGACTGATAAATCTATAGGTTTTTGCAGACAGCTCCATGAAAGTCATGTTGTTGCTTCACATGACTTAGAATGCTCTTTTTATAGCCAACACGTGTTGCTATAGCTGTCATTTAATTTAATGTGAGCCTTCTTTGAAGAAGGGTTTTAACATTGAAGTGACTGTATTACTAAATTGTTAGTTAAAACATAAAAAACCAAAACCAACCTCTCCAGGAACAGGAGTGCAGCAGGAGTAAGGCACGGCACAGCGCTCGGAGCTGGGGTTCTCATGTGTACAATTAAAGTAGAGGTTCCAAGACCAGTCTGTGTAGTTGTTCCACCCACAACACTTGAACTAAGTGAAAGAGACAGAGAGACAGAGATGGGAGAGAAGGTGTATATTTAGAAACGTGGTCTTGGTCTGTACTGCACATCCTGCCAGTCTGGGCTTCTCCCATGGGAAAACCCAGGCTTACAAATGTGCCAGTATGTGCAGATGGAAGTGGAATATCACATGAGGGGACCCACAGAGTACAGGAACTGTATGTTATATCTAGCCTCTCATGTGGAAAACCCTCACCGAGGGCAAAAATAAGGAAACTCTGTGGTTACTGGCTGTGGTTTTTTTTGGTTTAGTGGTCAGACACATTCAATAAACCACTATCTGTGATCAATCCGAAGGCTTGTGCGATGTGGATAACTGTGGACACAAGCACAGCTACTCTGGCTAAGTGGAATTGTCCAGAGCACCTCTTTCTGGATGTAATCCATCAGGTTCTGCAGATCCAGGTCATCCCTGTAGTGCACAATGGCTTTCTTCACAAACTTTCCCAAAGCATCTCGTGTCTAAGAGAGGGAAAATGGTAGAATTTATACACAGAATAGAATACTAGGTCTATTATTTCCACATTTTAAAGAAATTAAGTCTCTTAAGTTTTAATAACTCCATTAAAATTGCCGGAAGCAAAGTATCTACAAATATCTTAATGACTTGGCTTCTAAGGTGCTGGGCGACATGGTGAAACCTTTCAGGTTTTCTTGCCCAGTTAATTACTCAGGGTGCACTTACGGAGAATTGCAAAGTGCCTTTTTGTGAAACCTCCTTTGGGCAGATGCTTTGGAAATCCTCGCAGAGCTTTAAATGGATCATATCTTGGATAATTTCAGATCAGCATTAAAACTGTTTCGGAGGAGTTGTTAGGCATGCATTCATGGCTAATTGAGCAGGTTTCCTTTAGATTTTATCTGCTTTTATGGTACCCTAATTGTCATTAGCATGCACAAAATGTATGTTCACATTGTTAAATTGCACTGCGTATGTATATTTTATGAAAGGCCATCCAGGGACACATATTGCAAAATTAGTTTTGAGGCTATAAACGATATATTATGCAGCATTAGTCTGTTCCGTGGATATTCTAGCCCTGCATATGTGTCAGTATGAAAATAAATTAATAATACTAATATGTGTCTGTGGGGCACATGCAGTATCATCTTGTTTGCATTGTATAAGCATCCTGTGGGATGTATCTAAACAAGGATGACAGCAGGACTGGAACGCCTGCTGCAGGGGTGCAGCATACACAGCAATAATAATAAAGCCATTTATGCCTTTGAAATCAATACATGTGATGCATAACAAGCGCAGAGCCCGCATGCAGGTTTTTACGCTATTTCAGCTGCAGAAGATAATTGCCTGGACTTAGCCATTTGTTATTATAATGTGGTAATTTTCATCAGCTCCACTCGAGTTGAATAAACAAAACTAGAAGAAATATAAACACATTGATTTGACTGAATTATCTGTAATGAGGATTTCAAGCTAAATGAGGCTGATTCTGTCAGTAAAATTGTTTCCTTCTTCATTTAGTTAAAGTTTTCATAATAATATTTTCATTTTCAGGTTATTAATGAGGCCTGGCATTGTGGCTGCTGAGTTTGAGTCTTTTAAGATTCTGAAAACATGGGCCATGGTTATTGAGACAAGAGTTCAAATGTAATATATGCTAATCGGAGCAGTGTATGCTAATAAGGCACTGAACTTTAAAATTTCATTAAGCTGGAAATGAACTTCTGTGAGGTTTGCTGAAGGCTTTGTGAATTGTTCGTATTACAGTTTTGGAACAGGTTATGTTGATAAATACTGTGAGCTTTATCAAAATAGCCCTAAATTTTTATCCTGAAGTAGTTTTAGTAAATTGTGTTCGGATTTTTACAACGTTCCCCTCACCCTCACCCTGCGCCTCCCCCTCCCACTGTTTCCATGTCTCCACGTGGCACAGTTTGCTTGTGGGCTTTGGAGCCCGCCGTCACACTATGTCATTAGCAGCAAAGTCTCCTTCAAGGGATCTGTTGAAATGGAACATTTGGTTCCACTTTGAAGTGCCGAAGCATTTGAATCATTTAGCGAGGAAGGATGCTGAGAGGGTTGTTAAACTGCTCTGTTTAGCAGCAGGCGGTCCGAGCGCTGACAGAGAACACAAGGGAGAAGAGCGCAGAGGTATCATCAGGCACCAAGCACCTTGCCACCACATACTGATGTCAGTGAATGTTGCCACTGCTGGCTGTTGTGTTTTTATTCTCGGCGGAGCCCTAATGGGATGCTACTGACGGAGATAAGTGGATGTTAGAAGGGAGATCCCTCCCATAGACCCATCCCTGCAGCATCCAAATCAATTGTCAAGTATATGGGGCTCAGGCGGATACACATGCATGCATTTAGACAGTATATACAGTATACATCCATGCATTCACACAGAAGATTACCTGTCCTCATTCAGACACAGGCATTTTTATTGTGTGGTACGCCAACCTGGGGATTAGGAATCCAACCCACATTGAAATGATTTGAATGGAATACAAATTGATTCCCATTCTTCAAATGAATGACCTAAATTAGATTTTTTTTCTCCTTGTTGAATACTGGCCTTTGAAATCGATTCAGATGAAGCGCTAGGCGAAGGAAATATTGGTCTTTGGTCGGCTCCCATCAGTCAGACAATGGGTCATAGGTAGAGATGGCTCCATAAAAATTGGTAGCAAGGAAAAAAATGTGGGAAATTTCAAACTTTAAAGATGATGCTGGTTTATTACGACTTAGATTTTTACTTTCAGTCGTGGACATAGTTATTCTACACTCAGAATGTAGATGAGATGGTGTAAAAAAGACAAGCAGACAGGCTGTGGCCAAGACTGTTGAACTTAAGCAGCAACTTACGGAGCTTAAAAATGAAGCAAAACACTGTAGTTCCTCTAATGGCTCCAAAAGCAAGTCAGTCTCCATAGACCCCCATGTTAAAATGCTCAACTTTACAGCAGAAATAAACATGTTTACACCCTGGTACAAAGCATAGTTTTGGTCTCTATAGCTGATTTCCTTATTCATGACAACTGTGCAGTGGGTGAATTTTTATATAACTTGACCATTTTGATTTTATAAAGGCTTGAAATTTTGCATAGTAAGGGGCAACGCTGCTTTAAGTGACTGACTGGTACCATCAATGACCCACAGGCATTTGCATGGCTCGCCTCAGCTCTTCTCATGCTCCACTTATTTGCTTATTTTTGCATTAGCTAGGAGTTAGGTAGCATTAGGCACTGCCAAGATAGTGATAGCCAGAGCAACTACACCAAACTTCAAACCTATGGAGAGGGTTTGTCCATCTAAATATACAGACAATGACTGCCTAATTTTAAAATTTAGCCAGAAAACGTATCTTAGCAAAATGCATGTTGTTTTTCTGTAGGAATTACCACCAAACACATGCTTCTATCTAAAGAGGAAACATGACGAGAAGCTAAATGTTACTTTAAGCGGTGTACTAGAAACAAAAACCCTGATTGATCTTGTTTCTTGCGATGCTTAATTAACTTGGCGACTACAATCTTGTTTTTGCTGATAGAAACGGAACTTCTAAAAATACTCAAAATGTAATAAACCAAAATTATCAAAAATTAAATCAGTGTGAACAAAGAGAACAGGGAGTCTCCCGTATTTTCTGTCAGTCTACGAAACACGCCTGAGAGAGACATTGTGAGAGTTTATAGTATAGGTAGTGACACAAACTGTGATTTCCACTGGAAACTGGTGTAAATGCCTTTCTGTTTGTTTTCTATGTATGCTGCGTGGCACAGACACTGACAAGATATTTCCCCTGTGGGCTCAGTGGGCCCATCTGTGGGTTCAGACGCCTGCCTTATTAAGTTGTGTGCACTGTAGTTTACAAATGGACAGAATGTCCAAAAGCTAGGAGAGAACACACTTAATCAATGGTGCTCATGGTCGATAGCGGTGTCATTGTGGAAAAGAACTGGAGACCAAATATGACCTTTAAGTGGCCTTGCATTATAGAATAACTCAGCCAATGTAAAGAATTGTCTGTAGAGAGACAGATACCTGATCGGAGTAAAAGAAACCCAGGATTGCTATGGCCAGCTGGGTAAGGAAGACCAGTGTCAGGCTGAAGGAGAACTAGGAAAGGAGAGACACAAAAATATTAAAATGCAGTCTGATTCAATATCACAACTGACAGATTTTGCTGTTACACACTAGATGTAAGACTTGGCTTTGGATTAAAAGTCATTTGAGCTACCGTGTCGGTAACAACACACAGTGCCAGTATTAGTAATGTGTCTGTTCGGTCTATTACTGTCTTGAGGAGGCGAATGTTCTCTCTGAGGGCTCCGATACAGCCACAAAAAGTGATGAAGAACATGACCACCCCCACCACAATTAGGATGACAGCCGGGTCGATCAGGAACGTGTCCCGCACCGTGTCTGAACAGAAAGACAGGAAAACAGCCTCTGTTTAGATAGCTGCCATCCTATATCCCATTTTTTCTACCCTAGCCTTAAAATAATGCCATCCCATGTACTGTTCTCCTACTTTTGCGTTATCCCTTCCCTACATTAGCTGCCTTTATTCTCTCAAATCATCAATGATCTGCTGGGGATTATGGACAATAATCAGTGAGCTGAGCCTGGATTAATCTTTTTTTCTTTTTTTGAGTATTAACTATAAATCGCAAATTCAATGTGAAAATAGTGACACCAGGTAAACTAAGGACAAAGCTAAAACCTAATCCACTGAATGTGACAATGTCTGGATAACTCAACAGGTTTGCACCTAAAAGAGGCCAATACCTCACACCAGTACAGTTTGAGAGACCGCAGTGTATAACAGGAACACTTTATCGCAGTTATTTTATTCACTGGGAACACAAAGCTGGAGATGAATGGACATGACATATATAAAAAAAACATAGTTTGATGTAGTTTCAAGCCGTATAATAGAAAGTGGCTGTGGACTTTGAAAAATGAGTAGGAATAAGTGTCTTTTTCTGTACCTGTAGCTTTCTGGACTTTAGCATACACCCCGATTGCAACAATCAGCAAGGAGAAAACCTGGGAAAAGGAGAGAAGTTATTTTTCGTACAGATTTATCCACATTACAACTTGGACAGATAAGTTAAGGTTGTCCTTCAAATTCTGCTTGAAAAATTCAACATCGAGTCCTTCTAGGTTTATTCATCCGCCATAGCAAAATCAATAAAATGCACAGGTTTGTAATTCATGTTTTTTTTTTAACGTGTAAAAACTTCCTGCAAGAAAAGTAAGTTTCTTCTGGTGTGCTGACTATGTTTTGAACAGACATTACTTGCACTGTCGACTGGGACAGCTGTAGTTAGATTAGTGATGACAAGCCTACTCAGGTGCTTAGAGTGCAGAGCATCTGTAGCCATGGCAACCGCATCAGTTTATGTATTTACAATTTAACAGACAGATGGAAATCAACAAGAAAAAAAATCATAAAACATATGGATCTTAGCTTTAATCATCTGAATTTGGAGGGTGTTTAAGTGGAACATCAAACAAAAGAAAGTAGACTCGGTCCACCTGTGATTCTGATGCAGGAGCTGCAGAAGAAACTTCCGTTTTCGCCATGATGTACTTCGTTTGTGCAGAGAAGAACTTGACCTTGGTTGAAGAATCGTGATTATTTCCCACTCCAGCTTCGCAGAGTCGAGTTTTAATTGTGACGGTTGTGCGTGTGTGTGTGTGTGTATGTGCGCAGGATGTAATGGTGTTTCTTTAGGATGTGTTGTAAAGCTGCTGAAGATGAGGCTTCACCTTACCAGAATCCATGCAATAAAACAGCGAAGTGGGTGGAAAACAGGTGGAATTAGCACTTCCTGTTGATTGCATTGTCAACACTAATTTCCCTCCTTTGTTAGATTGTTTTTCTCACCTTGAATAACAATCCATATGGCTTGGCTCTCATTTCCAGCCTCCAGATTCACAGGCAGTCTCCTGATTACTAATTTGTGTGCGTGTCCCTGTGTGTATAAAGAATAATGCTTTATGTTCAGCCTTTACAAACATGGATTTTTTTTTTGTTTCTGTGTGAAAAGCCTGTATTAGATATCTGGAGGTCATAAGGAACTATTGTCCATGGCATAATTTGCTATGAGAGAGGTGTCATTTTTATTTGTCTAGCCTACACGTCCAACCAATATTTTTTGTGCTATGGAGAAGTAAATTGTTGCTTTGAAATGGTGTGTTTGACTATTTTTGAATCAATAATCTACCTATGGCAAGACAATAGCTGCCAAAACACAAGACATAAACGATGCAAGATTTCTTTGAAACTACTGTTTTTAAGGACGGTTTTTAAGGGGCATTGTCTTTCTTGCGGGAGGGTGCGTACCTGCAACGCGTACGTCCGTTTTTCACCGCGTGTGCTTATGTGAAAACCGGGTGGCGGCGTGCATTTGCAACAGGAGACACACTTACACAGTGAATGTATTCCAGCTCTGTTTTCAGGCTTTTCAAAGGGATGAATCAGGCTTCTCTCTGGGGATTGTGTGTGGAGGTGAAAGCCAGCTGAACTGAGCCATGGGGACGCGGGGACAAAGGCCTGATGGATTAGGGCTGCAGTGTTCACTTCTGAGCCCCTGTCTGATAAACAAAGTCAACACAGGCTGGGGTGTGTGGCTGCTGGAGCTGCAGTTATTGCTGATTGGCTCTAAACACAGTAAGAGCGCAGTACAGTGTTTGCCCCCTTGCTGTTTTGATGTAGGATTGGATGAACAGGGATATAATGGAGGTGTAGGGACTTGGTAGAGTTACAGTTGTGATCTGTGTGCTCAAGTGGTAATGTGGTAGGAAAGCAAGCGAGACTTTTAATGGTGTGTTTGTGTGAAAGCTGAGGACTAAAGCCTGATGGATGGTTTAATAGCTGCATCACTGTCTCCTGTACCTTTTATCTCTTTCTCTAACAGTCCCAGTTGTCTCCTGGTCTCTTAGTTACACTAACAACCACAACAGTGGAGCTCATATCATTTAATAAGACTTAATACCCTTGATGAAACAAATAACATTGATTATGTCGTAACCACAGTGCGTGCTGATGCATGGGCTTTAGTAGAAAATGTGGTCAGCATGTTAAATGCAGGAGTGTAAAGACCTGCATGACTTCCACAGGAGCTAAATTGTTATGGCCAGCTTGCAGGTTGCCCCCATTTCCAGTCCAAGGCCAAACCTTTAGCCATGTGCGTGTAACTTTTAGTGAGAAGGTTCCATTATGTTTGAGCTAGTGACCGAAAGTAACAGATAGTCTAACAGTGGAAGCCACGGTAGGCAGTATTTTTGGGCTTTGCTTGGCAAGAATCCCATACTGACCTTTCACCATATTGTAATTCAATTGGTCTGAAAGAAAACTAGATTTCTGCACAGCTTCTCGGTTCCATTTTCAGGTTTTAGAAAATCTAGCCTCTGACAGGTTTTTCTATGGGTTAGGTGGACTTTCACTCAGCAGAACAGGCTTTGAATACCATGTGAAGCCACAAATTGATGTTGACTTTTGCCTGAACTACCTTGGTGCGTTTGAATCACTCATTTGTTGAGAGAGGCTTAGAACAGAGCAGGAATAGGGATTAGATAGGGATAGGAAAGAAATAGGGAAAGCTGCAGAAGGATGACTGTATTTTTTTTCCCTTGTCAAGATTTCTACCTAACCCTATTATAAGAGTTACAGATGTGCATTTCCGTCTGTTATCCATTAAAGCTACAGTAGGCAGAAATCTAGAAACTAGGGATGCATGATAATATCGGCCTCCAATAATTATCGGTTAATTTTGGCAACTGTGACGTCATTCCGATAATTCCAATAATTTAAAAAATCAGCACTAAAATGCCTTGATAATAATGAAAACTTGGAATCTTGGTTTTTGCCATTGGTCTGTGTGTTGTGGCTCATGCCTGACTCCTCAACCCCTCCCCTCCCCGACGGTACTGTCACATGTGTGTGATGTCATAGCACTGCACGGGCAGAGAAAAACAAGCAGCATGGCGTGGCACTCACCAGTGTGTACTTTCTTTACTGTGTCTGAGGAAGTCGTTTCACTAGGGCTGGTCCCAATTATTGGAATATCCGAATATTTTTTTGTTGTGGTGGTATTCGGATAATAATTTTGATACTCAAAAAGTCATGCGTGCCGCCGAACGCCACCGAGCGTTGGCAAGGCTGTAGTACGCCGCCAGGCACAGCCAAGCGCTCCCAAGGCTCCAGTACGCTGCTGAGGCTCTAGAACGCCGCGGTGGTTGTAGCAGCGGACCTGACAACTTCAGTGTCATGCTCCGGTGCGCAATCGGTTGACATTGTTGGTTATCGGCTGCAAGAAGTATAAGATTATCGATTATCAGAATCGGTTGAAATTGGCATTATCGTGCATCCCTATTAGAAACGGCAATAAAACATCAAAAAACAAGTCCAGAGCTGTTCCTTCCTTCTCCTCTTTCAGACCTAAATTGCTCCCATCACACAATCATGCACTTCCACTTAAAAGTCACCTTTCATTTGTGGCTTCAACCGACAATTCAAACTCCAACCTCCCAAGTGAAAGTCTTCTGATTAAGCCAGTGCACCACCATAATGACTTAGTTGGTATTTGTACTACTTATAATTTTATCTAATCAGTGAAAAGACCTGAGACTAGCTAAAACCTCCCACCACAGATTAGATTTTCTTTAAAAGTGAGCCCAGAGGACATGCAGTGCTCGGGCCATTTGAGTTACAAGATGCTGAAATGTTTGGAATTTTTGCACAATGATGCCAAACTAAACGCTGCCTACCTCAGCTTAACTTTAGCTTTTTAACCTTTTATACAACACTTTTATCTATCCATTTTAATAATTTGTCTCATTATGTTTGGCAGAGTTTCAACTGTTTATCCATTGCTATTAGGCTATTCAACCATTTAACAGTTGCCAAGCAGGAGATGCTATTCCAGGCAGCCCCGTTTTAATTAATACTAAATATCCGTTTTCCTTTAGACAGTGTTCAGTGAAGCCTGGATTGGTGTTAAACTCTCCTGGTTCGATCATAACTTGAAGTGATTAACACCTGTGTAACAAGATTTATTAAAGGCCTCCTCCAGTGAAAATCAAGTTTTTAACCTTGTTAATGTATCCAGATGGTGTTTTCTTTTTCTTTTTTTTTTTCTTAGATATGCTTGAAGAAATACCATGAGTTGAATGAGTAATCAATGCCACGGCTGAGCATTTCTGCCTTGAAACTACAGTGCACTAATGATTTATTGGGAAAAAAGGATTAAATATGTAACTAAAGATACGTGAAAATGAGTTTTTAGGGGTTTAATCAGTGACCAGAGTGGGATTTTAACGCCTTATATCAGTTACATTCGCATAAGGGTTTCAAGCATTTAACTTACAAGCATGTTGTGTGGCATGGACTCATTAGCATGTCTTCCAGTGTCTCACCATGGTGGATGCTTTTTAAAAATATATATTTCTCTAGAATGCCTCCTCATTATAGCAAACGCCGACTACAAAAGCTGAAAAATGTCTGTAGAATGAGCTCTAACAACCGAGCTCGGGTCATAGCGAGTGAACTTGTAATGAGAGATAAACACAGGTTATATTAAAAGACAATGAGGCCAGGCGGGGTCATTATATTCTCAGGCAAATTAATATTTAATCCTCCGAATCCAGAATGCTTTGCAACTCACACAGACAGATCTACAGCCCGGCGTGGCCAAAGCACTTTTCATTGATGCATTGTCTGGCTTTGCTTTTTACATGATTGGTCAGAGAAACTTTGAATTTAGTGGCTGTGCAAAACAGAAGGAAGGGTTTTTCAATGTACATAAAAATGGCACCAAAAAGCGTGGCTTTTGGTGCCGTAAAAAGCAGCGTTTATGACAGCGTACAAAGCAGTGTTTTACTATAATTTAACATTGGGTCGTAAAAAGCGGCGTTTTAATCTACCTCACTAGAGCACAATTGGAAAATACATTTTTCTTGGTGTTTGTTGGCATAAAAGGAGGTGTTGTAGTGTAAATTGTGCAAAAACAGAGGCAATTTATAACACTTTCTTCTTTTCGCTGTATCCCCGGGTAAGGAATCATTGTTCAATATAACAGCGCGATGTGGACACCAAATTTGTGCAGTCATGTTGTGAAACAATGCAGCCTACATTGCATTCAGCAAAGGCTTTCAAGTAACATTCAGGTACAGGCTGCCAGCATGCTGTTGCCAGTGTGTTTTATACTTTACTGTGAGTCAGTGCTCAGCTGATTTGATAAGAATGTACCACTCAACATTCGCTACAGTGATGTATGGGCAATCTGAGAGTCCATATATAACTGTAGTAAACTTAAAATAGATAGCAGCGGGGAGGCTGGGTGCTCCCGCTGTTTGCTGCTCTGGATTGTAGCAGAATTATATTTCTTCATTTATTATTCATAAGCTTTTTTCTTTTGTTCCTCTTTCTAGCAGATCTGCCTTTTTCAAAATGTACAAGTCCCTGATAGCTGGTGATTTGTATGCTCAAGAACCTTGTGAATATATGGTGTCCTGGGACGGCGGAGCAGCTGTGATTTTCCGCGGGTACTCTACTCACCCAAAATAAGAAGCTGAAGAAGAAGAGAAAGTATCGGATCCAGGGGTTGACGAAGGAGAATGTCTCCGCTCGGTTCAGATTCAGCTTCCTGTCCATTGTTTGTTGTTGCTTTTTTACAGTCCGACACGTAAAGCTGCAGTTAGTTTCGGTTCAGAACGGTCCCCCAGTTCCAACCCCACCCTGCAGATACTCGGACGCCATATGAGTCTGTGAGGAGGGAGTTGTTTGCAGGCTGTCGGGGTGTCAGGCTGCATAAAAAAGGGGGAGGGCATGGGTCTGTGACACTGCCACCACCATGCTGGTAGGACCGAGAACTGTCTATGTAGGCTGACAGGTCAGTTTACACAAAAAATATGTCTGGCTGACTGCAGCTGAAAGGCCTACGAGTGCTGGAGTATTGTTGGCCTGCTGTTAGTTTGTAGATCTTTCACCTCCGTGCACTCTGTCTCTTGTCTTTCTGTGTTATGTCAAAGTTTCTAAATCCTGCAACATATTCCTACAAGCATATTGCCCTCTTCTTTAATACTTATTGCTTGTGAAAGGCCTGTGTTCTAGTCTATAAACTACAACTTCAAAGACAGATGCATCCCTGTAAAGAATAAAGCAGAACGACACTTGACAGAGGCCGGACAATGACATCTTTTAGAGGAAGAACATTTAATGCGGTTACATCAGGCATTTTGTTGCGATGTTTCCGCCGTGCTGCATCCACTTGCGCTTGAGGGTGAATCTGCCGAGTCTCAGTGAAACAATGATCTAACGAATCAAAACATGTCAGGCCACCTGTTCTCTGCTGAGATTTGGATGTAAAACTTTGCTGATAATCGAATGGCGGCAATAAATCTTGTGCCAGAGTGACCGGAGGGATGTATTTAAGAATACAGTACTATAAACTGGCTATAAAGTTAATGTAAATGTATAAAAGATTTACTACTGGTGGACTGAATTTCAATCTCTAGCTCATAATTCAGAAATGTAGTCTGAACTGTCCTTGGCAGTAGAAGTACTGTATGTGAATATTTAATCACAGGGTTGTTTTTTTTTAATCATTACATCAAGTGTCTCCTGTGGAGTGACAGAAGGACACAAGGTCCCTCAGGTATCTCAGTGCTTTGCCAAAGCAATACGATGACTTAATGAGATTGATCTCCTTTTTTTGATGGTTTTAGTCCAGAGTTCCTTAACTGGGAAGATGTTTACCCTTCCTAATTATGCAACATTTTATTTTACCTTTTGCATTGTTAAAGGAATAGTATATTTTTGATTCCTGCTGGGACTTACATGAAAAGATTGATGCCGCCGTTGCGTCTGAACAATAAATGTTAAGCTTCTGCCAGCTTGAGGACATAAAAGAGAGTGAAACAATGTGTTGTATTGTGGTGGTAATCCCAATGAAACCCTCGCTACTTGTAGTTTTCACAGTTCAGTTTTTGTGAAGATCAATCAGAGAAAATTTAACTGGTTAATGTTGTGAGCTTTAGGGATGCTTATGTTGTCATTAACTGTAAATACAGATGGTGGAACCCCTTTGCGTTTCCCATATGTTTTAATGAAGAACGGTTGTGAAGCAGATGCAGTGGTTGGGTTCGCTCCAATGTCCATATTGTACAGTTTGCCAAAAAAAGATTTAGCATATAGTATGTCAAATGCAGAGTGTCATAAATACCAGGGTTTCGCACTGCATCTGATTGCCTTTTGAAGTGCGTAAGCCAGCATGCTTTGCTGGACATGACCCTCAATTCTTCGCACAGTGGAAGCTATGTAACATACATCACTGTGTTTCGTCTGGGTATAAAGAAGCTGAACAGACAAAAGTTGGCTCATTTCGCACTGCCGACTGTGACGGATGTTTCAGCAAGAAGGTCCCAATAGTGTATCTCAATTGTATGCATAGTGCATGCAACAGTGCAAAAGGGCAGTTGCATCATGTACTGAAAATTTAAAGCCAGAGTATGTGATTTGGAATGCAGCCTTAGTGTGGTGGCTCTGGTCATCACCATCTTTGTAGTGTCTGCCCAAGAGGTAGAAGATGAGTGGAGCTGATGTGGACCATGCAAATGTCTCCAACTTTAACCCTTAATTCATTTTAACCTGATGAGTTATATAAAAATTCACTCCCTGCACAGTTGTTATGAACAGATAAATTAGCTATAGAGACCAAAGCCGTTTTTTCTACTAGGCTGTAAACATGTTTACTTCTGTTGCACAGTTAGGCACTTTAACATGGAGGTCTTTGGGGATTTACTCCCTTTTTAAGTCAGCCTCAAGTGGTCATTTTGAGGAACTGCAGTTTTTGACACTTATGCCTTGGCTTCATTGTTCAGCCCCAGGGGTTGCAGTTGGTTGTCATTTATGGACAGAACCAGGTTTCCAAGTCTCCAGTTTTATGCTAAGCGAAGCTAACCAGCTTTGAGCTACTTATTTATCATCCAGATGGAGAGTGATATCTCCTCACTGAGCTCTAGACGGGAAACCAATTAAATATACACTGATCAGCCACAACATTATGACCACTGACAGGTGAAGTGAATAACATTGATCATATTGCTACTATGTGCTGTTCTGCTGGAAAACCTTGGATTTTGCCATCCGTGTTGATGAGACTTGGACACCCAAATAAACATTGTCCCACAACAAGCACACTCCCTCATGCAAATGGAAATCCCAAATGTCACTGCCCTACCTGCCCAGGAAAATGCACCCCACCACATGACAACAACATCAACAATCAAACAATCAGGAACATGTTGAAGAACATGACAATGGCCCAACATGTCGATTTGACCTCCAAACTTCCTACACCCCATTCTGATCAAGCATCAACAGGATTCAGTGGAACAAGTTTGATTGACAGAGGCCCCACTACACAAGCCAGAGTACCCAAAGGATCCACTGCCAACGTCCTGGTTCCAGACCCCATAGGACACCCTGAGAGGTCCTCTTGTCCATGCCCAATGGTTCAGAGCATTTTTGAGCACATAAGGGGGACCAACACAATATTAGGCAGGTGGTCATAATTTTATGCCAGATCAGTTTGTCCTGAAGTGTAATATACATTGTAAGTATAGAATCTTTAAATTTGAAGAAGTCTAAATAGATTTACCTTTAACTACATTTCTATAATGACAATGCAAGTAAACTCTTGTCAGTTTCAGACGGAATATTCATGTATGATACCAGTCAAAAGTTTGCACACATGGACTTCTTGGGGTTTTCTTTATTTTTACTGTTTTCAATAATATTCAAAAAATTCTGAAGACTCCAAAGCTATAAAATATCACATGTGATATTAGGTAGTAAAAAAAAAACAGCAGACTATCAGTTTTATGAGGCATGATGTTCCAACAGCCATAAAGAAGTTTCTCACACATTCTTCGCACTTGTCCCAAACCATCTGAACTGGGTTTATGTCCGCTGATTGTGGAGGTCAAGTCATCAGATGCGGCATTCCATCACTATCTATCTCAGTCACATATCCCTCCCACAGACTGGAGGTGTTTTTTGGCTCGGTGTCCTGTTGGAAAAACAAACGATGGTTCCACTAAGTGCAAACCAGATGGTATGGCGTGTAGCTGCAGAATGTTGTGATAGCCACGCTGGTTAAGTGTTGCCTTGAATTTTGAATAAATCACCAACTGTGTCAGCGGCAAAGCCCCTCGACACCACCGCAGCTTCTTCTCCTCAGTGCTTCACAGTGGGAACCACACATGCAGATACCATCTATTCCTCTCCTCTGAGTCTCACGAAAGACAGAACGGCAGGAGCCTGAACTTTTAAAAGTGCAGGCTTCCACTTTTCTAATGTCCATTAATTGTGTTTCTTGGCACAAGCAGTTCTCTTCTCCTTATTAGCCTCCCTCAGTAGGGTTTTTCTTCGCAGCAATTCGACCATGAAGGCCCTGATTCACGCAGAATCCTCTGAACAGTTGGTGTTGAGATGTGTCTGCTACTCTGTGAAGCACTGATGTGGGCTCTAATCTGAGATGCAGTTAATTGGTGATCTCTGAGACTGGTAACGCTAATGAAGTTCTTTGCAGCAGGCGCAGGCTAATGCTTGGTCTTCTTTTTCCTGAGGTGGTCCTCATGAGATCTGGTTTCATTATCGTGTTTGATGGAAGTTGTTGAAAGTTTCCAGATTGACTGACCTTCATTCTCTTAAAGTAATGGACTGTTGCTTCTTTTTACTGAGTTGGGCCATCATTTGGGTTCCTACAGTACTTAAATCGGGCTGTTGTAAACCAATACTACCTCAGATCCATTAAAAAAATTCCACTACTTAATTTTTGACAAGGCAGGCTTGTTAACAGGAAACCATTCTCGACAACTACTTCATGAAGTTGGTTAAGATACTGCCATTATGAGCAACAACGTGAAACTTTTGCTTTTTTTCTTTACTACATAATTCCACATGTGCTACAGCAATTTACAGTTCTGATGCCTGCAATGTAGACAACCCTTAAACGAGCAAGAGTGTCCAAACTTTTTGGCTGGTACGGTAGATCTGCCAGGCTAACTGAGGTTGTAAGAACAAATAGGAGGACGCTACAGCACGCCTGCAACATATAAATCACGCTGATTTTGCATGCATAGTCATGTCAGGAAACCTCCTCGCTGTGCAGTTAGAAGGATGCCGAGTGTGCTCGGGAAAAACACGACAGATTGAGAACAGATAGCAGCTCAAACAACCTGCAAATCACCTCCACTGCAGGTTAACAAGCTCAGTAATGCTGTGTGGGGACAAACTGAACAGACTCATCAATATGAAAGCCTTCCAAATTCAGGTTAATGAAATGAACTGTGCCGGTGGATGAGGTGGGGGGAAAAAAGTGAAACGCTGTAATAACAACCAGGAGGGGGGGGGGAGTATCCATGGTTGATTCTGTTCACTTTATTTCAGTACATGTTACTCATACAAAATAATCTGTACAAAGGCTAAAATAGGTCATATTTTTTGCATAGAAGGAACAGTGATGTAGAACAAAAAGCCAGGGTGGAATGGCACAATAAACTCCACTCACTATCACACACGGGGCCTCATAACAATTAGGTTAAAGGGGGATCAAGCTCCTTGCAAAATACTGTGCTGCTCACTCCATGCTGTTGAAGCATGAGACAAATTGGCAATGGTTCCCACTTTCATCATCTCCCTTTTGTTCTTTTTTGAAAAAACCGTCTGCTCCGCTGGCTGACTACCATCAGCTCGTCTCAGTGTCTTTAGGACAACAGTCCCTCAGGTTTTGTTACTATTTTTTTTTTTTTTGTGCGTGTGTTAAAGAAGCCATTTTAAGGCAGGGATGTCTTTCATTGAACACACCATGGGATCTGCTGTGACACAACCTCACTTTGCTCTTCATGCCAAGTCTTTCCGGCTCCCCCAAAATCATCAGAATCAAACGGCGCTTAAAAGCTGCCTATATAATTGACAGCGACATCAAAAAAAAAAAAAAAGGGAATACATCAGGAGCATGGAGTCATTAAACATGAAAGGCAATGAGCGTACGGTGTTGTGGGATTTTTTTTGTGACACTCTTTCCTTTATTTAAAAAATAGTTGATTTTTCGAGAATAAAGAGAAGGTAGTGCACCACCTAGTATAGATATATTCAGAGTGCTTTCACGTGTAGCAGAAAAACTCCACAGGACAAGGCTGGCAGGTATCAGATAGTGCCACCCAGCAGAACACAACATCAAAACACAGCATTTCTAGAGCATACATTTCCACTGCTCAGATATTCAGCTTTAGCACGGGAGGGGAAGGATTAGGAGGAGATTACAGAAATAATATGTCGAAGGTGGCAAAAAAAAAAAAATTAAATAAAATTACAAAAGAAAGACAAAAAACAAAAACGGTTTCTATGCTTAAATTTCATCACAGCAGACCAAAACCAATTACTGCATGTGCATTTTTTCCTTTTACCATGTTCTGTGCTTTCCTGGGAGTTTCTCCTATCGATGCGAGTACAATTTGAACTCAAAATCATGAAAAAATATGTTTCACTTCAAGTTGAAAATGCAGTCCAATGAAATGGGAAAGAAACATACTGACAAAAAAACCCCACAAATTTACATAAAATTTACATTGCTCCTGGACTTGAAAGCGGCAGAACTAGCAAATATGAGAAAAAAAAAAATCGATAACACGAGAGCGGAGGAACATATGTCTGCAAATGAGCAGAAAAAAGAGAGCATGGCTTGCTAGAAAATGAAGCTGTCAATGTAAATGTTATAAGTGAAGTATAACAGTTAGTTACATCTGTTTGTAAAATGAGCATATTTACATCTGGGTTAACATACAGGGCTGATATATTGGAGTGACATGAGCTCTGTTGTACAGTGTCGTCTAATAGATCATGCTCTAGAAATACATAATGGGCCTTACACCGGCAGGTTTTAAAGACATACTGCAGATTATACCCGCACATCCTAATTTAATTAAACTAGACCTTAATACAGAGAAGCACGAAGACAAGCGTGCAGTATGTCTTTTGTGGGCTTCACTCGATGCTCTATGCCAAATTTTCTCCCTCTATCAATTCTGACTTAATTGATTTAACTGCCTGTAGCAGTGTTAAGACAGAAAGGCATTTTTGCACCTAGTAGAGGAACACTGCAAAGACTAATCCTCCAAGAAACAAATGCTTAATGGTGTCATGTTCTCACAATGGGCTACAAAGAGCCTCTGTCACAAATGGAAAAAAAAAAGAAAAAGCCTACAACATGAGAAACAGCAGTATATCGTATAAAAACAAACATTAAAACAGCAACGACCAAATGTACAAAAATAACATCATTAAACAGCCTTTTTTTGTTGTTAAAATGGCATTCATCCCTGCATTCTAAAAACACAAAAGGAAACACTGACAAAATCGTGGTGGCAGCGGAGCTGAAAGGGGGAGTTTTACTGAGGAGAAAATGTCAGAACGTCGGCACAGTCAGATCAGTCTGGGGCAAAGAGTTACAGAGTCTGCAGGCTGCGTCTCTGAAGTGTGACGTCAGATTTTGGAGACCGGATTTGTTTTATTCCCACCGTTTTGCACTCTCATGATTTCCTCCTGTGACCTCGGCGTTTGAAGATTTTTGAAAGCTGAGTATTTTTAAATCTCAGGTTCCCTCTATAAACTTCCTTGTCTGCAGAACGGATGCAATGCAGGCCCGACTTACAGAACTGTTACAGCGATTCCGCCTACAAACCTCTCTCGGGTGCGGAATCACCCCCCCAACAGGTGCTTCGAGCTGTCCGAAGAGCGCGGCTTGTATTGCTAAAGTGTCAGGACTGCCAGCTACTGTATATGTAGCGCCAGGTGTCTGCAGAGCGAGGCATTAAATAAGGGGCTGTGCTGAGAGTTTGCAGAGGCAGTCGAGCAGAGGAGATGTGACCACTCGTGCCTGTGCTGTACATCAGCAGCTGTCATGTTTTCCCCCGTGGACACAACAAGAGGAGTCAGAGCATATGGGGGCAGACAGTGTATCACAGCCAACGGGGTCGCTGCACATCACAGCCCAAATTTGTTGCTCCCCCCCCCCACCCTTCCCTCTTCCTCCCTAAAACCGCTCCTCGGATTAAATAATCATAAAAACCAATTTAAAAAAACACCAACAACGACGCGAGGAGATACTCCGAAGCAAACATTTCTGCCAGGGCCGGGGAAGATGTCTGAGTGAATGTCGGTGGGTAATTTTCTTTTCTTTGTTAGCCCGCGTTGCAGAAATGTGTGTCAAGGATTCTTTCGAAGCAACCGGTGATTACTTTGGATAAAAATAATTTGAATGCAGCCACTTCAAGCCTCATTGTGGGGCTCCTGTGGAAGCTGAAATCAGCTGCACCAACCGTGCATGAGATGGCAGTATAGGCTGTGAACTCTGGACCTGTGCTAACTGTGCTTCTGGTGAAACCACAAGCTGGTGGGAGCATAAATAGTAAAGTTTTGGGTTGATTAAAAGAAGTCCACATACATTGTGCTGCATTGTAAGCATCCGACTTTTTCCCCCTTTATGTTTGGGTTTTTGCTAACTTTCCTAAATAATTGCTGCTGAATCAAAGGCAAGGCAACCTCCACCAATCTGGCAACGCCGCTCACTCGGTCTCATTCTCGCTAACGTGTAGTGCAAGAACAATAAAAGTGGATGGATCTCTAATCAAACAAAATCCCAAGCCAGATGGAGGGAAGCCAGACAGTGTGGCAAATGAGGACAATGTAGAGTCAGAGCGGCAGCAGCAGCAGCAGAAAATCAAAAAACGAAGATGGCACAGAGGCAACTAATAGGAAGACTGCGAGTTGTTAAAATTAAACAGACAGATGTTACTTTTCTTCCTTCCGTGGATTTGATCCTTTGTGTTTAATATGCAGCCAAACCTGTTCCAGTTTTGAGGAAAGGCCACTGACCAAGCTTGTCCGGTGTAAACATCCATTAGAATCTCCTAACTGATTTTCTAATTCGACGGTGACCTGCGTTGCGCTCAGTGTGGATGTGCAGACACGCTCTGAATTAAGCAGCTAATCTGGTTGGACTGCTGGCTTGTTTACAACCTGTCTGATCGCTTGACTGCTTGTTTTTTTTGTGTGGCCGCGCTGGACTTAAAATAATGCAGCTGTCTCCCTGGATGTCTAATCGCATTTGCTTAGGAGAGTGCAACGGTGCAATATCTGACCGAACACAATCTAATGATGCTCAAAATGATCCCTTTAACAATGAGCTATCCTTTACACCACCACCTCGTCAAGAGATTTCAAAGCCAAGAGCAAACACACTGGAAGGCATTCTCTTTAAGTCACCACAGCAGATGTGGAGCATTTTTCCTGTCTTCAGGATGGAGGCTTGATGCTGAGGCCTCCCGCAGCGAATCAGCGGTAAGAAGACATAAACCGACATGTCCTACACGGTATGTTTCCATACCTATCTGCCTCTTTGATCTGCCCACACTCCCACCTCCCCCTCCTTGCTTGGCGGCGAGAAAAGGAAGGCTTACGTAGAAACTGAGAAGTCGTAAAAAAAAATGAAGGTGCAACGGCGTAATGAGCGGGGGAATGTCAGCACAGACCGACACCGTGCGGAGTGGGGAAATTCATTGCTTTCTGACACGAGGGGTAGAAAATTAGGGTGTAAAAAAAAAAAGAGAGAGAGATGGAGGCCGGGGCGAGCTGACAGCCACAGAGAGAAAGAAGGGCAGAGCGAATGGATGAGATCTTAAGAATATAGAGGAGGAAGGCTGCAGCCGCCTCTGCTAACACTATTGATGGCAGCGGCGAGACAACACGTCTCCACAGTTTTTACCCCTCTTGCCCTTGCTTCTCAGCGTTTCCTTGTTTTTTTTATTTCTTCTGCAGCTTGGACTGTGTGATAAAACACATGTACTGAGCTGCACACACACACACACACATACACACACACACACAAGCACTGTATTCTCGAAGGAAGAACTTTATCACCCAGATCTCCTCAGCTTGACAGTGCTGGTGGAGCCCTAATAAACAGCCATTTTTACACCATTTGTATTGTCTCTCAGGGAATGAGAATACTGCTGCTGTGGGGGCAGCGCAAAGCATGTGTGCATGCGTGTGCGTTCTCAGGGAGATTTGTGCGTTGCAATTTATTATTCAGAAGATACTGTGGAATTTGGTGGAAAATAAATCCACTCATGATTCCTCACATGACGCTCCTCTCAAACCTCCACAGCCGAAGGGGAAAAAATAATATGAATCATGGATTACATTAAAAACCATCCTGACATGTCTATGCCTCCTCATATCAACGTCATGTCAAATCCAAACCCCGCACACACAACACCTTTGCATGACTGAGCGCTCACTGCACTGATCTGTCCAACACTTACATTCCACAGGAGCGAGGAAGACAAACGTCATAAAACAAAACAAAAAAGCTGGAAATTTCTAACAAAAATGGCAACAATAGACATTTTGACGACAAAGGTAAGTCAGTGAAGTAGAAAACTAGCATGCCGTGTTGAATCTTTTTTCTCATTTACAAGGAGGGGCTTGATTTTAATCTACATGAAGGAAAATAAAGCTCCACGACAGGTGGAGGGTGCTTTCAGTTTCATAGGTTCTCTTTGCCTTGGAGAGGGGGTGTGTGGGCATTAGTAAAAGTCTTCATTGTCTCAAGAGTTCGTCCTTCCTTCCAGGAAATTGTTAGTCCAAGCGAGGGGGGGGGGGCGGGAAGAAAGACAAAATAAAATAAAAAAAATAAAAATGAGGAGTACTCGAGAGGAGTTACAAACGATGGGATTCTCTTATCCTTGCCAAAAGTAGGTGTCCCTTCTCTTCCAGTTGTGTTACTCTTTGGCAAAATGATTGGTGAGAGAGAGGAGAGAGCGGAACAGAGCGGGAACACAGCTGGAATCTGTACAGAAGGTCTGGGAAGGGAAGGAGAGAGGATGCTCTAAAGAGGTTGTAAAGTGAGGGGGAAGCAGGGATGTTTAAATCAGAGTCTTATCCCATCAGGCAGTGGGGCTCTTCTCTGTTGGGTGCCACTGCCCATGGCTAAGCGTCGTACTTCTTCCCCGTTCTGTGGATGTGGTGGAACAGTGTCATGGAGAACGCCATGCCCAGGAGCTGCAGAAGGGGGGAAGGAAAAAAAAAAAAGGAAAATAGTCAACTTGTGTGCAGCGTCTACACAGTGTGTGTCCGTTTATGTGTTAACATGTGTGCACGCGTGTCTATTTGATGTTGATGCCTCGGGCTGGTTTGTGTTTTTGATGCACAATAAATCCTGTGGTGAGGCATGAGCACATTTTTTGTTCTTTTTTTTTTTTTTTTACTTTCCTCTCAGATGGCCCTGGAATCTTTGTGATGGAGGGAAAAATAAATAAATAAAAAAATGTACAGCGCACGCAAGCATTAAGCCAATGAAGTAAATTGAGATGCCACTGAATCAAAGTAGCCAGCGATCCTTTTGAAGTTTCCATTACCCCCTGATACTTCTACATCAAACACAGTCACAAGGCTGATCCTAAAACCATTATCTGGCAAAGTTCGGATGGCAGAGAAGCCGCGAAACTACTGTATGGTGCATAGTTTTTAATAAAAAAAAAAAGAGAAGAGGCAACGCGGACTCCACTGGGGATTCCTACGGTATGTGATTAGCTCCGGGAAAGCTGCCGATTCTCCTTTAGTTTCAGTGAAAAAACCTAATACGTGGAGCTGCTTCAGAGAAAATGCCACCTTAAGCTGCTGTCAGTCAAAAACGCAGAGTGCCATTGGAGGTAAACATCCAGCTAAGAGGGACCAATGAAAAGGTTTTTATTGCCGTCTGCTTCATTCAGTCAAAGTGAAACGGCATGACAGTTGCTCCTGCAGGACTCTTCAAAGCTCAATCATCTATCACCTGCTTAAGAATATATAAATATTGCTGCGGCTTTTGAAAACCATTGTGGATGAAGACATACGTGCAGACTTTTTGCCGAGGTCTGTCATATACGCCAGCTAGTCTAAATCATTCATAAACCGGTTCTAAATGCCTCTGGCTATTCTGTAACAACTGCAGACTTGCGGGGCATCAGCTTTTTCAACATACTCTTCGTTGTCATGTCCTCCACCTTGACTTCCAGTCTGCTAATCTGACAGCTGGAGGTCTGTGTCTCACCTGAATCAGAATCAGTGTGTGTGTGTAGAGAGAGACAGGGAGGGAGATCATTAAAATTAATGTAAGAATTAAATGTCAGTGTCCTGCACATGCATGCAGCATGTGTGTGGGAGGAGATGGTGGTGGGCTGCAAATAAATGCATGTGAGCCTGTAAGAATACTGTGTTATCTTACGGTCATACATAATGCAGACGTTCTCTCAGTGTGGCCCGTGAACTGTGGCTAAAGCTCGAGCACCGTGTGCACCCGAAGGATATTAAGACGTGCAGAATCTAAGAAAAACTCAACACAGGAGATTTCCTGGGGAGGCCGCCTTGCTCTGGATCGACCGGGGGTTACTAGGGATTGAATAGAAATCAGATTTGAGGAAGGAAAATGGGTGCAGCTGTTTTTATATAGGCTGAAACAGAAAGATCTGTTGGCCCAAGGAGGTGCAAATTGAAGAAAGGGCCATAGACAGGTTGCCAGTTTGTTAAAGCGGTGGCATGTGTAGACAGGCAACCGCTCATGCTTTCATATCGAATGGGCATCTGTGAGTTAGCAATTGTTACAAAAGTGAATGTCTTTGGATACACAGGGAGAAGATGTTAACTCCACTCAGAAAGCGGCCAGCTGGATGTTTCAGGATCTTACTTCCACTGTGCTTACCCAACAATAAAAACCATATACACTGATCTGTCATAACACTATGACCACCTGCCTAATGTTGTGTTGGTCCCCCTTATGTGGTCCAAAATGCTCTGAACCACTGGGCATGGACAAGAGGTCCTCTCAGGGTGTCCTATGGGGTCTGGCACCAGGACGTTGGCACTGGATCCTTTGGGTACTCTGACTTGTGCAGTGGGGCCTCTGTCAATCAAACTTGTTCCACTGCAACCTGTTGATGCTTGATCACAATGGGTTCTAGGAAGTTTGGAGGTCAAATCAACATCTTGAGCGATTTTCATGTTCCTCAACATGTTCCTGATTTGTTTGACGTTGTTGCCATGTGGTGGGGGGAGGCCAGTGACATTTGGGATTGGCATTTGCATGAGGGAGTGTGCTTGTTGTGGGACAATGTTTATTTGGGTGTTGAAGTCTCATCACCACGGACGGCAAAATATGTGGTGTTCCAGCAGAAAACCACATAGTACCAATATGATCAATGCTTTTCACGTCACCTGTCAGTGGTCATAATGCTGTGGCTGATCAGTGTATCTTTGCAGGCTTAAAAAAAGGTTTCATCTGAAGCGAAAACTTCACTCTTATCATTCCATAATTGCACAGAGACTACAGGGGGAGACTACAGATGTAGAGACTAGAGGAAAACTACAGAAGGAAGTGGAGTTCCTGGTGAACGCTGAGATCAGTCGGAGTCGAAGTTGTCACACAAAACGCACCGCCGACCGTCTGCGCACACACACACACACACACACACACACACACACACACACACACACAGCTGATTCATTTCTGGCTAACTACAGCCAGCGTCTCACAGTTGGTAACTTTGGGCTGACTGCAGCGAATAAACACATCATATAAAAACACTCCCGCAGTTAAATTTTCACAAACGCGTGGCAAAAATAGGTTTGGGCTTTGTTCATTTGGAAGACACTTTGAAAGCACCACCGCCAAGTGAGTGGAAAAGCTGCTGCGGCGAGAGCAAAGATAGACACTAACTATATAAAGAGGGGTAGATGTAAAGCGAAGTTAAGGACCAAACGAGAGATGGTGGCGCCACAGGAATATCTATCACCCAGCCTTTAATTTGCGGCTCTGTACCTGCTACTCTATATTCAGTATCTCGACTCTCCTATCGTCTGATGGTTCCTTATACCTGACTACAGCCCAGCTTGGCACAAAGCCAGACAGCTTTGATTCCACCAGACAGGATCAGGGAGCACAAGACAGTGACTTCAATATTTCAAGATGTGTGGGTGCCAAGAACGCCTACTCAAAGAGCAGACCTCATAACACAGAATATGGTGGAGCAGAGGCCACTAGATGCACAAGTTATTTTTGTTTTGTTTGTTGTTGTTTTTTTGCAACATGTTGCCAGGCAGAGAAAATACAAAAAAATACTGCAAAAAGAAAATAAATTGAGAAGGAAAGAGCTATTTGTCACTACACCTCCTACCTGCACTACCAAGATGACCATCCCTATGGTTCCCAGCAGATGCTTGTTATCGTCCAGCCATTCCTCCACTTTCTCGAAACAGCCCTGAAATGGAACAAAAGCTTGTAAGAAAAAAAAAAGTGCATTTTCAATGTGGCAGCAGAACCATGTCACTTCAGTTGCACTTTTAGATGTCTCTTGTTAGAAAATCGCAGCTGTTGGGTTCACACATTTCCAGAAAAAAAATCTTCCATGTAAGATTCACCATGAGATGGAAGACCAGCAGGTGAGGTGTTAAAACAAGTGAATTACTCATGAGCGGTGGCTTTTATATGCAGACTTGTGGGACATATGAAGAGCACTAATCGCACTCTTATATACCGCCTGGGTTCATCCAGAGGTCACTGACTGGTGGGGAGGTATGGTAAAGGACTTAATGGTGGCTTCAGCTCCAGAGTGGTGCCCTCTTCTTGAGAGTGGGCACTGAAGCAGCACACATTTTAAAAACAAACTTAAAGCGTGCGGCCGTCTCCTCTGGGCAGGATTACTCACAAGCTTTTAGTGATGAGCCTCCCCAATGGGCCAGCTCAGTGTCTGCCTATTCTCATTTTGGCAATTATATTACAGCTTTTAATCCTCTACTTTGGACCTGCTAACAAACCGCATGCCAGACCAATAGCAGATTAGAGTTGTAATGGGAGGGGAGATTGGTGCACACTGTGTTGCAAGCTTCTTTTTTTTTGAGGGGAAAAAAAGGCTGTTGTTTTATGCATAATAAAAAAACCATTGTAATCGGAATTTAGCAACAATAGGAAAACTTTACAGCTGCACACAAAGGGTTGGAACAGCGACTACTGAACAGATGGACCTAAAGGATGCACACAATTGACAGTACTCATGTGAATCAGAGAGCATGAATCAGACATGGTGTCTTAGAACAACACAATTATAATCTAAAGCCATGTATTTAAGCACTTCAAACATGATGTGCAGCCATATGGATGCAGCTGATGATCGCACTCGTGTTATACCCATGGACAGATTATGAGACCCCCAAGACACCCAGGCTGAGTTTGAAATTGCAGTTGCCTTTTCTTTGTAGTCAGTCTGTTTGCTGTTTTTTTTTTTCATTTTGCAGTCCCTTTGTTTGTCTTTGCAGCAGTTTTGCATCTCGGTGCTCATTTTGCATCTCTCAGTAGTCATTTTTGTGCCTGCAGTTATTTTGCATCTCGTTGTGGTCGTTTTGCATTGCTTTTTTTGGACTCTTTGCAGCGCTTTGATGAACTTTACAATAAAAAAAGAGCTGAAAAATCTCTTCAAACACAAGCTTCTGGGCGAGTCCCTTGCAGGCCTGCACAATAATCCTTCCATAGTTGTACCATATTGTACGCACAATTTAAAAAAGCACATTTGCATTTAGCCTTCAGTCAATGTAAACTCACCCTGTTCCAGAACATGTTGGTGGAGTTTCGCCCACAGTTCTGGTAATGCTCCTGGCAGCAGCGGTCAGGAACTACCTTCTCCTTCAGGGCCTCGTGCCAGTCGGTGTACGCTATCACACCACAGCACTTCCACTGTGAACGCCACACACACACACAGACACACACGTACGACACAAGATTAGCTAATGCTCCCTGTCAGTCCAAGGAGACCTCAAACAAACTTTAATGTAAAAAGTGTTGTAATTAGCCCCTGTGCTTTAAAGGGCTAAAATAATGGAATGAAGTGTGCTTCAGGAAGCCAATCTGGACTTTTAATGTCACATTAATGCCGCAAATACAAGCCAGGAAATACATTAGCTGGAATATTTCAGTCTAACTTTGCATTTATGTGTGACTGCTGGTGTTGTGATTAGACATCCATCGCTAATGTTTCTGATATTACGATGAGAGGCCCGTACCTCCGCCTGGATGATATTCCAAGCGTTTCGCAGGCCTATGTTGTTCTCTGAGTTGTAGAGAGCCAGCCCATCCTTCAGATCCTGCTTAGCGTTCTCACTCACCTGGAGACGGAAAAGAAAACATTAACCTCAGTTAGAGACCTTGGTTTTAAAGGGGTTGGATGTGCAAGAACAGCCAACTGAGCCTTCATTACAGTCTTTATGTAGTTTTTATAGTGGAGTTGCTAGTTGATGCTCAAGTGCATTCACATAATTCTGCTCTTTTTACACTGTCAACACCTTTTTTCACACAGATGTAAATAATAATGCTTGTGTCCAAGGAGCAATGACATGCTTTTAGATGCTGTACATGACTGATTTCATTATTTTTTCTTCCGTACACGGAATCATCATGATGAGAGAACACAAGTGTCTGACAGCACAATGTAAACACTAGCAGAAAACAACAGAAATGACACAACTCAGTTACAGGTAACCTTTATTTCTTGCCATGTAAAAATAGCTCCGCTACAGTCACTTGAACTTTTACAAGATGTCGGCATATCTGACACATCGTGCGTCGCTTTCCCTCTCACGCTCAGCTTCAACGCGCCCTTCAGCAGTGCTAGCAAATCATTTTCCTCTTGACTGAACCCCAACAATGTGCTCAGGGTTGTGCCATGTCTGATGGAGATTAATATCTCATTGGATGTGTTAATGAGATACAAAATCAGAGCTTTAGCTCTCCTGCAGTTTGCTATGCCTGTGGGGATTTGTTAACTGCCAGGACAGATTGAGAGGCGCTTCAGATATGCAGTAATTATGACTGGAAAAATGATGCGCACTGCCGGAACAGTGCTGTACGGCTTCACAGGCAATACAAGTAAAATCACAACAAATGGAACGCATTTGCCTTAAAAGTAAAGGGCTGTGAGTTTGCCCACGAATATATATAAATATATAACAATCTGCACACAATACGAGGAGCAGAATGCTGCCTGCTGTCACTTACTGACACAACAAGGTTCCTTCAGCTCTTCTCCAATTTCTCTCCTCATAGAAGAGGACTGATATAAACAGTGTTAGCAGCAGGCTGCTTAGTGAATCCTTAAGTTAAAAAAATAAGATATTGAAGCGGGTGGATAATGTCAGTCTGGTTTTTATAAAGGAAATACAATTTTAATGGCATTTGACTTGTGTAGCTCAACTTCTATTCTGTATACTGCACTGTCTATACAGAAAACTACATTAAACTTTAAGTTAAGTGGTTCAGCAATTTATTGGTAGGAATTAAAAGCCTCAAACCGTTGTTTTCTCAGCTGCAAGGCATTCAAATATTTTTTGCTGTTATAGAACTAGAAAATCAAACAGAATTTTTACTGAGTAATTAAAGTTTCCCTGGCAATAAATGGCTCTAGTAATCTTTAATCATGCAAAACCCATTTAAAACATCCGCTAAAACCTTTGAAATAAGATTAATATCATTTCAAATCACATTCTTCCTCCTCGCTCTGTAAGTTTGCTGATGCAGAGGAGGATCTGTGTATTGAACCTCGGGCTGCTGGCCCTGCCATATCTGCCCTTGTGCAGGAAAATGAGATGAGGAAGAGCAACATCAATCTCTGCCTCGCACTTTGTTTCTATCTTCTATCTTCTCTTCTCCATCTGGGCTATATGTGATGTTGCTCGCTCATTACTGACTCCTCACACTAGCGCAGTCACTAGAGAGCAGGGCCCCCCCCCACCCCCACCCCATTACAATAAAAATCATCTTCTGAGTCTTCAATAAGTCTCCGCACATCTTCCATTTCAAGTGTGGAAGTCTTTGTTACAGCCTGAAATGAAACTTAATGATCCAGATTTACCGCTAACGAGAGGCAGACAAATGAGTACAGAACAAACAGGGATTTGATCATGCAACACTCTGACCCATTTTCTCCTCGCAAAAGAAGCAGATAAAAACACATCTGTGTTGCATTAGCCTATTTTTTGATAAGGAAAACTAACTTCTTAACTGAAGCTCATGTTGCCGGTACTGGAGAGTCTTCACAAATATAAGACCGACACCATACTGTGATCACTCCCAACTCCTGGCAAGTTTTCTTTGAATGCTACCACGAGGCATCGATGCAATATTTCTTGTGTGGCATATTGACAAAGCCCTGAGACGCAGCTCATACTTCTCATTACATAGATAAACTCGCGGTTTGACCGTTCAGCAGTACAGGACAGCACATTCATCACAGATATATAAAAGGGGTTCAGACTTGGCCAGTCGAGAAAATACACTTGAGCGGAAGAAATGGAGAAAACAGACAAAGACAAGCAGATATACATGCTGACAGGGCGGAGGAAGGAGTAGGCTTTCTAACCAAACTGCTGTGTGTTTTCTGTCACAAAAACAGAACAGCGAGTGGGTGGTAGGTTGTCTGATAAATACCTGTCTGTCACTTAAAATGCTGTAATAACACGAAGCAGTGTAGTGAAATTAGTAAAATGTAAGGCCTTAGAGGTACACTATATTGCCAAAAGTATTACAACGTCTGCCTTTACAGGCACATGAACTTTAATGACATCCCATTCTTAATCTGTTGGGTGTAATATGGAGTTGGCCCACCCTTTGCAGCTATAACAGCCTCAACTCTTCTGGGAGGCTTTCTACAAGGTTTGGAAGTGTGTTTATGGGAATCTTTGACCATTCTTCCAGAAGCGCATTTGTGAGGTCAGGCACTGATGTTGGATGAGAAGGCCTGGCTCTCAGTCTCCACTCTAATTCATCCCAAATGGGGTTCCATCGGGTTGAGGTCAGGACTCTGTGCAGGCCAGTCCAGTTCCTCCACACCAAACTGACTCATTCATGTCTTTATTGACCTTGCTTTGTGCACTGGTGCGCAGTCATGTTGGAACAGGTAGGGGCCATCCCCAAACTGTTCCCACAAAGTTGGGAGCATGAAATTGTCCATGAAAATGTATTGGTATGTTGAACATTAAGAGTTCCTTTCTCTGGAACTAAGGGGCCAAGCCCAACCCCTGAAAGACAACTCCACACCATAATCCCTCCTCCACCAAACTTTACACTTGGCACAATGCAGTCAGGGAAGTACCGTTCTCCTGGCAACCGCCAAACCCAGACTCATCCATCAGATTTCCAGACAGAGAAACATGATTTGTCACTCCAGAGAACATGTCTCCACTGCTATAGAGTCCAGTGACAATGATGAAAGTGATTGGAACACCTGAATTCAATTATTTGGAGGGGTGTCCCAATACTTTTGGCAATATAGTGTATTTTTTTCCAGATTTATCATCCGGATGCCAGCAGAGAGAATTCCAGCGTCAGGACGCCCTTCTGTCAGAATTGGGCCCCAGTTCTGGTGACATGGTAGCACCCGGGGGAGCAGGTACACTGAGACCTGTCACTGTGCAGACGTGGAACTACAGCGAGTATTCATTACCAGAGTACACAGCCCTGACAGAGCTGACTGCCCCACTTTTCAAAAAGTGTGAAAGACCTGATGTTTTCTTCTGTGTTTCCGTGATGAATATGCAGCACAAATCAGCACATCTCATTGGTCAGACAGTAAAGGTCACAGCTGCCATGTAGGTGACAGATTCCTCAAGTTTTTGCCTTAGAGAACAACTGGCTAACAACTGGCGTCTCAGCAGGCAGGCTGGTGGATGCTGAGGAGGATTTACTTTCGCTCACGCAACACAAGCGAGCATTGCTTTATTTGCAGTAGGTGGTACAGTGGGTGCATTGAAGAGTAATTCAATTGTGAGAAATTTGTTTGCATTTATCCAATTTTTAGCTATCACTGAACAATTAGGATGCTGGTGTTTAATTCCAAGTGAATCACAGTCTCTGCAGAACAATTTCACCAAAAAGCAAACAAACAAAGCAGCAATCAATGTGCCACGCTGGTGGTTCAGAAAACATATTATCACTCTGAGAACAGCTAAATGCAAAAAAGACAGACCATCTGTGATAAAAGGTTTCACAGATGGGCTAAGGTAATGGTACATACTGCATAAAAAAACTGAAGATTTTTAGGAGTCTGGTATGTTCTGCACTGGAGACCAGAGCTTGGCAAGGAGCAGTGAAGAATAAGGAAGGCTTTGGAGGAGAGCACCTGAAATTCCTTTAAACCTACAGTATCTTATTTGTTGGGCAAGTTTTGGGCAGTGGAAAGCTTGGAAAAAGCTTTGAACACAACAGGGTGCATACATATGTTATTAAGTCAAACATGTAAAATCTCGGGTCGTGGGTATTAGTTTATGAGCTATAAATTCTTAAAGAGGGGTGGGGTTGTCAATTTTTATATCGTTTTCTTCGCACCAGTCCTTGGAGCGATGTTTGAAGTGCTATAACTTGAGAAATAGTGTAGCTAGAGTCCTGTCATTTTGTATGTACATATGGTCTTCAATGCTACAACCCTGCTTTGATAGAACAATACAAACCAGTGATATGATGGAGCAAATTTGGTCAAAAAATGTCAATGTTTTTTCCATTCCGATATTCTACCAACCATAAAACCTTTATTTTTTACCCTACACCTGCACCATACTCTACCTTGGCACCAATAGGAGCCAATGTAGAGTATGGTGCCGGTGTCAGAGGCATAAAAACATTTTTTTTTTGCATTTATGGCCAATATTTGAACATGCATTATATAATATTGGTACTGAGCTAAGAGAAAAATCATGGTTTTCCAACTAATAGTCCTTTAAATTCTTGTATAGTTGCACCATTGAAGGTCATATGTACATATCAATGAGCCTACAAAATTTCAGGACTCTAGCTTCTTTATGTCTCAAGTGATGGTACTTCAAACATTGCTCCACAGACCAAAGAAAACGATGCAAAAAATGACTTGATCCCACCTTCTTTAAGAGTTTTTAACTCAAAAACTAATGTTACCTATGACCCCAGATTTTATACTTGCTCAGGTAAATCCATATTCACCATTTGGAGATTTATTTTCTGAAAGTATTAGTCCAATATTTGCTCTCTTTTAGCTCTGCTTTTGTCTCTACACACTCCTGAAAGAAATGTCTGATTCTTAAATTGCTTTCAGGTGTTCATCACCTTCATCAGTCTTTCAGATTTACCTGCTTCAGCTGAAAATTATGTCTTGAGTGAACCAAAATAGCGTTGGGTTACCAAAACAGTTTCAGTTCTCTGTGGATTTCTCTCTTTAAATGACACCTTCAACATTACACAGCCTGTCGTCTTGTGGCCCACTGTTAATATGACAGTATTGATTATTTATAGCTTCTTTTAACACCCCTTCCTTTACCTCCATCCTTCTGCAACACCTGGGAAGATTCTTGACACGTACATATTGTAACACGATGTACTAACTGGCTGTGCTCTGAAAACTAATGGATTCCCAAGATGGCTCACATGAAATCACATGAACTATATGGGGTTTTGTAAGAAAAAATGATGGCTTGTTTGTACAGCCTTGACCAGACATCAATGTGGTTGCATTTACAAGTTGCTTTTGATCCTCACTGATGCTGAATGTTTTAAGGCACGCCACTTTTCATCGCCATCAAAACAGGCTCTATAATCATGACGAGGGTAAAACTGCATATGGGCACCGATCCTGAGATTATTTGCCAGAAAAGAGTGTCACTCTAACTTATTTAAATGTGATTTATTCAAAGCTGCACAATCCAGAACTAACTGTTGCTGATTTTGGTGGTTTTGTGAATGAAATGAAGCAGGTTTTCTTGTGACACCAGATCACAGATGCATGGCTGGCTTGTCTCTAGTCGGCTGAAAGAAACACCAAACAGACAGTCACACCCCATCTTCCATCATTACACTCAGGTCAACAATCTGACTTATACTCTTTCACTTGTAATTTGTTCCTTCTGCTGCACTTCTTTCATACGTCATTAGTGCTCTTTCCCTCCCTTACATGATCATTATCGGACTTTCAGAGCACACTGGCTTTAATTGTCAAATCCTTTGACTCTGGGAATTTAAGAAGCTATAACAATATTTTACTGTTGCTCTCGTTTGCACAGCTCTGGACAAGAGCGTTCACTGCCTTGAAAGACTAATAAATGATGTGGGAGACAAACAGCATCAGAGCCAGAGGTCCCTAACAGCACATCATTAAACAGGACACTTAATTCCCTCAGTTGCTCTGCAAGTCTACGCTGGGTAGCCTGAGGCCAAGGCACTCGACGGAGCCAGGGGAAGACCCCTACTCCTCTGTAATTGGTCTGGAAAAATAATGCATGGTCAGGGATCGAACACAATTCTGCCTTTACACAAATGCTACACATAGCTGGACGTGCAAGCCAGTTTGTTGGGTTGTTAGTAAGATGAATCAGGAATGTGTCACAGCCTTCCCTGCTCTTTCACACGACAAACCTCCCCTCCTCATCCATGACATCATCGCCTTTCTCCTAACTCTCCATCTACAACTTCACAGTGACACCTTGTCTCACTTTTGTGCTCTTTTGTCATCTCTTCAGACTATTTTTACCTATTTCAACACCTTTGCACATAACACATTCATCTTCCTCGCCACCCCAGGCTTTGATATCTCATTTTCCTTTTTTCCTCTCACTTCTGCCCACCTGCTTTTCTTGTGTACTTTCTGCCCGTCCTGCATTTTATGCGCACATGCTCCGGTGCTTCCTGTCTCTGCTCTCCAGGTTCGGCTTCCTCATTCCGAGCTAATAAACCTTCACCGGTGTTCAGCTCAGCGTGTTGGGTCGACGGAGGCACAATGAGGTCACAGCGTTAAAGACGGATGGCTGTAATCTGGTTTGTGGCCCGGCCATCTGCTGTAGTCAGCTGGTTGCTAACTGCAGGGCCAGCCTTTATTATACTACAGCCTCTACATGGCATTTAATCAGCGAGCTTAACACCACTGGGCTGTGGAAAGGAAAGAGGGAGTACCCACGCATAAGCCATACCTGTGGGCAAGACCGCTGGGGCGAGGAAGACGAGAGAGAAATTCTCCATTAAGAAAGAGCAGTGCCTCTTAAGCAGGATTAAACTGGTGGAAATGCGGTAATAAAAGGGGGGAGACAGGACGACTAAATGGAAGCGGCGAAGACGTGTTCCTGCAGCAAAACGAGATACTATATGTTCGTGTCTTCCCTACATCTCGTCGACACCTTGTCACCCTGAAGGATCGCAGTTCACGCAAGTCGTTTGTCATGACTTAGTGATGACCTATTTGAAAAACTAAAAAATCTGTTTTGCAGACCTCTGTCGACACACGTTTAAAAGCTGCCAGCAACTGTATGTCTTCCATACTTGTTAATAAATGCCTTGTGATTAGGAGATCAAATAGGAGAAGTGAATTAGTGATTCCTCTGATCACAGCCTGTAGCAGAGGATGAGGAGAGCCTCACACAGCATGCTAAATCTCACTGGAGGGAGGAAAATCAAGAGCAGAGGAAAAACCCGAAAAAGGCTGCATCTGAAGGTCTTGTGTGATAGACGCCAAAACAGACACCAATTGTCCTTCATCCAAACCCAACAATCTTTAACATATAATGCTGTTTGAATAGCAGCCCCACACACTCTACTTAAATTTGTCTCGCCTGAAAATGCCATCTCAAGTAACATATAATTTGCCGTATCGGCCCTTCCTTTCCGATGACATCCAAGGCCAATAATGGGAAATATTTGGCAGCGATCGGCATTGTCATGGTTTCACATCCCATTAGGTCGAGGCCAAGATAATCGCACTGTAATTTGGCAAGACAGGACAAACAGAAAACACAGCAGAACTTGTGAATGAGACACTTAAATTAGAGAGTTCTCACTGAGTAACGCTGCGATCCGCTACTAATGCAGACTCATTTGATTTCTCATTTAAGAAATCCTCAGCCGTGCTTTGCTATCTTTTTCCTGACTTCACAGGTGATGGGAAAGCACTGCTGTGAAGTCAAGAGGCTCACTATTTAAATTCCACTGGAGGGATCAGGGTTTGGAGGAGTTTCTTTTTTTTCTTTTCTTTCTTTTTTTTCTCTCCCTCAAAGTTAAGCCGGTAATATTTTGGCGATAAGGCAATATACATATTTACTCCTGACAGGGTGTGCCTGAGAGACCTGATCCAAATCTGAGAATGGATTGGCTGCTAAATGAATTCCTTTATCTGCCGGAGAGACTAAGTTTGAGCAATAACCTCAGAACAAAGACGGAGAATTAGCCGATGTCCCGGGGGCTGTGCGCCATCGAGACTTTGAATATATAAATAGACAGATCTATCAACGACGTGCCCTTGAAAACAGATAGAAGTCTTCGCTGCTCGTCCTGCACATGCCACTTGTCGTTTTCGGGATGAAACATTTGCGCAATTAAATTAAATATGGTGAGGAATGCAGTCAGCTCGTGGACGTGGAAATAATATCCCGAGCTTTACATATCGTCATCTGTTGTCACCCCGTAGAAATTCACCTGACTCGACCTCACCCGGGGGGTCATGGGAAATGTGCTAGGGACTAATTACAGGGAGCCAACTGGTGGGGATTGGGCTGCATTTTGTGGCCTAACCTTTGACTGCAGTGTTAGTGGTAGAATGAAGACATTCAAGCCCCCAGAGGAAACTCTGACCCCCGGAAACATGGATATCTTTATCACACTAACACATTTTATTGCTTTCTGGATTTGCGCCTGCTGCTACACTGATCAGGCATAACATTATGACCACCTGCTAATATTACGCTGGTCCCCCTTATGTGGTCAAAATGCTCTGAACCATTGGGACAAGAGGACCTCTCAGGGTGTCCTATGGGGTCTGGAACCAGGACGATGGCAGTGGATCCTTTGGGTATTCTGGCTTGTGCAGTGGGGTCTCTGTCAATCAAACTTGTTCAACGGCATCCTGTTGATGCTTGATCACAATGGGGTGTAGGAAGTTTGGAGGTCAAATCAACATGTTGGGTCATTGTCATGTTCCTCAACATGTTCCTGATTGTTTGGTGTTTTTTCCATGTGGTGAGGTGAATTTTCCTGCAGGGGTAGGCCAGTGACATTTGGGATAGTCTTTTGTGTGAGGGGCTGTGTTTGTTATGGAACAATGTTTATTTGGGTGTCTAAGTCTCATCAACACGGATGTCAAAATCCAAGGTTTTCCAGCAGAACACCACATAGTACCAATATGATCAATGTTATTCACTTGACCTGTCAGTGGTCATCATGTTGTGGCTGATCGGTGTATGTGTGTGTGCAAACTTTACGACCCTAACTTTTCCAAGTTTGGCATTTCCTCACAGCCTCGGCATTGTGCATCTATATTGTTGATAAGTTGCGGCCCACCGTTACGCTGCATAAAGGAAATGTTAGCGAGCAGATCGCGACAATAAAAAACGTGCACTTTAACTGAAATCAAAATCAACTTACCTTATCTGAGTACACAAAGAACAGGATGAGCAATATCAGCTCTGCCAGAAGAATTATCAGCAGGACAATGAAGAACTGTCGGAGAGAGGGGAGGGAGAGTCTTGTGTTAACAGTTGCTCTGGCAGTGCTGTAAATCTTTTCTATGATTCAATATAAATCTGAGAGTCTAGGCCCGTGTTGCAGTTATTTGTGTACGAGCGGGAAACAGCCATAACGTGACTGTTTATTATACACACGCCAGCTTTTATAATAAACTCTGCATCTGTGATTTGTGGTGCATTTGACATATACTGTAACCACAAATGTAATGTGTAAAAAGGGGGATTCCTTCTGTACTTGAAGTGCAACTTGATCAGTAGGTTGAAGGATTGACCAATATGGTTTTATCAGGACCAATATTGATTATTTCTAAACCTGTCTAAGACTGATAACCAACATTTTTGGAACCCATGTGCCATACCATCTTGCCTTATATTTCAATTTCTGGTGCAATACTTTAATTACATGTGTAGGATTTCATTTTACGTACAGTGTGTCAATGCAACATTGAATTTCTCATGAGCAATATTCCAATTTCATGTGCAATATCACATTATTATATAGGATATTACTTTACTACTTAGGGGCGGCTGTGGCTCAGGTGGTAGAGCGGGTTGTCCACTGATAGCAAGTTTGATGGTCCCCGACCCCTCCGCGTGCTGAAGTGTCCTTGGGCAAGACACTGAACCCCAAGTTGCTCCCAATGGCAAGCAAACGCCTTACATGGCAGCTCAGTCGCCACTGGTGTGAATGGGTGAATGCAAAACACATAGCAAAGCGCTACGGTAGAAAAAGGTGCTATATAAGTGCAGACCATTTACTTCAGTATTATTGCCAGTCTTACTTATTACTTTTTTTCTATAGCCTTATGTTAGCGTACTTATTCTATTTATAGTAATATATAGAGAATGCACTTCTAATCTTGGTGCTTTTCTACTAGGCATAGCTTTTCCAAATGTTATGTAATCTCTGATATGATTATCTGATTGATCTTATCACATCCTATCTTCAGTGCATTTGCAATAAAAAATGAAACTTTTATAATTATAACTTCCTCGAATTGCCTTTGTTTATTTATATTTTGCATTTATTTTAAGCTTAATTGAAGAAGAACTTTTAAACCTTTTTTCCTTTGATGCTGATTGCTATAACTTGTGGCATATAATCAATCAAACGAACCACAGAGCTGTGACTGTGTAAAAGAGAGAGGTGGCTGCATCAGAGCTAAAGCGGCACATTCGTAAATGAATTTATCTGAAATCGGTTCAAGAAAGCCACTGAATATCAGATCCGCTAATTGGCCGGAACGATAATTGGTCGACCCCTACTTAGGCGAAAGCAATAATTTGACATTTTGGGAAACATGCTTGTTTTCTTACTAAGGGACAGATGAGGAAAGCTACCAGCAGAGAAAACAGGGGGAAACAAGATAGCCTGGCTCAGTTGGAATGCAACAAAATCTGCCTACCAGCATCTCTTGTAAGCTCATTAATCAGCAAACTATTACCAGTGTTGTTTAATCTGTACAAAAACAAACATGTGAAGAGGAACATTTGTACTTTTTTCAAGTGTTGTGTGACACAGTAGAGTCTCTTCACCAACTGTGACATCAAAACTCAAAGAATTTACCTCACATGTCTAATAAACAGCCCAAGCGAGACATAACAAGTTAATTAGTGATCTCCAGAGGTGCTGAAACATGGGTTTTGGTAAATTCAAACAAAGCTCTGCTAGCAGTTATCTTACTCCCAGCATGAAAGCAAGTGAACATCCCATCATGTCAGACTATTCCTCTCAGGTTCCACTTGATGCTTTCACTGTGAGAGCCGGATACACAGAAATCCAGATTACTTGAGAATACTAAAAAAAAAATTAAAAAAAGCAACAGAAATTCTAAGGGAAGAAGAAAAGATGGCAAAACAGACATAAAGTGAGGTGGGAGTGACAGAGAAATTGAAGTGCTGGAGGGATTGGGAATGTGGGAGAGGAGGAAAAGAAGGTTTAATGCTTCCTAAGATTAATTTCCAATGCATCCCCGCATCTCATCTACTATTCTCCTCTCTCTCTACTTGACTCCACACTGGCTTGATATTTACCAAGCTCCTTCACGCAGCATGGGGAGGAGGCCCACGAAGCTAGATATTTAGAGAACCCCATTAATTCCAAACTCATTTGTTAAGGAAAGGAGGGGTACGTTATTATTTATGTCAAGGTCTATGTGAAATAGTTATTGTTGTCAGCCTCGTATATGGCTTGCCAGTTTAGAGTATCACTGTTGTCACACTTTCCTGGAGCTGAAAAGCCAAAGGAACCTTAAATTGGCAGTGCTTTGATGGCCTTGCGTGCAAATATGTGTATCTACATGCATGCTCAGCTGTACGTTCCCATTTGCTGGCAATTTATGCTTTCAAGGTTTTTGAAGAGTTGCCGTTTCAGCCAGACATTTCTGTGTTTTCTTACCTGCTGTGTTTCTTTTTTTCTTTTTTTTTTGCTAAAAGAAAGTTTGTCTCGGTAAACAATTTTTGGCAGCGGAAAAAAAGACAGACCGAAAATCTACTGCACAGGATGTCTGGGCTTTGAATATTTCTAATCCAAAGAGAGCCGTCCGCCGAGTAACTTCAGAGATAATATGTCAAGGTAAACGCTCAGATCTGTTCACTCCGGGAGATCTAAACCCACTCTTGATGTTTCCACGTCCTGAAAAACCCACCGCCCCTCCAACCCTCCCCGGCGTGTGCTCGGCTGGACAGACAGAAATACAACAACAGCAACGATTAGCAGACACGGCCGCATCGAGCGGAATTATCACCAATATGAAACGCCGTCACACACAGATGCGGCGAGAGACTTAATGAGGAACATCAGGACTTTTAGATTTTCTATTAAGTTTTTCTTTTTTTTCTCATTTCATCTGTCTTTTTCTCAGCCTCCCTCCTCTGCTCTATCCTCTCTCTCCCGGCTTCACAGTTGTTAGGCAGGTGAAGGAAGCCATGTCTAACACTGAGGATTTGGTGGGGCTTTTGACTGATGCAAGAGCTTCAAGGGATTGAGCTGTTTGTGATGTTAAGTACTCAGAGCCCCAACTCCACTTCTCATTTAAAGTTTCTATACATGAAAGTTTTTTTTTCTTCTTTCTCAACGTAAAAAAAAAAACAACAAAAAAGCTCATTCTGTTGGGTGAACTTTCATAATTAACTTGTGCTTAAGATAAAACACTTGCACAACTTTGGGCAAAAGTGGGCACCGTCAAGACGGAGGAGTCTTTGTAATGAAGAAAAGAACATTCTCCCATTATTGAGCGCAAAATATGTGGAGCGCCTTTATGTGCGCTATGTGCATACGCATGCCAATTCAGACACGTATTTCACACAAAAGGCCTCCTGACGACAGCCCTTTCACTAAGCCCCGACCGCAGCTGTGGAGATGACGTGCATGATTTTGGTGCTAATTTGCAGAAGCTCTGTTTTTCCTCTCTAAGTCCCAGAGGTTTGATAGAATACAAGCTGAGCTAACTCCTGTCAGTCATCCTCCTTGACACTGGTGAGCTCTTGCCGACTTTCGACCGGCATATTTATAGCTGCATGCAAATGTTTGTGCTTTGTTTTCTTGAAGCGCAAAAAAAAAAAGTAAATATAACCCCCGCTGCAAACAGCCATCAAAAATGAGCAGTCCTTCAAAAGTTAACATACTGTTACTTTTTCATTTTATGGGCTTTGAGAGCAGCCCTCACAGTCACATCGCCGAAAATCTGCGGGTAGATCTTAAAATGCATGCTGTGCATCTAAGTAATCTGCAAGGAAGAGTGAGTTAAAAATGAAATGACTGTTAGCTATATATAAAAAAAGTATCTGCAAGCTAAGATATTAGGGTTTCTAAGCACTGACTCGCTAGGTTGTCCTTTGGCACAGTGCCACTGTTAGTTTGTTTTCTTTCCATTTTTTGAGGGGGGGGTTTGTGATATAAAAAATAACGATGTATTAAGATTTGAAGAGCGCCTCATTTTTAATGTCTGTTTGCTGCAGGGTTGCATTTGCTTCTTTTCATTTCAAAAATCAATAAAATATGTAACTTCGCCCGAAGTGCTCAAACTTTTCAACGTGTGAGGCTGTCTCTACAATTCATTCCAGCCAATACTTCCATGAGTGATATAAGGGGATGTGAGGAAAAAAGTAATAGCAGAGCTGCAGCGTGTGCGTTTATCTATGTGGGCCCTGTTTATTATGTGGAACGGTGCAGGTATCTTGATTTGACTCACGCTCAGAAGCAGGCACTTGTTCTCCTTGATGGCACCCAGGCAACCGAGAAAGCCCGTTACCATGACGATGGCGCCGATGGCGATGACCATGTTGGCAGCTGACAGTGAAGGGAATGAGGGTGAGAAGGTGGCGAAGCTGCCCTGAGACACAGAGAGCCAGATGCCCACGCCGAGCAGCCCACAGCCACATAACTGCAAGGCAAAAGATAAGACAGACGACAAGGTGAGAAAACAAACAGCAGATAAGTCGCTATCTTTTCAGGGGTGCGCTGCAGAATTTTTCAACAACTGAACTTGTTTTTTTTTAGCTCCCCCCCCCCAGCCGTTTCTGGTTATAGTGACAGACCTCATGAAACAGTACAGTAATCCACAGAGCAAGGTTAGCTTTAAAATGAAGAAGAAATCCCAGCTCAAAAAGCCCAGTGCAACAGTCTCAATTTCCCCCTGGGAGCATGGGGAATAGCCCACACAATCACACATCACCAAACACTGCTGAAAAAACAAGAGGGTTTACACCAATTACAACTATGATAAGCCAATAACAGCTCTGCAAGAGATTAGAGCAAAAAAATTGGACTTGGGCCGCGCTGGTTTTGCACGTTTGAGCTGATTACATTAAACCCAGAACAAACAGACGTTTAATTACTGCCAACCCCTAAAATGAAAACTTCCAAGCTCTCCGGAAGCACCTGCAGTAGAGTTGAACTCCACCTAGAGGGAGCAGTTCCTCAATCTCACCCCGTCAACCCTGTCAGGTCCCTGCTGATGTGTGCGAGGTCTGCAATGTGAGTCCATTAATGCAAGAAAGTGTTTATGGATGGCTTTGATTGGCGGAGTGAAGAGTCCCGCCTGCTGCTGATGTGTTGCTCCATCTATCAAGGATAAGAGCCATGCGATGAGCTCACCACTTGGTGAAATATAGACCTGCAGCTAAGTGGTGACACTTTTGCGAACACCTAATAGAATGAAAAACCCAGGGCAATCTTGCCATGAATAAAAAAAAAATCCAAAATGAGGTAAAATATGGAGCGGGACCGTGGTAAATCATCGCACCGCCGCTCTTCTTTCCCCCTCCATTCACACCGCTCCCCTCTTCCTTTCCTCATCTTTGCACTGCTGCAAAGAACATTTTAATGCCTGTCAGCAATATACACAACGAAACCTGCTGCGCATGCAAACAAACACACACACACACACGGAGGCACACATTCATATGCAGTGGGAATTCTGCAGAAGTATGAGCCTGTTCACAAATGTTCCTTCTTTTCTTCTTTTTCCTTCTTTTCTTTTTCCACAATAAAATAATTAATCTACCACACGCAGAGCTCATTTTCGGGAGCTGACAAAGTTTGAGTGTCAAACAGCACAACTGGAAACATGCTACACTTTTCAGCACTTCCAAAAATAAACAAGTGCAGCTGCAGTTTTGACAAATTGCACAAGACTGTTGATTGGCTACGTTGCACCGCGGGCAAGCAAGAGTGGCTTATAGCACATCACTAAGTCCTCTAACCCGGAGGTGGTTCTCGGTGATGTCGGGTGATGATGTGCACAAGCAGCTTTGGGTTTCAACTGCAAGGCTCATGAGGTGCTGATGGATGCCTGAAGTCTAATGAGTCCTACAGGATCTGTAGATATGTAAACCGAGTTCAAGCAGGCCCCCATCACATGTGTGAGATGAGCTCAGTCTCCCTCTCATTAACCTGCGACCTCTGAGCAGCGAGGTTCGACATCGCACAGGCTGACCTCCGAGGATGAGAGTACAGCAAACACAACCCAGGAAGATGAATGATGCACTCGCCTCTCCCGGGGAACTGAGAAATGACTCGATCCAATTAAAAGTGAAGACAGAGAGAAAGAACCGGAGACTGTGCACAAATGACTCAGGAAAGATAAAAGCCCCCCGTTTGAGAGAGCTCGAATTCCAGCGAAGATTAACTGTATGCGATTTTGAGGGAGATTGGAGTTGGTGCTTGAACACACCGAGTCTGCTGTCAAGGTTAAATCCAGCGACCACCAGAGGAGGATGCTTATTTAGTCACATAAGGATAACAGGGGAGTCACATTGGATTTCTCACCATGTATTAAATGAGTGGTCGTGAATAAGACCACTCCTGAGGGAGTCAGAGAAAGAGGTGCTCAAAGACTTTCAATCATTCACAATCTGAATAATTCAGAGGCAACTACATTCACTGGGAGGCACCGGCCGGCCTTTTATATTCTGCTGATTAAAAATGGGAGAGTGAAAAACGCCAATTGAAAATGCCGGTAAAGGTCGTGTCCGGCTAACACACGGAATCACCACTGAGACGATTCAGAAGGCCAGATCATATAGAGCATAAGGGGGGATGAATAGCAGGCCTGAGAGCCCAGATAGATGGAGTGGATTTGCTACCGGCGAAGGGGGAGGGAAGCACCGGGAGGTTTAAAGAGTCCAGGTGGGGAGGGATACAGTGCCTTCTCTTAATTGTGTTTAATGCCCAGTGAAGGGAGCTCATCCAAGTGTGTCACTCTCTTAAAGGACTGTGAAACCACCCAGCCCCCACTCAATCTGTCTGATCTGAGCCTACCAGGAGCACGGCCTAATCTCTAGCCTGTTTCTACTAACACCATTACTACTACTACAACAACAACAACAACACACTGTCATGAGACCTTTTTCTTTTTTTTGTTGGCGGTGCCACAGGAAATTCCTCCAGCGTAAGCTCTGATCTCGACGTTATCTGACCCTGGCATAGACGCATGACCTCGAATCCCTTCCACTGAGCTCCTTATCTCCTTTTAATTGTGGGGACGCTCGTGTTTTTGATATCCCATCTGCGAAGGATCAAGGATTCCCCCAAATGCCGGAGAGGCTTGTAAATAGCCACGGAACAAAGCTGACGATGAAGGCGCTCATTGCTGCTAAATCAATCAGGAATGTGAAAGCTGCAGGGTTATGATTAACATTTGGGTCGGAGGAATAAATTGAAAACAGTCGACGCCATAACGTTTTAATTCAGTTGTGGTTTGAGTGATGTGATGAAAGTGCAGCATTCATGCTTTGTGCACGATGTGCTACAAACGTCCCACAATACTACTAACGTTACCACTGTTTACATCAGATCAATGTATTGTTTTTTTGTGCGTCCCCATCGGCTCATCTACCTTCGCTTCAACATGCTGTTCAACTTGACCCACTGGAATTCCACATTAATTATTTGTGTGGATACAAACAACCATCACAGATGCCCTGGGCTATACTCTGCTTTCAATGTCCTCTATCCAACTCCAACAAGCCACGGACTCATCGTGAAGCAACAAAAGCGACACGCGACTGTCAGGATTGGAATCGAAAACCGGTTCTTGTTGAGAACCGGCTCCAAATGTTTCAGTTCCTTGGAATCATTTGCCAATTTTGCACACGATTCCCTTATCAATTCCAGAGGGCGTGAATGACGTCATCATGCACGTTGTGTAACTTATTCTAAAACATGTGAGCTAAAGGCAGGAAGAAGATGCTGATGTCCTGAGAGTCCACGCAAGCTACGAACGTGCGTGGTCACATCATTCACCAGTGAAGTCAGCAGGAAACGTGGCGCCTAAGTGGCATAAACGCTCGAAAGTTTGGTTACATTTTACGAGAAAGGATGACGACAGGGCAACTTGTAATACTTGCAAAGTAGATATTTCATCGAAGGGAGGAAATACTACCAATATGCAGAAACATTTGCACGCACAGAATGCGATAACTTTGAATGAATGTTGCATTTTCAATCCGCTCCAGTGTGAATCTCAACCCAGCAACAGCGGCAACGTTGGCACAGTAAGGTCATGTTACTTCTAAACTAAACAAAGTTGATGCTAATCGATCTGTTTGTTGTCCTTTTTTCCAAATGAGAATTGATAAAGAACCGAATCGTTAAGCAGACAAAGCAGAAAATGGAATCGGAATTGTAAAAATCGTATCAATTCCAATCCTTACGCGACTGCTTATCCAGGTTCATCACAAATGTCATTTTTGTTTCTCTCGTAAACACATCTGCTATTTTGCCCTGATGATGTTATGTTACTTCACGCAGAAAGTCCTTCCTTATCAGTCTGAAGATTACTCTCATAATTGAAGTTGAAAGGACCACATCCTCAAGCTGCGATAATGAAAAAAGGAAAACATCTTCGCAGCCAGGAACGCGAAATCAGTTGCTCTTAACACTGAATTGAGTTCACAAAGTTAACAGCGTTTCTGACAGGATGGAGGGATGAGGGCACGTGTAATTGAGCTTGATATGGAGTGATTTTTAAAAAGAAAAGGGAAAATCAATCAAAGTGTAAGAGTGGGCTGAAAGAATGCGTGCCCTTTTCATACGTGTTTTTTTGAGAGCACTTCTTTTTGCGAGGCAGAATGGAGTCCAGTTTCTAAATGTCAGTCGTGGAAGAAGTTAGGAATAAAAAAGAAAAAACAGGCAGCAGAGAGTACGGAGAAGAGCGGAGCATTGTAACTTTCTGCTGGAAGAAATTGGAGGACACGAGATGTGACCCTATCTAGCTGGATGAGTAGGGCCCTAACAGTAGGGCCCCCGTAACAAGCTCCCGGGTGAACAAAATAATTGCAATAATAGTGTGGGAAGTAACTGTGAAGCAACTTTCCAAACAGGAAGGAGGTGTCAAAGGGTCAACCATGAGATGGGCGAAAGAAAGATGGTGTTTTAATGCCACAGAGAGATTGGATGTGCACGTGGGATCGACTGGGCTTCGAGTGAGAGAAGAAGATGATGAAGAAGAAAAAAACAGAGGGCTGACTCTTTATCCGAGTGGCTGGCTCGGGGAGAATTATCAGTTGCTGCAGTAACTGGCTCGGTGACACGGAGCCACCCAACGCTGGACTCCAATTCAATCCCCGCCTCCCCACCCCCACCCCCACCCAGGGGAAATGAGGGTCTGAGTGTGTATGTGGGACATTGACCTTTTGCAGACACTGATCAGTCAGAGAGGTCACGTCCTGTCATAAAGAATGACAGCATTTGTCAAATTACTGCGATCCTCTGTGACTGCTCTCATCACAAGAGCTCAATGGCCTCAGTGAATGAGTTTGTGAAGTTTCAGCGTGTGCATGTGTGTGTGTGTGTGTGTGTGAAAGCCTCTTAATTCAGTTTACTGGTCTTTGCAGTTGAGAGTAAATAACGGCTCAGCAAAGACGTCGTCTTTCACACAGACGTACCAACATTTAGACGTTTGCTTTGCCATGCTGAAGACCAGCCTTTTGTTTAGGCAATTAGGAAACACTTCAACCATTACAGCACCATAAACCATGAAACCGGTGAAAATGCCAACTTGCCTGCATCGCTAAGGATGGAGACGCTTTATCACTTCACAATCCCCCCCCCTCTACCCTTTACTGCAACTCCATCCTCTCTGTTTACTAGGGAGGGGGGAGAAAAAACACTTTTTTCATGCTGCACACAAAATCTTCGGCTTTGGTCGCCATTGATTTTACACTGAAATGAAGTGAGAGGATATTTACCGCAGCGAAAAGGAGATTTTTTTTTTCAGTTTTCACCGCGCAATCTTGCAAGCCAGTGATTCATGTTGTCATAAACACTCAGCGGCCACTTTATTAGGTACACCGTGCTGTGACTGAGTTGGACCGGCCTTTTCCTTGTGAACTGCTATAATTTTTTGTGGCACAGATTCAACAAGGTACTTGAAACATTCCTCAGAGGTCCATAACATCACGCAGTTGCTGCAGATTTGTGGAAAGCACCTTCATGATTCTTATTTATTCTCTGAGTCACCTTGTTTTTCTCGACAAAACTAAAGATAAGTTGTGTTTTTTAAGGTCCTTTATCATCCTTAGCGAAAGAGTGACAATGATTTGATCCCATTTTCTCTGAAACCCAAATAAATGTAACCCTAAAGTTGTGATATTTCAGCAAAATCAGTTAAAATTTCATCAAAAATGAAACATTTGCTAGAATGAGATTTTAGACAAAACAAAAAATTCTCCTGTCCTCTTCGCAACCAAGAACCTATTAGTCACTTAGCTGCAACTAACAGTCATTTCACAAAAATTCAGGCACTTTTCAGCTGAACTGGGCTGAATTGTAGACTGTGTTTATGCAGAGTATGTGAAAATTTAAAAAAATACATACTAAAATATCTGTAGCATCTACAGCCTCTTTTTTTGCCAGTAATGTTAACATATGTAGGAATTTAGAAAATGTTGATTCCAGTTTTTCTCAATTTTTGTGGAAAAAAATTGTCAAAGATATTAAACTTTCTTTTCATTTTATATATTTATGGCTTCATAAAAGTGTCATTCTGCACATGATTAAGCTGTTTGATGGAACAGGACTTTAATATTGCAGTGAACAATCAGTCAGTAAAAAATGTGACAGGAGCAAATTAAAGTGCCCACAAACTGCTTTGGATTCTGAGGGTTAAAGTTCAGCCTCTCTACACAGAAACTGGTGAGGTGCATTCGTACAAACAGTGCATTAAAAGCAGCTACTCTGTCGATAACAGCAACCTCACTTCGACTTTTGACACTACCTGTTGGCAGTTGGATGCGAGCACAAACATTTCTCTAATGAAGAAAAACGTCTTCATTTCAGCCTAGCAGCTGCTGCTCAAGTAAAAATGTTGGTAACATGCTGAGCATCCAAACAGCAAAGTGCATTTTTCTGCCAAGGAAAAAGCTCAAGAACTTCGCAAGTCTACAAAGTAATAAAAGGAGGCTCAGTGGAGTATTCTTATCGGCTATAACTGAAATCATTTTCTTCTTAAAATCCCTATCTGGTCATTGATTAAACCCTAAAAGCTCATCTCTTTGTAATAAAGTTACATATTTTGAAGTGTTTTCCAGGAAAATAATCCCTTTCTACCTGAAAATGGCTTGATGCAGCTCTACATCATTGCTCCCTGTAGAATGCATAAATATAAGAAGTCCCTGCCTCTCTCTGCACTCCACCCCTCGCCTCTGTTCTAATACTGTAAAACTTCTCTGCACTACATGAGGACAAGTTGTAATATAGGTGTAAATCAAGTGTACATATTTGAACTGGGAACCGATTCTGAGGAAGAATAATGGTACGGAAAGTCCCACCCTGCAAGTTGACTAGATTGGTTCTTTCAGTTTGTTCCATACTGTATGAAACACTGGCTGTCTGAATCAGTGGTTTTGAGACACCTAGAGCAAAAACGAATGTTGGATTTTTGGGGCCATTTATGGCGATAAGAAATTCAGATGTTAAAATGTCAGACGATGAAGTTTCATTATAGTATGTATGGGGTCACTGCTGATTAATTTTCCAGCAATGCACCATACAAACTAGTAAGCAAATTACCATCAAGACAAACCTCGACTCTCTGGCATTGTTTGCAGAATATGTAATATAATCTAATATGTACTCTGCTACATGCACTGCAGACAAGGTATGTAACCGATGGAGTCAGAGCTGCTCTGCTGAACAAACTATGTGATTACACTCTTTCTAAATTACCCCAAGCATCTTTTTCTGCATTATGTTCTGTAAAAGAACATTTTCTAATATGTTGTCCAATATACACCAATGCTGTAATGCCTGTGACTATCAGCCAACCGATATATTGGTCACGCTCTACTGTCATAGAAATACTCAACCATGGTGGTGGCTTGCTTGTTTTATTCCTGATATGCCTTCCAGCATATCGAAAACACCATGTGGATATGTGAACAAGGTAAGAAAAACTTGATTTTCCCCAGATGGGGCCCTGAAGTTAAACTCGTAAAAAACAAACAAGACGGATACAACACTTGGGGCAAGTGAGTTTTCTTCAAAAAATGCATTTATGAACAAAAACACTGAGACACACGTGTTTCACTATACGTCTCTATATTTTATATATCTCCCGCTGATGCAGCAGGCCTGGCTGTTAGCTATACGCAGCTTTCCAGTAAAACTCCCCATCTCTTGTCTCCCCAGGCATCCTAGGGGCATCATAGCCATTCCCTGGTGAATAGTGTACAGCCAACGTGCGTTGTATAACAAGTAAATTATTCACAGGGTCGGCAATGGTGGCTGAGGTGCTTCCAGGCTCTGAATAAACACCGCATGAATTCGAAAGGGCCGTGACAGATGTGCGGCGCACGATTAAAAAGCTATGTCTTTGTGGTTAAAGTTTCATTCACCTAGTGGGGTGATGGCAGATTCAAACAATGCGAGTGATTAAAAAATCACACTGGCAGACCGAGCAGCTGACAACATAACACTTTCTATGAACATATGAACTTACATTTGGAGATAATTGAGCTTTCACAGGGTCAAGTACATATCGTCTACACATCTCAGCTGATATTCAGTATCTGTCTGGGCATTCTGTGTACAGACGAAAAGACTTGTCTGTTCGATTCCGTGCTGATATGTTTCCATAGATGAAGAGATCTGACTATCCATCACATGCTTCGTCAAGCATCCAGGATGATGCAATGCTGTGGTTGTGGTTGGATGCCTCAGCTGCACTCTGGAGTCTGGACCTGGATTACCCTGTTTAGGGGTCTTCAGCGATGCACCTATCAATGATGCAGGGCTTACCATGTCTCCCTCCCTCCCTATCTCTCTGCCCGAGAAGAGCTGAAAGGCCTATTCACTGCAAAGTGACTCTAAATCAATCGCGCCAGGAAGGATTAAAGACAGACAAGCCTTTCTCTGCCTGTCCAGAGCTTTCCCTGCTGTCTGCACTGACACATCCACACTCTTTCACACCTGACAGCAGCCTCTACCCTTAGATGACGAGACACAAAAGGAAAGGAAAACCAGGACAATGGCGAGAGAAGCGCTATTAGACATCCCTGACTAATTTTGCCGTTAGAGCTCTACCATCCCCAACAAGACTCTTCAATCAGCCAGAGAACCCACAGGCACTTCAATTATGCATTGAGAACGAGTAGGAGAGCACAAGGAAGGGGAAAGTCATCTCATGATTGGAGCCAGAAGGCGAGGCAGCTCTGCCACAGTCAGTCAAGAGAGGGTGAGGGAATGGATGGAGACTGAGAGATTCAGAGAGAAACGGGGCCTGCAAGCCAAGCGCAGACTACAAAGCACAGAGCCAGAGACCAAAGCCCTGGTCCAAATACAGACAAACACTGCCACAGGAGAGAAAAGCTCCTTTACTTCTTGATGTTGCAGATGCGCGATGGCTGCGGGGACGTCAGCTGCCCTACACTTACTGCTATCTCTTCCAAGTCAGCTCAGAACCGAAACACAGAAACCCAGTATGCTTAGTCTTTTTGAAGAGATGAAGGCCCATAAAAATCCCAGTGATGTTCTAATGAGGACAATGAGATATAAATACATAAACGGAGCTGATAACAGGGGGAGACATTCCCTTACACAAGGCGCTAATTAAATGTGAATTTTGCCGCTTGCGGTTGACATCAAAGGTGCTTATGAGGATATCTTATGAGACATTTGCGTACAATAAAGAGTGAACACGTTAGAAAAATAAATATCTATTTATGTGAAAGCAGTGTCTTTTTATGAGTGCCTGTTTTCCTCCACATAAACTGCCTCGCCTGTGGAGGCACACAAACATTTGGCTCGTATAAATATCTCACTCCGGTTTGCCAGTGCAGCCATGCCGAAAATCCTAAGAGACGGGCAGACGGTTGGACAGTCTCCCATTGAGTTTCACTAGTTGAAGGGCTTAATGAGTGTGCTGGCTCAGCAGAGGTAGAGCACGGACAGAGCCTTGCGCATTAGACAGGTTGGACACTCAACCTGTTCCCCACACATTACATGGAACAGAGGACCACAGGGCTCAAAGAAATGGGAAATCCCTAATGCACTGTATGGCAGCTATGGTGTGCTGTGAGTAAAATAGAAAGGCAGAGTGCTAACCTCAGCACATTTCTCTGCTCCTTTTCACCCCCTGCAGTATCAAAATGAGCCCAAGACTTAATGTCTCAGTGCAGGGTGACAGCCACTGTAAATGCACTTCGATGGGGGGCATCTGCCTCCGAGAGTTTCACAACAGTGTCGTCCATATGCTTAATACACCCACATCTCTCCATTTGTGTCGTCATCTCAGAAAAACCACAAACAAAACAACAGGCCCCCACTCAGCGCCATCAACAACCATAATTTATTTCTCCTCACAGGCAAAGGGACTTTGCGGAATGAACTGATGTGACCTTGGCTGGCGATGCTTGAGATTGCCAGAAGAGCAAAATATGTCATTACAAATGTATTTCAAGTGTCTGACAATTGCTGGCCTCAAATGAGGTGAAAAGCAGCCTTGGGATTTCTCCCTGGAAATGAGTGAAGCACTTGGGCATCAGAGGCACATTGTTATGGTTTTATCTACAGGGCCAGTCTGCCTGACCTTGTGCAAAAAGCCGGCTGCCGGGTTCAGCAAGAAAGGTAACGCTAACTATGTGCGTTTTACTGTGCATACCGATGTGTGTCAGTTACGCTGTTTATTATCTCATTCCACTGCACTTAGTGGCGAGTAGCCTTGCTGCAGGGACGAACTGTGCAATACACAGCCAACAAAGATCTGACCTGCTCCTGCTGCTGCTGGAACACAACATCCATTAGAAACACTGGTTCAAGCCAATGGCCTATAACGTTTCACCACAATGTGATGAAGCCTTACACATACGCCTAATGAACAATGCCAACGGGTGTGGTGGCTGGAACCCAAAACAAATATGAGAAGCTAAAGTGAAGCCATAAGCTGTACAACACGTTGGGCCTTTTCACTATTTGTGGGTTTCTGATGATTTACAGAGGGGTGGAACAAATTTTGAACAAACGCAGAAGAGTAAAATTGTGAACATCTAAGCGTATGTTTATTCCTGGAGCAGCAGTGCTGTGAATGAAACACTCCTGTTATGTAATGCAAGGCATTATGCATCCCTGGAGGGACAGAGGGAAGATGAAGACGCAAAATATGCACATCCGCTTAAGTGAAAACCAGAGCACCAGGCGAATGCCTAGCGAGAAGAGAGAATATTCAGATTGAAAGACGTATAATCAATAGTCACTCTGCATGCCATACCACAGGGTAAATGACTATTTCCCTGCACTTATAAAGGACTTTTTAATACCCTTTTCTCTTCATATAGTAAATTATTCATCATAGCTTAAAAGACAGAGCTATGGAAACATACTAGAGACAGTTTGCTAATGTTATTACAACCTTTGCTATGAAGAGATAAAGTAGCCTGGTGGTACAGCTGAGGCTTTCATTACTGGCCACGTTCCCTGTCCCCTTACGTCTTATTTATCCCCACGCTGCTTCTTTTCATGCCATAGAGAACGGTTCTTCTCTCTCCCCAATTCTCCCCAAGCATATTGCAGTGTGTGCTGTAATTCATGCCATAATTTATACTGTAATATGACAAGAAAAAAAAGCTTTGGGAATTCTGCAGGGCTGCTGGCATACAGGAATGCTGCTGTTCCTCCAGTTTCTCTTAGTTTTCCGTGCACAAATCCTGGAAAATTGACCTTATTCCACGAATGTGTGCCACAACCGACTTCATTCTGGAGATAATAAACTTAGAGTGGGAGAGAACGCCGAGTGAAAACAAGACCTTACATTAACCAATGCAGGGAGCCAATCTGTATTCATGGAGGTGCAGTGTGTCTACGGGCACTGTTTGAATGTTGATGATGCTCCGTCTGCATCTGCTCCTCATCCAGAGGGGAACGTGGGGGTGGAAGTGATTCTATTTCACCTTTGGCATGACAGCCACAGCACCTGAGTCTTGTCTAAAGGCCAAAAACCTCTGCTCATCCATCATTATGAAAACCTATTCTCGCTGCAGAAAGAAAAAAAAAAGCTATTGATGGGAGATAAAACCTTGACAGCTGTAGTGTTAACAAAAAAAAGTGAGATTCTTCGGCTGTACCTATAATAAAATTACTTTCTTGAGGCAAATATTTCCAAACTTCCAGTGTGTCTCGGATAAAATAAAATTCTATTGCCATATGGCAAAGCCCTAGTCAGCGTTCCCAGTGGCTGTTGCGGGAGCTATCTCCCTTTATACCTCTCCTCTCCCTCAGAATCCCATTGCTTCTTTTTATTCATTCAAAAACAGCTCAAGTGGGATGACGGCTGAGAATTATGAAGCGTTTGTGTGCATCACTGGCTCCGTGAAGCTTTTCACAGAGGGCTCCCCAAAGAAATGACCTTCAGTCAGCACTTGAGTATAGTAAAATCTCTCTCTGAGGTCTGAGCACAACATGACAACCCTCCCCAAAACCAAACACACACAGCTCTTAGAAATGCAGTCTTCTCTTTTTTTTCTTGATTGGTATAAAGGTCAGGTTTTAGTGGCAAGTTTGATGGCACAGAAAAGCTTTCTTGACTGGCTCTGCCCCTGTTCCTCTCCGCGCCTCATTGGAGGTGGCTTTACAGTTGACATGCTAATTAGCACAGAGGGGAAATGGACTGTGTAACTACTCTTTTCTGGTCAGCCGGCCCCTGAATCCCCATCAGACTCTCAATCGCGATGCACTGGGCCGCACAAAGAGACATATCACTAAATAATCCTGAGGCATCAAACCCTGTATTAGTGCTGTGATGTAACTATAGAGGTGTTATTCCCTATAACCTACCTCGGGCTTGTAAAAGAAGGACACAAGGGGAGGAAGAAATCGAGATAAAATGAGCCGTCATGCTTAATGCTGCATCAAGGAGGCTGTAATATGACTCCATCAGTGACCTCCACTGGACAGACGTCAACCCACGTCGACTCCCACAACCCCACTTTCTACTCTGAGTAAATGCTGGCTCAGTACATAAAAGATATATGGTTGTACGCATCAATAAAATAAAGCTAAATAGCTCTTTTGAAACAACGCTATGTTCTTGTTTTCAGGAGACAATAACTGCTGTGGTTGGCGGATTGAAAGAGGAATACACGGATCAATACCTGCTCGGAGCTTGTCATGCCAGCTCCATCAACAACATGTATGTTATTCCCCGGTGAGCATGTGAATGAGCGCTTCAAGTCAGGGCAATCCGAGAAGTCTTCGTCAGCCTGTATAGAATAGGATGGGGTTTCAGTCGGGGCTTTACTGCACACCCTCGCCAGTATGTGGACCTACAGGAAAAACCATGCACTCGATGTTGCATATTTCATGACACTTATCTACGGATGGCCCCAAAATGTTCCGCAGGGACAGTTAATATTTGCATGAAAATCACCATAGTCAGTCATTTTAATGACACCTTCTATCATCTGCTTTTATGGTGTAAGCCTTGATTTTATCTTTCAACAGTTGTTCAGTATATTTCTTTCAAGTCATTCACTCATTGCTTAGTGACTGAGGTTCTACAGCTTTCTGTGGCTCATACTATCTATATTGGGTTAAAAAAAATGAAAGAATGTGTGCTCTGGCTTTTACACTGTCCTTGATTCACTGTATTAGACTATGTAACTGCTGTGCATCCAAGAAATGCACACTTTACTTGGTTAACTGCATGACTATACTTTAATAAAATTAGTCGTCTGCATGCAGCTGAAAATGGACGTTGAAAAAAAAATCAGTGAATTAGTTTTTATATTGGCCGGCATACCAAAACTTAGGAGAATTCTTCCGAGCAGAAAGACGCTTAATGCACCTCTTAAAAAATTATGCAAATGTGCAAAACATGTTGTTAAAATCAGCATAATACTGAGGACTGAATGATTATATGCCGAGAGTGTACACTTATTGTGAACAAGGCCTCATGTGTGACCACGTGTTAATCGCTTGCATGTGCATTTCACTTTCCAGTTGCCACCAGTGTCCCCCCAGTCATCATTTGAGGAATTCTAGCGGCTGCAGCGGAGGCCAGTCTGTCACCGGAGCCGAGTTCAAAGACAAAGCTAACAGGGATTACTTTCAGCAGAATATTGTGTGTAATTTCTGTACGTGTTTGAAGCCCCACCACACTGGCTGTAAGTTTGGTCTTGAGCCAGGGGCGTGAGTCACACCAGGAGAGAGGAGGATTTTGACAAGCGTGCCCTCAAGTATGAACTATGGTTATCCTTAAAGACTTCTTCGCTCAGCGGAACTGTGCACCAACTTTTACCATCTCTTGCTTAAAATAACTACACATGATCACAGATCCACTAAAATCAAAGCAGCCAAAAGGCTCAAAGCAGGGACACACAAAAAAACAGAAGTGGGACGAAGCCTTTTCAACATCAAAGTCATCAAATATGTAAGAGTTTCAGTAAAGTACAAGATCTGGTCTCCTAATTTTGCTGGCCAAACTCTTTCTTTTTACAGTATTCACAGCACAAACTGCAAAGTGAGAGAAATTCACTTCCATTTAATAGTCCAAGGTTGACTATTCAATCTGAGAGGTTGTCTTTTGAGATAAGATGTCACAAGATTGGATGAGATGATGTGAGATTTTGTTTACTCGGCCTCGAAAATGTTGAGATGATGTATTTAAGAGTGAGGATGAGCGGCTCTCGTGGGCAAACTCTTGAGGGGATTTCACACAGCGGACAAAACCTCCACTGCATCCCCCCCAAAAAAACATGATTACGGAGTAACACGATGGGCTATAAATCCTTTACAAATGCCAGTCACTACAGTGGCTTCAGCAATCACTTTCCCCATTCCCCCTGTCAGCATATCAGGGATGAAAAGTCAACACCCATGGACAAGCTGTGATGGTAATTTGTATTGGCGAGTCTTTTCTTGGGATTATCAATGTAATCTTTGCACTGAACCAAAAGCCTCCATGTATGAAGCCTGTAACTACTCTACTTCTCATGCTCCCTCTGCCTCTACCTTCCTCGCTCCTCCGGTGGTGTTAGCAGACACCAGGTGAGAGTTCACATTGGAGAATTGCAATAGAGGTCATGTTTAACTCTGAGCCTCGAATATAGAAGTAAGGCAGCTTATCTTCCCATTCATTCGGCCTTTTATTATCTCCTCTGTGTGGTGTGCACACGTCTGAGTGTGTAAAAATCCCTTCTGGCCCTTCGCTGCTTCCTAGAATAAAGAGGTGTATGTGACTATGAGAATGTTGCCTCTCCGGTTGCTTTTGTTAATGGTGCCCTCGTGGGAACTCAGCGCCCCCCCCCCCCTGCTGACACGGAGACCTGTGAAGCACGCCTGTGTTCCCAGGCCAGCGTCAGGGGAGGGCTAAGGTTAGGTCAAGTCCCCGGAAGGAAAACGACGCCAGTAAGCAAAAAAAAAAAAAAAAAAAAACTCTTCCGATTATTTCCCGCCGTGCAAGTTTTTCTCTTTTGGCAGTGACACCCGGTCATTTAAATGCAAAGTGAACGGGGAGGAGAGGCTGCAGGCTGTAAGTTTTATGTGGGAGCTGACAGCTGACGGGTTCATCATTTGTTGAGAGTCCCCTCAGAATAGCAGTTATAAATAAATACCTGGAGTACAGCCTGTGAGTTTGGAGAAGCCGGGAAACTCTTGTTATTTTTTTTTTTCACTGCCAAAATAAAGGTACACCGAGTTCCAAAAGATGCTGACCTAAGCTATTATAACCCAGTCTGGCGTAGAGTTTAGGTAGAAATAGATTCGCTGAAGAAGTACGGCGCTCTCTTTCGGAACTTTCAAAGGCAGGTTTGACCCTCGCCTTGCTGGGTGGTCCACCTTAAATTTCAAAGGGAGCTTTTTCAAAGAATCCCTAACATTAGGCTAAATCTATCTCAGCAAGGACATAACTCTGTGGAAGTGTTAAAAGAGGCATAAGCAATGACCACAAAGGGAGACTATTTAAATGGGGTTTTTTTTGTGTGGAGATTTGAAGTCGTATACATGTGTTGCAACCACATAGGTCAACAAATAAGATGTTAGCTTGAAAAGGAAAGCAGATAAAAAGATACATCCACTTTTTCCTTGGGTGCTTTTTCAATGCCGTGCATCCCCCCAGACATCCCCCATCATGATGGACCTTAAATTCCCTTAAATGCACCTCAAGGAGACAAGGAGGTTAGAGGTTAGAGCGAGGAAACCTGGATGTATCCTACATCACATCCTCGCTGAGAGGAAGTTAAACATGAGAGATCGAAACAAAGAGACATGCTGGTACAACGAAAAGTAATCTTGCGGTCCAACTCCCATTTTTGATTGGCTCAAGTCCTGGAGCACCGGAATCATGTTTCTCCAGGTCTAAATTTTCCTGTTTAATTAAGATCTAGATGATCAAATTCTTGAATTAACCGAGTTGTGTTTTTCCAAAGTAGTTGGCCATTAGCCCGTGTTTCCACATGAGGACCCCTCATCACAAAGAGCATTAGGTTTACATGCCTTATCTGTAAAGTCATGAGTCCCTCTGGCCCATATAATGCAGTAAGGTCAGCCGAAGTCCACCCAGCCCCTGAGCTGACTGAGGTGGTTATATATAGATAGCACTGGCAAGCTAACTCATACGAGGGGGAACTGCGGTTGGGGCTCTGTCACAAGGCCGGCGGTGATTTAGTGCAAGATCTTTAATCTAAAATCAGCCAATGGCATAATGGAGCTAGACCCTTTTCCATGACACAAACCAGAACAAGATTTCCCTCGTGGGTTAGGGAGATGAAGTGAATCAATCCAAAACAAATGAAGGATGATGAGACAATAATTGTGGGCGCAGTGCTGAGAGTTTTAAAAGACGGATCTGAAAATCGGGGCAGTCGGGGGCACGGCGAGGGGGGTCAAGCGTTTACCTCTGCGACTGAAAGGGAACATGCCAGTGGGATTCAGGGTACATGATCTGAATAGCCCAGTATTTTGGAAGATGTTAATGAGAGTGGGGCAATGCAGCGTATGCGAGACGAGGCCTTTAGTCGGAGTGTAGCGGCGTGACCATCTTTTCAATGTCACAAGCAAAGCAAATATCACTCCAGGGCAGCAAAGTGACATTCGGGGTTCATACGGGTTTGAAGTTACAGTTAATGAGCAGTGGTCACACATGACAAATCCAAAGATGCTAGTAGAATGCTAAACCACTGTAACAAAAGCAAAAATGGAAAAAAAAGTTTGCTGACTTTAGATAAGATTAGTCACTGTAGTCGACTGATCAGACCAGATCAAGGGAGGCTGTGGCTACAAAACTCCTGGATACACCGGAGAGAGCAAGGGCACAATTTATTATGTATGTATTCAAGTTTTCAGCTCAAACTCTGTGTTCAGACGGAACGCAAGGCAGACTTTTCAGAGGTGGCGTGATTGAATAAAAAGCGAACGGAGAGACGTGATTAGACACAAATTCACCTGGGGCGGCACAAATTGACACAAAGTCTTGTTTGCAAAGTTCCCGGGGCCTCGCGGATCTGCTTCACAAATGTACAGAGACAAGAGGAAAAAGGGAAAGACTGAAGAGAAACAGGGCCGATGTTTTGTAGCGAGTTCTGAGATCGGTCTGTAGCTGAGTTGAATACAAAACCCACACGGTTGCCGTGTCTTTTGCCTGCTAGCTTACAACTGTCTTTTTGTACAGTTGGCTATCTGACGAGAAAAACACATGCAAATGACACTTTCTTGCTTTGCATCCACTCTGAACACAGCTTTTAGTTTTGCAAAAAAATACACCAGCATCAAACGAAAGCTGTGCAGTTTAACCTCTTAAGCCCGAGGCTTGTTTTAAATTTGCACTTTAAATTTGGGAACAAACCAAAAGCTTTATAGTAATGAGTCAAGCAAAATCTGACGATACTGAAACTGTTCTCTGTCAAATGCGATGCAAAAGGAATGAAGCACAACAAATATTACATTCATTTTCAGCACAATTCTCCGCCTTAAATATGCAAGGCTTGCAAAACCTTCCAAAAAAAAATAAAAAATACAGTTAGGTTGCATTTTAATAGCAGATACAACCAGGTCTCATTACAGGAAGCTCCCCAGCGGATAGGATTAAACACAATATACTGTGCTCATAGTAGAAATTAAAACAGCTTACTATTTATATTTCACTTATTTTAATCCGAAGCTAGACATATGCACACTTTGAAAGGAGAAATAAATCTTCCGCCGCCGCCACCACCTAGATATGCACTCCAAGCAAATACAGTATTGAGGAGTAGCAGATGAGTACATGAAGAAAGTAACTCTTATCAGGACAAGAGAGGCTTAAGACAGACATCGGCACGTTTTGATACAAGCACTCTCGACTTTTTTCTCCAAATGTGGGGAACAAAAATTACTTTGCTGTCAAGTGAAATGATACAAAGATGAGTCTGAACAGTGCCATCGAAAAGCTATTTCTGTGTAACATTTCGATTGAAATTGCATTTTTCAGCAGAGACGGAAGTAAGAGGTTGGTATGTTGTTGTTTTTTTTTTTTTTAACCGCAATTCACTTTCATCTCATTCTTTCTCGCCAATTTGCTTCACAAGGGGAGTCTTTAATTGACGGCCTTCCTTATAATAAAAATGGAATGGAAATGGAAAGACATTCATTAGGCTCGATCTTCAGACTCTAGACAAGCACTCATCACTCATGAATGGAAAAGAAGCTCCATTCATGCACGTCTCATAAATGGAAAGAGAAGTACACCAGTCAACAGAATATATAACACTGTGCTAGTTGTTTTTAGACATTTTAATATGGATATATTACACTGAGGTTTACATTAAAGTAGAACTTTGCGTTGTAACAAAATGATCAATCTTAGACACATTTTTTTCCCCACCTGTCATTGGTTTTAACCCTCTGAACCCTAAGTACTCACATTTTTACTCACTGTGGGATCATTTTTCACTGCAATATAGAGTTCTGCACCTCTATAGAAACAGCAGCAGCATGGCTAAAAGCTAAGGAAACTAAGAAATGTCCCCTGTGCAGTAGCAAAGTTATAATCCCATAAATCATTAAAAAAATAAAGACCAAAAGTAGAATTCCTTTGATTATTTATTTCACAAAAAATTAAAAGCCCTCTAACCAGCATGTGCAACATTTTCATAAATGCCCATTTGCTGTCACCATTGCTGGAAAGAAAAAATGTGCCTCTACATATTACAGCTATTGTACGACTTGTACTTGTCGCTGTGCTCCATGTAAACACAGTCTGCAGTTCAGCACAGTTCAGCCAAAAAGTCTCTTAATTTCTGTGAAGCGAGTGTTGGCTGCAGCTGAATCACTAATGGCTCCACGGTTGAGCCGAGGAGCATAGAATTTTTTGCTTTTCACAGAATCTGATTAGAGCAAATGCTTTATTTTTCAGATTTCCACTTAAAAGTAGGGTGGAAATACCAGCTTATGAAATGAGTTAGTGAAAAAACTGATGTTCTGAAGGTTCTCAACTGCAGCTCTGCCAAATTTGATGCACAAAGGAATGAAGCACAACAAATATTACAATCATTTTCATCACAGTACCCCGCCTTAAATATGTCACGCTTGCAACCTGTAAACACAGTCTGCAGTTCAGCACAGTTCAGCTGAAAAGTTGGTTAGTGTTGGTTGCAGCTGAGTCACTAATGGCTTCCCAGCCAAGCCAAGGACACTGAATTTTTTGCTTTTTAGAAAATCTGATTGGAGAAAAGGCTTTATTTTTGTCAAATATTTAAATGATTTGGATGAAATGTCAACTTAAGGTTTGGATTTGATTAGGTTTCAAATACAGAATATAGTTATAGCAAATGACACACGCAGATTAAAGTGATTTTGACAAAATATGACATTTTGAAGCTTAGATTTGGTTAATTTTCTGATGGAATAACATGTCACAGATGACTAGTCCAAGGACTTTTGGAAGTTGGACGATTCTTTCCGTTTCTGGCTATGACAAATGCTGCATTTTTGGTGATTTTTCCAAAGATAACACACCTTACAAACCTGATGGTGGATTTTGGGCTTCAGAAGGTTAATGCTGTGGCTGATCAGCAGGGAAAAAAATGTGTCAGCTTGTGTGTGTGTGTGTGTGTGTGTGTGTGTGTGTGCGCGCGTGTACACTGTACAAAAGAGCTGGCAGAGCAACAACGGAGGTGGAGCAGAGGTGTATCTTCTCTAAATGTCAGGGATAATTTGCTCGACTTAAGCTACAGCTGCCATCCATTCTGCTCATAGTTAGCTTAGTAAACAGACTTTTGGTGGTAATCCCTGTTAGCTGAGCACAAATAGGAAGGATTGAGGCAATGAACACCTTCACGGCAAGCAGCCAGAAGATTAAATCTGACTTGGGAGTTACGACAGACTGACTGAACAGAGTTCTAAAATGACAGATTGCCACTAAACTAAACTGCAAAAAAGTTTTCCTAGAATTCTTATTTTATGATCGGAGCAGTCTACATGTAGAAATACAGGTACTGGTAGGGGCGACTAGCTTCAACTGCTTTTTTCCGCCGCTTGTCTGAGATTCGGAGGAGACTTGTCAGTATGCAGACTTCGTGTCGACCACATTCTCCCCAGATAAGTGCTTAACTCTGACTGCTAGACTGGAGGGCAAATAACAGAATTACTGTACGTGATTGAGCAGCCTCACTTGAATATCTACTTGTCATGTCTGTCGACTGGGACGGCAAAAGGAAATCTTTCATGTTGCGAAGGTTTCACGTGTGAAAAATGATCTCTGTTGAGAGGGAATAAAAATTAGAGCGAGCAGAGCAAGACAAGAGCTCGGTGGATTTGTTCAGGGAGGTTTAGCCCATACGTTGAAGGCCAGCTGGGTTATTTATCATCCTCCTTTTCATGCCTACTCGCTTGACCACAAAATGTGCATTTACACACATGTAACCTCTGACAGAATGTTCCCTGGAGCAACAAAAATAATAAAGGAACTCACCTTAACCTAATTGGCCTTTGGTACCAAAACTCAAAATGTCACAGATGAATTTATTGGTAGGCAGCCCGTTGTGATGAAAGGTTATCTTTTCTACCCCAACACTCCACCCGCTGTGCTTTCTTTATAGAAACACGCAAACCCCTGAAATACCATATACAAAATGCAACCGCACATAAACCAAACAGCCTAATGCACTCCTTGCAGAATCGCAGAAAAGGCCACAATGGGAGCAAGATTACCAAGTTAGGAAGAAAAGCTGAGTTTTTCTTCTGCATTTTGCTCCTATTTCCAGTAAGAAACATAAAAGCTGGCGGTGACTGCGAGGGAAAATGACAGATTTGACCTCGTTGCTAAATTATGAAGAAATAATTAATTTGAGTGGTTTCCACACTATTTTCCCCAGAAGTCTCACCCTGTTTTTTTCCCTTCATTTCTCCCGAGTAACTCCTCCACAGGCAATAATCACTTTATTTTGCACTGCTCTCTATTATGATCCTCCTTTAAAGGTTAAGCCGCATCCCTTGTGTCACCTCACGAGAGAGCTGCTATTATGATGGAGCAGCTCTTTCAAATTATCTGATTGTCTCTGTGCTGCTCATGTGGCCAATCCCTTGTAATCTAGCATGAACTCGGCACTGGCAGAAAGGCTTATATATAGCAGTTTGATCAGCTCCCTGCTGACCGAGGGAGAGTGGCAAAAAGGCAGGGAGAGCTAAAGAAATTCAGATAATGGAGGACTCTGAAAGAGTGCATATGGTGTTTGGAAATAATGTTGTCAGAGTATCAGATGGTGATTATCAAACGTTCCCATCTTTGTGCATCCCTGAGGTTTAGAATGATGTCAGAGAGAATCTCATTAAACCAGACCCTTACAGGATTGGATGTTGGCTTTTTCTACAGGAAAACACAACAAGACAAATGTAAGTTTTCTCCTGGCATAAAATTCAATCGGCTTCACTGATTGGGTTGTTTCTATCACGCCAGCTTTGTTCAAGTCTTTTAAAGAACTTGTTATCTCTTAAACACAATCAGTTACTTAATCCTGTGCTAATAAAATCAAAAGCATATTTAAGAGAAACATCAATTTATCAGTATCTGCAGCATGACAGACGCTGCTGAATAACTGAACACACACATATCATGATTTAACAATACTGGCACAGTACTGTATCCAATTCCAACAAAATCAACAATGCTTCATTATCTATTATGCCAGCCGTTGCTAGTAATTGTGGTTTTCAAGTGCTGAAACATAAGAAATTAGGGAGTCTAATGCAATGAGTGGAATCGCATGTTTAAAGGAAATAAAAATCAGATTTGCATGCAGGACACACACGCCGCCTGCATTCTCATTCCTGCTGCGCAGCTGATTGAATGAATGCTGTGATGTTTTGTCTGTGTATGCAGAATTTAACCCACTGACACATGCTCTCTTCAGCTCCATTAAAACAAAGATTTCATTAGATGCTATCGCTGAGCCGGACTGGGAAAGGAGTGCTAACCCTAAAGCCTGAGTAGACTGTTTGATTATAAAATGCTTTACTGCAATCTCCTCCAGTCTATCTCCATAGATGATGGGGGAACTTATTTGCAAATGTGCAGAATCCCAAGGAAACTAGTTGCTTCTGCGAAAAGAGCTGTAAAAACCCCAAATCTCTATTACAAGAAGGGAGGCTTCAAAATTGGATTTGTGGGGTGCAAGTGCTGAGGGCAGAGGACAGAGATTACACAGGGAGAAGTACTTAACATGTGCAATTACTGCGGAGCCTGGGCAGCATTGTGGCATTTCAGTGTGTGTGGATGACGAAGCTTAATGCAGCACTTTGGGGGGGAAACCCAGCAGGAAGTGAGCGTTTACACACTCCACTCACATTCCTGCACAAAGAAGATAACTTTGTGTGTGTTACCGCATGTCGTCCAGGTACGGAGGAACCGCTCGAGGGGAAGGGCCTCGCCTCGAGCTGTCAGTTTGCAAGGTCCTCTGGGTCTCACCTTGTCTGACATTGCAAGTCAATAATAGGCCATTTTTTATAAAAGCACCGCTAGAAACAGTAAACAATATCAAGGTTGGGGAAGGCTTTGAACTGCTGAGGCCGCTTAGAAGTCGAAACTTCTTTGTGGCTGAAGGTTTGGCAGCTGCACAGGAAAAGAAAGTTAAAAAAAAAAATCAGTTTTATAAAATTAAGATGAAAATGAAGCAGCGGAGGTGATGAAGGAGTGACGTTAATTATGTGATGTAGGTGTTGGATTAATTCTGCAAGTGTTGGACCTTGAGTCGCCTTGTGATATTTGCCTTGAAAGCAAAATTAACACCATTGTCTGATGTGGAGTCTTTCATCGCATGGACCCCTAGCATGCGACCGGTGGTCTGCATTAAGAAATGCTCTCTCATTACCCTTTGGAAACAGGTTAATTGCTCTGACCTTTGCTATAGTGTCAAATACTGCAATAAGTGGCGCCACTCTGTGATGGATAACTGTGACATGTGACCAGAACTGGCCAGAAATAGGTCCCTTGAAAAGCAATTAATGCTATAAAATATGCATGTTAAGGACATATAATCGACAGGAAAAAGTATTGATTCTGTGTCAGAGCTAGTTGTTTTTCAGAAGGGGGATGGGATTCCTGATCACGGAGTCAAAGTGGCAGCCCAGCCAGCCACAGGTTAACCGGCTTCTGGCTGGCTGGCGGTGACAGCAGCATGACTGAGGGCAGGTTCTCCCAACATGAGGCCCAATCTATTACGAGAAACAGGAGACCTCATGATTGACGAGTCGCTCCACCTCATCCATCAGGTCTGGCACACGGGGGCCTGACACTGCCATATCCCTCCCATGTGGCCGAGGACGGCTACAACCCTGAGCTATATTTGCTAGTTGACATTAATGCCTCGCTCTTCCCCCCCGACTATCTAATCTTCCCCCTTTCCCCACCTCTCTCTCTCTCTCTCTCTCTCCCTCTCTCCGGTCTTCCATGACGTTGCAAATCTGTGACTACTCTATCCCGTGCTACATCGTTATAGCGGCTTCTACATTACAGCATCGGATGACATTGCAACTTCTAAGAAGTGAGAGCGATGCAAAGGTGGTTCGCACATCATGCAGATACGACACGTGCAGAGTGATGCAAGAACTTACATTAGATTGCATCGTGTAAGCAAAGAGCAGAAGCTACAGATTTAAATCCCCTGGTTCTCCGCCATAATTAGATCCCCTGACATAAAATAATTGATATGCAGGAGATATAAATATTCAAGAATTTTAAGTCTATTTTACTCTCTTTCATTTACAAATCTATATATTTAACATAATATACTATTTAGGGAATAAAGTATAAAAAATAAACCAAAATATAGATAAGTGCTAGTTCTAAAAATATTGCACATTTCAGTGGTATTGCATGTTTTTTGATGAATAGAATACTGATAGAGTACCATTATTGCAGAGATGGCCTATATTACACAAATTGTTCATAAGTAGAAAGACTAAGGAAATACCATGCATTATATCCGTCCTTCTATTATCTATACACCGCTTAATCCTCTGTAGGGTTGCGGGGAGGCTGGAGCCTATCCCAGCCGACTCGGGCAAAGGCAGGGGACACTCTGGACAGGTCGCCAGCCTATTGCAGGGCTACACATAGGGACAGACAACCAGCAGACTCTCATTCACACCTAGGGACAATTTAGAAAAATCAATTAACCTCAGGATGTTTTGGGCTGTGGGAGGAATCCAGAGTACCTGGTGAGAACCCACGCTGCACAGGAAGAACATGCAAACTCCAGACAGAAAGATCCCAGGCGTCCTAACCGGGACGCGAACCGGGGATCTTCTAGCTGTGAGGCGATGCTGCTTACCACAGAGTGACAGTGTAGCCCTCATGTATTATAGTGCATGTAAAAAAAATAGATATTGCACAGGGTTTTTAAAGCGCAAAATATTAATAATTCACATGATATGGTACCAAAGAGATGCATGGCATGATATATTTAAGGTTCTCTTAAACATGAGATGCTCTGTCTTTGTCCGAAAGCAACACAGAGGCAACGCAGCACTGGGATTTTTTTGGTCATATTGATGAAAAACTCAAAATTAAGGGGTTCAGATAAAATGTTCCCCCAAGACGAAGTTTGACAAAGGAAGAGGGAGGAGATGCCCATACTGCTGGAGTCACGGAAGTTGTTCTATGGGAGTCATTATTCGTCTGATCAGAGCTGTCTAACCTGTTTACTTCCCAGTCCCATCTTCATTTTCATTAGAGTGTACTTGGCTGTTGATCCATGCTGTAATTTTAATTAAAACTCATAAGTAAGCAAGGCAGAGAGCAGTTCGGTTGCTTATAGACTTTTTCTGCTTTTTTTTTTCCAAACTGGGGGGAGTCTGGAAAGGCAATAGAGCCTCTTCACAGTGGGAAATCATGAATAACAGGAGGGGAAAAAAGATTGCTTCTCTACATTCAGGTCAGGACTAAAAAAAGCTCCAATGTATGCAGCTCACCTTGAACTCGCAATTAAAAAATCACAAGGGCTCCGGCAGCAGGTATGTAAATTTCCCAACACCGGTTGCCAGAAAATGTACTTGTTAATGTTGTGAAAGGCAAATATGTCAGGATGCACAGCAGCTACAGCTGGGGGAAACAATACAGGAGAATCCTATGTCATGAGTTCCAACATCACCAGTGGGTAAGCGTGTTACGAAGGGGACTGAGCAAGAAGTTTCTAGGTCTTAACTGATGTTTTATGGATTGACATTGAGAGCCAAACAGCTGTAAACCCACCTTCGGTACGCTCATATCCCTCATATTTAGTGAAAAGCCCTCGCTAAGTGCAATATGAGGGACATTCAGCCAAGCAACAGGAAAAAGGTCCACTCTGGGGACCCCTTGCATAATTCTCTTGCATAATTTCCCCCCGTTAAAATCCTCCTGCATCATCTTAATGTGGTGTAATTAATGAGGACAACTTTGCCCTGGCTAATTGAAAATCTGCAGAGTCAGGCTCCCAATGGAAGCAGAGAGAGTGTGAGTGAGTGAGGAGGGGTATATATAGAGTGTGAAAGAGAGAGCTTTTAACGTGTCTTTATCCTCGAATAAACTCAGCCAAAAAGCTCCAGCGGTATGCACGGGGAAAAAAACCTTGTCTGTACGTGTCACCACCTGAACAATAAATTCTCTAAAGGGGTTTTTCCCAAATCCAATTTGAGATGGCATCGCCTGCCTTGGGGCTGGGTGTTTGGGCCGTAGCTGACACACTGACTGCTTTGAGAAAAGAAGGAGCAATTATAATTAGGTTAGGGAAGATGAAGGGCGAGATAAAAGTAAACACTCTTAGTTTAGAGACACCACATGGGATGAATTAAACCCACTGACTTCTGTCAAAAAAATAAAAAGACTCCTCAGATGGACATATCAGTTTCTCTCTTGTAATCTTACCGTTTCCTCCCCATTACTGAGTTGTTCCCTTTCTTTCCAGTTCATCTCCCCAACAGCTGAAGCAGAGTTTTGGACGATGAATAATGAATGACTGTCAATACTTCTTGTGAGACAGGTGAAACAACAGGCCGTGAAAAATCTGTTTGAACTGCTGCAGAATTACAGCCTCTCCATCTCAACGTGTAAACACTCACTCTGCTTTGGAATTTTGGCGAACGGCGTCGCCAACGTGTCCTCGGACTAATGATGTGTTTTTCATTTTACTCATTTCTACCCAATGAGACTTTCGACCTTTACTTATTTGAAGTGCTCTGTTTTGGTTCCAGTGTGTTCTGACGAGAACGGCGATAAATGCATGAGTAGGTCAAATAATGGATTCCTTCCACTGATGTGTGCGAAACACACGCCTGAACAACCGCTGAAAATTTCGAGAAACGCAATAAAAGAAAATCCAATTCAGGGTGACAGGAATATTGAAACGCATCGTGACAACCACACTGTCCATTAGCCACATGCCCCATCATTTCATCTTGACTTAAATAGTCATCGCAGGAGTGAAACACTCCATTTAGCATTGTTGTGCACACTTAATTTTCCTCTTGATTGAGTCTGCCTATTAGTGCTTTCCGACCTCTGTATGGCACAGCAGGGATTTACCATTGCTGTGAAAAATGCACTAAAAAAAATAAGGTCACATGCCAAGCCTCTGGGGCTGTGCACACACTTTCAGCTTCACAGTTAATTAACAGAATGTTTGAAAAGATTTTGGTTAGTATTTTTGCTCTCTTTGTGGAAAGAAAACTCGATGGCAATGAATAAAGCATGCGGTGTGCCTTATCACAGTTATATGAGAAGTGACTGAAGCTAAGCGGTGCTGTAGGTTTCACCACCCGTTTCATTTCTGTGCTCGGCGCTGCGGCTAGATACACATTAAGATTCTGCTGGATGACTGCAGGTTGGGATTCAGTAAAAAGCGCGCCAGTCTGCCAAGCAGTGAGCAGACAGTGTGGCCCGATGAAGAATCACCTGCTGTTACTTTAACAGTCCCTCCAATCCGAAGATCCACCACATTCTGCTGTTAGGTACCAGTGAATGATAAGACACTGGAGGCAATAACTGCTTTCTGCTACATCTCCTCTCTCTGCTGCTATTAGACAAGCTGGACTTCAAAACAACACAAAATGACATCTAAATTGGCATCTCTGGTGCACAGCATTGCAATGTTCCCATGTGTCTCGTATCTCTTTATCATGCTGGCCTGAGAGGTGATGTGATTTAGATTACTATAACAGAGCTGATCTGAGACCATGGGCTGACCTGAGGATGAAGAGGATGCAGGCTGCTGCAGTGAAAGTGACTGAAAGATAGAAAGCAAGAAGGGAACAAAAGAGGGGAACAAATGGTCTGACTGTGGCAATAGGTTTGATGTAGAGGTGCAGGGTGTGGATGTGAGCTCTCCTCATCATTACTGTGGCTGTTGTTATAATGAGTTCCCCTATAATCAGTACCAAATCAAGTCCTCTGAGACACAACAATGAGAATTAAGTGTTAGGACTAACCATGGAGGATGAAAATGGAAATTAGAGCTGACAAATCAACAGGCGGCCCGTGTTCCCGTTGTGCATTTGCTCAATCTAATTAAAATTAAAACCCCTAAGTCTATTGCTATACTAATCTGTACATCTGACCCTGCAACCCTGTTTGGCCTTCATCTCATACTATCAAGTAGGCAATTTGCACAAAGACACACTTCAGAGGAGGCGGTGCATGTTCAAAAAAGTGAAATATTCAGGCAATTGTGTCAGCATGTCTCCATGCCTCCATTCCTCAGTGTGGCATCCCGATCACAGCTGCACAGTGCAGATAATTGGGTTGTAATTAGATGAGAACACACCATAGGAGGTCATGTAGTGTTGAAGTTGGCGTATCGCCGCTGGAAATGGGCTGTTAGAAAAAAGCACTGCATTGTAGCTGTTCTGCATGATTGCCTATCAAGGATAGTCATACTAAACACACCAAAAATATACACGGATGTATGCATACAAACACACACACACAGATCCTTCTGTTAGTGGGCTGTTAGAGGAACTTACTTTGACACATCACTGCATCTGGTTTCCACATTCCGCCTTAAGGGAGATGGCGACTTGCCAGGCTGCACACTTCTGAAATATTCAGGCTCGAACCCATTGTACGTTACTAATTCGAGAAAGTGCTGAAAAGGGACGGCTAAGGAAGGTAAGAATTATGCTCCTGTCTTTTTCTCACTCAAAGTGCTTCCCCTGTCGTCCGTGCACAAAAATGATCACACAAGTCATTACTGAGATTGCACAAAATACACAAAACTTTCCCTATTGCAATAATTGTTGACCGCGCAGACATTTACATATTTCCAGAAACATGAAGTCAGTGTCACTGGATGGCCAGACCTTGCAAATAAACTGTGGGCTAGAATGTGAGCTGCACATCTGAGGTTCTTTAATTTAAATTATGTGATACAGTGGAGACCTTCAGGCAGTTAAGCCGGCTGCCTGCATAAACATTTCCCTGTTGTTCTGCCAGATTGGTCTCATATTGAAATGCACAGGTCATTATGAACAAACTGTGCCTGTATAAAAAGAGGCCAGACCAGGAAAACGATAAGTCAAGGGTGTGAAAATATCAATTCTCCACAACTTGTCTTGGAGATCTCACCTGTACTGAAACATTGACTCAATTCTCTGCTATCTGCCTGCATTGGTATCAATAATTAATGGCCGTGTCTCTGCCCCTGCCTAGTTACATTCCACTGCAGGATAACCACTATTACACCGACTAGAGGAAACTGATGCCTGCCTAGAGAGCCTTGTTTTTTTGTTTTTTTTTTAAACTCGGCGTGTCTATCATAATGTTTCATTATGGTTGTTCTCGCTGGAGTGATGAGGTTGCAAGAAAGAGAAAAAGCAGACAGCCCGGATAGCTGATATCTCCCTGTTTTGTTTATTCACAAGAGGATGGGCACATAAAGGGTGATTTATATTCCGGACAATGATAAGGTAAAGCCTCTTAGCAGCCCCTGCGCTCTCGGTGAGAGATAACCGGAGGCTGGATGTGAAGAGCATCCCTTCTAGTGCAAAAATGTTGGCTGCCTGGGAAACTCGGTGATCTGTGAAGCTCCACTCTCAAGAAGAATGATCAATACACTCCCATCTTACTATTTTCTCTCTAAAGCTCAAAGAAATCACTATCCGCTGCACTGGCACAGAGGAGGTGTGAAGCGAAGGCGGATAGCAGTGGGCGGTGAAGGTGGTCAATTCAATTATCCCTCTGTCAGAGCACATTTTCTATTCTAGACAGCCCGCAAAATCCCAAGGAAAAAAGGAATGCCAAATATGTTGAATTGCTTTTAATATTTCTGGGTCTCAATTACATATCATCATCCTTGGCAAAACCCATTTAGGGATAATTTTATACCAGAAATAATCTGTTTTTTAATGCTTGGAATTAAAAAAGTGTCAAAATCAAAATTTTAAGGGCTGCAAAAAGGTCGACAATGCCAATTTCTCAGGAAAGTTAATAGGATCCTTGGTTGGGGGAATCATCTTTTCAATTCGTGCACTTGGTTGTGTCTCTTTGTGTGTGTGTGTGAGTCACCTTGTGAAAGCTGCAGCATAAGATAGCAGCGAATGTTGTGCAGCAGAAAGGGTGAGGTATGTTTGCTAAGACCACAGGATGAGTGAGTCAGACAGAAAGAAGTTTGGGTCAGTGACACGGCCCAGACTCTGTGTCTCTGTTAGGAAATGTCATAGGTGAATGAAAATACAAGTGGACGTGCACACAAGTAACACACACTTTGAATATACAACACTAGAAACTGGGCAGTCTGAGCTGCAGGACACATGGAAATAACAAGGCATGTTTTATGTTGCTCTCAGGGAGCTTAAAGGTAAACAGCCGCTAGTGCGCTCATTAATACAAGTACATTGCTTTCCGGTGTTCCAGTTAAGGGGCTTAAAGGAGAAATCATTTTCAATACATTACTTATCATCAGTCTGTTAAGATCACTCTAAAATACAGGGTAATTTGGGATGAAAACATAATTTTACTTTTTCGATACAACCATTTAACCCCTTAGTCATTTGTGCTTTAATGTTTTTGCAATTTCCCAGAATGCATTATGAGAAGTGAGTAATGGGAGTAGTAGTCAGTTAGCAGGAATATAACATACAGAACAAGAGACCTTTAAAAATCTCACGTCAGACTTCCTTCTGCAACAGGTAACATGCCACTGAAATTTGAACGTCAACAATTTAGTGCAAAGTGTCTCTTTGGGTATGGAAATGACAGGATCTGAATCACTTTTTAGGCCAGCAAAAACACAGCAGAAGAGTTAAAGCAGCCTAGCTTTGTTGTTGAGAGGTCAATAAGAAGAACTATTCAGTTAGTTTTTTCTTAAATAAATGCAAAAAGTACAATAAAATAACCTTTAGAGGTGCTTGTAAGTGGATTTCTTTATTGACCCTATTGCTGTTAGAGATCATATGTATCATACAAAAATTGCATTGATTTTTTTTCACAAAATGTCGTAGGTTTGCTTCATTGTTTCCATTGTTAGATACTGGTCTCATGCATTATGCTACATGGCAGCTCTTGTGCTGTGCCATACTATGTTTTATCAAGGTTACCATCAGTGAAGTGATCCATCTTCTTTAACAGTTGGCGAACATCAATGTAAAAGGTTAAGTTCTTTTTCCTTGAATGAAAAATCAACAGCAAAAAGAAAAAAAAAACATCCTACTCAGCGCAGTTGTAGCTGCAGATATCTGATTGTAAGCACTTGTCTGTTTTGAACGGCTAAATATTTATTGAAAATGAAAAATCGGCCTTCAGTGGAGAAAGTAAAACCTAATGTAAAGAGGCACAACAGCGACGAAAAGCCTAAAGACAAATTAAATGATTCAGGATGAAACTCTCTTTAATATCTGATCCAACTGAAGAATGTTCATATGGAAATAACACACGAGGGCGTGTGCGTCGAAGAACAGCTATAAATCAGGAATACAAAGTAAACACGTGTTTTTCCAACAGTCACTAAACTTATTTCAAATTCAAACGCCACATCTGGCTCTCGGTGGAAGTGTAGATAGCGGCATGTCAAATTAATGCACTTTTTCCATTATGTGTAATCACTCAGCAAGAATCGGACTAACAATCGTGAGTGGGGAAAGTCACCCAGAGGTAATGATGATAATAACTGTAACAAATATGATGCTGATGTTTGTCGACTCTAATTCGGTGCAGGCTCTCTGTACTCCATCACGGTGAGGTCAGCGGTATTTAACCAATAATGTGGTGCACATCAGAGAGAGGTGCAGAGTTCTACAAAGCAGAGGGCTGATGGGTAACAGAGCTGACAGATCTGATCGAGAAGGAGGCCGCCGTAAATACCATTTCCCAATGGCTACTCACAGTGCTGTTTTGCTTCCCATCCACATTTATATTGTAAACACCTGTCTCCTCCACTGTCTACTCCTCCCTCCACTCGCTCCATACAGGGACAGCTCATCATCCAGTACAGGCAGCTCCACTACAGTAGCAATCAGTTCTGGCTACATCTCATATTCCATTCACTCACAAGAGTAAACCCAGGCTTCATGTGGCCGTGGCTGGGTAAACAACATCTGACACTTTTGCTGGATCTCCGAGCAAAACCAGGAGGATGACGGAAGACGCCGGCGGTTTACAGCTTTTAATTAAGCGTTATTTTCTGTGTGTGCTGCAGAAGTGTTTGTGAGTTTTGCAAGGTTGAACACACAGCCAGGACAACAATTAAGTGGCAGGTTATTGATTACTCTGACTGTTACTTTCTGTATTATTAGTTTTGTCTGAGAAAACATCAGAAATCTGAAAAAAGGGGGTGTTATCTAGTGTCTTTATCTGGTTGACCCACAGTACAAAATACTGAATGTACAAATGAATGTGATGGAAATGAGACTAGTTTTGCAGGTATTATTATTATTTTTTATAAAAGAAGGAATTATATTTTGTTTGTGATTGTGTTACAGGGGAAAAAAGTCAGAAAATAACATTTTGTAATGCCAAAATAACTCCAACACATCATGCTACAATAGTTTTTGGCTGCATGAACAAAAAGAAAACCGGCATGGTTCTCATTTTCCATAGTGAATCAATATGAAAAGTCTGTGTAATAGAACATAATTCACCCTAAATTAAGGGCTCCAAGTCTGCACAGCCAGTTGAGCAACAAACAAGAGAGAAACACTGAATATAGTAAGACATGGTTGCACAAAGAAATGCAGAATAAAGTCGTGAGAAGGGTGATACTGACCAAAAACAAGCTCCCTGTCTGCAGCAGCTTGCAACTGTTGCTACGACACGAGACAACACAACTAATTTGTTTGACCGTTTAAATCGGCACCACAAAAGCTCCGTCTGACGAGTGCAAAGCCCGATCTGAACGCTGCCAGAGCTAAAAACGATCTCAGATGCCTCCGCCGGTGTTAATCGCAGGAGAAGGGTTCCAAATGGCAGAGAGAAATCGCTGATGTGATAACTTTTCACCTTGCGGAAGACACCGATGGTACCAAAACTTGATCCAGTAGCTCGACAAAAGGCGTGTAATGCTATCCTGTTTTCTTCTCAAGCTGAGAACGACAGCTGGGTGAAAAACGCAAGGCACAAGCTGAATATTATGCAGCTACGACAGATTTGTGGTCCGGCCGGTCGACGTCTTGTCGTCCACTGTATTAAAGAGGACTTCCAACTGAAATGTCGCTGTTACCAAAGCAGCACAGCGGGGATGAGAGAAACGTTGGCTGTTTGGGGCCTCGATGAGAGACAGTAAAACAACAAGAGACAATGGCTCCAGTGTTTTGCTCACAGTTGGTAAGTTTTAGATTTTGTCAGCTGTTTTCTCAAATATGTGTACATCGCAGAAAAATGTATCATCTAAATACCAGTTTTCTCATATCGTGCCAATCCATCCAGCAGTTGTTGAAATCTTCCATGCTGGACAAGCAGACTGAGAAACTTTTTCCATCCACGCAGCGTGATTTCCACGATTCGTCCTCTTCCGCTGATTAAAAATTGCAGCCTCTCGTGGTGCAATAATCCGCACTCTGCTTCTTTTGCTGGATTAATTACGTAACTCTAATTTATTTTGAAGATGAACGATGTGGAAGTAAAGAAAATACATAGTTTACACAAAATGCATGGATTAAATTAGCATTTAGATGGATGTTCTCAGTTCAAACATGTCTTTTAAGGGAGCTCCGGCTATTTGAATGTCGTATATCTACAGTATAAGATGAGCTCCGGAAAAGGGGGGAAAAAAGAAAAAAAAAAAGGCTATTTTTGCTTTCCCTAAGCCTGTAGGCTATACAACACTTGAGTGTGTGTGGATACAGTATATGAGTGCGCTCGCATCTGTCTCCTTGTTAGAGCATGTGTAGCCCCGGTGCCAAAATTTTCACACCTATTTAGGAGCCAAGCAGAACTAGATCTGAAGAACTTTCCAGGCACAGTGTGATCTTTCGCCCGCAGAACACGCCGTTAAAAAAGACACACGCGGAAGCAATCGCGCTGCAAACAAACATCCACTGAGGAACAACAACGGCGGCGGTGGCGGCCGAGGAAAGCACTGCTGAGCTAACAAAAAAAAAAAAGGAAGGAGGACAAACGCAGCAAAAGCCACAGAACAACTAACATTTTTTTTTTCTTGCTTGGCTCTATTTTTGGTGTCGGAGCAGAAGGCCTACTAAGAGTAAAAATCCAACCCGAGGTTTCCTGATCAGAGAAGGAACATTCTCCTACTTGCAAATCATCGGGAAACAAAAAGGTTCCATCTGGAGCTGCAGGCGTCAGTTAATTGAAGAAACAAATCTCTCGGCAAACCGTTCTTATTCGCTCGGCACATAATGAAATTCTCCACCAAAAATTGTTTATTTGACTGCCTTGACCTCCCTCACTCTTCATTTCCAGTGTAATGGAACAGCCCGCGGTGGAAAGATTGTGCAGAGATGTGGATAATATCAGAAGATTTGCCAGGACTGCTGAGTCTGGTTCCTCTACAGCATGTGGTCACTGAAGCTGATAACCTAGGCGCGGTGCATGCGGGGCTGCATAGAAAATATCAATTTGCTCTTTATGCTCTTAATACTCAACCGCCAAACCGCACTCCAGGAGAATCTGACAGATTACAAAGCATTCTCCTGCGAGCCGCAGCTATGAAGTGACTTTAACACAAAGCTTTACAGGAAACTCAACTGTTAAGGAGGTGTGAAGAACACATTGCTTTACATCACGTTAAGAACCTAAGCTGTGAGTATAAACAGTTTACAGTGGTGCGAAATCAAAGTGCAAATTCACTAAAGGTGCACATTTAGTCTTAATTATACCTAGACTGTGTTCGCTGCTCAGTCTTTGTTGCGCTCTGTGGAAAAACAGTGAAAAGTCCTTTGAAAGTCGAGGAGAAAAAACACTCAAATCTCAGGAGGAGTGAGATGAGATTGAGCCAGGCTGCTTCCCTTCATGAATCAAAGCACATCATAGGCACTCGCCAGCCACTGTTGCAACAGGTGTCTCGCTCCTCCCTCCTCGCTCCTCCCTCTCCTCTGCTTTAGCATGCAAATAACCCTCCTCGGAGCGGGGCTTGTTTACCGAGGAACGTCTCTAGATTACACACGCATTTAAACAAGTGCCGTGCAGGGCGTCTCTCAAGTAGGCCACCTCAGATAGATCCACATACAATGAGCGTTTAGAGAGCACTTCTCACTGAGAGGCGACAGAGATAAACATTCTGCTCCATCTTACGCACTTCCCTCCCGCGGTTGCCAAAGTGACAGGGACATTTTCGAGAGGAAGTCTATCTGCCCGTGCACCTGTCGAACCACGGAAACGACATCTGAGGTGTCGGCTCGAATAATTTGCTCGGTGGCTCCCCGCCGTCTTGACATGCTTCTAGCATGCCCATCTTCCCTCTTGCTTTGTCCGGTAATTGTGCTCCATCCTGGGAGTTTGGGCTAGATAATGGTGGAGTGACAAGTCTGCTGCACTCTGCTCGTGCCACACAGGTGATGCCTCTAAAGAGCCCGTCGCATTGTCAGTGTGTCACCAGTGGACGGCTGCCAACAGATAGCAGGCCTATCTCGTTTAGACAGGAACAAATGACGCAGAAGATAGGGCTAAAGCTGATCCATGCCACGCTGAATTATCTCTGCGTCCAGAGGCCATTTCAAACCCAAGTCTGCTAATTACACAAGCGGGCTTCTGTGGCAATATTTGTGCCGCATGTGTACATGTTGAAATGTTTCCAGGACAGACAAATGGTTTCCTTAAAGCATCAGTTTAGACTCTCTAGATTTCTTCCCATTTTCTGTGTGAGAGAAGAAGATATTATTAGTTCAGCTGCTGATGGTGAGGCATCTGCTCCTCTTGCGTTACCTCTTGTGTGCACTGCATGAAAAAAAGCTGGCTCAGGAGGAGTGTCACTGTAGATGTCGCAACGCCAACTCTCTTTTGTTTGGCTGCTGTTTTTTCCAGGAACGGGAAGACCTCCTGGGTAATCAGCACGACAAGCCAACAGAATACATTGAAGACGTTTTGATCAATACAGGTGACGGAGTTTGATCAATAGTGGAATTAAATGCTTTGTTCAGACCACTTATGTAAATATTTGCCTTTGAATTTAAACTTTCAGCAATTACATAACTTCATCTTACCTCGCGTCACCTTATCTGTTAGCTCTGACTTCATTTTTTATAACCAATGCAACTCTAACTCACTTCTAAGCCCCCTATAGTCCCTGCCAACTTCAATCACGTAACAGTCGGAGCTGACCCCAGAAGAATACCCACACGTCAGCTGATGTTAACTGGAAGACAAGAGCAAATGAATTAATAACAGCTACTAAGAAAGAGAAGAAGAAACCCAACAGAGGATGCGTTTTCCTAAATAACACCCATGTGATACCATGTTATAAAAAATGCAAAACCCTAACAAGTGGTTTAACAGGACTGAAGCATGGCAAAGTCAGAACTCAGCTCTCCTAGTTTATTCATGCTTCTCATTACTGTGTAAAGAACACAAGGCTCCCTTTCTCCTATGTGTCTGAAGCGTAACTGTCCCCTGTGCCTATAAGGAACAGGTCACATTCTGGGTGAGATTGAGGCTAAAGGTCTAAATTGTGTTAAGAAAAATGCATTGTACCATGAAAAGGTCCCCATTTAGAGCCAACCTACTTTCTCACCGTCACTTTCCCTGAAAGGAGCCGCCGTTTGATGCGCCGAGCCGACAATCACGCACAAAGAAGAACAATGGGGGACTTGCAGAGCAGCTGAGATGTATATTATCCCAATGACTATAATAAATGGTTAGATGCACAGTCAGCTAATAGCTAGTAGGTGAGATCTGTCAAAAAAAGCTGTTAACCGCGGGACTTCTTTTCATGTTGGTGAGTAGGAACAGCAAATGCATCATTTAAATGTACACAAATTCAAAGAAATGGGTATGAATATACATGAGCTACACTTCCCTGACCTTGGCTTCCTTCCTAGCACACTGGAGGTCAACTGGATGCATTATGCAGAAACACAAAAAACGTTGACAGTAAACTAGAAGCAGCATCGTTGCTTATACTCTCCTGCAGTGCCTTCCGCCAGCATCTCTAAGGACACAACATCCTGCATCTGAGATGGACTCTGACATAATGAGGAGATGGATCCACGCAGCTGCACTCTCCATCTAACTAGCACTGATGCAGTGGAGAACTGTATATAAAAGAAAGTATATTGATGTTTTGCTTTCCTTTCTTACCGGAGCATATCCTCTGCAACTAAATGTGTCTCTGAATGAAGTTATTCTTGTCTCTGGGATGAAAATGGAAACTGAACACGAAGGAATTGTACGGACGATAAAGCTGACCACCCACCAAAGTTAATATGAAAAACAGCCGGATTCCTTAGCCAGAGTCCGCTCTTAGGAGATATTGGATCAACACCTAAAGGATGTTAATAAAGCTATTCTGATGTAGACCAGCATGAAATGTGATTGCTTTTGAGGAAGATTTCTCATTATGACGGCCACAGCACTCTTGTGACTCATCCACATTAAAATTCAGCTTATTTGAATCCTAAAAATTAACAGGATGTGCTAACTTGACTGATAAAATTGCCAATATGCAGAATTTTCACCTTTATGTTATTATTATTGTTTACTGGCCCTCACCTGTCACAGGTACAATGAATCATTAAAAAGGACTTCCAGACATTTTGGGACTAAAAATGGCAAGACTGCAGAGAAATCCCTTCATCTCCCCAGCAAACCATGAAAGAATTAGAGGTAAAGTGAGAACATGCTGCAGGACAATATTTTTCCCCTCACATCTCTTTTGCAAGGTAAGCACTTCAATGAAAAATGAAGTGTAGAGGTGGAAGGCTTTTGAAGATGGAGAACTGCTTCGCAACTGAAGCAAACAGAAATGTGCTTTTATGGACCAATTACTGGGCTCTCAATGATGTTGGCAGAGGCCGGCGAACAGACAAGACAGCCTTCACATGCAGAATGAGACCTGCCACTGTTCTTGTCTTTATCACATGGGTATTTTAGCACCGGCATAATCTGTACTTGCAACTCAATTAGGCTCCTGCCATGAGCTCAAAGTGTGAAATCACTGCTGTTTGACTCTAAAATACAGAATCTCAAAATACAGGTTTAGTGAATCCTGCATAGTCCTAAATTACACCACATAGCTGGTAGGCGGACACTGTATGCTGCAGTATTTAGACACCCAGTCTGGCTGTGTGTGTTTTCTACATACTCAAAGGTACACAGACAAATAGATGAATGAACGAACGAGGTTTGTTAATTCCATTATGAATGGCAATTTTTTTCTCATAAAGCCCAGCGCAGCATTACAGAATTTTAAAGCCGATGCGTTACAGATGAATAATGCAGAAAATGAACCTAAAATCTTCTGTATGTGCTTAGCACAGCTAATCAGGCTGGGGAGTTCAGAGCTGTCAAAAGGAAAAAGCAACTTAGTTATTTAGTCAGTTTAATCCTGCTGTCTGACTGCTGCTCTCCTGATACACCTGCGCTCACTTTTCATCTGTTTGTCTAATGCTTATTTTTATCTCATTCTCCTTTTAAGCTAAATAATAAATACCACCGCTATTGTGCAATATGGCCACCGGGTATTTCATTATTTCACACAATTACTGCAAAACTGATATGTGTTGTTAAAGCGTAACTAAATACACACTGAAGATCCTGTTTGTGCTGGTATTTAGCTGCAGCAGCATTTTCTGTCTGCGTTGTAAAAGGCAGGGGTCAGCAAGTTGACCCAAACCAACACTGAGCTTGCACTGGGAAGGCTTTTTTTGCATGAAGCTTCGGGTTGCAGGTCAGGATCAGGATGCATTATTTTCAAATATAATGTAATAACTTTCTGATTCTGTCAATCATCTGCGTCTGTGTCATATATGGCAAGAACATCGGCACTGGGAAACAGGATTGCGTAGCCTACTTAGCTTGCGGTCAGCACTGCATGAAATACACACCGATCAGGCATAACATTATGATCCCCAGCCTGATGTTGTGTTGGTCCCCCTTATGTGATCAAAATGCTCTGAACCATTAGGCAAGAAGACCTCTCAGGGTGTCCTATGGGGTCTGGAACCAGGACGTTGACACTGGGTCCTTTGGGTACTCTGGCTTGTGCAGTGGGTCCTCTGTCCATCAAACTTGTTCCACTGCATCCTGTTGATGCTTGATCACAATGGGGTGTAGGAAGTTTGGAGGTCAAATCAACATGTTGTGCCATTGTCATGTTCCTCAACATGTTCCTGATTGTTTGATATTTTTACCATGTGGTGGGGTGCATTTTCCTGTGGGAGTAGGCCAGTGACATTTGGGATTTCCATTTGCATGAGGGAGTGTGCTTGTTGTGGGACATGGATGGTAAAATCCAAGGTTTTCCAGCAGAACAGCACATAGTACCAATATGATCAATGTTATTCACTTCACCTGTCAGTGGTCATAATGTTGTGGCTGATTGGTGTATATAAATAAAACCAGACATGTCAACTAACTGAAAAAGCCAAAAAGAACTTACCCTAAGGGTTTTTAACTGGTCTGATTTCTACATTTCCCCCTACAGAAGACCAAATGTTTTTCACTTTTGTCCCCAGAAGAACAACCAAAAATGGCATGATGTGGATGCAAGGGGGAGAGAGAGAGAGACTAAGATCTGAGAGCAAGGCTGAGTCACCTCTCCGGGAGCTGTCATCAAACATCAATGTGTTCACCTCTCCGAGCTCTTGGGAAGAGGTCCCCTCCCCTCCCCTCCCTGTTTGCCTTCATGCTTCGCTTCGTCCCACCCAGCAACAGGACAGCATTTTGGGTGTGCCAGCCTGTCCTCTCAGAAGGGGACTTCAGGAGAAATCTGGCCAACCCCATCTGTCTCATTGTTCACTTGTGAACGCTCTGTAGGGAAGATCTAAAAATCATGACAAGCAGACAGAAATAGGTGAAATGTGTATGAAAGGAAAGGGGCATTAATGGGCTGACCCCAAAACACACGGTGCTGAGTCCTTGGCTAAAATCATCACTGGATAAAATACAATGATGGGGATTTGTCTCACCACGCTGCACTGATGAGTGCATACACAGGCAAAAGGTCTATGTTAATAATTACTCTGGCTCAGTATGGATGAATGAGATCATTCACTGAGGGTGGCGATGACCCTATAATGAACTTCTCAAATTAGACTCCTTTACCCGGCCTCGGTCTGCCTACACCGAGCTCCACTTGGACTCGCTCCTTTATATTCTAGAGTCATCCAGAGTCGCCCATTACTGCAGCCTGGGTGGCTTAATAAGAGAAATGGAGACATCTGTGCAGAAATACTGACAGGGACTGCAAATGGCACATAGGAAGCGCGAGGGGCTTCAACACCAATTTCTCACGTTATTTGATTTTTAATTACCAAGCTGCAGCAAATGGAGGGAAAAAAGAACACACTTTGTCAAAAAAATCACTTTCATTTTACTCAGCATGTTGCAGTTTTTCGAGAAAAGATGTTGAGGCTATTTAATTCAAACTTAACATAACAGCTGCTAATACATCTTTTATTAATTGAATTAGATGAGGTAAAGGTTAATGAATGTGGGCTCGGTCTTTTGTGTTTGCTGCATTATTTAAATGAGGAATTTATGACACAGACGTGAGCGCCCTTAAACCTGACCATTCATCAGCTCAGGTGAATATGTACGATTGCTGACAACTCCAGCGTATGGCTTTTGCATTTCTACTATGCAATAAAACTGTCAGGTCCTCCATGAAAAAAAGTAAGATCTGAGACATCTCTCCGTGCCCCAGATAGAACACCAAAGTGATGGAACGAGGCTAGTTTTACATGTTTCCTTTTTATATAAGACTTTGCATGCTGCAGGCAACCAGACGGCTTCAGACTTCCGCTTTCAGGACACATAAGACTCTGATATCTTGTGAAATAGAACAGATACACAAAGCAAATTCTCTTTCATGTCTGGAAAAAACTACTGGTAATTGCAAATTGATGCAAAATAAACAAGTAGAGCCAATTCCTTTAGTTGCGCGATAAAGTCAAGGGGATAGTCTGAACCTCGGCTGTGATAAGGAAGAGGATGCATCTGCATGCAGAAAGAATGGCAATAATCCCTATTAGGTTTACACAGCCTGTCAGCCAGTCAGTTATCTTGGTACTGTAGCAGGGAAGGATCTTGACTAGTTACTGCATCTCCCTCTTCGGGGAGAATATCAGAGCCTGTTGTGAGCACACCTCATTCACATCAAATAAGAGTCAAGCTCAAATTGGATCAGACGTAACGAGATCACTGCAACAACCTGCTCTGATGAAGATCTGGCTCTCACTCTGGAAACAACAAGATAGGCATCTATTTCAAATCACAACAAACAGTCTAACACGTCGGCTGATGGTCGGAATTTTACATTATATCGCGTATAACCCATAACAGCGCCCCCATTAAAAAAATAGCACACGAAAACACTTACAGGCGATCATCAACATACTGATGCGTTTTCATCTAGAGAGCTGCAATATGTTGCATTTTATGGCTAAGGTTGTAAAGCAGCAGCAATCTGCCATGGTTCAGCCAAATAAATCAATATATGCTCTAACGTTTAAGGCATAAATCTGTCTCTCATTTGCCATGGCTAACAATGAGTGTGTCCCTCCTTGCGTGTTGCGAGTCCTGCTGAAGCCGTGTCCGGGTGCTCATTGCCATTCAGGCTGTGAATGCCTGAGTCCCTGACCCAAATTCAAGATGACACGTTTAAAATACGCACATTCAAAGTCAATCTGGAGCTCGTCTTCGCAATCTGACGTGGCGCGGTTGCCCAGTGAGTCCAGGGTCTCTAAATGTTGTTCAGGGGATGGGGAGGAGATGGATAAGTGGAAACAAGCTCTCGAGGATGCTGTGTGGATTGGTTGAGTGGGTTTACGGTGGGAAAGGAGGCAGGCCCTATTGAATCAACTCAGGTGGAGGGGCCTGGGGGAAATTGGTCTTAGAGGCAGTCATTGATGCAACCTCGGCGTACAACTGATAATCTCTGGAGAACTTAAGAGCTGCACCCGGGACACTAAAGATCGTCTTCTGATGGACTTAACTGCAGCTTAGACAGACTTCTAGTATATCCAAGGAAATCACTTTTCCACTTCACTGCTTCACCAGGAAAAAAAAATCTTTTGCTTTAAAAAAAACAACAACTTAAAACGCAGTTTGCACACAACTTATGGATGCGCAGTTGCTTCACATACATGCATACACATTTCCTGCTCTGTTAATTAAACATAAGCAGGGTAATCTGAGAGGAAATGCATTTCCTCTCAGAACACCAGCAAAGATGATATTCTCTAAGCCTCCTCAACGGCGCTGGAGGTGGGGAGTGACTGAGAAACATTGATTTCACTGTAATTTGCCTTTAGCTGTCAGAAAAATGCTGAGTAGCTGAACTAGCAAGCTGTTCTAACATTTTTTACATTAATTCGCAGCTTAGGTGCAGATTAGCATTGATTGGTCTTCCCGAGGTGAAGAGAGAAGGTGGGGATACATGCTAGAGTGGTTTGCAGCCGCTCCTGCTGCACTAGGATGAAAAGTAGCACTGAAAACATTTTTCATTTGCAGCATTGAGAGCGAACGTGATGCTGTACCAATATCAAATAAATGTCAAATACACCGTTTTGCAGACCACAAACTGAAATACATTTTTCTGCATTATAGGAAAAGGCTAACAAAGCAGTGGGAAAGTAATGTACATTAAGAAATATTCGTCCCAGACAGACAGAGACTGCGGCAACACTTCAAAAGCTTCAGCTCAATTTGTCTGTGCTGTTGTTTTGCTGCTGCACTGAATCCCTACAAGTCCACAGGTGCAGCAAACTGTCACTACATGATATGTGAATTGTTCAAAGGCAGCTGAAAAGCTACGGCAATTGCACTCATTTTCTAACACAGATTAAGCAAGTCTACTATTTTTTTTTTTTGAGCACAACACTTTTCCTTGATAACACCAATCTCGTTGCACCAAATTGAATTCCACTACGAAATGTGAAATCATTCTTTGCTGTGAAGCAGCATGAAAGAGCTTGTTTTTGTTGACGTTTTTTCCAATAGCAGTGAATCGGTGCGCTGCTTGGGCTGCTTTCAAATACTAAACACGCTAAAAAGAATGGACAAGACCTTGGTGATCGATAGCACAAATACCTGACCTATGAAGATGTTTTCTGTTTTACAGTGCGGCGATATAAACACATTATTGACTACACCACATAGATGCCGCCTTCCCTATTGCCTGCGGTGCGCGGTTTGGCACATAGTCATTACAAAAGATCCTGCTTATGTATGCAGAACTAATGACACTCATCTTTTCTCCTCGTTCTCCAAATCTCTCCGCTCCGAACTCCTCTGGCCTGCATTTAAAAGAAGCAGGACTCGGTGTTTCATGTGTCGAAGCGAAGACAAGACGATAAATATGCAGCTTTAAGTGTTGTATGGTTGATCCTGATGAGGTGCTCCACTGACTAATCCCGTGATGACTACAAATTTGGCTACTTTGAACGTGTATTTTTCTGTGTGGCATTAAGGAGCCTTTCAAATATGCCGGGTTGAAACCGGATACATGAGTTCCCAGGCTGTTTCTGCACATCCTGCATCTAAAGCCAGGGACGCTCCTGTGTAATGAGGGAAGGAACAAAGAATGAATGGCATGTGCCAAGGACTGTGGTCATCAATGCACTTCAATTCCTGTTCCCAGCAGCTACTGTTCAGTCATTTGCTCCTGGGATGTTCACCTGTCACTATAAGTCAGTGCTGCACAGCTGAGACAGTAGCAACTGGACTAAAACTGCACCTGCAGCCCTGTTGCTTTGTACTATCTAAGTAACACACATCAAAACTTCATATCTAAATCCTCCTAAGGGATTTATATGACTTGAAATAGTCTCAGTGTTGGTTAAAAAAAGTCCCTTGTTGGCCGGTTTATTCAAAATCCGCCTTAAGAAGTTATTAACTCATTGCAATAAAATGTTGCAGTTTGCAGCTTCTAATGTGTGCCATAATCACAAATCCACACAACAACTCATCACGTCTGAAGCCCATCCCATTCAAAGTGTGATGAGCGAGGGGTTGGGGATCTTAATTTTCCCCTGCAAAAGCACCACCTACCCGCTGCATCCAAGCGTAAAATGCACCTCCAATTCTCCTGCTCTATTACCTCGACCCCCCTAGAGTGAAACACAGCAGCTCCACATCCCAGCTGATCTGCAGCACAAGCTAATGAGCTCGGCGGCACTGCACAACACGGCCGGGAAATCGAAGCAGCCGGCGAGAGACGTGTAAATTAGAGTGATCTCCCAGGACGATCCACCGGACAAAGGCGGGCATATAGAGATATTTACCAAGGAGGTCAGCCAATCTGAATCAAGGCCCAGCGATCTATAGGGGATGTTAATTACCACACTTCGAATAATTAAAATGCATAGAAGTGTACTGATGTTCTTAATGTAAATGCTACAGAGAATTTAAAAAAACAGCTCTTGGGCTAGAAACTCTTACCTGATATGCATGATTCTGAGGACATATAATTTATGATTGGTACTGACCAGCAGAGGTGCAGCCATGCATACTCCAGTATAGATTAAATTCAATGACTGCCTGTCTTGCCACAGTTGAAGGTATAAAATTTAGCGGGACGGACTAGTCAAGACTGATTCTGCATTCTGACATTTCAAACTCATATTCAATTCAGAAACTAGCCTTTCACGGGGGATTGATAGAATTAAATGCCTGTGACAACACAGCACATACAGCTTGTTTCATCATCTCGGAGAGTGCACTCAACCCTCATCTATTTTTCCACACGTCCAAATCCTTGTTTCACCTGGCAGTGACTGAGCTCAGAGCTGTGCTGCTTGTAAAAAAAAAAGAAACATAAAGAAAAAGAAAAGTTTGTCATAACACGCGCTCTCTTGAGCCATTAAAGATGATGGAACTTTTCATGTGCCGACAGAGAGAATGAAAAAACTGGCAAATTGCTTCCGCACCTTAGGCTGAAACCCCAGGGGGCGTTTCAGTTCCAGTGGAAGCAAAAGGACGGCGTGTGTGAAATCTTTCTTTTTTTTATTGAGTTCAATTAAACCAAACACAGACGCTCAGACACCCTCGCGCACGCAGACTTTGCACAAACCACCTTGAGTCTGTCAATAGCTGTGCTCTTTGTAGCATCAGATCATGGGCACATTTGAAACCTTAAATGTCAAATTCAGTGATTAAATCGATAGGGAAACTAATCTTCTGTTGCCTCGGACCAAATGGTTTATAAATCCTGCTGCAATCCCCTAAGTAAGCACAGGAATTCATGAATGCTAAACACACTTGGTTTTCTCTCCTCTAACAAAGGAGCGGCTTTGATACCACCACCCCTCTTGCACTTGTAGGACAAGACTGCTGAGCTGACACTTTCCCTTTAAATATGAATATCAAATGAGACTTTAGCTTTTGTTATGGCACGATAATGGCACAGCTGGGATGGGCCCATTTAGCAACTGCACAACCTATCAACCAAAGAAAATGAGCTTGTGAGCGATGCTACTTGTGATTCAGCAGAATAAATCCTTGTGTGCTGTTTTCAGGCCTTTTCTTTTTTTTAAACAAACAAAAAAAAAAATAATCTGTTCTACTTTTCAAAGGTGTTCGGTGTCCCTGGACAAGATAAATAAATGCAGCGGTGGACAATAAATTGAATCTGAAATTGGAGAGTTTAACTGGGGTGGCTGTGAGTACAGAGAATGCACTGCGGAGAGCGAGGCTGAAATCCTTGCTCCCAGCAAGAACACCAACACTGATATGGTCTCAAGGCTGACACCAGTAGGACTTAACATCAATCACCCTATCAGGCTGGTCAAACAGACAGCGAGAGTGTGAGTGTCTGTGTGTGTGTGTGTGAGAGAGAGAGAGAGCACAACAGATCAACTTCCCAACTAAAGCACACACTTTGTAACACATTGTCACCCCACACAGGGCGTTTGCTTTGATGATGTTGGCTTTAGCATAGCGCTGTCCAAAGGAGCCATGCTCTCTATCCGTAACAGCACAACCCAATACTTGCTCTAATCTGCCCGAAACTCCCCCTGCAGCTCAGACTCTTCTAATCCCTTATAAGAAAGAGGAGCCAGATGGTCATGAACAACTGCTGGGGGGCCTGAGGATGAGCGCATGTATGGAGATGCCTGGAGTGCCTGCCACTGTTTACCTTGTGCTTCAAGTTACCACTGTAAGCCCCGCGCGGTGGATGGTGTGTGGGTGGTGAGCATACTTCCATGGATGGCTGTTATATGTGTGTGCAGGCACATCAAGTGCGCTCGCGCATGTGAGTACAGTCAGAAAGAGGAGACCCCTGCTGTACCTGGCGTCGGGTTACCACGGCACACCATTTCCCCCGGCTTCAGTCCCGAGATGAGATGTCAGAACTTAAGAGGCGAACCTCGCTACCAGCTGCAGTAACCTTGTGATTCCTGGAGTGTCAGAGGTAGAGCAGCGCAGTCCCAGGGGTGTCAAGATACAACATACCTCTCACCCTCTTCCCCTCAGTCCTGGAGTGCACAGACACCCCGTCCCGACCCCCCTTTGCTGGAGCGAACCCTTTATTCGCAGCTCTGCTAACCTTCATGCTAGAATCCCAGAATCGAGAGTGCCAGCCAGTCAGACAGTCCCCAATGAGCCGCAAATGCTGCAAGAGCCAGACCCACCAGCGACATGTTGCATCCTAACCTCCGCGTCACCCCATTCCCCTCCCATGGGACGTTGATTAAACTGTCATTAAAATGATCTAGTGCTGAGAGGAAAACAAGAGTATCAATCTGTGAGAATAGAAGGGAATATGCATGGTGAGTACTCATTAAGTGAACATTACCAGAGTAAAAATTCAATTATTGCACAGCAGGGGATGTGCAGCGCTGGGAAAGGTCCATAGCCACTTAAGTTCTTCATTCACCCACACACATAGACACACACACACACACACAAGCACACACCTATGTTCACAAATATGATGAGGGAAAGTCCTCAAATCTAACAGTGAATGGTAGAGCTTCTGCCTGCTCCCACTGTGGCTGTAATGCATTTCCATTAACAGGATAGGCTCTGCGTAAATCAGAGTCCCTCCAACCTTGAAGCCCAAAGCCGCCTTATTAGTGTTGTGCAGCAGTCAGTAATTAGTGGTGGGTTTTTGCCACTGAAAAGGGTTAAGCACCAGCAGAGCCTGAAAAGAACCTGGTAAGTGAACGCCTTCACACAAATCCCCCATGACGGGCCCTTAAGGAGCCGGCAGATAATACTGACCTTGCGACCCCTGCTAAAGGCCAACCTATACCAGTGCGCCGAGGCAGATAAGTGATGGAGTGCCTGTGTTGATGTGACATCCTAATACAGCTCTGAAATTAAATATTTAACTCACAGCTGCAAGAAAGAAGTAATGCTGATTCCCAGATTTGATTGACTGGATGTGCAAAGCTGAAGGGACTTTACTTGTCAACAATACACCAATTCTATCTATAAGGTAGGTTTTAGTGGCTGCAGTGGTCTGAATGTTGATCAAGGAAACCAGTTTTTAAGGTGTGTAAAGCCCCTATTATTATTAAGAGAATGGGTTATAGAGTTGATGCGCAGTGCACATTTATTCTCATCTAATTAGTGTCCCGAATATTCCGTAGGTTGTGTGAATTTTTGTTTGGCCGTTAATTAACAAGATATAAAAGGAACACAAGCGGGCGGCTCTCGTGGCATTTATTTTTCATCTTATTCAGTTTATCCTCTGAATAATTTACTTACGCTTCCTTAATTTTTGATTCCGAGACCTTACTTACTCAGGTTGTGCTATAAAAAGCCGCCTTTCATCTGTTTAAATGAAGCTCTCAGCGCGCGGGGGGGGGGAAACACATGCATTTTGTAATAATGAAAAAGAGCGGATCGATCACATAGCCGGCAGCTGCTTAAATATTCCTTCCTAATTCAAACAGTGGTGAAGCCAAGACCGGAGCACTTACTTGCACTCTGCACATACTGAGTGAGCCGGGCAGAGGTGCTCACATCAAGGTGAGCCAGCATCTGCAGTAATGAACCTATCGGCAGCTACGCTTTCCTGACCCTCTCATTCCTTTAAACAAAACATTTACATAATCCGTGGCACAAAGACGAGCCCCTGAGTCATGTGTGTGTCTGTGCAAATCACTCCTGCCTCTGCGGACAGGGTTCATGATATGACAGTGAAATGGAGATATTCCCCTCGAGCAGGAGAAAGGTCTCTGGCTCCGATCACGATGCCTGGCCACTAGCAGTGCTGTCCGTTTTCATATAGTAGATGGACAATGGGATGGATTTCAGTTTGAGTGGTGCATGTGTACGTGTGTGGTTTTAATGCTGCCCTCTGCACAGCTGGCTAAAGCCCACTCCGCTGTGCCCCAGTTAGCAGGGACCCACAACCCAGTGACATGGTGGGCCGGGGGTTGGTGGAGTCTCCAGCGTTGGGATGTTTTTACGCTTCACGCTTTGCTGCACCCACACAAAAGACTTGGCCTCATAACCCATAAGCCCTATAATCCATTCTGTAAACATTTACGGGATGCCCACTTTTACAATAAATGCCCATGCACGAGTACACAGAGGAGGAGAAGGCCACATGCAGGCCAGGTTTCTCTCAGTGGAATGTATTAGCAAGTAAATTTGGCGAGTGAGAGCACAATTATACCAAGATATTATTTTCTGTTTTCTGTAATTATTGCAAATGCCAGTGATTATGTACTTAAGCGGTGATTATTACAATTAAACTATTAGAATACAATAGCTTTCTTCAATTGTTCTGAAATTAGCTTCACCCAAGTCCAAGACGTTCCACTGAGCTCACAAATCCGATCACTTGAAACTACTGCTGGCCACCTCAGCTCATCTCTTCTTGCCGCATATATTGTGTAACTGCCCTGTAGACGGATTCAGTGTTTCACTCGCGACACCAAGAGAAACATTTCAGCTCCGTGCTCAGTGTAAAATACATAACCATGTGAATGAGTGACCCAAATGAAACCCTGTCCCCTCCCCTCCCCTGCCAAATACAAAAGGAGACCTGGTGCAACGCCACCGACTCTGTCATGACATCCAGGAATAGTAACATGCACAGAGAGAGGTACAGGCATAAACACCCTGATGTAATTAGAAACGCATGATTGCCCTGACAGCCATCATTTTGTCACAGCAATGCTTAGTGAATCACATTTTGAAAAACTTATCACACACTGAGCCTTCACATTTGTTGCCATAGATATGGATAATGACTGGTGCTGAGCGACTCAAGCCAGATTTATTCTATCACAATCATTTTTGCAAACCATACAGCATCAACTACATCAGTGTGGGATGAGGAAAACATTAACATGATAATGAGACACTTACCCAGAAGATGAGATTGAAGATGAACATCATATACTTCAAGCAGCAGAGGCAGCCTCTTGCCATGTTGCACTTCTTGAATTCTAAAAGGAACACAAAGGATAGATCCAGGTAAAAGACTACGTATTTGCTGCCTTTGGGTGAGCTGTACTTGTTGTTGGTCTTGTCTGCTGCGCTGGCGTCAGCTGCCGCTCCAGCCTGCCCCTGCTGCGTGTTTTTGCGTGGCCCCGTGGAGCCGTAGAAAGCGCCGGCAGTGAAGCCGCGGCCGCCAAATGGGCGGCCAGACGTGGAAGCTTGAGCAAAATCGGAGTCACGGCTATCTACAGAGGGGCTACGGTGAATGGCTGACTCCTCACTGCTGGACTTCTCCATGCTCTAGGGCTGCAGCTGCTGATGAAGGGCTCTCTGACGCACAGTCTACCATAGTCTCAGAGATGACAGGACAGAACAACTTGCCCTCCGAATCTCCACTGCTCCACACTCTGAAGCAATAAAGGATAAAAAAAGAGCCACCCAGCAGAACACAAACTACATCCACCTCAAAGCACACAGCTGGATGAGAAAGTCTCCCGCGTGGAAGTGAGTTGAATGGAACTGCTCAGGCACCTCTGGCAGGCTTAAGTGTCCTCTGCTCACTGATGCTGCCTCGCCGTGATAATCCTGCAGGAGCTGTGCCGAAGGGTCCTGCGAGGAGCATTACCCTCGACAAGACCGGGGAGAAGTTACAGCGCTCCTTCTACGCACTCCTGTAACATCACTCTCCTCCTGCTTATTGCTGTGGCCGACTGCTCCGGTGGAAGTGAGACCCCAGTGAGTCTCAGCTGCCCTACTTCCAGGTTCTCTTGCTGACCTGGTAACTTTTCCCCCCCTTCTCTCCTCTTTCCACTGCCACGCTCCTTGTCAGTCCTCCTCTTCTCAATGATGCGCTCTCTCAACCCCTCGGTCTATCTCTCTCTCTCTCTCTGTGTCTCTTTCTGAGAGTGCCTATCTCGCTCTGTCTCTTTCTGCCTGTCTTCTCTAGTGAACCATTCTGTGCTCAGCGGCTCAGTCCTCCGCACTGCCGGCGCTCTGCTCTCCCAATAGCGGCGCACTGGCTGATGTGCTATTATCGGCAGACGCAACTAACGGGCATTCCCTATCTCCCAACAAGAGCACTGCCCTCCTCCCCCAACTCTCTCGCTCTCTCTCCCTCTCTCTCCTCCTCTCTCTCTCTCTCCTTCAGCCCCTCCCCGCTGCTGAGCCGACAGCCAATGCAGCAGCTGCAACCAGACCTGAGCTCCTCCTCTCCACCGCCTGTGTCTTTATTAAGCCCCATCACCGGTGTTTGCTTTGACTATACATGTTCAGCAATTTTACCTCCATCAGGGGGATCGAGAGGCCGAAGATCAGACCAACAAAATCAAACAAATAAACAGAAATCGTGAAGTGTGGAGGTAATTACAGGAACAGCGTGTGGAGGAGCAAAGGGTGAAGGGCCATGAGGTGGAAATTGGTGGCAGGTTTTTTTTGCATATGAATGGCTTTATGGATGACAATGACGCCTACGTTTTTAAACATTGCAGTAAAGGCTCTCAGGCTGTAATGTTATTGAATAATATTGCCAGAAATCAACTATAGTTCATTCTAAAAGGGAGTGATTTACAATAATTTTTTTTGCAAACTACCTTGAAAAATCTACCACTTGCATCTGATGTGGGTGGTACTAAGCCGCAATTTGGTCATGTTCTCACTCTCATGTTTTTCGTCACCGCACTGCCCACATCCATGTAAGGGAACCCAATTAACTGGCAGTATCCTGGCTTTGGAATTATGGCACCATCTGAAGCACGGAAAGAAGATACCGGCTTTAAGATGCTGAACACTCTCTCAACGCGAAGCCAGGGTCAAACGCTGAATAGTCTGATTCACACACCGAGCTGACAAGTTAATGACAAAGCTTTCATTTTAAACACTCAAACAGCTCTATAATGCATATCTTCAGAACACCAAGTTTAAAAGGTGTAGGATTCTCAAGGTACAGGGAGGCTACAACTGTCAATTCCAATGAAACAAGATGATTATTACCATAATCAATCTGTGTCTTCTTAGAGCTTGTCAATTTTTACCCTCGGCAGACCGTAACAGCTAAAATAACAGCATAATTGCCCTTATCGACTTCCAGAGTCAACCTTTTCTCTAAGATGGTCTGGTTAAAAGAGGACTAGCGCTAGGCTGCACAATTCTTTTGGCCAGGATAATGGTCGTCTCTCAGTTGAGTGCTGGTGATGGCTGAGCCTACAGGCAGATGGAGGGAGAGCTGCAACTCAGTGCTCTAAAAGGCAAATCCAGGAATGCCTAATCGACAAAGATGACGTAATCCAACCTTCTATGTTCCACCATTTAAATGGTGTACTATGTATGTGTAAAAAAACTGGCCCTTAACTCAAATTAAATATATCTTACGCCAGTGCTGTAAATGAGCTATACACATTTGTTAGAGCTCAGTGGGGCTCTCAGTCTGCATGGCACTGATTCCTCAACTAGCCTGCAAGACACATCCAAGCTCATATAGATCCATCCATCGACTCTGAGCAACAGGGCTCTGCGCTGCTGCATGAGGTTGAGGGGTGTAAAGCGAGAGAGAAAGACACAAAAAGCAGGACTCGGGAGGAACGGACGTCTGTGGGATGACACAGAGGAGTTGAGTCTTGGAGAGAAGATGAAAAATATGTGGAGCAGCAGTAGAGCAGACCAGAGCAGAGAGCCTGGGCTTAGATGGAGGGAGTGAGTGGGATGAGACTGCATTCAAACATTCTCTTTGGCGCTGAGCAAATCTGGCAGCTCCTTTAACATATGTATGTTGCAAAGACAGGACTGAAGGGGATTAGAGCCCAGAAGAAACCAGCCGGGACTCTCCTAGAGCTCTTTAGACAAAGCTTCACAGAAGGGGAACGGGATGCGCTTAACCTTGCACCTGTGTCGGGACATTATGAACACATAATGACACATTAGCGGTGTCATGAGTGCGTGTGCCAACCAGAAAACAACAGGCAAATAACTCGAATAAAAATATAGAAATGTATCTGTGCAGTAAATTTATGGCACTGTTCTCAAACGCATGTGTATCAGTATAATATCACAGGGACTGGATGCATATGTTTCTGGCTTTAGTTGTAGACTTTTGCCAGCTCCGTCTTTGGTCTTGCTCAGTTTTTCTAAAAAAACAGGGAACAGATTTTTCTCCCAGTGACGCACTCCTCAAAGCTGAACACTATCAGAGGAATATTAAAAGGATATTCCCTTAATTTAGTATTGCACTTGCATAAACTTGGGGACTTGCGAGAAGCACATTAAAAATGAATGATTAGTACTGAAGCAGCACCGGCCGAGATATCCTGATATTTATCCCTTAGTATAGATTCAAAAACAACATTTCCACATTTCCCATAATGCAACTGATACCTCATTTGTTAGTGCACACTAGCAGCTTATAAACTCCACACCTCATGACTTTTTTGAAGCTTGAATTGATTTTTATTGGCCTGTTGTACCAAACGAGCGACTACAGTCGGAATTTATCTCCATCAAAACATAAAGTTTGTTTACAGAAATCTCAATAGGGTATTCAGCAAAAATGACTGATTCCTTTGAAAGAAATGAAAGTAAGTACACAGGAAACTCAGTGAAACTTGAGAAACAATGGAAGAAAACAGAAGGACAGACTACGAATGGCGGGTGAGAGTGCTGTGAAATGAAATCCACTCATGTTATAGTGCTTTGTATTATGAGCCGAAATACGCTTTTGATAAGGTGTGTTCATGGGGCACTTTATCTGTGAAGCCTGGGGGGGAAAAATGACAGAGTGGTTTGTGTGAAAGTCGAGTTCGCTTGAGTTTTTTTTTTAAATCATAACAAAATTTATTAAAGCGTCTAGTACAATCCCATGTGTGTTTCTGTGCGCTTGCACGTGGATTTTGATGGCTTTTGGTTTTTAGTTACTGCTTCAAAAGTTTGTTTTGCCACTTTTTTATTTACTGACATTTGCTTTCCTTTAATCTAAAAGAATATTTGTTCTGCCGGTTGTTCCTGTTTTGCCTATTTGAAATAATACAATGTCATTATTTTTGACATTTGTCAGACTGCTCGACTAATAAGCCTCGGTAATTGGTAAATTCAACTATTGTAAAAATATTTAATACAGCCATGCACATCTATGAAAGTCCTTTTCCTCAAAATGCCACTGGATGAAAGACTATGGTGGCCTTCAACACAGCTGAGATAAGGGGGTGTTATGCTTAAGTTGGCAGGCAAACTAATGCGTTTTGGCTACTATGACACAGAATCCTCAGAAATATTTACTTGTCAGCCGATTAAATCGGCTTTACATCATCTGTGTTTGTGAGCTCAGAGAACTGTTTGGTACAAGAAACATTCAATCAGGCTTTGTTTTTAACTTGATATATAAAAGTTGTTTTCATTCAATCATCTTGTGGGCTCCAAGAAGCCTCTAAGAGAAATAACATTTAGACCCACTATTTTTAGCCGACATAATGAACAGAGTCGTGTCTTTCATGGGGAAAATATCTGAATTTTTTTTTGGATGTCTTTGATACCCTGCCACTGAACGTCTCTGACTTACTGAATAGAATTGAATTTTGAGAGTCACAAGGTCATCTCACCCATGATGCCACCACCAAAAATAAAGCCGCAGCTCCATCAAAACAGTAATCCGTTAGACTTGGAAAAAAAAAATGCAGATTTTAATTAATGAGATTTGAGTTTAACTGATGTCACTTGTTTTTTTTCACAAAGTCCTAAGAAAGATTTCAAAAAAATGCCCACAAGACGACTACTAGGTAATTTATCTTTGCTCATCACAAGGAATTAGAGCTGCATACCTTTGATCAGTCAATCTGAAACCATATCAGACCCACAGACATATCGTAAATGACATGTAACAGCACATGATCCTGGTGTGAATGTATGATCACAGCCTGAGCATAAGGAGAGGATTACAACTACAAAGGGTTTCCTCCCATGCAATATGTCACTGCCAGTAGCCCTTAGATCCTCTCAAGGCCAAGACCGTTGCTGTGGATGCAAACAGACAACCATAACATGTCCTACGTGGACCATACACTGTAACAGTAACAGTTCCAGCCAAACACATGAGATCTTTGCATTGACTGATCAAAGAATGTGCGGCGATGTAGGCATGAGCTAACGACCTATTAATTCTGATGTGTGTCTGGCCTCCCAAAACAAATTAAAATCAGATGGTTTGATATTTATAGCTCTATCTTGCCCTTTTACGATGCTCTGAATATTACCCTCTGAGAAGAGGCTGGCCAGACAGTAGCGTCATTCCTCAGTCATTCTTGGGTGATTTGCTATCAGGAAGTCAATAAAGGTGTCTGGAAAGGGTGTTAATTAGGAATTTACGACATCACGCTCCCCTGAAGATCAAACTGTGATAGCTTGTGAGGTTTCCTCATAATGGCACTAAAGCCAGAAAGGATCAAGCGCTGTCTCCTAAAAGCACTGTGGTCAGTGTTTAAAGTATTTTTAAGCCTCACCACATTTGGGAGCATCAACCTGGCGTTACTGACCATGCACAAAGCTAGACGCTGCTCCATCAGACACATCTCATGCACCTAATGCACTTGTGCAATTTTGTAATTGTTTACTTGTCCGCTCAGCTGGGGAAACCCCTGACAGTCACATTGGGAGAAAGTGAGCTAACTGCCAAGAACTGGACGCAGAATTCGGTGGCTCTTGTCAGGATTTGAGAGAAAAAGCTGCAGTTATGAAATATCCATAAATCAGCAGACAGAGAGGTGCATACAGGGTGCCGACACACTCTCTCACACACACACAGCTATATGAAATTAAATGCACACAGAGCCAGAAAGCCCCGGCAGCCAGTCCCGCAGCCAAGCCCCAATCTAAACTTAATTCCTGCAAGCACATCCATCAGAGCAGTGGGAGATAAGGTAGGACACGAGAGACAGGCAGGGTTTTACAAGTAAAGTGAGAATACTATGATTACAGGATACTACATTAGCATTTAGATCAGAATGTGTCTCTTGCCATTGAAATGCAACGTACTATCACAGTGCAGTAAAGTCCTGTTCAATAAAGGCAGTCAGCGGAGGGGTCAAATGCCTGTGATGTACTAATACGATGTACGAATCCCAGAATAGCCTTACAGATAAATCAGGAGTGACATGGTGTTCTGATAATTGATCAAAGGAGTAGAATAGCCAGGGTCCACTAATGTCCACCACTTTATGTAATATTTAAAAGAGTCATAACTGTGTGAGAATAAGATGAAAAGTCAGCAATATCTTATCCAGTTCACTTTGAATGTGTGGAACAAGCCATGGAATTCAGGGCTTGGTTATCGATTTACTCAGGAAGAGTTAATTAAAGTTGACTGGAGGTCTTTATAAAGTGTGTGGAACTTTTTCTTTAGTGCTGGTTAGAAATAAGACATTTTAGATTGTTTAATTATTGTAAAAATGTAGAAGTTGTTCTTTAACTATAGAAAATATGGACAGAAAGACTGGGACATTAATACAGCTTTTAATTAGTTAAACTCAAGCAATGTAAGCAATGGGAAAAATGTATTTACAAATAAGGCATTTAGGCTAGTGTGTATGTTGTGCAGACATTTAGTTTTACATTTTTGAAGAAGGATTTTTTGATGATATAATGTGTGAAGTGAATGACCTTGATCCTTTTGTTACAATACAATGTTCTGCTGGGAAACCTTGGGTCCTGACTTTCATGTGGATGCTATGTTGACAAGTACCATCCACCTAAATATTGCTGCAGACCAACCCTCCCCATGGCAATGACACGCCACGATGGCAGGACAGTGTTACCCACCACAAGGCAAAAACGCCCAAGGCATTGACATGGCATCCATTGGATGGACCCATGGACGCCCTACTCCACAGCCCAAAGGATCCGCTGCCAACGTCCTGGTGCCAGACACAACACAACACTGCCAGAGGTTTCATGTCTGTGCCCTGATGGTTCACAGCTATTTTGGCAGGACGGTGGAGACCTACACAAAATGAGGCAGGTGGTTTTCAGGACCTGGCTGATCAGTGTGCAGTGTAATGACCAACCGTCCAATGCCCACATTAATAACTCTGATCAAGTCTAAGGTAATTCAATTCAATTTTTAGAAAGAGTTCGATCCGACATGATGCACAAGAGTGGAACACAGTGTGTATTAGAAACTGATATATGACACCACTGTCAGAAAATAACATTACTGGTTTGGTATGCACACAAAATTACTAGACACACCTCACTGAGAGATATAATTGAAGAATATTAAAATGAAAGGTGTTAATCACCAAGGTTGCTTTCTTCCCCCAGGAACAATGTGTGCTAGTGTTTCGGGTTGTCCATTGTACACTAACTGTACATGGATTCCTTTTATAAGCACTACTGAATGACTACTGTCATTGACTATAAACGATTATAATACATCATGGCTGCACAATTATGGTCAAAATGATAAGGACTGTTATTTTGGTCAATACAGAGACCACAATTATTGATTGATTTCAAGGACACAATATTCATTGTTGCATTTTCATATTTAAATAGAGCACTGGCTTTTATTTCCATGTTGTGCTACATTCCCGTTAATGTGTAAATCTTTGCATCAATATAAGATTTATGCCATCAACTAGAAGATTTGGTTTTTTAACCCAGAATAAAATCAGCAGAGCTGCGTTCACTTTCACCTTATGCATAACATTTGCTGTTAAGGATATCTGAGTGGATGTTGGACGAGAACAGGGATTCAGTGAGGTAGCATTAGCATTATTCCTCTTGACCTTTACGGATTTATTGTACTGCAGTTTGTTGTGTTTTTTCAGGTGATTGTGTTGCAAAACAGATAAAAATCTCATGAATGCTTTGTATATGATTTTTTCTTACTTATAGTCACTTATCCTATATCAAAATGACCTCCAAACAACGAATGATGATTCTTCACTTGTCCAGATTTTCCATTTGCCATGTAAAACCATCTGTGCACTCATTTTAGTACATGCATTCATGTTCAGCTAGGCACTTTTTTTCTTTTCCATGTCTTGTCCTCTTATAACCTGCCATATGTCTTGACAATATAAGTGAATTAATAAATAGTAAGCAATGTCACTCAGGGCTCAAGTTTCGATAACCTACAAATGCCTGTGGCACAACGTTAAACCTATTTAAGGCTGTGGAGGCACAAAAACATATGGTGATCAGATCTTTCTTTGCTCTGCAACCCCAATACCCTGTGGGTGAGTTGTGTTCATGTGGAGCCTCATATTCAAGCCAACACATACTCAAATCTCCTCCTGTGCTTCAAGGGAACAGGTTATAGGGCACGTCAGAGAGCTTGAAGACAAAAATGTCCTCTGGGTGCTGGAGGGGTTGGGCAAGGAGAGAAGAGATAGACAAGAAGGAAGGAGAAGGAGGGAAACAAAGAAACGGTCCATCAGAAACAATAAGGCATGCAGCATGTGGTGCTTTCTCAACCCCTGGAGGTCCCAGAGCCTCCTTTATGTAGTAAGATATGTATTTTCTCTGTACGTGTTGTCAGGATGTCTGCTGTGGGTTTGACTTTATGTTGTCAGGGGCAAACCACTCCTCAACATATCAGTGTATGATCTCCATTTGTCCCTGCAGTGGGATTAATGGGTCAGTCGGTGCAGGGAGTAAGGTCAACATCATGGTTTCATCTCTGGTTTCCAACCCACAAGAGGGGAAAAACAGCTGGTGCCACAGACAGCCCATGTCTGCACGATGTGAAGTGCGTCCACCATGAGCACTCGTCAATAAGCAGATGCATCTGTGGAGGAACGTTAAAGAAGCTGCTGACGCTGCAAAGAAGGTCAGATGGGGTTCATCAATATTTTAGTTGGCTGTTGGTGAAATGCAAAGAAAGGAGGAGAAGGCTCTACTGCTGTGCTGCTGCGAAGGTGAAGATGGAGAGAGGTGGAGCTCGGACAAGAGGGAGTAAAAAAAACACAATGAGAGTCGGAAGACAGAGCAAGCAATGATGAAGTGTTCCTCTTTCTGCTATTCAGGCTACTCAGTTTCTGGCTGAGAATTCAAAGGCAACGATGGATTAAAGGCACAACAGAATGCCTGAGGAGCTTTTGCATTGTGCGCACCACAAAGACATCTCATCTCCATCTTATTGACTGCTGTTTGTACCTCAGGGATATTGATCAATGCATGATCTGGAGCTGCCTGTGACACATACAATCTTGCCATTACCATAATCTCATCATAAAATAATACTTACACACCCTCATGTGACAAGAAATAAAGAGGCAGAGAGAAGTGGGCGGGCAGAGAAATGGAATCCGAACAAGCAAAAGAGATCAAACCATGTATGGTGGAAACCTGCAGAGAGGAGAAGATGGCCTCGCTCAGTTCAGCTCCAATCTGACCAGCTGGGTTGCGCCTCCCCACAATATGGCAAGCCCTGGCTGCCCGTGTGTGAGTGTGTGTGTGTAATGTGGATTTGAACTGGGGACATGGGGTCTGTCCCCTGGCGCAGACACTGTCAATATGGCTGTAGTCATTCATGACCAGCCGCTCTGTCATCGACACCCAGAGAGAGAGAGGGCAACAGAGGAGAGGAGAGGTGAGGAGATGAGAAGGGAGGACAGGGGAGGAGAGATGAAGGTAGCAGACTGTGGCAAAATGCCCTGGATCCCTTCACTTTTACAGGAACTGCCCCGCCGCGGATTAATGCCCTCCTCTAAACAAGCAGCTGCCGTGTCACTGTGTTTGTGGGGCAGTCTTTAGATATGAATCAGCAACTGCTGATAAAGCAACAGATAAAGTCACATGCCATTTAAAATCCCAAGACTTGCAAGACATCACCAGTGTCTGCACAACTTTTTCATAAAAAATACATTCCTGCCTGCTGCAATCTAGGAGACAGAGCATATTTGTGATAGCTCTTGTCTAAACAGACAAAATTGTGATACAGCAAGGAGAGGAGAACAAACAGGAGTTGATGGATGCTTTATGTAAACAACAGAAAAGGAACGCACATAGCCTTTCCACCTCCATGGTGGGGGAAATGAAAACAGCAGATGTCTACAGAGCTGCATAAATGGTGTGGAACAACCTTCTTTCACAGCCCTATAAACACTGAAAAACACCGTCTGATTATCTTATAAACATGCTACTTGCCAACACAGTATCCATCTATATGTTTCTGTAGGAACACTTTTAATAACTCAATGCATAAAGATGGAACAGATCCATACACATTCTTATGCCGAGCTCGCACTGCAGGAGTTTTATAACTTCCTAGCAGATTTTGAAATCAGGTTGCATCACACACATAAGGCGAAACTTCAAAGATATTCTTCTCTCTAATCTCAGACATGCACGCACTACAAGATTTGAAAAATAATGGTGCATCATAGACTACAGGATATTATTAAGATTATCATGCCAGGGGGAGCAATCGCTGAGAAGTGGGCCACCTCACGTGATCTCATGTAGACGCCGCAAACAAACTGGAGACCGTGGTGCAACAACTTGCTGCGATAACACTTTGCAGGGAGAAAAAAAACAACACAAAAACACAAGTTGGGAAAATGTGGTCATCATGGTTTGCTTTTTCATCAACAAAAAAATGTTAGTTTTAAATATCTGTAGCTAACCTCAAGGGAGTAGTGCCTTCTACTCTGGGTTCATCCGTGATAATCGGACCCACTTCCTGATTTTAAGTCTTAAATGTTAAACTTGTTCAATATTAACATGGGAAGACTCTACAAACCCAATGCATTATCAAACAATCTGGGTCAGATATGAGTTAAAACCAAGATCCCAGACCAGGTTTCCGTTCTGTTGTTGGGGCAAAATGAGGGTAAATTGGGCCAAAACTCCTGCAGTGTGAGCCAAGCCTTGAACACAGTAAGGTTGCATGAAATTGGGGGAACAAAACTGACATTGCGATCTATAAACTGACATTGCGCTATACACCGATCAGCCACAGCATTATGACCACTGACAGGTGAAGTGAATAACATTGATCACATTGCTACTATGTGTTGTTCTGATGGAAAATCTTGGATTTCGCCATCTGTGTTGATGAGACTTAGACACCCTAATAAACATTCACCCACAACAAGCACACTCCCTCATGCAAATGGAAATCCCAAATGTCACTGGCCTACCCCCAAAAGAAAATGCACCCCACCACATGGAAAAAACATCCAACAATCAGGAACATGTTGAGGAACATGGCAATGACCCAACATGTTGATTTGACCTCCAAACTTCCTACACCCCATTCTGATCAAGCATCAACAGGATGCAGTGGAACAAGTTTGATGGACAGTGACCCACTGCACAAGCCAGAGTACCCAAAGGATCCAGTGTCAATGTCCTGGTTCCAGACCCCATAGGACACCCTGAGAGGTCCTCGTCTATGCCCAGTGGTTCAGAACATTTTTGACCTCATTAGGGGGACCAACACAATATTAGGCAGGTGGTATTATTGTTATGCCTGATTACAACATGAAAAAAAATATAGAAAATCTCACCGGATTACTTCAAAAAATGTTTTGAATGGAAGAATTGTTCTAGAACGATTGGGGTGAATTTGTAGGAGTGCATTTGCATGGAAAATTGCATTAAAGTCTTTTTAAAAAGCAGGAAACTGGAGCTGGAACCTTTCCCTTATGCTGTAACGCTGCCAAAGACATTCAAAATAGTTTTTGTACTCCAACCTGATTTTGCACTTCATCATCGGCAGCCTTGTGAGGCTGATTTAAACGGTCAAACAATTGCCCAGCACTGCAATCACACAATACCATATTACCATACAAGTCAGGTTATGTTTTGTTTTGTTTGTTGTTTTTTTCTCTTACTCCTCACTCATTTCACTGCACATATGCAGAGGCTGGCTGTCAGCGAACTCTGTGTCGTTTAAATTTAGTCTGGAAAAAAGACTCAGTGTACCCAAGAACCCTTGAATCTGAGTAAATTAAGTTACATCAGACTTCCGCAAGTTTTCTTTTTGTATCTAGCAGCAAAAAAAAGTTATAGCACGATGTGATAGAGTTAATTTGCCTTATGTTGAAACAATATACCATGCAGCCCTAAAATGCAGCATTACAAGGATGCACAGATACAAAATTGCAAAAATGGACACAGACATCAGCCAGTCTGTGATATACACATACATATAATAGTGTTTATTTATTCATTGTTTATTGAGCAGGGAACAATGCAAAAACACATGAACCAGTAATAGCTAAAAGCTCATTTTCACCTCCATGCAGTGATGCCCAGCTTACAGAGATGTAGAGAAACAGTGGAGCATGTTCCCAGTGAAATCCCTTGTGGGGTTTCGAGGTTTCCCCAAGCAGAAAATGGAATTTGCAGCCAACAACACCACCACGCAGACAGCATTAATAAAACTATTTCATTAGAACGGCTACCAACTGATAAAGTAATCGATTACTTTGAGTATCTTGAAAGCCCCACTAAAACATCTGTTACGCACATTAAAAGAGATCATCAGTTTAGCTGCCAAATAGTCTTAATTAAAGTCTGCAGACAGTCGGTCTCTCCAGAGTCTCTGCTGAAATTGGCAGCGGCTACTTTTCAGATTTCACCTACACATTTTGTGCTGATGGCTCAGAATTCTCTCTTCCCTTTGAGGACTGACGATTATAAATTAACTCGATATTCTCGCGGTCCGTGTCATGCTTTTTTTTTTTCTTTTTTCTTTTTTTTTTTTGCAGCTTGATACTGGAACAAAATTGCCTGTAGATGATTTAAATGAAAACAATTTTTGTTTCAGCACAAATCCCAAACCATAATGAAGGAGGCAAAAGCAATTTATGCAGAACATTAATGAGTTTAACATTATTCATTGTGTGCTTATACATATAAAAATACCCTATGTAAATAAGCGGCATAAATGAATGTATTCCCCTCCATGGAAATGACTGAATGCGAATTCTAACAAGATTAACCATGACATGCCCCAAAAACTTCAGAGGCAGAGGGCCACTGGGAAGGAAATGTGAGCGACTCTGCCACTCAGTCATCAATTTTTTACATCACTCTCAAAAGTGCAGGGTCTCCCTCAAAATGATTTAAGGCCAGAAAATAACTTTCCTCTGACCTATCACCCATAGCAATGGATTATAATAACCGCTTCTACTCCCAAGTGTTCAAATCATAATCTGCACACATCAAACAGTAACGTTGCTTTGTGTAAAAGGGACGCTTTAAGATGGAGAGCTGCTTGCTGAAGGCAGCTGTTAATGGCATTGCAGGAGAGCACATTATATGTTTGATAGTCGTTTCCTTTTCTGCAGCAAAAGGCAAAGTAGTCACATTTGCAGAGATGTGCCACACATGTCTGTGCACATATGAACACACTTACACACCTTGCTTGTTAAGCAGGTCCGGGAACCATTTAACATCTGATAATGTTTCCGTGCACACTTGGCCAGGTAAAAACCAATATTCTGCAGCTGTTGCAGAGGGCTGACAGTGGGTCTCATATAGACTCCATCAATCCCAAAGCACAGTTCTACTGTTACACACAGAGAACGGCAGGAAAAGAGGAGACATTTGACTCTGTGTGCCCCCACAGAAGAACCCAGATATGGGGCTGAGGCTCGGCCGGCCTGCCTGCAGAGCTGCACTGCATTTAACGCAGTATCCCTCCTCTTTCTCTTCACTGCGCACAACTGTATATTTTATGCAGTCATCCCTCTCAGTATCTCTCACAAACACACACACACACGCACATACACACACACATGCTGTCTCCCGTCATTCCCTATTCACACACTGACCTTCAGCAAAGTGAGAAAACAGCCTCCAACTTTGCTGATTCACATTTAAATAAAAAAAAAAAACCTACACGGCTCTTTCACAGACACGATACAGGGTTTACTCGGCAATTATAGTAAGCCACTCGCCATAAACACCTGCAAATCCTGTAAAGCTAATAAAGCTGCATTCACGGCTCCATGGAGGCTGTAAATTGGTGAGAATAATGGGGGAAAGGGACGGTCAAGTATCAAAATCCACCACGATTCAAGTGCTGAAAGTCATCGTCCGCCCCCAGTCAGGTCGTTTGTTATAATTTCTCTTGACGTTACGCGGCATTGTCATGCCATGACCTTCACGTGAACCATTTAAAGTTCAGTTTACGGCTGCTCAGCCTGCGTGTCCATGTGTGGTCCTGTTCCCGCTTGTGGGTTTTTCTGTGCGACCGGTGTAAAACACGGAATCTGGGCGAGCTGGGTCAGCCGTTCCTAATTCGGTTCGTCAGGTGTTTTATTTCCTGTTCGGAGTGCGCTTGGCTCCGGTCTGTCTCCACTGTGGTATTCCTGCCACATCACAGGTGGAGTCAAAGAGCAACTGCACACTGCACTGAATGTTAAAGGGGAAGAAAGCATTAGAGGGGGAAGGGGGACTGCCCTTCATTTCCACTCTTTTGCCATAACACTCAGCCATCATCCGTTTCAGCAAGCCTGCACCTCACATATTGAGTGAATGGCAGTTTGTTATGGCTCAAGAGTCCTTCAGCTGAACATTTTCTAAGGCTTTCCGAGTGCAGGGAGTGGAGGATAATTTCAAATTGTCCAGAGAACTCTGATAAGGTAAAACGCACATAATAATTTAGCATTCCCGATGACGCTGCAGGGTGACATGTCTGGGCTGTCCCCACACATAAGGAAATAGTCCCCGCGTTACGGCTTGTCCCACTTCTTAAGACGACAGCAGAACAAATAGGAGTGGAGTTAAAGGTCTCGCTGCCCTTTATCTAAACTACATTTTGATACCAGGGACGGCAGATACCTAACTTTCCGGTCCAACAATTCCACTCCACTCTCTCCGGCTTCTGTGCTGCATCCACATTAATATTCATAATATCAGCTCAAATTTCATACTGCAATTCATTACACTCGAGCGTTTTGTTACTCAAGGTGACTGCAGAGGGAAAAGGGAGTGTTGGAAACATACATTTGAGGATAACGTCTAAACAAACACCCACAAACACCACGCGTTCAACCTTCTGCTGCGACGTAAGGCTAAATGTAGTTTAATCTGCCGTAATGACGCACGCAGGTAAACATAATACTTCATACTTAATGTATCTGTAACCTCTAAATCAAGGAGCTGGAGAATTCAGCTTCACAGATGCACTGGAATGCGTGTTTCTCCCGTTTCGTCTAATTATGATTTGTCTATCATTAGTTGCCTCATTAATAGATGCTATTTTTTGCCTTCAATCACCACTATTTTCTTTCAGGTTTTTTGTGTTTTTTTTTTATGTTGTTTTCATTGTTGTAATGGTTTCAGCTGTTTTCTCCCCCTAGAAATCATCAAAAAAGGCTGCCTCCGCGCGCCGTGATAGTCTCCACAAATCACAGTAAAGCTGACACATTCCGACTGGGAGCTTTAACGGATATGTGATACATGCTATTAAACAAGCCTCTGGACTCGTATTCATGAAGCTTCTAGGAATAGCAAAAAAAGAAAGGGAACTGATCTGGGATCACGGCGGGTCACGTGACCGCATTAGCTCCACTCTAAGATATGCAATGCATTCCTGATCTGATCTAGAGTTGGGTATGTTCTGAGCTTCAGGTGACATTGAACGTTTGAATGTCGGCACACAGCGGTGACAAGCCGAGTCTGTGCGGGTGTCAATATCTGTGACACCCTGGAAATCAGGGGTCAGAGGTCTTCCACATGTGATCCACGACTGACAGACTTTCCCTTCGCCACCATTTTTCTGATTATTTCTACACCCTTTTCAAACGCTGACTGAATTCGCTGGCCTATAGAAAACGTGGTACATAACAAATAGAGCAAAGCGAATTAGCTTTAAACTGTGTTGACAAGGAATTGGAAATGGAGAGAATTGCCTCGCACTCTTCTTCATCTGTAGTGGGTTTTGACACACCGTTCAAAACAGATAACATGGAGCTGGAGCATGAAGAAGACACAACAATGGAGCCGTGTGATTAGAAAGAAAATGGGCACTGCTATGCTACAAGCAACTCCAATAATGAAATTGTGCCATGTTGACAGCGTCTCTGATAATGAAATGCCTTCATTGAGGGCCCTCGTGTTGTTTTGTTTTACTGAAATGCACAGTGAAATCACCGAAAGCACCGTGGGAGACATCGAGTGTATGTAATGTGAAGCAGCGTGGGCAATTAGTAAGCATTCTTCAAAAAGATAGTTCGTACACATTTGTTTCCTTCCGCTCATGGAATTCTTCTATGTGGCGCTTCCAGAGAGGCAAACATAGCTGCAGGGCATAGTTATTTTGGTTAGTAAAACAAATATCGAAGACATTCAGTGACGCTGATTTGCTACAGCTCATACTGGGAAATATAGGTAAATGATTACCCAGCCAAGCCTTCTAATGGGGATGTTTTGAAAAGCGCCATAAAAATAGGTTGTAATTCACAAATAAATGTTAGAAAATTTAAACAAAAAGATCATTTCTGCCATTTTTGCTGCCTCAGCTGAAAACATGCAAACTATAAACACATAAAAACTCCCCTGCCTCTTTAAAAACCTATTCATGTGCTCGCACAGGGACATACGGCACAAGGTGAGAATAGTGGGTGATTTAGTCTGTCTGCGCTGATGCTCTGTTCTCTCTGGGGTCGGTTAACCACAGCACAGATGCAGGACATTTGGCAAGCTAAGGAATGATTCATTGCTTTGGACTTTAACAACCATTAGATGAGGCAATAGCTCTTAAGCAACCTGCATTAAATAAATGGAGGGAGCCTCTTGATCTGTGATGACACTTTCAGCAGTAAATACCTCTCTAGAAAAAAGAAGAAGCTAAAGGTAACCGCTTGCTTAGGATGTTTGATGCTGGTCAGTTCTCATCTAATATATCATAATAATGAGAAACAGAAATATCACCATTTATTTCCTTCAAAGAATAAAATGAGAGTACAATCTGCTCTTCATTGCACGTTGGGTTAACTGACCGTGTCCTCCACATGCATCACACAATATCTATCCTGAACTTGTTCCTGCTTTGGAAAGCACAAGAAACAAATGAATCCGAGTGGCCCTCATTATTTTACATTAGGCAGAACTTTGACATCAGAAGTTTGCCTGTGAGAGAGCACCGCGGTTGAAGGTAAACATCAGGCGAAGGGCTGGAGCCAAAATGATTACAGCAAAGTAAGAGGGATCACAGTGTACAAGTGCCATCGCTGGAGATTGAGCCCTTGTCCACACGGGAGGATTAATGCACGGGTCTGAGCCGGCTGCCCTGTGGACTATGCCTCTCCCTGATAAGAGAAATCTGAGCTCAGCACGTTGTGCACCCGGAGCCAGAAAGAGTTGAGAGTGATTACATTATGGACGAAAGCGCTCTGGCAGGACCTTCGTTTAGATGGCCCTCCCCGTCCATGCATCCATGCTTAATGCAGCCCCGAGCACAGGCCCAGGTCCAGCCTCGAGGGATCCTCATTACAAGGCTGGCACACAGATCTCTGCTACCTCCCCCACGATCCATGTATTGACAAGTTCAGCGGGGTAAATTCAACATGACAGAATAATATACTTCCCCTTCTCGCACCTTAAGACTGCAATGCAGTTTTCTACAGTGCCTCCCAGCTCCCCAACTGTGAGAGTGCATCACACAAGATATCCAACAAGTGCACTGGTGAGCTGTGAGATTTAATCCAGTCATGTGGTTTTTGTCAAGGCATGAAAGCCCCACTGAATATTGCAAAAATAGCTCTGTTTAGAGAGACAAGCATTTCAGAAGATACAAAATGGTGCAGACATAAAGGATTTACCATTTAAGGTTTCAAATTATTAAAATTTCATGATGTCGTATGGCTGGGGACTTAAATAGTCGCCCCTTTTTGTCACAGTCTACAAGGCACAAAGGAGTCTGCAGCACTTCAGAATGGTTCATATTGCCACAACATGGCCTCATTTATTTGACAATTTAGCTCTTAAATGCTCGTTTGATGATTGTTCCCCGCTACAATATTAGGCACTGGGTACACAGCAGCTGTTGCTTTATTCCAAAGGTGATTTCCCTGCCTGCCGACCAGAGGGATGTTTGTGTGGCCACAGATTTCTAATGGGTTAAAGGCAGCTATCAGCTGGCATCCAATTTAGCAATGGCCGCAATACATTTTCCCTTGAAATGCTGCCTGTGATTCACCAAAGTAATTCCCATTTTCTTGCTGTTTGCTGTTTTATTTAGCTCAGTGGTCACTGTACTTATAATAAAGTTTTGCCCTGTTACTTAGAATTTTCAATCATACATTTGAATCATTCATTGTCTTAGATCTGCATTTTAAATGTGTGTGAATATACTCAGGGGTGATGTGAGTAACGTCATCACAAGTTGTGAACCCCCTTGACACTTTTTCTATTGTTTTATTGTCTTAATGTGGCTCTAAAATCTCCACAAAACAATTTTAGAATTGAACAGCAAGAGTCCAAAAAGGGAATTTATTAAAAAAAAAACACAGCATCTTGAGAGTTGTTGCTCATCTTCTAATCGCGGCTCTCTACACGAGGCACTTCTCTCTGTGAATAATTACCTCAGAGACGCAACGTTCCAGTTGAGTTGGTTTGTGTGTTATCAGTTTTCTTTTTTGGAAAAGTTTGCAAGGAGATCATTGCAGAGGAGTGTACTATGAAGCAAGTTTGACTTAACCAGGCTTTCTTTGTATAAGCTGGATTGACCAAACCACATTCAAACATAATATAACAGCGGTGGTTATCAACTTTCTTCATACTCCAAGTTTTTTTCTCTTAGTCTTTGTGCACACTTTCATACATGGGGGCGTTTAACACGTATTTTGACTCCTCCGCCTGCTTAGGTCAAGAGGAGCAGGTTGTTATAATGGAGTGCCTTGAAGAACAGAAAAAAATAATAACATTAAAGCGCTGCTACTGCAAACGATGTGTGAGAGAAATGCTGGAAAACTGTTAATCATGTAATATATGTATTTCGGTGCACTTTCAACACGGCACTCACCTCCAACATAACATCTGCACATTAGAACCCTTCAGCTTCATACATTTAAACATGACACTGAAGGGGTGCATTTAGGTCTGACACTCTCCCATAATTTAAGCTATGTGAACATCACGTTAGTTTTTAGCCAGATCATTGAAATTAACATTTCTGACTGGATATTCTCTGTGATAAATACCAACAGACTAATCCATTTTCTAATCTGTGCTCTATTATCTGCAGTGCCCGCAGTGTAAAACAGACTTGCCAGCAAACGTGCCCTCATCACAAAAACATATTTATGCATTTCCTGCATCGCCAACTGAATGCATGCAGGTTCCCACGGCAATGCAATGCAGAAAGTTTGCACTCTGGGAGCTGCACGGCTTCAGTGGGATTACTAACACACAGCTGCAGATATAATGTACTCCCTCAGCTGAGAACTCTACTTAGAAGGGTGGACTAGTGAATAAATGCAATACATTTTAACTTAAGTATTATTTGAACTTCTTGGATGGTGTCAACACAAGAGAACATTCTGCACGAGCACTTCCAAAAACTCTGAAGGATCTGTAAGCACGTCACTCAGGTTGCCTTGAGATATACTTTATGACAAAAGTTGAATCGACTTGGACACTTCGCCACTGCCTCACTTCAGAAATCAACTACTGACAAGAGAAGGGCATCTGTTAAGTGGCCTAGCGCAAGCTGCTTTTTAGAGTGACTCAATAGTTCACATCCAGCTGCTCCACTCTGTCACTTAAGCCTCTCCATCTCCTTCCTTCCTCCCAATACCCCGAGCTACCCCCTGCAATAAAGCATCATACTGGTGGTTAAAATAGACAACTTTGCCTCAATATGTGTCTTAGATGGATACAACATCTTGTGTCATCCCCTCCGTTTTTACCCATGGGTTTCTGAAGTGCTGCCATTCACACTTGCGTCGCCGTTTGACTGTGGCTTTGGAGATGTGAGCTTCAGGAAAAGGGTCACTTGAGGCAACTCTTTACTGGAGAATGAATCATATGAGCCTCATAAATTTTTGATGGCTTGGGTGGGATGCACCAGCGGAGGAAATAGAAGTTGCAATGCCCTGATCACCATGCTAAAGAGAAGCTGAAGAGATGCGCTGTTGATGCCGTCCATTGCGATTTATGACCCACAACAGCCGCGGTGTTAGAGCAACAACCTGGGGGGGGAATGGTGATCTTTTGCAACTCGTAGGTAAATTCAGATATGATAACGGGGTAAGGATAGACAGGTAAGAATTACTATCATGGTTATTGAGCCTTAAAATGTGTAAAATAAATTGTTTGGTTGAAAAGTTTGCATGGTACACTTGCAAAATGTTGCTAAAACTGTTGAAAGCTGAAACTTCACAGATTTTGTTTCTGAATCTACCTCTGTAGTTTATTTGTTGTTTTGTACCACTTTAAAGTTCTCCTCATGCTCAGCATTCAGCAACGTGTCACACAAGGCCATGACCTGGTAATTACAGTCAGCCACTCTGCAGGTTTTGGCCAGCCGAGAAGCGTTCTGTAAGTGTGTTGGATGAGGTACAATGCTCCTGCTGATTAGTAACTTTTCTTCTGTCCGATTAAAGGGCTGCGTGGCTACAACCATTCACTGTGCAGGAAGCTAAGTGGATATCTGTCAGACATGGTTGCTGAGCTCCAATACAGCAGCCGCCATTGCTGGCACTCAGTTGGTACGCAGCAAAACAAACAAATCACCGCTTCTCAAATCACATCTCGACCCATCCCACCATTTGTCTAAGCTCCTACCTCTTAATTCCTCCTGTGCTCCCACATCCTTCCTTCCATGCCATTTCCCTCCTTTTTTTGTATAACCTAATTTCTCCCCAAAATTCATCACCCACATCTAGCCTCTTTCTCATGTCTTCCAAATGCTTTCAGCATCCAAGTTTCCCTCCTGATAACCCCCCTCTCCCCCTGCAGCCAGCTCTGTTGGTGTCCTCTCTGTTTGGAGATGAAAGATGGTGCTCCTGCTGTCTGACGGCTTGTAAGAGGCTGCTAATGTGAAAAGTGAGTGCACAGCACCGCAAGATGTAAGTCACTTTGGCTTACACTTAATGATTCATTATTCTGTGTAGCCATAGCGCCGCTCAATTTAATTACTCCTATGTGACTTGGTAAACAAACAGTATGTCATGAGATGTGGTGTGCATGAAAGTACATGTAAGAGAGGAAAACATGCGGGCCTACTTGTAAGTTCTGGTGTATGCTGTATATTTTTGAACACAGATTTGCATGTGCATCCATGCGGATTTTCCTTTTTTTGTCTGGCTGTGCCTGGAAGGTCCCACAGTGTCACAATTGGAAGGCTCACTTTGCCTACCTCCTGTGTACTGTGCACACAAAAACTCTTGCCTTTCCCTGCACTGCAGCGAGTCATGCATGTTTTCTGCCATCTCTGCAGACAGAGAGTAACAATCACAGTGAATCTGCAGCCAGAGGAAAAAAAACACATTTGGCACATCATAGGACTCACACACCTCCACATGATTCCCTGGGAACAATGAAGCCCTAAGGGTTAGAGGGGAGGAAGATGAGGAGGTGGATGCCTCCCCCTCATCGCTCCTGTGATTTGCAGCTATTGGCTTTAAGGTGTTGTTGGCACGACTTGTTCCGACTTAACGCCAAATATTAATTTTCATGGGGATGCAACGTTGCTCGCCTTGAAAACTGCAGGCATGTGCGGTCGTTGTGATTTAATTAACCAAATTTGCTTCCCGATGATTTCTGTGATGGCAGCACGTCAAGTTGAAATGTCTTGCAGGGGACACAAATGGTGCAATTTTCCAGCTTGTTTTAAATAGGGACATCATCAGTTACGATTCATTTAGAAACATTCAATCATGACATTCTAGTATTTCAGTTTAGCTACGAGTTCACTCATCTGATACTCCAGTTTGGACTTCCAAATAATATTGCCTGGGGTTTTATTCAATACTATCAAATTTTTATTGCTCTGAATCCCAAAACTTGCTGGTGGGTCTGAAAGCCATGTGGTCTTTTTTTTATCACAGCAAAACTATAAAAACAGAAACGATCACCTGATTTTCAACTTTCTGGCAGTCCTTAAAGCTATTATGTTTGAGTTTAGGTTTCATTGGGAAAACTAAACCCAATCCATGCTTACTATGGTGCTATTATTCTACATGTTTTATGTAAAAAATGACATAAATAAACAGTTTGCTTGAACCAGATTCTGGCCCTTTAAGCAACAGGGAAGAAATGAGCAACTCATGACCATGTGACTTTCAGCTGAATTGGATTGAACTGCAGGCAGTGCTCACACAAAGCTGATAGGGTACAAGTGTTCAAACAAATTAGCAAATAATATATTAAGTTGACTCCATTTTTTCAACTACCTGTGGACACTTGGTTAAAATATTACACATATTGATTTCAGTTTTTTTCAGTTTTTGTAAAATAGATCATCAAACAACTTTGACTTTTTTTCTCCCTCTTTTTCTCTTTTTAAAGATTTATGGCATTAAAACTTTGCTACACTGCACAAAGGCATTTTTGAGTTCTCTCTGTATCTAGCCATGTTTGTGCAGTTTCCAAAAAGGCGCAGGACTTTATATTGCAGTAAAACATGGACCCACAGTGAGTAAAAATGCAACAGAAGAAGAACATACCCAGAAATTGTTGGGGGTTTAGAGAGCTATCATTCTGGGATTCAAGTGGAGATGTGTCTGTTTGTCAAAACGATATCAGAGTGATGAATAAAGTCAAAAAAAATCCACAACTTGTGAGCTGCACACAGTCCCACACACCAAACCTCAAATAATGTTTAAAACAACACCTGTTCCACGGCTTGCACAGTCTGCACACCAGTCCCCTGCATTCATTAAAAAAGATTGGTCATGCTTTCAGTCTGTATCACGTCACTTGAGAGGGTGCAAAAGCATTCAGAAATCGACAAGAGCCTTTAAAAATGCACCGACACGAGCTCTGAGGTTGTGCCTCTTTTTTGACAAAATGCCATTTTCTCTCATTTGCATCTCTAAATTCTCATCCAACAATGGCCATATCATACACGTACTCCAAACAGAAATGCATTTTAATATCTGGGATAAGAACTAAGCTGTCTTGACAAGAGATCTAAAAGGCTTGGTGAATTTGATACAGTGAAAAAGCTTATAGCTAAATCTCCTTTTTTCCCCTCTATTGCACACACTGCTACCGTTTAATGTAGCCTGCTTCCGCTTCCTCAGTATCTTCATTATAAATGCAATATTAAAATGCAATACCAAATAGCTGAGGCACTACACTGTGTGTGTGAGAGATTGTGTGTGTGTATGTGAATACAGCAGGATGTTCACCCACCGAAGGCTAGACTTTCATTTGAGACTGCACTCAGCTGCGCTCAGACTCTCGTCTGACATTGTGGTTCCAAACACATCAGTGCTAAACCACAGACTTACATTACATAAGTAGCAAATAAAGTCAAATTTCAGTCTCAGTTCTCTTAGCAGTCTGCACAATCACTCAGCCACTCTATCTCTCTCCGGCTCCCTCTGACTCTTTTTTTAGATCAGTTGGGTCGCAAATTCTGTTTTGGGATGATAGCATTAAATTGAAATCATATCCCTAATAGAAACAAATGGCTGTGTGACCAGACTCTAAGAAAACCAGGCTTTATGTGTTATAGTGGTTTACACTGGCAGCGGTGGATACATATGAGACTGTGAAAGCCAGAAATACGACACTAGCTTGTTGTAAAATGTACTTTTTATAGAGTGTGAAGCAGCGGCAGGATGGATTTTCAACAAAGTAGGAAATTAATGTGAAGGATAATCATGTTCTCATTCAAATAGTGACAAATGAGAAGCGACAGAAGGGCTGGTGTGACACTAAGACATAGAGGTGAAGAGACAGGATTTGCTGCAGCACGTCTTCCCCCCGCAAAGTATCAGCTGGAAGGGTTACCTGAGCCTACACATATCCTTTCAAGACCACATTCAAATGTGCATGTGTTTGCAGTCATGTTAGCGAGAGCCTGGCTGGGATTGAGATTTTCTCTTTTTTTTTCTTTTTTTTTTTACAAGGTGAAAGAGCATCTACTCTTCCCGATGGCAAAATGGTTTTACATAACATAATGAGTGATAGCTTGTGACACGAGGGGCCGTGTAATTGTGACAGTTCTCAGACTTGGGAAGGCCTGGTGGCTCTGGTGCTAAGGGTTCTTCGGTGTCATGCGAGGACGGGGTGGGGCCGGGTGGGGGGACTGATCCACTTCATCGAGCTGGCACAGTCACGGGCTAAGACACTGAGTAAAGCAACTTGGGATGGAGCTTTCATAAAACAGAAATGTGCTTTTGCCGCTATTACACATTCCTCCCCTCTCTCCCCTTTCACATTGCGGCGCTTCATCTCTTCATCTCGACATCTCTCAGGGGCAGGGCCGGGCGGACGGATGGATTCACTACTTTTTTCTGTCCGAGTGCTAAATCTCATCTGCGGGCCCATTACTTTGAATGATGTGAGCTGCAATGTTAAATAAGCCCTACAATCAGCAAGGTTAGGCCAGGCTAAAACAGAGTCACATGCTTTGTAATTGCTATCATATAAGAAGGCTGAATGACTTATTCATGAAATTACATAGCCCGAAACTGTGGAAAATATAAGGATCTAAGCTACAATGGAAAAAGGGGAGGATTGGATATTATCTCAAGGATACTTGATGACACGGAGGAGTTTTACCTGGAGTCAAATAATGTTTAAGAGCTTTAATACTGCAAGTTAAGTTAACTACAGTTAGCTGTGCTCCTGCTGTGACCTTTGAGAGTAAAACATCTACTTGAGAGCCATTATAGGAAGCAGCATAAATGAACAACGGGGAAAATTTGGGACACGGATGTTGACATGTTAGTCTGCAGTGGGGAAAAAACAAAGATTGGAATCCTGAAATTACTTTCCGGAGCATCATAGAGAAAGATTAATTGGTAGGCATTGTTTAAAATGACAAAGAAACATTCTCTTTGGACTCTGTTAAATCAATCACCGAACCTCATGAAATAAATTGAGAAGCAGCACCCCATTAAAAGATGAAGACCGTATTTTAATGGTTCTCTCTCTGAATCCTTCCATCCTATAATTGTGTTTACGGCAACATTAGAGTGAAGCTTAAAACAGAGAATGTGACATTTCTCAACCTAATTATGCAGCTCGTACGGATTCTTTTACCACCCAGTATAAAAATGATAGACTCGTACTCAGCTTTCCACATGTACCCTTGAAGCACAAAAGCTAACCTAGTCCTAAAACATTAGTACACCATCAGTGCACACTGCAATTACATGACGCATAGTGCTCACTCCCAGCTCTGATATAAAACATCTCTGGTCAGGTGGGGTGAAGTTAGACTCCAAGGCAGTACTGAGAAATTTTCTGTGTTGGAGAGACGAACGCATCATTTTGCTTTCACGGTTTCATTTTACAATTTCGACATTTATTATACCCTTTAGATATCTTACTGTAATAGTTAAGCTGAATAATACAGGTCCTGTACAGCCCTGTTGTATGTTTGTAGAGATAACACAAATCTAATGCGAAGACTGGCAAACAAACAACAATCAAATACACCGATGAGCCACAACATTATGACCACTGACAGGTGAAGTGAATAACATTAATCATATTGGTACTATGTGATGTTCTGCTGGAAAATCTTGGATTTTGACATCCGTGTTGATCAGACTTAGACACCCTAATAAACATTGTGCCACAACAAACACACTCCCTCATGCAAATGGAAATCCCACTTGTCACTGGCCTACCCCCAAAGGAAAATGCACCCCACCACATGGTAAAAAACATCAAACAATCAGGAACATGTTGAGGAACGTGACAATGGTCCAACATGTTGATTTGACCTCCAAACTTCCTACACCCCATTGTGATCAAGCATCAACAGGATGCTGTGGAACAAGTTTGATGGATAGAGGCCCCCAGAGTGCTCAAAGGATCCACTGCCAACGTCCTGGTTCCAGACCCCATAGGAAACCCTGAGAGGTCCTCTTATCCATGCCCAATGGTAAAAAATGAGCATTTTTGAGCACATAAGGGAAACCAACACAATATTAGGCAGGTGGTCATAATGTTATGCCTGAACGGTGTATTTGCGAGTTCATATTTACAGAAATTGCCAAGATATTGTCACCAGTAACCGATGGGTTTGACAAATGGTTGTAGCACGGCAAAAGTTCTTCCATAAACAAATTGGAATTCTTTGTGTATCATGAATCCAACAATGCAAACATGCTAGGCTAACCTATCCAAAAAGCATCTAAAATACCCAGCAGCTTAGACAGTTCATAACAATCTGAGCAGAAACAACTGGCTACCAACCACTCATCACTTGTTTGGGAGATCATCATGGTGCAAGAACATTAACCTAACTTCAACTTGACCATTAACTACCTATAAAATCCTTTCAAGCCTGGTGAAACCAAACTATTGCTAATAAATGAAGAGTCTACAGTCTACGTGATTAGAATATTTAGCAGTGTATTTGCATGTGAGCCCATCTGTTGCTACCCACATTGGGTTAAGTCACAGAGCATCATTGTCCAACCAGTGGTTTTCCCTATCAATGATTCCCCATTATTGCCTTTTGAAAGTCCACCTGCACCCCCCAGCCGCACTCCCTTGCCTACCTCCAAAAGAAAATAAAAGGAGTGAAACAGTGGAAAAACTAAATATTTTATTCATATTATTTACCTAATTTATATGCACTAGTTTTATTTCAGCGCAGAGTGAGTGTCTCCACTGGGGTTTGCTGTCATTTACAGTTGCGCTAGTTTCTTTCCTCTGCTCTGCTCTATGTTTTTATGTGTGTGTCTGTTTCACCATGGAGCACAGCAAAGCAAAGACAACGTGATTATCTGAGTTGAACCGACCCCAAATGTTTCAAACTTGGGCCAAAATACCCGCATTTTTTAAACGCACACAACCTGAATCTGGCCACAGCAGAGAGGAAGGAAGAAATTCTGCTCCCAATGGCAGGAAAACTAGTCTTTACCAGAGAACTCGCAGCTCTCCTGCTGATAATGCTACAGCTGCACCCCCCGGTGAGGACAGGCTTCGACTCATCTTGGCTGTCGGGGAGGAAATACTCCTCCTGGCTCTACAACTGTGGTGTTGGTAGGTGCAAAAGTAAATACAAATGTACACTCAGTTCAGCTCCATACAGTCTCGAGTGACTCAAACTCAAGGCAATGGTGACGGAAAATTGATTGAATATAACAAACAACAAACAACGTAAACTGAAAAATATTCTTTACAAATTTGCATCAAAAAATAAATGGGGAATATTTGGTTTGTTAGGCATTAAAATTAGCTTTGAGATATTGAATGTGCATGACTTTGGGGAAAAAATGTTCTGAGTGGATCACAAATATGTGAAGCCTTGTGAAATATGACTTCAAACTGGTTCCTTTTTTCAATCCTAATGCTGTTTAATATTGCAATAAAAACAACTTATTTCAAAGGCAGAGGATAATCATAAGAATTATTCTTAACAAACTGTCCAATTTACATCTGTAGAGAGCGAAATGAAACAAAATAAAACGGGAAAAAAACGACAGAGGAGCTGACAGTGAAAATCACAATCGACAGTGACGCCCGACCAACTCAGCCCGCCCAAAAGAAGTCATCCGAGGGGAAACACTGCATAGTCAGCTTTATTCGGTTGATGCCTAAAGCCAATTTCTACCAAGTGAGCTTAATACCTTTTAGTGAGTAGAGTCAGGTTTCATTAGGGACTTGCTTCTTCATTAGTAGCTAAATATTTAAACCTCTTCTTTTCTCAAGGATGCTTCCAGGACAGACACTACAAAACAGATAAGCCGTGGTATTTTTTTTTCCAGTGGTCCTGCTTGAAACTACTAAGCCCTCGGTTTAGCTCTCCTGAGAACACGCGGCACGCAAATGAAACCCATGTTTAAAAGCGCAAACGCAAACGGTTTAATCACGTGCAGCTCTAAAGATACCAGAGATGTTCAGTCTCTGTTTGGTACCAAATTAAGTTCTTTAAATATGATCTCATTTATTTCTAAATAGTTAGTACATCTCGCACTATCAGCAGGTTAAAGCTTTCATGTATTGAATAAAAAGTATCAGCACATGCAAGATCAGCCCTGACTCCCAAACATTACATTTTTATACAACTAAACTGTATCCTCAATTACAATTGCTTCAACGTATTACAAATACATTTCTAATCACAATATACACCGATCAGGCATAACATTATGACCACCTGCCTATGTACCATTGGACAACCATAACCATTGGGCATGGACAAGAGGACCTCTCAGGGTGTCCCATGGGGTCTGGAACCAGGACGTTGGCACTGGATCCTTTGGGTACTCTGCCTTGTGCAGTGGGACCTCTGTCAATCAAACTTGTTTCACTGCATCCTGTTGATGCTTGATCACAATGGGGTGTAGGAAGTTTGGAGGTCAAATCAGCAATTTGGGCATTGTCATGTTTTTATGTTTTGGCTGATCGGTGTATTTTTACCATTCATTTTGTTGTTTTACTGCCACTCCTTATCATATACCAGATAGGGTGGGACCCGTCACCCTGATTACCCAGGTAGTGGAGGAGAAGCTTCAAATATGATACGAACTGGTTGTATTTTAACCCATACTGTGCTATATCCTACGCCTGTAATACAAACTGTGGGGCCTAAACTTAACCACAATTCTAACAAGTGGTAAATGTGTCATTCTCTTAAACCTAACCATGTAGTTTTGGTGTCTGAATCTAACCAACAGCAGTGAAAATCCAAAGTAAACAATGAGTGAACATGAAACTTAAATCTAAGTATAATGGACCCACATGGGACGTTACGTCTGGTCTCTTGGGTAAAAATTCTGTTTCTGATTTATGCTGCTGTCCTTCCTTACAAGGACTTTGGGACTCCTTCAAACTAACAGCCTTTCCCACAACTTTACAGTCTTAGCTTTTGGTCAGAAAATGTATTTAAAAAATACAAATGAAAATGCAATATAGTTTTATAGAAACATACTTTTTGGAAGATAGAGTTAGCAAGATTGAAGGTCACCCATTTTTGTGCATTCATGGTCCTCAAATAATAAAGCCTTCTGTCTTTTACAACCCTTTGATAGATTGTCAATAAATCTGGTACAGACATTCATGTCGTTTCTGGAATAAATTGAAATATCTTGACTTGAACAGATGGTTTGTTGGCTTTTTATACTTAGAATTAGTCAAGCAAGGGCTGCGTCTTTAGTCCCGACGAGAAAAAAAAAAAGAGAATGTGGCGATGTTACTTCAAACAATTGAAATTGCACCACTAGTTTTAATTATGAAGATGTTGCACATGATATCACGTTGTAGACTGAGATTTTCAGGGGAGAATTGCTGACATTTGTGTTATTATTATTTTTTCTTATTAACAGCATGCTCGCGTTTGAATGAATCTTGCTTGGATGGACTGCATAACTATAACTTTAAAGTGCATATAATACGTGGCAGATACAGCTCTTTATGCGGCACAGATGCATGGAGTGGCTTAACGTTTTTATAAAAAATCAAAAAAATAATTGAAGTATGTTTTGTTTCTTTATGTTAAGAGTATCTGAAAAAGGCATCTGTGCTAAATACTTTATGATACTGAACCCTCTCCTCCCCTTGGCTGCTGATGCTTGACACTGGTAAATACCTCCTGCGCCGAGGCCAACATGTGTAGAATGCTCAGGATAAAGAGGCAGCCATTGTGTTGACATTGATGCATTGTTTTTTCTTTGTGAGGCACCGGATAGTGGCACTACTACAGGCAGTCCTCATCCTAGTGGCACTCGGCGGGCCTCCCTGCTTGGCTGCATAGCTGCTGGCTGTGGAGCTGCATCCAGGTTAAAGCCTCTCCGGCAGAGAGAGAGAGAGTAAACAGAAGCTGGAGGCCAGTTCTCTGGGCACTTTGGCATCCCTGCAATCATAACATTACGCCTCACTGCTAAGTCCTCTTATTTGTCTCTCTATAAAGACTCGACCTTGCTATGTAAAGTACCGTGACGTGGCTTAAGTTATGACTTGGCGCCGAAAATGAATTGAATTTGTACAGCGGTGATTCAGCAGATACCAGGCAGCTTTCACCTTGTACTCCAAACGTAACTACCATGAGAGTGAACAAGCTCTGCTTCACCGCTCCACTAGTGGCACTCAGGGTGACCCGCTCGCTGTATTTAAATACCTCTCCGGGTCAGCTCTCGTCACATTAAAGGCGATAATACAACCACAGCCATTTTGCTCTTGAAAAAGGCTGTGACCTGATTCTTGAAATACCAACAAAGTCCTTAGGCGAGGAGGAGGGTAATTTGCCCCGCATGAGCCACGTGTTGAGAAGGAGACTCACTGGGGATGAAGCAGGATTTCTTTAGAGTTTCCAGTGCTTGCGGCTCACAGTGGAGTAGGGGAACCAGACCTTGGAGCTGAGGAAGCGGCGTTTCATCCCTTGAGACCGATGGCGTTCATTTAGTAATGCAAATTAGTTTGAGTAATGAAACCCTGCTGTTAAAGGTAAAGTTAATTTGAATAATACACATTCAAGACTCTATTTCCTTACATATAGCTTCATGCAATGTGATTATGCAAACATAAAAACAAGACAATCATAGGAAAGACCCCCAAACTGAGTTGTAACAGTATTTGATTTATTGTAGATGATCATTACTTGTAGAGATTGCAGTTTGATAAAGTTTGAGCTCAGATGGGACAAAAGCCAGCCCATGGTACCCTGAGACTGAAATCCCTGTCTGCACAGTCATCATATTTGGAAATGATTGGGCTCTCCTCTCTCAGTGGACGTCATTTGACTCCATTAATTATGGTACAGTACAGAAAACAATTTACACAGACTTGCAAATTGCCCGAGTTTGACAACCTATTGTCATAAACATGCAGCCTTCATTTGGATTGGTTGAAGTTTTGGTTTCCATCGCTGTTCCCGGAATGAAATGGTCTCACATCGTTGCGTTGCACTCTCCTTGCTGTCAGTCACCTGACACCCAAGGGGAGTAAAAAGCACCTCTGCCTGGAATTAATCGCTCAGAAACATGACACTTTACAACCTTATTGTTATATGGTTTCCCATTTTTAGAGGATCCGGGAAGCAAGTGTATTTCAAATAAAGAACTGAACAATCTATATTATAAACAAATAAATGCGTGACTGAGGGATCTGTCATCTCATTTATATTGCTCAGCATTTGATTTAGAAGTTCCAAGATATTAAGCAAATGTTTCCCACATCCAGATTCCATGGTTTCTGGGTGAGCTGTTGTGCTTGTGCTTTTTAAATTAACTGCATGTCTTCAGCCCAGTATTAGTCATTAAGAAAACTTTTTCGTTTTGGGTGGCAGAAAATTATTACTAGTAACTGTTCTGTCATGTTAAAACATAAAATACAGCAAGTTTATTATATATTTTATTTATAATATATTAGTCAGTGATGGCTGTTGCGCAGGCATAACTGCAACAGTAGATGCAATGAAACAGATTTAAATTGGCTCAGAGGTAACTAATGATACAACAGTGTGCAGAGTGGAAATACAAATGTAATGATCAGTGATGCATATTTCATTTTATTGAATCTATATGCTTCAGTACATTGCATTTAAAAAAATTAAACAATGAGTATTAGGATGAGGTATGACTTTGCATTTTTATGTTAACGGTGTTACTTATAGACTGTATATAAAAGATGCAAGCACCCACTGTCATGTCACTAATTGGTTTTATTGACCACCATTGGAAGCCTCGGGTTTGGAATTCTCGCCAACTGAGATTTTTAAAATCGGAACGTAGATCTTGCTCAGAACCCAAGGTCTATACTCCCCAATTTGGTTACAACTCGTCAAAGCTAGCCCTGTTTTATTTGCTTTATTTACCTGCCTTAACTCTAAATGGAATCATCATTTACTAAATGAACACCATGTTGTATTTGAGAAGACTTAAAAATAGCAACTGACACCACAAACCCATTAGGAAACGTTTTACCAAAGTGCTAAATCAAGTTTCATTTTCTTCTAGACTTCTTTATAATCTGACCGGAGAAGTTGCCCCCTTATGGCCATTAAAGAGAATGCAGGTACAGGGCACTCCCACACTGGCTTTGCTTTTCAGACTTGGAAGCTTTATCTGTCTTTTTGAGCAAACATTCAGCACAAAAAAATGTACACTTCTGAATAAACAGTCCCCTAATTAAAGAAGTAAGAAAAAGGTACGGCACAGGCCTGTCAAGTCATGTGCAGCCTTAACTGTCTAAAACTAAGAGTTGCCAGATACACTTGTCGCCCTCTCCGTTCATCCCTGAAATTCCTTGACTTTTCCTCAATAAATCGATTGGAATGAGGGTGACATTTTTTGCTTTGAGTCAGACATCGTGACAACTATTTGATGAACTGCCATTAAATTTGGTGTGTATATCAATGATGCCAAGGGCACGAGTCCTAATTACTTAAATGATTTCCTGACATTTTATCTCTGATATCAGGTCACAGTTTTTACTTACTGTAAAATATCTCAGCCGCTACCTTCACTGCAGCCTCAGCTACACTTTGTTTTTAGATCTGCATACCTGCATGTTAACTCAGCCTATTATTATTGTAACTCTGAGCATGTTAGGTTGCTAAGAGTTGCCTGGTTTTCTACTCCATTCCATGATAAATGTGTATGGAGGACTTTCTGATTTAATTTATTTCTCCTTTCTGAAATCCGACAACCCATAATAACATTTTAACTTATTATTTGCCCTAATGTGACTGTATGTAAACTCTCAATCCGACCCCTAACCTAATGGGTTAAGCACTTGCATGTCACTTGTTTTACAACTAGTCAGAGAAAAGCTTTAAAAAGTCAGCTTGAGACAATTTTTACAACCAGGTTTTGCTTTTTAAGCTACCTAGTAAGACCGCTCTTCTGTTTTGTTTGCCCCACAGTTACTATGTTGCCTGTATCGAGGGCAGCAGACCTGTCAAAGATTAATCAGTAGCATGGGACCCATCTGGGTTTAGTATGCCCCATGCACAGAAGCCAGAGCAGCAGCCAGACCTGTCCCCAGATACCTCTTGGTTGTGATTTTTATTCCTTTCCTCACTGACCACTGACTTTACAGGTTCTCCCTACCATTTTTTTGTTTGGGTTTCTTTTCATAAACTTTTGCAAATAAATGACTCTATTGTTTGGTAAACCTTTGTGTCTTGTGCTTTTTCTTTTTGTCTTTGTCTAACAGGCCAGCTGTGACAAATGGTATCCCAGACGAGCCCCCATTATCATCGCCCAGTGGAACCCCGGCAAAACACAAGTTAACCATGCATCAACAAAGCCATACATTTTGCATTTTAAAACCTTTAAACATTTTAAAATGAATTATGTCCATGTCAATAACATATAAACTCTTTGTCCCTCCCATAAGACTACTCTGTACTGTCTTTAACTCAGTAAACCGCCTCACTTATGGAGAGGCACATTTAACAGAGAGGGGAGGAGAATGTCAGATGGGCAAAGTTTAAGACCGGTGGGAAAAGCAAAGGCAAATGGTAAGTGCATGCTCTAGAATTCAGCCACTAAATAGTGTGTATGTACACTGCTGACCCTCATAAGCTTGACAGCCATAGCAACAGGAACAAAGGAAAGGTGAGTTCATGGATGTACCACTGGAATATTTAGAGACAGCACCCACTCACATAAACAAAAACTGCCTGCCTGGCGCATAAATCAAAAAGGTCTGCCACCTGTCAGGTTTGCTTTTACGTTGCGTGTTGATTATACAAAGTGACAGTGAGTCATATGGCCTGGCATGAAAAACGGAAAGTTTAACAAATATAAATAGATTATAATTTCTGAATTCAAAACAATGTTTACAGTTGGATAACTTTTGGAGACATTTCTTTCAACATGACTGTCACGGAGGAATTTGCTTTTGGCCTGCAAGAAGGGTTTTTTTTTTTTTTTTCAAATCAAGAGTGGTCATTGGGACAAAAAGGCAGCAATGGAGAGTACTCTTTGCACGCACTGTATCTGGCTCTGTTAATATACACGTGGTGGGGATTAGGGAATTGGATAACTTAATAGAAAGTTAAATAAGGATACCATGTTAGATAACTGGTTGCAAACCATTTACATGTGTCATTTCCTATGCCAAAGTTTTGCCAGGCCTGCCCCAAATTCAGCATCACATCTGGCTTCCTGCAGGAGATTTTGCCCTTAAGTGGGTGCATCCACCAAAGTGTATTTCTGCAATTGTTTGCAATAGATGCACTACACTTTGTTTACAGTATGATAGTTAACCGATGAGCTCATCACTGTCATTTTTACTCTTTTTATCCAATCACAGCTGAGGAAGAGCAGGACATATTCTGCAGTCACGAACAACTGCAATTTACTTACAAGTGCTGAGCAACAGCTCAACATCAATGGAGAGGTTAATATCGCTGGTCTCTGAGTATCCATGTCTGCACCAGATGACATACCACAATAATAACATGAGAAATAATAGCTTCGAGGAACATTTCATTCACCATGGGTCTGCTAGGTCAGCAGCAGTTGATGAGTCAGTCAGTTGATCGGCATTTGCAACACATTGCTCGCGCAGATATTCTGTTTCATAGCAACCGAAGCGTCTCTGATGTAAAAAAAATGCTGCGTCTCCAAGTCCCTCTCAAGCATTCCCAGCTGGCGTTTTCAGAAGAGCTGCTTGCATTTTTCCAGCCGGCAAAATATGCTTTGGTGGACCCACAGCTCAAAATTAAAAACATGCTCAAAATAACATGAGATCAGATGTTGTTGGTCAAGAACATTTCACTGTTTGGACATTAAAATGCACCTTGGCTGCTCAATCTGTATTTTAATAATATCTTTACATTAAGAATCAAAAAAAGAAGGGTACAAAAAGGGCTATGACTCTTAGATTGGTTAAATTGAATGGATGACAACAACTTCCAACACTTAAAAAGTTTAAAGTCAGCACTTTAAACTTCATTTGTGAGCTGCAGTTGAACAAAACAATACAAATCACATAACTATCGCTTTCTGCACAGTAAGTAAAGGAACCAGGTGTCAAGGTGCAACATTCCTTTCAAATTCAGAGCTTTTCAAACTGAGAAAAATAGCTTTAAAAAGTAATATGGGAAATAGTTTTAATGCCTATTAAATCGCCTATTAATAGCAACTGAGTACAATCTAGAACCACTCAAAAACATACCAGTTCCCTAAAGAGCAGAGGAAAGCAGGCTTAGTTCATATTACTTATTTATCGCTCTCTGCTTTTGCAGAAACACTCACGTGTTTTATGAACGCATAAGAGAGGCCAAAAAATGAATTACTATGCAAATAGAATGCAATTTTCCTCCCTTTTTAAGTAGTTTACTCAGATGTTTATGCAACTGTACCGCATCCACTTTCAAAACTAAGAGTCCGGCCTCTCATGTGTATCAATTACTCCGCATAATCCACCAACCTCGAATCATCCCTCAGACTGCCACAAATACAAGAGACAATTTTATGTCTGGATTTGATCAAAGAGTTTGTACCTGTGCTCTGCCTTATGCTGTAAATCAGCTGCTATTTACCGAATATAGATGTAAGAATACATCTATATGCTACACATACGTTGCTCCGCATGTTCTGCATGTGGGCCTGACAACAAAGACATAGACAGACAAGTGATTGAAGTCTCAAAGAAACTGTTCCTGCCGGAGGAGAAAATGAAGAGCAAGCAGCATTACAAAAGTCATGACATCTCATCAATTTGCTTCACCTCAATCTGTCCAGAGAAAGGAGGCTGCACATGAAAAGAAAAGCATGGATAGTGTGAAGTGGGGTCAGAGGTTCAAGACTACCCATGGGCTCGGCATTACAGAGATAAAGAGAGCCAAAGATTTTCTTCAGCTGCTGCGGCTTTTCAAACTGTCACATGCTTAATTTTTTTCTGGTGGCAGAATGCAGCAGTTTCTTTCATTTTTATTGTACAAAGTCCGCCCACCAGGAGCCGATCAGAAGTTTCAAACTGACTCCTACACACTGTCTAACTTGCAAAAATGCACAGAGAATGTGATCAGTTGCAGACTTACTGCTGCTACCTATTTACTATGGATTCTCTTTGTCACAAGCCATTTGCAATCTGAAGGTCTAGTGGCGAAACGTTGCACGTAAATGTATTTCTGCGAGTGAGGCGGCGCGCGATTCATTCGTCTCGCTCCTTCACACCTGTCTGGTGAAAATAGACGCGCAAAGAGTCCCTTTACTTTGAGTCGCCTATCAGGAACCACCTCACACCTGCAGGCGCTGTCCAAAACTCTAGAGCGATGCAGAAAATGTTTATCTGCTGACTTTTGACTTGATCTACCTTCTTTTTGAGTGAAACGCTGAGTTTTTCCCATGGATGTAGCCCTTTGAGGAACACTGTGGGCCAATTGTGGATTCATGCCTCGCCATGACTGCAGCAGAGGGTTAGAATGAATGAGAAAAAAAGGAGAGAGGAGGAAACACACAAACATTTACAGACAGAAGCAGTAGCGCACGGAATGCAAAGCGAACGGAGGCAAGAGAAAAGGCAATTTTTTGACATATTTGGTAAGCACAATCTTTTTGTTGGGGGGGGCATTTGAAAAAGAGACTGATTGAAAGACCAAAAAAATAGTCATGGCGAGTTTGGAAAAATCTCACTGGATCATTCTACTCTCTCTCATGTCAAACAAGGTAGCTGTTGATAGAGACTGATTTGATTTTGCTGATCTGATTAGAGAAGAATAGGTGCATCTAGCTAAAGAAGCCAGTAACCTGGCGAAGCATTACACTGATGACACAGCCCTGGCCTGAATGTGGCTCGTCTGATTCTGCAACATAACAATCGAGAGCTGCTCTGCCGAAAACGCCACTGTGAGCCCGGCTGTTTGCTTCAGAGTCAGCCAATGAGGGCAGCACCGTGTGATCTAAACTCCAAAGCGGTGACTGATTGGCTGACTGCTGAGGAGACTGGTGGCAAGCCTGCTGAGAGCAGGTGTGTGTGAGACGGGTGCATGAGTTCAGTGCGTGTGTGAAGCTGGTAGGTGGCCGAGATGTAGAAAACACAGTGTGAAATCAGAAGAGCTCAGGCTCCAAACACCACCAGAGCTTGGGTTTTTTTTGTTAGTGGCAGACAGACAAGCTTTTACAGTAGATGATACTCTTACGATGGAGAAAGACATACACTGAAGCTCGTGCAGCAGCATATTCGCCCTTAAGTGGCGTGTGCAAGTGCTTTTAGAGAACTAGCTGCAATTTTCCATACTTACAATTCTCTCTAAGGTGCAAAACACATAAATGGTTGGAAAGTGTTGTAAAAGTCACTCTGAATTAAGAATGTTAACGCCTGAAAAGGCCTTCCGCTGATTTTACACATAGAGGTCACTTGTAGTCAGATGTAGAACATCAGCCGAAGATGTCTTAGCTGGGAGGGAGCTTTTTAAGGTCTGCGGAAAATAACCTTGCTGATGTCATTAGGCTTGTTAGGCACTTAGGCCTGAGACTTGAGACACTGATTCACACGAGGGATAAAAGCGAAGAAATCTGTCTACTGCTTACATTTCAGACATTCTTTTAGTAGCATACCAACATAGGGATACCTAAAAAGTATATCACTACAGAATGTTTTATGTTGTTCAATATAATATATCACTGTAAAAGAATTTTATATGTAATATTTTTCCTAAAGGCCACGAGAAAACATTACATCACATTGAACCACTTTAATTAGAGTTTAACTACTTCAGTCTATATAAGCTACACAGGTGAGATTTTTAATGTTAACACAACAATGAAATACAAATATGAAAAAAAATGTACACAAAAAATAAGAACAAATTAATGGCATACATATAAAATAAAGAAAGCAAGGTCCTGCAACCCAGGCTCAACAAAATTACTTTTCCATACAACTAAATTGCAATTGCATATTTTCGCCAGATTATGTTTTTTCTGTACCGTAGCACAATTATGTTTCAAATTATTATTTCTTTACTATTGATTTTACAGATTCAATGTCACTCCTTTTCAGCCAACGAATCATATATCAGATGCCCTGGTAACTTAGAAAATGTAAAAAAAATGTTTCAAAGGGTTGTACTTTAACCAAGCAGTTGTGTTGCTTAGCTTGTAACATGTAAAAGTGTCAAACAAAGCAATAATTATTAACTAACCACACACAAAATTCATTCATGGTCTAAAATTTTTGTACAAGTGTTGTGCTTTTTCTTGTTGGTCTGCATCTAATACATTTAGGTGAAACAATGGTAAATGGTCTGTGCTTGCATAGCACCTTTCTACCTTAGGGATGCTAAAAGCACTTTCAATGTGTTTTGCATTTTCCATTCACACACTAGCGGCAACAGAGCTTCCATGCAAGGTGTCTGCCTGCCATCAGGAGCAACTTTGCGTTCAGAGTCTTTCCCAAAGACACTTCGACATGCGGAGGGGCCAGGGATCGAACCACCAACCACCAATCAGTAGACAACCCGCTCTACCGCCTAAGCCACAGCCGCCCATGAACAATGGAATTCTATTGGACAATTTTTCTTCTTGCTATTGATAAAGTGTCAATTGCTGGTACGATAGATTATCATTTTATCTCCCAGGTCCATGGCAGCATCAGTCTGTCAGCTGGACACTCACTTTGGTCCAGCAGACTTATATGACTCTGCAGCCACTGGATGGGTTGCCATTAAAATTTGTTCTAACATTCCAGGTCCTCTCAGGATGAATCATAGTGATACCTTTTACCTGTTTAGTGCCACGATGATTTTTGAGCAAAATGCCTGACAACTACAATAACATTTAGTACATGTTCCCATCAAAATGAATTACAGTGACACCTTATGATCAGGTCCATATCTTCAATTACTTTCTCCAAACAGAATTCCGACAAATCTGACTATTTAATCTGAAATCTGACATTCCTGTCAAGTTATTACCAGAATCAAGTAAAAGCAAAAAAAAATAAGGCTCGAAAATAAACTTCACTCATCACATCACTATCATCATGTCATACTAAAGTGCTGTCTTATTGGCATGTTTTGACACACCAAACTTCCACAGTTCAGGAAAATGTTCTCACTCAAACAGCCGCCTCGCCGTCTTTATGCGAGTTGATGCAGCTGATCATCCTCTGTTGCACCCAGCAGCGAAACATCACCTGCTGAATATCGTCTCATTCATCTGCATCTCAAAGTTTTTTTAGCATCTAATTCAAGGTCAAACTATCCCCCTTTATTTCTGTCACGTCACATCACGGCTCTGATGACACATGGTTTGAGGCTCTATTTATATTTTCATGTTTCCGGTCCCGCTTGACAACTGATACTCCTAAATCTGTTTTCATCTGCTGATTTCCAACAACAAAACTCTTGGGGAATGAAAACTAGTCCACAAATAGAGCTGAAGAGACACTGTTAGATAGCAATTTGACATGCTATTTAGGGCAGTAATCAACCAAAGGAAATCTGAAATTGTACCTACTCTTTAACTAATCGATTGTTCTCAGGGGACAAAATAATCTGCATGTTATCTCTAGATTAACTAAATGGGCCACAGTACTCTATCTGCTAATCTTATTAGCCTGAATGAATGGTGAATAATCATGAAAACCTGTTATTTACAGCACATTAAATCTTTTTTAAGCTTGTTATTTTATACTGAAATTAGAAAAGAAAGGCTTGGCAACTGCCCCTATTCATACAATTTCCAAAATAGAACTATACCAATCAGCCACAACACTGTGACCACTGACAGGTGAAGTGAATAACATTGATCATATTGGTACTCTGTGCTGTTCTGCTGGAAAACCTTGGATTTTGACATCCGTGTTGATGAGACTTAGACACCCAAATAAACACTGTCCAAGAACAAGCACACTTCCTCATGCAAACGGAAATCCCAAATGTCACTGGCCTACCCCTGCAGGAAAATGCACCCCACCACATGGAAAAAACATCAAACAATCAGGAACATGTTGAGGAACATGACAATTCTTAGACCCCATTGTGATCAAGCATCAACAGGATGCAGTGGAACAAGTTTGATGGACAGAGGCCCCACTGCACAAGCCAGAGTACCCAAAGGATCCACTGCCTATGTCCTGGTGCCAGACCCCATAGAACACCCTGAGATGTCCTCTTGTCCATGCCAAATGGTTCAGAGCATTTTGAGCACATAAGGGGGACCAACACAATATTAGGCAGGTGGTCATAGTGTTATGCCTGATTGGTGTATATCAACTGATGATTGCAGCAACATCTTTAGATGATGCTGGTTGTTGAGCTCAGATATGCAAACTACTAGGTTGGGAAAGCTCAAAGTTGTTCGTTTTTATGAGCACAAATTTGCAAATGTTCCCATTCAAGGTCCAATGCTCCAAACACCATTTGTGAACAGCATTTTCTATCCTGTCTGGCTGCTGCTTTGCCCCTTTCTGTCCTGTCTGTATCCATGCTTTCATACTGTTGCTAAAGCCTTTAACATCACAATGCATTCTCTAATGCTCTGTCAATGTTTGGTTGTGCACTACACAAGCAGGTCATCCAAAAACATTAGCGCAAACAGCACAATCAGACTTGGAATCGCTAAATGTTATACAAATATGATACCCACACAACCCCCTGTTCCCTTGTATCAATATTATAGCATTTCAAAGTGAACCCATTGCATTTTGTCTAATAGGGGTCTGCTGAACTATCACCAAGTATGGAGGCAATGGACCCGCGTTAATGAAAACCTATTAGCAACATTCTCAGTTAAAACAGCACAGGCCAAATCAATTTAGCACAGTTTATTCCGTACGCCCAAGGCTTTGTGTATAATCCACTGCCAAAGCTGCTGCACTCTCTGCATGTTGCAGATTTTCAGCTGCTTGTACTTCTGTGGGCTATTCAGCAGGCTAACAACAACCACAAGAGTGTTGTGGAAGTTATTATGAATTCCCCAGAGAGAGCCCAAACTCTCATCAAGCATACAAATGACAAGAGACTGAGAATAATCCGTTTTTTCCCTTTTTTTTCCTCTCTAATGAACTCAGGCTCACTGCTTTTTAAACAGGGGAAAAAAAAGAAACCTTCCTTTCTCCTTGGGAGGTTGAAAAGCTCGCCATGTTAAAACTATTCATAAAACATCACTTTCAGCTAAGATACCGCAACGGTACGGGAAGACAGAGAACAAAGTGCTCCCGGACGTGCCGCAGACGCAGAGCCGGTGCGTATGTGGAAACCAGCTGGACACATCTGGGCACCGATCTCGGGCTGCTAAGTCAATCTAAAAGTCAAACACACTCACTCGTCGCTCTTAAATACTAATAAACCAAAAGGTCCTCTGCTGAAACAATCCCTCCCCCCCATGCTACATCTATAATGCACCTCGCCTGTGCATGTGCCTCGTTCGGTTACCGCACAAATCACCGCATGCACAGATGTGGCCGTCACCGCATGTTACTGATTGCATGTAAATAAGTCTGGTGGAACCCTGTAGCAGGGGAAGCGTGATTCTAGTCCGGATGTCTGGCTGTGCAGTGAAGAGGACCACACCAAGCCTGGACCAAAGCCACTGAGCAGGTACAGACCATAAATCACGGTTTAGTCAGGCCAGGGACAGATGTAGACACAGACGGTGTCCGCTTGCCGTCACATTACCCAGAATTCCCCCTCATAACTGCCTATAGCTTCACTTATACACCCCCACAACACATCCAGCACATTATCACGCACACACACACACACACACACACACACACACAGGATGCTGTGGTCAAGAAGGATCTCACACCTTCCACTAGGCCTAAATAGAAAAATACTGTTTTATGGGCGTAATGCAGACGTCAAGGGCATTGTAGCTTTGATTTACGGTGGCCCTGTGGCCGGATTGTGATGTATTGCAGAGGTGCGGTGTTTTACATTGTGATGAATGCTGTTGGGTGCAGGACCAGATAAATTCTAAAGACACTTTAGGGGGTGCTATGTGCCAGGTGCCGCATGCCAGGTTCTCTATACGCCGTGCGCTCAGCCTCGAAGGTTGCCAAGGAGAAACCAAACCATTATTTATAGAAAACACCGGCGGTTTTTTAAAAAAATTCATTCTTTAGCAAGCCACGAGTCACACATCTTTAAAAAAGGCAGACATTTTATAGTGGTGTAATGGGAAAGAAGGAAATTGTAAGCCCACCTGGAAGACAGAAATACTTGATTTGAAAAAGGTTGGAAAGTAACAAAAAAATAAAAAATCAATTTCAATTTATGTGGCAGCTCATGGCGATATGGAGCGCACACACACACACACACACTGCAAACGGAAAAGAGAAGTCTGTAACTTGACAATTGGTTTTCCCCACTTCTAAATCTTTTCAGATTTCATCCCACTTTTATTCCTGCAATACCTCCCTTTTCATTGTTCCCTTTGTGTCTTCCTCCATCAGCTCTAAGAGGGCATGAAGACAAACAAATGTATCAGTATGTGTCATGCTTCGCGAAGGCACAGGAGGTGATGGAAGAACCTTGATGTGCTGAGCAGCGGCTCCATCATAAAAGAAATATTCTATAGCGAATACTAAATGTGTGACTAACGCTAAGTGCATCGCGCAGGAATCAATGTGCGCACATTATAAATAAAAAGTCACAGGTAAAGTGAGGCTGCAGTGAAGTGTAAGCAAAGGCCTCTTGTGATATACATGCGCTCAGTAATGCATAGCTGCTTGTCGTCCGCTTATGTGGCGGCGGGCTTGTTGTCATCAGGAGATGATAACTGTGCTTCCAGTTTAATGTCATACCATGTGGTAATCCTCTTACGGCAGGGATAGTAGATGATCTCCAGACAAAGGGAGTCTTGCAAGGCACAAGCAAAGCCCATCGTACCTTATCGCCATCACTCTAAGCCATTTTCCTCTAATGGGGGCAGTGAGAAAATAACACAACAAACAAAACGGAACACGTATGTAGCTTACTTTGCTATAAGCACATACTAATGTACAGCGACAGGGGACACCAACCAACCATACCCGCCCCCCTCAAGCATAATCTCCTTATTCATAACCAGACTGTGGAAATCTGTGGTGCTGAGAGGGCCAGACAGACACCTAAAAGTGGAGCTTGGGGAAGAGTCTCACCGTGTTGGCCCACATCTGGTGTCAGATGGAGTCAGGACCTCTCAACTGTACAGTAATCAGGCATAACATTATGACCACCTGCCTAATATTGTGTTGATCCCCCTTATGTGGTCTAAAATGCTCTGAACCATTGGACATGGACAAGAGGACCTCTCATTGGTCTGGAACCAGGATGTTGGTAGTGGATCCTTTGGGTACTCTGGCTTGTGCAGTGGGGCCTCTGTCAATCAAACTTGTTCCACTGCATCCTGTTGATGCTTGATCAGAATGGGGTGAAAGAAGTTTGGAGGTCAAATCAACATTTGTGGTCACTGTCATGTTCCTCAACATGTTCCTGATTGTTTGAATCTTTTTCCATGTGGTGGGGTGCATTTTCCTGTGTGGGTAGGCCAGTGACGTTTGGGATTTCCATTTGCATGAGGGAGTGTTCTTGTTGTGGGACAATAGTCAGTGGCCATAATGTTTTGACTGATCGATGTTTATATATCCAGAGGAAACAAACCCATATTTTGCACCTCATGACTGTTTCCCAGTGGTAATTTTCAAGCCAACAGGAGTCCTCTTCCTTGTTCTACACAGACTTGCAATTATTAGTTGTCTTTTTATTGACAGTAGTCACAGTATCACCTCAACCTGAAGTGTTTTGTTACCTAACTTTTCACACAAAAAATATCATTCATGTTGGCAAATTGAACACCTAAACCATATTTTTACACCTTAGACAGCGCCAGCAATGTGCAGATGCTATCTCAGAGTTGGCTGGAAACAGATGCACCGACCGTGTGCATGTGTGTGTTTGTAGCTGAGCCGCTGACCGATTACAGAACCAAGAAAGGGTCATATTTCTGAAACAGATTAATAGCCTCGGGGATAACTGTGAATATGTTGCCCAAGATTAAAAATTCTCCAACTCCTGTAGTTGCATCCTTGCATTAATTTGTGCCTGCGAGCGTGAATATGCATCTAATGTGTTAATTGATGTTGTATGCAATGAAATTGATTCTTTCTTCTTGTATTCTCTCTGAACACACCTTAACTGTATTTTTTCAAGTAATAACCGCTACCTTTTCCTCTAGCCATAACCACAGCATAATTGCCATGCTCATGTTAAACAGAAAGGGAGGATTTTTAAAAAAAATGTTGGCATAGGATGGGAAAAAATGTTGCTGAACGTAATCCGGAGCTTTGCAGAATCATCCAATATCAATGTTCTTGTCTGGCAACTGGTGCCAAATCCTGATTTAGAAATTTAAGGATGAGTTTTTCGCCTCTCAGCCCCAAAATAACTCTCAAGCTGCGCTGACTTTTTTTTCTATTTGTCGCCTTGACGTAAATAAAAACACTTACACGCCTCAATCAGGTCAGCCTCCTTTTGGTTCGGAGGTGAAAGGTTGCCTCTGATCTCCGCTGATCCTTGGCATTAGTGGCGATATTCAACAGCATCACTAAAAACAGCCCATCTGTCTGTCTACGTGGGTTATATGCGGACCTCTGACATTCACAGCGTGATCGCTTCAAATCTACCAGCCCCCCCCAACACACACACACACACACACACACACACACACACACACACAGAAACACAGCCAGAGATTAAATGAGCCACAGACCTATATCACTGCATAATCCCATGTTTAAAAGAATTCAGCATATCAAATCACAACAGTGTCAACATTCTCTCCGAGATGAAAAGAATCAACAAGATTATATCGCTTAAACTGAATATTATGTTCAGGCACACAATGACGATGCAGGTAAGCTCGTGCTGGCATTAGGATAAATATATGAATATGGTTTCTATTGTCAGAGGATTAGGGCAGAGATGAGTGTACAATTAGGAAAAGGGAAGGAAACAAGGAGGAACGTGGAGCAGCGCCTTTGTTGCAGACCCGCCCCTGGCTGCCATTCACACGGAACTGACATGAATCATAGTGCGAAGGATGAATAGCCACATTTTCCTGATGTAGACCGAGTAGGCAGAGACACATACGGAGATGCACATGCCATTAGGGCTTGACAGAGGGCACCTCTACAGAAAAAAAAGAAAAAAATCTCCGGCTCATTGGGTTGAAATCTGACATTAATCCTTACTCACCCTTGCAGTCATGCACATTAAACCCCACTCTGCAAACACAATCCACAGCACACAGAGAGTGACCTATCACCTCAGCATGGCGACACACAGATTTGTTTAGACACCATGGAAAAAAAGAAAAACTCCCCTCCTCTATTGCACACACACACGTTAAAAAAAACTGCACTTCTGTGATACCTACGCAAAGCTTATAAAGTCACTTTCAACATGGCACAAAGGAATGCATTGCAAGTCTGAAAGCACGGTTCCCACATTATCTCCTCTGGGACTGGTGAAGACTATCAACATGCTAGTGGACCAGAAGCGGAAGAAAACACTCAAACAGGAAAACAGACCGAAGCGGTGGGATGTTTTCATTTGGAGGACCTGAGGATTTCTCTCCCCCCCCATTACCCAGGTTTGCAGCGCAGGGTTTCACGGTGTTGACGGGGGCTTTTGGTTTCAGCCGATGTTGCGTCAACTGTGTCTAATTAGGTTCCGCTTGCAATCTCTCAGTCGCTCCGGCTCTGAAAACACTACACAGATTAGGCCTTGAGATATTATTTTTGCTTGAAATCGAGGTGAGGGAGTTTCAACCCTTTCGCATCGAATCCAAGTCAACTCGTTTCAAGCACTCGCTTTTGTCATGTTCTGTCACGTCAAAACCAGAGAGCTGGTCGTCTTGATTCTGCATCAAGAAAACCACAAAACTGATAGGTTTGGAAATTCCTGAAAAAATGAAGCAGCATTTGGAAGAATGACTTCTATTTACCACACATGCACATTATGAAACTAAATGATGACAACTAGAATGAATCACACCGAGAGATTTAAGGGTTGTACGCATCTTTCCCCAGAAGCTTGAGCCAGTTTAAAAAGTGACGTTATAAGTTTTCCCGGGCATTTAGGTCAATACTCATGCATGTCTGTGACAAACAAGGCTATCTGTGTCATCTTTGTTCATCCCTTAGCGGTTATTGAAGCCCTCGCTAAAGGCTCTTGCTTCATCTCAGCCTTGTTTTCAGTCGATACCTCGCTGCAAGAGCCGGTTTTAATTCCGTAACCCAGTGTGTGAAATGTGTTATCTGCCTCAAAAGAAAGCAACCTTCTGTTATCAGTAACTCCTTCGCAAAAAAAGGGAAGAAGTGACATATGGTGGGATATTTTTATTTTTTCCGCAGACACATACCGCACATTTTTTATTTCACCTAATTAGATGATTAGCTGCAACAGTGGGGAGCATGAATTATAGGCTGCCAGTATTTAGAGGAAAGATGACATGGGATTTGAAGTAGGTGGAATGGAATATAAAACACAACCTGCATGTGATTATAGGGACACGGGCTAATGTGCATTCAGACGCCAGATGAAGTGTTATTAAGAAGAGGGGACATGTACTGTATAGGAGGAATTGATCGAGTTAAAGCGTACAGCCACATCCATCACTGGATAAATCACTTACATGAGGAAAGGAAAACAATGACTCACACAAAACACCTTAATTTGCCAATACCCAACTGAAGTTGGACTGAGCATTGCTTGAGTTTTCATCCAAAACGTATTATTTAAAAAACAAACAAACTTACAAATGATGGATACCAAAAAATCTGTGCTACCAGGCAACTTGAGTAGGTTTTTGCTTAAATTTTCGCATCGAGTGACACAGATTGGACCTTGAATATTTCAAAGGCACTGAATGGACTTTAGTTAACTATTTTATTTCGGGGTTCTATTTTGGAATCAATGTCAGTGTGTCACTAAAGGAACATCACAGCAACCAGTCAAACCAAACTAGCGATTTCTAAAGGATTTTAAGTGCAAAATTTTAGCTGCTGTATACGTGTTTTGCTGTGATGTTGTTTCAGGACACCTCAGCCGATGTTCTGCACAGACATAATAACATACCTCCTTTGGACAGTAATTTGCATTCATTACCGTGGCCCAGCACAAAAGGCACTGTCTGACAGGTCATTTATCCATTAGCAGGGATAAAAAAGGTAACGGACAAACAAATACAGATGGGGCTCTGTCTGTCCATTATCGGCGCTCCTGCTTTACGAGCCTCAGCGGTTCCCACACTCTGAGGTTGGTGTCATGAAACGCTTAAACTGAAGCCACGCAGAGACCCATCAGCGTGTTAAATGTGTGGTGGGAACAGATTTAGAAGATTTAGAGTAATGGAATAATCACTGTGAAGGAGCACGGCAGAGAGGAGTCATGCAAGACTCATTGTGGCGACCTTGGGTTTCGTCAATACAATCAGATGTGTCTATCTTTTAAAAAAAAACACAAACACCCACGCACACACAGTGGGGCTTGTTGGCTTTTAGACTACTTAAAATCAATCTGAGTCATGATTATAATGGATAGATTTTACACCAGAGGCAAATGGATAGATTTTACACCAGAGGCAAATGGAGACAATACCAGAGAGGGAGCCTGGAGTTAAAAAAAAGAATTTAGACAAAGATCAAAACAGCCGAGGAACTTAAGGTCTTATGAAAGAAAAAAGCTTTAAAATAAGCTCCATTCGAATCTTTATCTCAGCGAGAGATATTGTAACCTTTGAAGTCATTTTACAGTCATTATGAGCGGGGCTGTGATACGTTCCACACATGATTATGTTTTATCATTTGTCCGGAGGGCCACGCTGCCGTTGTGTGTAGAGCGTACACGTGACTGTTTACGTGGGTTTAATCTGGCTGATGTGTATCTGCCTTGTATGCCGTCTGAGTGGTGTGTAATTGTGCTGTCACCGAGGTGTGGAAAGAGTTGCTGGGAGAAACAGAGACACGCTGAGGAGTGTGGGGGAATAAAGCATGTGGGTGGCCACGGAGGGGAAAAGGTCGACGCCGAGTGTTGTCTTCACCCACGGGTCCTAAAAGAGGATCTGTTTGTCTCAATCAACAAAGGCCGCGGAGGAGGGAACGGAGGGCAGCTTTACTGGAGGCAAAACACAACTGCACACATGCTGACATACACAGCCGTAACATTAAAGCCACCAGTCTAGGAGTGTGTAGATTCCCCTAAACAGCTTTGTATTATCCATGGGACCTATGGGGGGTGTCCTGAGTGACACTGGAATGTTTGCAGCAGATCTTTTGGGTCCTGTGGGTTGTGTGGTGGAGATGGAGCTGGTTCCAAGGGAGCTCTGGAAATCTGAAGACTGGATCAACGCTTTGGGCTCTTTGTCATGTTTCTTAAACCATTCCTAAGCAGTTTTTGCTTAGTGATGGGACATTTCGAGGAGTGGGCTTCATCTGCAATAATATTTAGATGAGTGGTTTGTGTCAAAGTAACAGGATCCACGGTTTCCCAGCAGAGCTGCATTGTAACAGGATGATCAATGTTACTCGCTTCACCTTTCAGCGTCAGTGGTTTGAATGTTGTGGTTGATTGGTGTACACACTCTATATCTTTTACACATCTTATTTCATGAGTTCAGCCACTTTCTGCCTTTTCTTCTCTCCCTCTCTGACTTTCTCCCCCCCTCCTCTCTTCTTTCCCCCTGCCTCTCTGTCTCTGAGAGGGATTTGTGATCTAAGATCAGTACGGCTGTAATGCCCTTCTCAGTGACTGACAGATGATACAGCCTGCCCTTTGGGCTCCAGTCGGAATGGCTACAGATCAATACCCGAGCTGGCTGCCTGTCAGCATTCACACAGAAATGCACACATGCTCGCACACCACCCATGCACCAACGTACACACAAAGGCATTCACGTGCGAGGCTAGCATCAAAGCCCATCTGAGTCGGCTGGCATTTACCAGAACAGGACCTGGATGTGTGCAGCACAGCAGGAGGGGACATTCCCAGGATTGTTCCCAGCGTACAGGAGCAGCATGGCTGCAGGATGACAGAGCTCTGGAATTCTGTTCTCAGATTCATCTGGCTCCGCTGGCTGGTTATATTAAGCAGTCAGGATGGACGGGCTGGCTGATTGACTGAACAAAGCCAACAGGTTGAGGAAACAATCAAACGGTTTTAGTGTGTGTGTGCTTGTGTGTGACAGGGTGGCCGTTTAACCTCTGAAGGAGAGTTTGTGTGTGGTCATTTGTGACTGACACCTCATTGTGCTGTGGTGTTAATGGTGGTTTTGGTGTGGTTCCATTAGTTCATTAGCAGAGAATGTGTGGCGCTTTAGTTTAAAGTGAAGTTGAAGGATTTAATATTTTTCACTTGCAGACTTAATGTTGATTTAGCATGACAGAGTGTATGTAAAGTCAAGGCAATTTAAAAGAAATAGGTAAAAAAACATCAAATCACACATATGATCCTTGGTAACACGTATTAACTTCTGAGGTTTTTGTACCAAGAGTGAATAAAAGGTTAAGATGCACTTTCATGAAACAAGGCCAAGATGAGTTCCCATGTCAAGCTCCACTTGAGCACAAATAGTCAGAATAATTGCCCTCTTTGCTACAGAAGTTGGAAGCCTCTCTCCCTTCCCCTCATTCTCATGTGTTTTACTAGACAACCTCACTGAAAGTCATGAATAATTTGTTCAGTGCAGCAATAGTAAAGGTACTTCATGTATATATGTGTGTGTATATATAGATATATATATATATATATAGATCATCATATTGCAATGCAAAGAAAATCAATTTGTACAAACACTACATAAATGCAAACAGTCACACATGCATAAATAACTGCACATTATTTATTCTGACAATGAACACCATGGTAGAGGAACCAATTTCATGTCAAATGGAGGCTCTCAGTGACCTAAACTGAATAGCTCATCCTTCCCAAACGCACACTGCCTTTCTGCACACTCACACCCTCTTTCTAAACAGAACCAATGTGTGCTGACCTATGCAAATAAACTGCATCCAAGAGGCAGTCTGTATTGCCATGTTTCCACTGTGCATTGCGTCACAGATCCTTGCTCCATAAATAAAAATGAGCGATGTCTAAATAATGCAGCCACAGATTTGACAATCAGAATAACACTGACACCCCCACACTCAACTTGTCTGCTACCTCCCTCCCTCTCTCTCTCTCTCTCTCTCTCTCAAGCAGGCGGTAATTTATTGTCTACCACTGTCATGGCAGAGTCAATCAATAGCCAATTAAAGACAGGCATATAGGGTCTCCGGTGGCCACCGGTGCATGTGGTGATGCTTGGCCAGGGAAATAAATATGTAAATGGTTCACTGGTGGAATAGCATCAGTCAGTATCTTTCAGCGAGCACAACAGGAGGGATATCAATAACACTCTTCACACACCAGCACTACCCCACTATGTTAACCTTCTTGTACTGAGCTGCAAACCCACTAGTGGTCAGAGAGGCCCAAAGGAGTTGTTACCTCAAGCCGGAGGGTTGTGAGATGCGCCTGAGTGCGTCCTTGTCTGTCAATATAACTGAATGATTTGCTGGTTGAAGGCCACATCGTTCAGTCACACACACATCTATGTAGCCAGTGCAGATGTAAGGCAACATATACTCTGCTCAAAAAGGTCTGTTTCCAAATGCCGTGTGGTTGTTTGTTTGTTTTTTTGCCTAATTGCACATTTAGTCACAACGAACACTAGCAGTCCTCATGATCCATCTGTTTCTCCCCCCGTCTTTTCATGCTGCACAGACACTCTTTGTAAACCTACCACACTGAGAACGAGACAAGCAGGATGCAGCCAACTCCACGGATGTAGATAAAGATTACAGATTTCTGACAGTCCAAAAGAGATGTACAAGAAAACAAAAAAACCCCAACAGTAACTCTGGAGATGTCAAAGCCACACCAGCACTGGAAACAACCGAAGACAGAATATAATCCTTGCGGACAACACTGCAAACATTGAAGCACTGCAGTGTGTTGTGCTGCTACGCAAACAATATATTACAGTTTCTTTCACATAGATCCAAACTATCTTACTTATAATCCTTTATTCACAATAGAAATCTTAGTTGAATCTTAGAATAATATAACATTGGCATTATAACATTGATGCATTTTAGAAGTTTAGCATATTAACTTAATTAAAAATGTTAGTTGATCTGCTACAAAATGGTGTCTGTAAACAGCTTCCAATATATGCTTAATTAAAGCAGGAAATCAGGGACAAGATGGCCCAATTAACAGTATATCGATGCTTCAAGGAGAAACTTGATCATAAAAAAGGATGTACTCAATTGAAGTCGAGTGAAAATCATTAAAATGCTGACGGAGCTCAGTTGCATTGAGCAGATGGGTCCTTTGAACACTAGATTTATCCGGCACCTATGATTAAAAGTTAGTTTGTAAATTCAGATTTTATAAGTAAAATATGCACTGATCAGCCACAACACTATGACCATTGACAGGTGAAGTGAATAACATTGGTCATAGTGGTACTTTGTTCTGTTCTGCTGGAAAACCTAGGATTTTGCCGTCCATGTTGATGAGACTTAGACACCCATATAAACTATATAAACATCGTTGAGGAACATGACAATGGCCCAATATGTTGATTTGACCTCTAAACTTCCTTCACCCCATGCAGATCAAGGATCAACAGGATGCAGTGGAACAAGTTTGACTGACAGAGGATCAACAGGATGCAGTGGAACAAGTTTGACTGACAGAGGCCCCACTGCACAAGTACCCAAAAGATCCAGTGCCAATGTTCTGGTTCCAGACCCCATAGGACACCCTGAGAGGTCCTCTTGTACATGTGTAATAGTTCAGAGCACTTTACGCACATAAGGGGGACCAACACATTAGGCAGGTAGTCATAATGTTATGCCTGATTGGTGTATATATAATTGAGAGGTTTCAGACTCCACCTGACACCAGATGTAGGCCTACACAGTGAAATTCTTTCCCAAGCTCCACTTTTAGGTGTCTGCCTGGCCCCCCGACATAAGGGGGACCAACACAATATTAGGCAGGTGGTTATAATGTTATGTGTGTGCATGTAGTATGATCAACAAAAAAAATCTAATAAGTTAACATAGATTATACTGTTTACTGCTGCATCTTTCATCTACAAATGTGCATCAACATTATGTCCAGTACTACTAATATTTAATAGGCTCAGAAATGGAAAGCAGAGCAACTACTTTTATTTTTGATATGAAGATTTGGTGAGCTCAACTTATTTGAAAAAAAACAGAAATAATTTCATAAAAAGCAAACAATGCACACAATGAATCAACTGTTGCAAATGAACATGGATTAGATGTAACTCTACACCATTGCTTCCTCTACAATGTGGGGATCGATGAGTCTACAAAAGCTCATGTACACAATGCTGCTCGAACACTTAAGAACTATTTAATGCTACATTTTCGATCCAGAAGCTGATGCTGAAGAAAAATAATGATACAGTAAAGCAGGTTAGTACGTAGGTCTGTAGGTTTGTTGTTGCCTTGGAAAAAGGCTGAAACCTTGAAAGTCTGAATCCATGCTTTGGAGGCCATCGACAGTAAGCTGCAGTTTCAAGTGGAAATTACTCATCCACAGTTTTAATGGCTTATTTCATTCATGATGTGTCTCCCAGCATTTAATAAATAACATGTGGACATGCTAACAAGGTAAAAAAAAAAAAATTTTCACTGGAGGGGGTCTTTAAGAATGTTTACTAGGATATAACAGACTCTTCGTCATGAAGAAGCCTGTTCTTGAGGTAGGACTAAAGCTGTATGAAAATGCATATCCAAATCCTCAAAGTACCTTGGAAACTCTTCCAAAAATACAGTCTGAGGATGAAGCACAGTCAACAAAAAGGCATTATACTGGAAATAAGCCTCACAAACATATAACAAATGTGATCAAACACCCTGCAGAATATAAAGCCTGGAGTAGGATGCTTAGAGAGTATCGGAGGAGCGCCGCTCGAAGAAGAGTGCGACACACAAAAACCTTGACCCTTCAATCCCAAACCCCCATGAATAATCTCCTGGCGTGGAACTTTACACCTCGAAATAGGGCCTCCTGAACACTCATCCCCCTGCATGAATAGCATAGCACCCTCCCTCACTCCCTGCCAGTCTCTGTGTGTCTCTCCCTCACTCGACATTCCTCCTTCTAAGGCTCTGCCACCACAGGCGCCGTCGAAAGAGCCTGACAGTTCAGCCCCACTTTGATCTCAAGGCACAGGTTATCTGTTGCCCGGCTAATTTTAGTTAGCCCCTTTAAGCCGCGCTCTTCTTTGAAGCGAGGGTACCGTGCAGCAGGGGGTTCTGCACGGTTATCAGCGTGGCCCTCCTTTTCACTTTCACACTGGTGCGATTCATCCTCGACATCCATCAATTTGTACTTTGTTGTTTTTTTTTGGACAAGATTATCCACCTTGCTACATCTGTATACGAGTCAGGAAGATCCCGAGCGCAACAGTGTGGGATGAAATTAAAGAAACGGCAAAATTAATGCGAGCTAAAGTGCTTTTCAATCCTGACGGGGCTTGTTGAATAAACAGAACAGTACACCGGAGATGTTAGAGGAGGAGTGCTATTGAATCCTCCTGGGTAATTAGAGAGTCTCAGTTTCATTTTGCTGCGATGTTAACAGATTGTCATAGCAGATGGAAGAGGGGTGTGGCAGGTGAGAGCAGAAATCTTACCTTTTTTAGGAGTGTGAGAAACAGGAGGATACACCGTCAGCGCCGCAGGCTGGGCAGGTCACAAGTCTGCAAATCAAACAGTGAGTTGGTTACTTTTGATGCTCCATGCTGTCAGTGAAATGTTGCTTTCTGGAGTATAATTTTTACAAGTTTTTATTCATTTCTTCATTTAATAAATCAGTCAGGCAGTGAGCATCCTCCTGCAAGCCTTTATTCCCTGCCTCCAATAGACCCGATCCCATGAATTACAATGTCCTAAGGTAACGTGCTTATGCAAACAATAAAACAGGAATATCAAAACTTAGCCTTGTATCCGACCAGCCGGGAGTTCTTATTAAAATTTGAAGAGCGTCCGCAGCCCAACCTCAGGCAGAGTGTGTTTACAGCAGGTTACTCAACAGTACACTCAAGTTGTCTCCCTGTGATTTTACAGAATAGTGAGGCCAGCTGGTCTGAGCCTCGCTCGAGACAATAAAGCCCTTAGCCCTCGCAAGGCGCGGCGGAAGACGGTGTCGCAACACAAACATGGGAACGGCGTGTCAAGGTGACTGGACAAGTCCGGAAAGCAAATGAGTCTCGCACCAATGTAGCAGTGCCCATATGCAATTCTCTTTATCCTTCAATGCTGTCTTTGTCAAGTGCACGACTGAGATCAAACACCGGGAGGCATACAAAAAAAAAAAACCACATGGGCACCGCAGAGCTGCAAAGCTGAAGCAAAGATACACAGAATATCAAAGCGCTTGCTCTGCGGCATGAATGATGGTTCTCGAGGAGCACCTTCAGATGAGAGGAGCAGGAGGTGTCTGCAGGCTGATTTAGCGCCTCAATCTCGTACAAGAGGGGTCACTTTTCTCCCCACAGAATGACTTACGAGGGCAGGGCCACTCTTTTCATTTCCATTTTATTTTGAGGAATGGTGGCTAAAGTTTCCTTCTATCTCTTGTAAAAGATATTGCATAAGCTCCCTGAAGGACAACGGCCTCTGAAAGTGCCAAAAGGACCATTTCTGTGTGGCAATGTCATGTTCTCTGCAAGGATAGTGATGGTGGTTTGATATGTTTTCAATTTCCCACACTATTAAAGGTTTGGCTGTCTGAGAATTTAGTGGAGCTGAAAATTCATACAAAAGGAGGAGGTTTTGGCTTGGGGTACTATCCTCTGAAATGCAATGTCTGAGTCTTCTCGGTTTGATCGATAGGGAGTCCGGTGTGAACATTACTATGGCAGCAAGAATTGTCTTACTCTATAATTTCTTCTTTTGCCATCTTTTCAGAGCCGCTTTTTCATTATAAACACATTTAGCGAATAAAGGACTTAAAGGCAAGGACAAGATGGGATGAATGGACTTCAGGGTTTTCAGTTTTTATCAAAAGACACAATGTCAAAAGACCTAAGGTCAAGCAGAGACTGAATAGCACTGTGTGGCTGGGTGGGCAGGAACAACAGGGGAGAAGCCAAGTGGTGAGAAGAGAATGAGCGTAGTGTTTATTTGTGAAGAAAAAAGGTGAGGACAGAACAATGATAAGGAGGCAGACAGATAACGAGATGAAGAGGGAAAAATGAAGTAGGGATCAACAGAGCGAGAATGTGCCAACTGCTGTACAGAATGAAAGCAGAGCAAACCAAAGAGCAATGCAACCGGCGAAAAAACAAGACAGTTTGTTCCTCCCATTAGCGAGCTGAATTAATTAGGGCTCCATTGACGCACTTCTGTGACAAGACAAATATAATTATGTTACATCATTACTCGGCATCATTACGAGCTCGCCTTCTTCCTGTTCCCTGGGGAACTGTGGACAGCCAACTGGACAGCCAACTTTAAACAGTGCCCACGGAAAAAACAAGATGGCTGTCAGCATTCATTTAGCAGACGGCCCAGACAACATTTCCACAGTAAGTCATGCTTTAGGAGGCAGATGTTGGTTTCTGGTCATCAGGAATCATAAAGTGAGGTTAGCAGTGTTTCTATAGCTACAAACAGAGTGTAATTTGGCTTGAGATGCGATCACTCACTCCCAGTGAACTATATTTACCATCTGTGGCCCTTTGCCCGGTCTCTGTCTGTATGCAGCATGTGGAGCATGTGTATACAAGTGAATGTGCTCGATGTGGGCCTTTGCAGCGACCACGATGATAGAAAGTTATCTTGAGAGACACACACGACATTCTGGTTTACAGTGTGGACACAAAGAATTTTCACAGCGTTGGGGTTGTTTGCATGTTAGCATTCAAACACGATTCCTCAAGATCCGACAGGGAAAGAACACTGACCTTGGCGTTACAACACACAGCCCCCGTTTGTCGAGGCTGAGACAGAACAAGAATCTTTAATCAATGGAGATTTGAACTCAGAGAAACATTTTAGGCTCTCAGACTAGAAGTACGTGGCCTTGCAATGAGCACCACAAAAACAAATAACTTTGTTTTAATAAGAAAGCAGAGGCGTTGAAAAGTCGCTGCTGTGCTGTGTGTGGTAATGGGGGTATCATTTATCTCATGGGAGAGTGCAGAGCCCTGCAGCTGTGGTGTACACAGAGCTCACACAGCTGTGAATGAAGTGGTGTCGGCCAGTGCTGGCACACATTGGCAAGTCAGCTGAGAATGGCTGGCTTTCCTCTGACTGAGAAACATTAATGTTCAAGAAATGCAGCGCTGCTGGACGAGCCCGAAGGTAGAATGCTGCATGGCTCTGGATAAGGATGTTCAAGATGAAATAAAGAATTTAAACAGTCATAAAAATTGACAATTATTCACTGACAATGATGTAATGAAGTCATTCTTTAAAGCGGGATGCCAAAAGCCCAGTTGGGATTTACTGAAATAAGCGTGAAGCAGTCCGTTTTGGCTTTTTCTGTGAATTTTACTGCGCTTCCATGAATCATGCCATCCTTCATACACCCTGTAAGGATTATGGACAACATGCTGCAGAAAGCCTTCCAACCATTGCACACTCAATCTTGTCTTTCACCAGTGCATAAATTGAGACACAACAATGCTTAATGTCCGTTCCATGCGCAGTTTAGGGGGGGAGGGGGTGGCGAAATTGAAATGACAGGACGTGGAACGAAGCACATCCGGGGGAAAATGAAGGTATCACTCCTTCGTTAGAGGAGCTGACAGGCTATTGATCTTTCTTCGGCAAAGCCTTGAGGTTCATGTACAAGTCTCCTTGGTGCCTCACTGCCCTGCATCTGTGTGGTAAGGTAATTTTAGGAAATCTACGATCTACCGCAGCTGGCATACCGCTGACTCTGCTGTGTTAACATAGCCCTAAGGATAATCCAAAAAAAATCATATTCTTTATAAATGACTCTACAGGCCTCCCCACTTCTTCTTTCTCTCTCCTTGCTTTTCTCTTCTCCTGCAAAGGGTGTTTGCACCCAACAGCTGTCCCTCCATATCTGTCTGCTTGAATAATTCTCTTTCCACCATCATTCGTCTCCGTTTCTCTGCCATGGCAAAGTTACTCAGGCCAAAGCCTCTCCATAGTAAGTGCTGTCCTGGCTTAATCATACTCCACAGCACTAAGGAGAGAAAACCTCACTTCCAAATCCTTGACAGCTGCATCAAGACTCTCAGCCCCTCATCTCTTTACATTGTAGTCGTGCCTCGGACTCACCCAGTTGTGCCTTTTCATGCCATCAGGCACAGCAGGACGGGGCCTTGGAGGGTATAACACATCCACCCAGGAATGCAGCAAAGGAGCCAAAAGAGATCCCTTTCTATGGTGCGTATAAGCAGCGTGGATTCTTGAGCAAATGTGCATGGCAGTGCAACACACACTAACGCACACAGCTCTTCTGGCACCACGGGACACTGAAAATGGAAATCGGAAAACAACGGTGTCTCGGGGCTGAGGTGGACAGCTTAACTTTGTCCATACTTTTCTCTGCTCTACTGTACTTCCAGCTCTGTGCGGAAACCCCACAATCAGAAATCCATCAGGAATCTGCATGACTAAGGCGCAGGTACTTATCAGAGTGAATTGCTGTGTAATTCAAGACAGTGGGTGGCTTGGCCGAGCTCTGATTGCTGGCTGATGTGTGTGGAAGTTAAGCGGGGGGCTGTGAGGGGAGCTACTGTAGAATATGGCAGAGAGCCAAACTGTGTGGCATTGCTGAGTGATGAGACACACGCCTGGAGGTTTCTGCAGGAGCTGAATTATAAGAGGTGGCAGAGGATTCAATGGGCAGCTTTAACCATGCAATTACTTTCTACAGTAACTACAAGTGAAAAAAAAGCTGTCAGCATAGCTACAGACCAGAGCATATCTCCAACTGGCAAAAGAACAGAGAAAGGTTGTCAAGGTGATTGTAATAACGAGCATGTTTCCATTCAGCTTCCTGATACATCATCCAGTTCTCATTTTCTGTTTTCACATATGACGCAAGCAATTATTAGCGTCGGCGGTTCATTATATGAACTCAAGTCTCAGTTTATAGGGTTTTCTTTAATAGGCAATTTAGACAACAATAAGCACGTCCGCACTTTCATTCCTTGTGTCTTGTGATGCTGCCTGCATCACTGCAGGCGCACACATATGTTGTCATTGTTAGAGAGGGCCTCAGAGGTCAGGCGTGTGCCAAGGTTCATGGCGTTCTGGCGGGGAAGAGTTATGACAGTGCCGCACCATCCCATCAGCCCGACTGTCAACTCACACAGCATCATTTATCCGTGAAAGCCACACAACGCCACGGGTGGGCAAATCACCACCACAGGCGTGCTACTTTACCACTCATGCTTCAAAGAGATGGCTGCAGAATGGACCACAAATTGAGCTGATGTGAAGTATGAGCCACTGCCAAATGTATATAATGTAGCTGGTCAGAGTAATGCTAATAAGGTTGTTTTTTTCTTCTCCCTGTGTGTGAGATGTGTGTCCGTAAGTGTGTGCAGAATTTACTCCTTCATAAAGTCAAGAACTGAAGGTTGATAGGGCCAAAAGAGCTGGATTAAAATTCAATTAAGCCAATTAAAAGCCTTCGGTCCATAAAAAAGCCCAAAACAAGGACGGGAAGCAATATTTAATGGAACAGAGGTTTTTATGGTTAACTGGCTTCACAAATACATGATAAACATTTCACGGCTTTATCTGTAAAAGCTCTCCTCGGAAGAAAAACAATAACCTTTTGTTTATAGAAAAGAGATGCCTGACCTTCAAAACCGTCTTCAGATATGAGTTTCCTGCAGAGCATGTAGTGCCTGTAGTACAGATGGTTATTTTATTGGGAAACATGCGGCGTACAAAGAAAAACAGTTAGAAGAAGACAGTGATTCTGCAGAAAGGCCCTCAGGCAGGCTTGCTATGATTGTCAACGATTAACCTCTCATTGGGCAAAGAAAAAGAAAACCAATCTCTAAACATTAAGACCGGCCTGCACGCCCTGCAGCAAGGTTTTGCTTTGTCATCAAGACAGCAGAAGCTGTTTAAGCGCTAAATGCTTGCTATTCTTCCTGTTTTGACACTTAGGGGCGTGTAAGCAATGCAATCCAATTCAGCTTCCCTGTAACAACACTGTCGTCTGAAGCTGATGATTGTGCTGAGACAAAGTCAGAGAGGCGCTGATCTTGTGGATTTGTTATGTGCCATAAATATTACAAGAGCAGCACAGTATTATGTGCACCATATCATTTTAGCTAAATTATGTAAACTACGAAAACTGTGATAGGTACGTCTACGATAATGACACCTTGTAAGATAGATATTTTTGTTATCAGGCAGTTTTCGTGCTCCTTTTTTCCCTAATTCTCCATGGTGTCAGTGTTTGAGATCAGTTTATGTGTGGGAGTTAAATAAACAGATGGACTCCGAGGAGGGATGAGGAATGCAAAGGGAATGCAAAATAATTCGCACTGCAAAATAATAAAAGAAAAAGACACAGACTGAGGACAAGCGAAACAGAAAAAGTTATTATATCAATAGAACTTCACTGTTTAATGAGATGTCCAAATTCATGAATCCTTTTCTCTTGAGTCATCTGTCTAGCGCACATGCATGACAGACACACTGTATATACGCCATATGCACATATCACATGTGCTTGTTCTACATGAATCATGATTCATTAATTATGCAGCTTTTTTTTACTTTTTACTTCCAAGCACTATCAAATGAATCCAACAAGTATACAAATGTATTATAATTGCAGACCTCTACTCCCACAAGGGAGGTTTGCAAGCCTGCAGACTGCCGATGACAAACTCTCCCCATTCATCCCTGCTGCTTGTCTACAGCTACAGACATTGTTAAAAACCCTCCGTCTTTACCGCCATCCCCTTGCCAGGTTTTCTGTGTCAAATGCCAAATGCCTACGCAATGTTAACTGGCATGGCAGATGCTTTGCATTTATTTTCACATATTTAATGCCAACTGTAAAGCACCCAACATCCTGTCCTATAATAAATCCTGCATCTACTATGCATGTACCAGCAATTGCATCACTGGATTGATGTTCGCCTGCAGCCAAGGCATCTAATGTCTGCAAAAGGCAACATTTGGACGACTGTAACTTCCTTGCAGTTAAGCTCAGAAACAAAGAGTGAAGGCTAGTTGAAACCTACAATAACTGGAAAACCACTTATAAAGATTGTTTCCACCAATTTGCACAAATTCTGCAGTCTTTAACAGGCAGGCAGGACTACAAACCCTGTGAGTGATTACAGCATAGACCACACTGGATGATCAGTCAGTAACCACTGGCGTTCTGGAGGTGAACAGTCCTGGGGGAATGCCAAATGGTGTGTGTTCTTGTACCAGAACAAACATGGATAGCAACTAGCAGCTTGCACTGTTTACATGTCAGGACATTTGCATTTGAAAGGCCAGAAAGGAATCCTGGACAAAACACCCTGCAGTGCAGATTAATAGCCTACAGAGGTTATTGGGGATGAGTGAACAATGTAAAATGAGCTAAAACTTCAGTTAAATTGTTTATTTACCACCATGGCTCCCTTAGGACAAAACATGGGACATCACTGGTTGCCTGTGTCACTTCCCGACACAAAATCATTACAATAACAAATGGATTCACAAACCTAAGATTAGAATCTCAACATATTACACATCATATTATTTTACAAGCCAATTGTGAGGGGAGACGATGGAAAACCTGGAATAAATGAGCAGAGAAACACGACAAACTTCCACATAGGTGCACTGGATGCTACATTTAACATCAAATCATGTTCTGTGGCATGTATAAAAAGGCTGAGCATGGCCAATTGATTCTGATTTCGTATCAAGATGGCAAGAGGAATAGCGACTTTGAAAGAGGGTTCATTGTTGGCTGGACAGTTTCAAAAGGAGCAGCGACTATCTACGGGAAAGACATCAGTCAACAGGGTCAGGTGCTGTGCTCAGTGTTTGATAACTGTGATGCTTATGCATTAGAGTGATTTGAACGTAAAACAGAGGAGCAACTCTTTCTCAGATGACTGAAAATATCAAAGCATGAAATGATCAGACTTTTGGCTTAAACAGTCCATCACCCATTACACAGAGAGGGATATTAAAGTAGGGTTGCAGTAAATAAACCACTCATTAGGAAGATTAATGCACATTTGACAGTTCAGTGGAGCAATAACGATAGGCACTGGTCTACAGAGATGTGGAAATAAAAGCTATATGGTCAGATGAATCCTCCTTCCCCATATTCTCAACATTAGGTGCTGAGGCCAGCAGAGCGTACCATGGGCACAGCGCTCTCAACCCTCCAAGACATCTACATGAGCGTGGTCAGGGGAAAGAGGATTATGGAGGACCCCCACCATCCCGCCAACGGGCTGTTTGAGTGGCTACGCTCTGGCCAGCAACTGCACAACTTCAAGGCGAACACAGAGAGACTCACGAAAAGCTTCTTTCCTCACGCTGTCCGCAGGTCAAATTCCATACCACAGGACCTCATCTGTGAGCTACAGCACACTGGATCATGTAAATATGTAAATAACATATACATGTATGCACCCACGCTCTCATGCATAACAACACACACACACATGACTGCACTTTAGCTTCACAATCTGTACTTCTGTTTTTCATAATGTTCTTTTATAATGTCTTATTGTTATTGCACAGCCTTGAGGAACAGTCTCTTTGCATCTCACTGCACATACTGTATGAGCATGTGACGAAGAAAAACTCTTGAATCTTGACTTGAATGTGTGACCAATAGGACGGTTCAGGCCTTAATGCTTGAAACATGCAGTAAAAGGCATCCAGTAGCTATGGGGTGCATTTTGCTGCCATGATTTTTGGTCTGTCCAGGGGTGTCAAACTCCAGTCCTCGAGGGCCACTATCCTGCATGTTTTAGATGTTTCCTTCTTCCGACACACCTGATTCAAATAATCAGGGTCGTTATCAGGCTTCTGCAGAGCTTGATGATGAGCTGATCATTTGAATCAGGTGTGTTGGAAGAGGGAAACCTCTAAAACATGCAGGATAGCGGCCCTCGAGGACCGGAGTTTGACACCTGTGCCTTAGAAGATAGGGTCACTGAAAATCAATACAAAGTTGCTCTAAGTGATCACCTTTGTTCTAAGATGAAACATTTCTGTCCTCAAGGGAGAGGCCTCTTCCAGGATGACAAAGCTCCCATCCAGAGGGCACAAGGGGTCACAAAATAGTTTAATGAGGATGAAAATGACATGACTCAGAAGCTTTGGCTTTCTTATTCATCAGATCACTACCCAGTGCAACATATATGGGAGATTTTGGATGTATTCAAGCATTCCGCCACCAACATCGACCACCAAATGTGGGATTATGTGTTCTATCCACACAGTTAATTTCCAAAGGCAGTTCTGGCAGCTCTTAGTGGACCTGAGTCTTCCTAAGACACTTTATGTGATTTTCCCTGAAATTTGTGACCCATCTGTTGACCAGAACAGACCAGGTCCAACTTGGTCCGGTCAGCTGTTGCACCCAAATCATTTTGATTATGGTTTAAAAGTTGCAATGTGTGTCCCCACCTTGACGTAGAAACAGAAAAGACTGTTTTTTTAAAGAAGATTCCTTCGATTGAAGGTGCTTCTGATCCTTAATCCAACTGCATGTGGAGATTGAGGGCCCCAGAGCTCCTAAACGCCAAATAAATCCCAGTGTAATAAACCTTACCTCAAGGTCCTGCTTAAAAAATAATCTCTCAGGTTTCTTCTCTGCACAGCACCACCACCTCCACCACCACCCCCTCCATCCCCAGAGGCCCAGGCCAACCATGACTCTAATGCACAAGAGTCGGTTTAGAGTCTCAGGGGAGACATGAGAGTAGATTATCACCTCAGCCTGCAGATAACAGCAGTCATCATGTACAATCATCACCAGAGGTTTGGACTGGATCCAGATTTGATGTCCCTGGTGTCTGTCTGTGTGTGTGTGTGTGTGTGTGTGTGTGTGTGTGTGTGTGTGTGTGTGTGTGTCAGTGCCTTCATGCTTAGGCTCTCCAAGCGGATACACTTTGCCTGCGTTCACCGCCAAAGCGCTGCCAAGTTGGACCGGCAGGCTGTAGCTGTTGATCCTCTGTCCTCGTCCTAGAGGAATTTCCTTCCTGATCCAGCGTGCAATCAAGAGGCATCTGCAGTGTCCACTGTGCCAGAATTTCTCTGTCTCTGCCCAAACGCACACGGATATGCAACAGCATCTGTTAGAACACGCTTGTGCCAGCTGTGCACCCGTCAACCCAGCCACACAAAAAATTCTGGAGACACACTCACCAGAGATCTCTGCACACAAAAGGTTGGGGAGGGACGCGAGGGCTCCAGCTCCACTGGGGTGAGCCGTCATCAACCAAGACCTAACAAAATCCATCTCACACCGTCTCCGGTATGTTATCACCTGTTGGCAGAGTTCACAGACTCTGTTTGGCTCACCTCCAGACTTCAAACGCCGCCTGAGATTCCAGAAAATCTACAATATTTGACGTATGATGGATTTCATTCGACTCAGACTTTTGAAAGAGTGAATGCACATAATTAAATGCATAAAGTGGTTTTGATGTGAAACCGAAAGACAAGATAAAACGTCGTGTTCCTCCTCTGCTGAACATGCAGAGCCTCAACCCCCTCTAACCTATGCTGACAGGGTGACAGAAGAACCAGGGAAATAGATGAACAGATCCCGAAACAAATGACAAGAAACGCACCAGTCTGACACAAGATGTAGTATTAGAGGATCACACCGCTCATGCTAATTTCCAGAGAGACCGTCTGCTCTGAGTAATGCCATACTGGATTTATAGCTGATAAAACCGCTATTATTTCATTTCTCTTCCAGAGTTTTAAATTAAGGTAATAGACAAGCTGGTGGTACAGTCTTAGAGAATTAAAGCGTGGGCCGAATGAACAGGGAGGAGGGGGGTGGTATGATAAGTGCGGACAGGGAACAGTGAGCAGCAGATGAAATATGTGCTTAGAAAACATAATTAGCAAAAATGGCTGTCACACACTCCTACCCTACTGCAGTGCAGAGGACAAAGCCCTACTTCTCACTGCCAAACACAGATACAGCAGGCAAAAGCAATCCAACAGTTTCTTCTCTTCATGTCCTTTACATGTTGAGAGGCGATTATGCGTGCCAAGGAGCCATAAAAAGACCTCTAAAGCAGTTTTGCAATGGCATTATGGGCCATGGGGCAAAAGTTGAGAGGAGAACTTTCACTGACCGCTATTTCACCCACATCGCTTCATTCCACAAGGTTTGGTTCTGTCATATACAGATGGAAGCCCTGTGTTCCAAATAATCCTGGGCTCCAGGGGTGCTAGTATTTACAAGCACCCACTGACAACTAGCAGTGACAAGCAGGAATAGAAAAGTTTCCTTTTCCTGTCATGCTCAGTACCCAAACTCCTGGCCTGCATCTGCAGCCTCAGTGGGCCCCGCTGTCTTTATAATCCATCCACTGCACCGTCTGTATGAATCAAGTTGGGTGCATCTGTGCTGATTATTAAAGAGTTACTCAATCTCAAATCATAAAACTTTAAAATAATTTCGACTCGACCGTCTCTGATATTCCTGAAAATTTTATAGCATAAAATATGGACATTTATAAAGATAATTGTGAAGTTTCAGATTGATATATGAAGTACTTCCTGAGATTTAATGTTTTAAAGAAAATGCTAGTGGACCCACTTTGAGCACACTTCATTGTGCATTGAGATTTGAAGCTATGTTTAAATGACAATATCTCAGGAACTATTACAGATAAAAAGCTTAATATATTCACCGCTATTTCTCATCATGCCATCGATTAAGAGTCTGCAACACTGGACAAGTAGATCAAAGAGTGTCTGATTATGAGTGAGTTGAATATGTGGAAAAAAGAATAATGATGATACTGTGATGATGATAATGTAGGAGTCAACTAGTGGTTTCTTCTGAACCATATCTAGTTGTATGTTTTCTTTATTTCTGTGACAAGCATTTCAGAGTAAAAAGTATTCTAATGTTTTGCTTTCTTTTATTGTGACAAGTGACTAAATATGATTTAGACAACATCACTAATTGACTTCTGTATAAACAATGTTTTTGGTATTGTGTACTCAAAGATGGGACTTTTATGACACCTTCCTTTTTTTTTCAAATTTCAACTCACCCATAATAAGAGATTGTTTTATCTACTTTCCCGATATCACAGATTATGATGAGCAATAACAGTGAAAAATTTCAGGCTTTTATATTTAATAGCTTCTGAGATACTGACGTTCAAACACAGCCTCACATTTCAATGCGCAGAAAAATGTGCCAAAAGAGGGTCGACAAGCAACATTTTAATGACGGTTATCTTGGAAAGTACTTTGTATATCAATCTAAAAAAATCATTTTAAATATCCATAATTTGGTTTTAAGCAAATCAGAGATGGTTGAGCAAAACGTCCCCAAAGAGCTGAGATGCAATAACCCTGATATAATTTATGATAATGTGCAAATGTCTCTTTCTTTTCTCAGCAAACTGTAAACACTGCTGAAGGCTTACACAGTGAGGTTGTAGAACAATGTATAATACCATTTCCGACACATTTTCTAGGTCTTCATTAGACCCCAACAATGAGACAAAGGTGAAAGCTATCTTCATCAGGCACCCACACAAAGAAAAGAATTACCTTACGACAGAAAATCGTGTTCTATCTGAAGAATTAAGGTGCCAGCAAGTGCTAGCCCAGTCTGCTGCAATATAAGATGCTTTTCATGAGAGTAAAATGTCTCCTCTTCCTTGTATCTTTGCTCCTCTCAGCCAGGATGTGAAAGGTAGGATACACCTGTGTTTTCTTGCTCTAAGCTCCACCAGACATCCCCTCGCTCCTTGACTAATCAAGGTGCATTAAAGGGATTGGATGATCCAGCATGATGGCGGAGAGGGAAGGATTTCTGAGTCGTGGGAGGAGAGAAGAAGGACCCAGAAGTAATCATCATAGAGAGCACTCACAGTTATAAATATTAGAAACAAAAAGCTTTTCATAAAAATACACAAAGCACAGACAAGTCGCTACCACTGCCAAACTGACTGAGTCTCATAGTCACCGAAACAATGTAGTAAACTGATCACGTTTCAAAAACACAAAGCAAAATTACAATTAAAATCAATGTTTTGATTCCAAGCATGTTGGATCCCCTCACTGCAATGCCTCGGATCAAGCATATCCTCTTTGTGTGTTGTGTATAGGCCCGGAGGAATGCCAATATGTGGTTTCTGTGCTTTGCTGCCATGTTTGTGTACATCTTGGCATTCTTGTCGAGGCCTCCTGCACGTGTTTCGATCACCGCAAATCCTCAGTGGTCCTACCCAGCTGAGGCAGGGGGCACGAGGCTTGCCCTGGACTTTCCCTCCCCCTCGTCCGACTCCCTTCCCCCTTCTACAGGTCATGCTAGGCAGGAAAGAAAACGCTGCCAACCCCAGGTGTCAGGCATCCGCTCGGCACTGTGTCAGCAGACATGGGAGAATGTGAGAGGAAAGACGAAGTGCATGCAGACAAGAGGGAGGGACGAGGGAGGAAAATTAGAGGAGGCTGAGAGGACTTGGAAGTGTAGATAAAAACAGCACAAACAAGGAGGAAGGCAGGTGGGATGTGGGCAAATTGGGGTCAGCGGTTGTGAGGCAAAATAGAAAAAATACACAGAAGACTGGCAGTCTACAAAGGGCAAGAGTGTATCTGACCTTTGACATGTAATGGATTGCGCTAGTCAACTCCAGAAGGTATTTCTGGGCAGACATGTTAAGTCTGCTTTGTCAAAACAAACGCAGGCACAGTCACATCCGTTGGATCCACCACAGGGACTGCCATGGGTCTACAAGTCTTCCTATACAAACTGGGCTTATAAGTATAAATTCCCCGAGCAACAACAGGCAACACTAAATAAGAGAATCTGCAGTCAGAGTGTGTAGAAAAGACACCTGGGACAACTCTTTCCTGCACATTCTTATTTGTAGCTGTTTGTGTGCATTAGAGGGACAACTTCTGCCTAAAAAAAGTGAAGATGCACATGAAACATACGCTTTTCTGTCGTTCTGTTTGGGTTTCTGTCAGCAGCACTAGTTGATAAGGGCAGAAATGAGACATAGCTTGAGGAAGCGCGTCTTGGCAGGGACATTAATCCTGGATGGATGCACGGGCTTCTGATGGTGCGTTTCAAAATTGAAAAATTAAAAATATATATTAAAAAAAGAGAGAGAAAAAGACTTAGCCTCTGCTGATGGACTTGTTCCAATACATCCCACAGATGCTCAATCAGATTGGGATCTGTTGGAGTTTTGGAGGCTCGGTCGATGCCTTTGGCTTTTTGTCTTGTTCCCCAAGCTGTTTCGTGAGTGGTTATTGTGGTGCGGAAGGGCCTGCTGTGGGAGGCGGCTGTCATCTGTGATCGGTGTTACTGTTGGAGGAGAGGGGTGGTGTGCTTGGTGGGTGTCAAAGTAACATCCATATGAATGCCAGAACCCAAGGTGCTCCAGGAGAACATTGCATTGTAACAAGACCATCAATGTCATTTGCTTCATCTGTCAGATGTCTTAATGCTGTGGCTTATTAGCGTATATTGTAGGGACCGACTGATATGGGTTTATTTTAGGGCCGATACCGAAGCCGGTTATTGGTAATCAAGAAAAGCTGATAACCAATAGTTGGAGCTGATGGACATTAAATGTAATGTTTTATCAGACTTCTTCTTCAATAAGGGTGACTATAACTGAGTATGTAAAATAGAAATAGGAGTGAATAAATTAGGATGCTCTCCTCCGTTTATGTGGGATCAACTGAGATTGACCAGTTTGTCTCCTGCAGTCATGTCTGCTGTTTCTTTCACTGTTCTAACACTTTCATTGCCCACTAAGGTCCATATCTTAATGCATTATTACCTCCTACATTTTCAGGAAATGTGTGAAATGGGACAAGGAAGAAATTAAGACATTTTGGCATTGTTCTGGATCACAGTCTGGATCCAGGATTTTTTTTTTTAATGTAAGTGTAACCAGGTGGACAATTAAATGTGGTTTACTCTAAAAGCCACCAGAGGGCACTTTTTGTTTTTAGGGTAACCCCCTCTGACCACATGACATTTTGGGTCTCCACGCGACAAACAGCGCAATAGCGGAGTTCTCTTTCCTTCCTGAGCAACATACGCACGGTTGGGCCGGCATTCTTATATCTGGTTGTCTAAGAAGCTGGGAGGCTGTTAGGAGCTGCCACACCTGTTCATTAGTTCGGATGGGGTGAACGCCGCATTGTCGGTAGGTAATTTGAACTGTATGTAATTACATTTGTATCTCTAACGTTCCTTACAAAATATGTGAATTGGGAGATTGTGTTGGGGGTGGACTGAAGCTCCTCGGCAGAGGTATGCACTCTCTGAGTGCTTTTCTAGTAAATTATTGTTTTCCAGACTCTGTTTCAGGGTAATCTGTGGCTGCCCTCTGATTTAGCTGCAAGTCGTTAGCATAACCTTAGCCACTGTTAGAGTAGCTCATTTCCTGGTTTGTGTCAACAGCTTGTGTTTCTTGTTCAGTTTTTGCTGCTTGAGATACATTTCTGAGATCACAGAGGGACGGCAGACAGATAGAGGTGGATGCATCAGATGTGGAGTAGCACATTTAATTTATTATTAATCGGTCAATAAAAATACAGATAATTTGAACAATGTCAAATATTGGCCACAATAATCGGCCAGGCCGATAATCAGTCTATCCCTAGTTTATATATCAACATTTATCTGACAATATATATGCCAATACTGAGGATCTGCTAATGCTAGCTAGCATTTAAATTCAATATCAATAATTGGTCAATAAAAATATCAATACTGATAATCAGGAAAATGCCAAATATCGGCCACAATAATTGGCCAGGCTGATAATTTGTGTATCCATAGTAAACTGCAATTCATTTGATAAGATAGATGGGTAAAGAGATACAAGGCAAAACGAGAGGATCTCATTGCATTAAACTTGATAGATAACAGCAAATTGGACAGTGATGCATGTACAAGGTCATGCGAATGACATAATTCTAATGAGTTTTGATCCTGCAGCCACAGATCAACAGTGAGATGCATTCACTCCTGCAGCTGCCCTGAGACTGAGGGGAAATCCAGTTCTCAGGCACGTCCACACATCATCACACAACCTGCCCTGAATTCCTTCCCTTCTTTCTCACTCCGGCCTTCATCTTTTCTACCATCCAACCAACGAAAGGGAATAACAGGATGAGACAATTCCACAGAGACAACACATATCAAGCCGTCCTTCTTAATGCCTCAATCTCTGCGGTTCTTATTTATCAGCGCACTGACAGACACAGTGGAGAACAGAGATGTCTGGATTCTCTCCCTCTTATGGCTAAATAATGTTATGATGGGACAGGTCGCATCCCGCAGCTTTGATCACCCCTCAAGGATTGACAGAGTGACTGATGAGCTCAAGTCAGTCCGACTGCCAATTCATCTCCCTGCGAGAGGAGGACAAGGAGAGACAGAGAGAGAGCAGGCCGACAAAAACTAACGGAGGAGGGATCGTGGAGTTGCAATGAGAAAAAATACGTGAGCACTTCTAGTTTCCAGCACATGGGAGTCGGGAAAGACAGAGGTGGCTTGAAGCAGACAGTTTTTAATGACATGTTTTGTGACTCGGCTTTTAATGTGCCCCGCTAATTACGATATTGCCATCTTAGCCTTTTTCAAAGCTATTTCATGTAACTACTGAGAGAGGATGAAAGAGGAGGCATGGGTACAGCACACTATGTGATTCAAATGTGTCGCTCAGCAAGAGCTGGTGATGAATTAAGCGCCTTGCCGTCTCCCTGGCACCTGGCCACCATTTGTCCTTTAGGTGTCTTGGTGAACAAAACGTCTCTGAGCTCTGCAGGGGATCCCGAGGGGGAATCGAGAAACACGCCAGGACTTTGCATTATTGCACCACATGTCTGGGGGTGTCTATTCTTTCTCCAGATGTGCATGTTTGTGCATGTTTTTCTCATCGGAAAAGGATTCATTCTTAAGCCAGGTGTCACCTTCATCATTCTGTCTTGTATCCCACAAAATTCTATGAGGTAGGAAACCGCCTCGGGAAAGTATACCTGTTGGAGCCATTAAGAAGAAGAAATAAAAATAGATGCGAAGATGACTTATGGAGACAAGAAACCTGCTCCATTCGCCCAGAAACAACCTATTATTGGACCTCCTGAATAGCAATTCAGTAGAAAACCCGGATTATAAATCGCACTGTTATGAATATCCATTAAAATGCCACACTATAGTGGGCCCCAGGTGGGAAGTAATTGTACTGAAAGGTACACAATACAGAACATGTGTGCGTTTTGAAGGAGGACCGGTCCGTATTTGTTGTGGGTGTCACTAACGGAGTTATGGCGTCCTGTGCATGACAGAGATGAAAGAAGTGGCGGGCGCATGATGACAGAGAGTGCACACTGAATAAAGGCTGACTCAAAGTGTCAAGACTTGTCCTATCCCTCATCACTCACAGCCCACTTTCTCGACGCCGCTCTCCGCAAAATGCCAGGTCGCTTCCTCAACACCTGAGCGTTTAGCTTTAATGCATATTAATTTACTGCCTTGCACTGACATGCGTGCAGGCAGGCAAGACACTGAAGGGCTAAACTGTTAAAAATAAGAGGGAGGTTTGCATGGGAAGCCTCATCTTGTGTAAAACAGGCTTATGTTTAAGCTGATGATAACAAATTTAAAATGCTGGCTGGGTTACCTTCACTTACAGCAGTTGGGTGATGTCTCTGTCATGGAACCGAGTGATTTGGAGAAGAAAAAATAAAAGGCAAACGGAGGTTACACCCAAAAGACTAAATTGTTTGTGAAAAGGCTGACGGCATCCATCAATAGCTATCACTTTGTGGCAGCTTTGATTAATCTTTCAGACAAGTTCCTTTTCTTTTTCATTAACCTTAATATTTCTTAGCTTGTCAGTGAAGCTCACAAACCCTGACGCTACATAGAAGGCCACTGTTAACTGTGTGTTTGCTAAATTCCCTGTCATCTCCCACTGGTCTCTACATGTGTGCTGTACACAGGATTCACTTCCTCTGAAATAATGAGCAGGCAGATGCAGTCTGACCGACCACAGCTGACCACCCAAGATCTGGCCCGTTGGGCCGCATGACAAGACAACAGAGAGGGACGGAGACGTCTAAAAAAAGAGTCAACCACACCTGTGACACAATGCCAGAGTCCACAGTCGGGATGAGCAAGTCTAGACAATAACTTATTAAAAGGAATTAGTCCGTCTTATGTAGCGATGGAAGGGTCCAAAGCAGAAACAAGGCAGCTGATTATAAGCTATGCAGTAATGACTTTTACATCAAGACTGCCCCCCGACAAGTCAGTGGAATTACTCCGATCCAGAAGCAGCTGGACATGCCATTGTGTTACAAGTCATGCTGTAAGCTTGAAGTTTTATATTCTGGCTGATGAGAACATACTAAAAATATATGCATAAAAGTCACACTATATTCCATTACAATTCTGCTTTTGTGTTAAGTGCTGGAAGGTGTTTGATTTTTAGACACACTTGATAGCCACCAGTATGCTTCAAAATATAATCTCACTGGCCTTGATTAAATGCGCAGGGAACATGCTGAGAGCTTAACATCCAGGTTTAGAACTAAAGTTATAAAAAATGCATGCTCTCTGTGGAATGAAAGGTTCAATATTGGACGGGGAAGGCGAATTAGCAAAAGGCTAAAAGCCCTAATTCGACTAATAATATATAAACAACATCCAACACTCCATGGCCGAGTTAACAGAAAATACGAGTGAATTCTGTTTACACTGAGAAAAATGTGTTCACAGTAAAAATGTTTACACCGTCTGCGATATTTGCAATGTCTGCTCATAACAACGCTTGCAAACAATCATATGTTTGTTTGAAACTCCGTCGAAATGAATAATAATGCAGGACATCTGCATTCCTTCAGAGGTTTTGGATGCACCAGAAAGCATCCCATGTCATCTACAAATCACAATCTCCCCATCTTCATCTTAACTAATAATAAAGATTGATTTTACCAGCTATGTGACTGCCGCTAAATGAAATTTATTTAACGTGTATCGCATTTGTTTCACTCAGTTTGTCATTTCTTTGCAACAAAATGTGTCAAACTCTGAAGAAAGGCAGCATGAGATTTATTGTAGACGTGCCATTTATTAACTGAGGGGAAAAGTTGTTGTTGTTGATGATTAAATCAGTCAAATAGTGAGGAAACATTTGAAAGATGTACTGCATTTCAATTATTCTAACCTCTAAAGGCAATAACAAAAATTACAACAACACAAAACTGACAGCCAGCAATTTTGTTTTCATATCAACCATTTGCCAAAAAGTGCTCCTTGTGAATCTGGGAGGTTAGTTTAGCTCATCCCAGTTCACATGTAATGAAACCAAAAAAGTGGGATGAAACAAAAAAAAGTGCAAGTGATTGCATCATGTTTTCATCATGAAAGGAGATTACAGGACATTACACAAGCAAAACAATCGCAGCCATGTATTGCAGCAGAAGGCGAATGGAATCCGGGCTCCTACTTTGAACTGCTCCCTTTTAACCGTTGTTTCTTAAAGCCAAATAATTATCACTTCCAACAGGAATTTGCCAATATTCAAATGAATAAATTAGCCAAAATCTGCTATTGTTCAGGGCTGTCAGATTGGAAATTAAGATTCAGGCCAAGGAGGCAAATGCTCACTCCTGCCAAAGACGAATAAGAACGCGCACACAGTGTTTCATCTAAATCTTCAGTCGTTTCAAATTCTGTGTCCTTAGCTCTTTCAACAGAAGAAAAAAGTGAGGAACATTTGGCTAGCACTGAATTATTTTTTTACGGCCTAAGCATTACCCGCTTCAAACGGCTAAATCATTTGTGACGTTTCGACAAACCGCACAGATGGGCAGACTTTGTTATTCAGGACTGTGGCCCCCATTCGAGATAATACAGCGATACCATAAACCTGCAATTATAAACAACAGTCTGCCAGTGCATAGTTGAAAAGAATAGCATGTGGATGATCAACCAAAAATGGAAGCACTTTCCACTTATTAAGGGTATAAACACGAGGAAACTGGCTCAAAGGGCTTGATAATACCACGATTAGATGGTTTATGTAGTCTTTTTTCTCCCCTCCCCACAGAACATCGCACAAAATGATAAATGTTTGAATGTTTAGATGCCAGTTTTATGTGATAAGAACTACAAAGGGAATTGCCTCCATTACTGCTTGATCTTCAGCAAAGTAATTAAAGCTAAATTGTGAAGATAAATGATCCTTAAAAAAATACAAACTGGTGAGTAGAAAATGTCTCTGAGCTAATTATGAGTTCCTTTTTTTTTTTGTTTACTGCATCAGTAAGGTACATACTTCGGGGCCCCCGAAGAAAGACACAAAAGATGTTTTTACCTTCCCTAGTGCAAACGCTTCTATGATGTTGAATATGTATCGTTTACAAGTACACCCTTATAGAACAGGAGAATGACAACATGTTTTCAAAGCATATAAAAGATGTGAGCAAACCCCTGTGCAATTTCACTGTCAAACTACTCAAAATTTTATCACCTCTAAGCAATGACACCACTCAGCAACAACATTATGACCACTGACAGGTGAAGTGAATCACATTGATCATATTGGTACTATGTGGTGTTCTGATGGAAAACCTTGGATTTTGACATCCATGTTGATGAGACTTAGACACCCAAATAAACACTGTCCCACAACAAGCACATTACCTCATGCAAATTGAAATCCCAAATGTCACTGGCCTACCCCTGCAGGAAAATGCACCCCACCACATGGAAAAAACATCAAACAATCAGGAACATGTTCAGGAACATGATAATGACCCAACATGTTGATTTGACCTCCAAACTTCCTACACCCCATTCTGATCAAGCATCAACAGGATGCAGTGGAACAAGTTTGATTGACAGAGGCCCCACTGCACAAGTCAGAGTACCCAAAGGATCCAGTGCCAACGTCCTGGTTCCAGACCCCATAGGACACCCTGAGAGGTCCTCTTGTCCATGCCCAATGGTTCAGAGCATTTTGGACCACGCAAGGAGGACCAACACAATATTAGGAAGGTAGTCATAATGTTATGCCTGATCAGTGTACATCCAAGTCGAGAAATATTTCCTCTTATGAAAAATCAAAAACAAAAACAATTCAGAAAGACCAGATTGAAAATACAGGCTCGTAGGCTGAAACTCATTGCAACAAAAGCAGCAAGATCACTGACACATAATTATCATAGTCCCTGTGAGCCCTGAAACAAAACTGTGATCATTAAAATACATTTGTTTTACCCTGTGATTTTCAGTTGGTTTAACTGCATGAATATTGTTGTAAAAATGATCCGTAAATACCAGAGCTGTCTCAATTTGGGACCAATATGTCGTGTCTGTCTGTATGTCTGCAACGCGGCTCTGAATGGAAAAAAATTGCCAGAAGAATTGCGTAATCTAATTGTGAGGCTTCACAAAGATGAACAAGACACAGGAGGATCGGTGACCAACTAGAAATCAGTCGAAGCACAATTGCAGCAGCAATCAGGAGGTATAGAACGGGTCGTGGTACCACTAATCAAATCTACATTCAGTGGGCATCTGAGTTTCTGTGATGACTCACACAGTGCAAAGGATATTGCATAATGCCAGTCTCTATGGATAATGCTTGCTTTTAGCACAAAACTACAAGATGGAACATTTGTTAAACAACATAGATAGTAGCCTGATGAACATTCTTCGATTAGATTAGACCAAGATAAATTTGTTTGGCTCAGGTAGTATCCAGGATGTCAAGACTATCATAGTGAATGCATAGTCCTGACAGTGAAGCACAAAGGTGGGAGAGTGATGACATGAGACTGCATGAGTCTTAAAGATGTTGGGGTGATGATATTTATAGACGGGGCCATGAATGACTGTGGATATGCCTAAATACTAGCTAAAAAAGATGACTCTCAGTCTGCAGAAGCTTGGCTGAAGAGGAATATTCCAGCATGATAATGGTTCCGAGGCACGCTGCCAAAATCGCACAAGAGGTTCTGAATAGGAGGAAAGTGAAAACTATAAAGTATGTCGCCCGACCTGAACCCACTACAGCACCTTTGGGGCATTTTAAAGAGACAACATTAGCATCCCTTGTGCCAAGAAGGATTAAGTCTGTCATCAAAAATTAAGATGGACATATGAAGTATTAAAAGAAACAAGATATGTTTGACCCTTGTTGCATTAAGTTCCCACTGCCGGGCCTTTATTTTTAAAACAATAAATTTAGAAATTATGCAGTTCCTGTAAGGTCATACAGTTTAAATCATTTGACATTTAAATGATATTGCACAGAGCGATACTCACTCCTGTAGTGTACTGTATTTTAACAAGTCACACCTGAACAAATAAGCCATTATAAAAACAGCATTGCTAATCATAAAAATATTAAAGTCAGTTTGTTTAATTTTGATTTTCTTTTCATGTTAATATCAAAGGATATCAAAATAATTTCCTTTATCAATAACCCACTGACGAGAGAAAAGGTGACTATTTCAAAGTGCAGAACAAAAGATTTGCACACATTTAGATAAGAGCGCGCCAAAGTCACGATGCCCTCGTTTGATCTTCACCTGATATTGTTAAAGGAGGAAGTAATAAGGAGACAGGATAGGGGGAGAGAGTGGGGCTCAGATAGTGCTCAATCTAGAGAGAGAAATGTGACACGCATTAAGGACAAAACCACTGACATTGAGAGATGCCAAATCCAACCGCATGTTTGACGGCAATAAATAGCTTCATTGTGGCTTAACTGGCTGAATGAATAAAATCAGAGAAAACATCTGTACATCAATCATGCAAAATGTATTCTATCATAGAACATCAGTTTATGACATGCGCTATTGCTTTTGAAATCCAATAGCTGCGCAAGCCAACAGATGCTCCCCTAACAGAGCCTGGAAATAAAGTGCGGCTGACTTATCTTCCACTCTACCCCCACTGCCATCACGTTGCAATGCGATACATCTCACCATTTGGCCATTAAGCCTGCTAAGGTATGGAAAGGAGGTGATTCATATTGTGATTGCAGCAGTGCCCTCCGTGACTCTTCCAGAAGGGTAGAGAGGACCGGAGAGGGGGAACCATTGATGCCCCTCAGAGCTGCTAACATCCCCCCCAGCGCTGCAGAGCTGCCTGCCTGCATACGGCTGTGGCTAAATTTACTCCCCCCTCCCCAAGCATCCCGGCACATCACGTTGGGATTCTATTACTCTCCAGCGTCCCAGCATACAGAGAGTCATGTGAAAGCCGGCCACAAGCGTCTGCGGCTGGCAGTGCCCTTCCTGTCCCTTCAGCATTCACTCCCGATAATTCCATCCGTCTCTACCCAGCTGCCCAGCGCTCTCTCACACGTTCTCTGTCTCTTTTATCTCCATTATTCCTCACTCATTCTCGCCCCTTCTATGGCTTGACTCTCCCCCTGCCACCCTCGAACTAGTTCCCCTCCAACTATGGCTCCTCTCATCCTGGGAGCAGGGGGGTCAGCAACGGACGGCGTGACGTCTGAGACTGATGGCGACGGGGTGGAAGGGGTTGAACCCTGACCAAATGGGGGTCAAGAAGAAGAGGATGGGAGTTGAAGGGCGGCTCCTGTTATGGGCAGAGAGGTGCAGCTGAATGGCGGCCACATCAGGTCAGATCACGTGTTTGATATCCCAGTACTTCACTGGTGCTGTCAGCAGCTTGACAGGAGGCTAGGATATACACCTCAGTGATGGTTGGTAGGCATGAGGATAAAGTCCTCTGGCCTGCTGAAAGCACTCTCTTGACTAACCAAGTGGCTGGCTGACGTTGCAAGGCCGATCCAGCGTGTAGATCATCAGTTCTTACTTGGCCATGTATGAGAGTGTTAGTCGTTGAGCCTGAAATAGACTGACATGCGTCAATGAGGGCAATGGAGTCATTAGCTATTCCTTTTGAACAGCAAGCTCACTCTGACTGAGCAATACACAGGGGCGAGTGCAGATTTCTGAAGCCAGCTTATGCAAATTGCGTAAACAGGTTGAACACATCCCAGGTTCAAATGCAAGGGAGGGAGCAGATAAAGAAGCAGAAGAAAGAGAGCAAGAGATTTCATTTGAGGCAGAAAACAGCAAGTCGTTGCAGCATGGAGTGATTCTGCAGACATGACCATAAAGCATGCTGCAAACTCCCCTCCTACCCATTCAGGCAGTGCATGACATCTTCACTGCTTCATGCACAGCACACCAGGGTCACACTGACCTCTAGTGGTGTCACCGGGAACACAAGGCTCATGACAGCAGGCCACGGACGAGAGATAATTTGCTCTCAATGTAATTTCATCACAAAATGGATTTTAAGTCAGTAGCTCTGCTCTAGAACATCTCAGGTGATATGGATAAATGGCCGCTGGGAACGGCTTGTTTTCAACTCCATGTGTTCTGCAGCCTCCACGCTTTCCAATTATACATTAGTGAACAATCCCTCTTTTCTCCCTCCCTCGCTTCCCTCCAGCCCTCCCAGCCTCCCTCTCGGTTTCTCTCCCTCCTCCCCCCTTCATCTCTCTATCGCTCTCCTTAGATACCCTTAGAAATTTTCGATTTGAACACTATTGATTTTGTGGGTTACACCTACCACAAAACCCTAACAGGACCGAGAACTACTCTATTCAGTGGGGGGGGTAGAAGTATGACCTCTCCTTGGTGCCGTTTAATGAAGTTAGAGGTGCGGCGTTGACTGCATCCCTCGGTATTTTTAAACAACAACTTAAAAGTCTCGTGGGTTAGGTAGCATCTCAAATCGATTTTTTTTTTCCCTGATACACGGTTCATGAGATGAGCTTTTTTTAAATCCTGCAAGCGTTTCTACCTGTCCAGTTGAACCTGCGCTAGTACAGAGCTTCTGCTTATTTAACCAGCATTACAGCAGGATGTTTTTGAACCTGCTACAGTAATCATGTGAAAATGCTACAAAGAAAAGCATCATATAGACCATGCTTTAACTATGCTCGGAAAAATCTACTCATGTTGTATTGCGGAACATTCACTAGATGGCGCACACTGCCTGGAAACATGTCCATCAGTGTTGCTGAGCTCTTCAACATCAATGCTGCTTAAATGTCTAAATGTTAAAGCAATCAGTTATTAATACTAATTTGTCAAATTACACCTCACATACACTGTTGAAAATTCAAAACCCGGGATGCTGTTAAGGTGGTATATATATTTCCCCCTATTACACACATGATAATTACAGTGGTGTTGTGCTTTGATATACTGTAAGGTAACCCTGGGTGTTTTGCAAGGCGCCGGCAAATAAAATGTATTACTACTATTACAGCGGTCGTTTGTAATGGCATGTTCAGATCAGCTCTATTACTGTCAAAGCTACCAGAAAATGTGGGCATAATTATGTCCGCGTATAAGTGCTGATCTGAGGCAGAGCAATAATGATTTGTCAGATCACTCCAAGCAGCAGCTTCCCCAGTAACAGGCTGCATGACTGCGCACGTCTCTGATTAAAGAGAGACTCATGTCTTCGGGATTCACATGTAATTTCAGGAACACTGTTATTTTATGGCAGAGTCCCTGGTTTGCCTGGGTGGAGCCTTATGGAAGAAAAATATAATTTGGACCTGTGATTATAAGGTCTCTGCTGCAGCCAGTCTCCACTGTCAGGCTGTATGAATCTTATGTAATCAGTATAATTTGTCAGATGCCTTGGATCTACAGCGGTTACTATACAATGTTGATAATCCAAGTATTTATGTCTCTTCTGCTGCTATAGCAGGTTATGTTATGGGTTTGACAGCTACATGGTAGCTTTAAAGTGAATGGCTTTATTCAGAAGTTGAGATACGCAGAGTAGTAGACAGTTCCAGCCATGAGGTCATGGTTAGCAAACCTCTCAAAAGCACTAGTGACAGACAGCATGCAAGAGGCTCGGTGACAGTCGGCACAAACGTCCCTCTTTACCACAGCGCGGCAGAGACGCAGAGAGAGAGAGAGAGATGGAGAGAAATGCTTGTAGGCATCGTTAAGAGCCCTCCAATGACCTCTAAAATGTCGCTCATCCATGACTCCGAGGCTTTTATATGCTATTCAGGTCCTCGCGGGACACCGTGACTAAATGTTGAACAACCACGACAAAGCAGCGAGAGAAAGTTTCAAGAGGCTGAGTTTAGAAGAGGTTCCTACTTTCGCCTCAGTTGAGCAGAGAGGAAGCTAAGTCCAGGCATTGCAATGCTGGTTAGCTGGTGCTGCAATGAGCTCATGCAAGCAAGAACAAATTAAAAAGTTTCGGGAAAGTTTTAGAAAATATAATGTGCGGCGTAGCTTTAATTTACTAGCAGAGACATCAGCGACCGTGACATTAAACCTTCCGAGAAAGTAAGCTCAACTCAAACATGTTGCATTGATCTTATTTTAAACATTTCATATTTTTTTTCTTTTTATCCCTGAAGTCTTTAATCTTTGCCTAAGTGGTTTGTGAACGGCCACAAAACCACAAACACTATTTTCCAATTGGACTCAAAGCTGCCGGGGGCCACTTGAAGGGCAAACAATTTCTGTTGCAGAGGGAACAGAAAGATAATCAGTCAGTTGATAGGAGCAGAATTAGCTGGAGCAGTTGTGGGAGATTAATACCTGCTCATCTGTGTCCGTCCTAAGAGCTCATTAGGCACACTTGAAGATATGCTAATATAACTTATATATATTATATCATCTAGACTTGCTGGGAGGGAGCCACTATAAATGTTTCAATGCTTCAGACGGGTGTGCAGACAGGACACTGAGACGCTCTAAAATCAGCAAAAGCTTGCAGCAAAGCAATCTTGCTTTGACCCAGTTTGAAGTTCTTGATGTCCCAAAACTGGGAAAAATCTAGTAAAAAAAAAAAAAAAGCGGGATGGCTTGTTTATCATCGGAACATCAACAAACTTTGATATTATTCTCATAACCTTAGAAGAACTATCTGGGACAAGTGAGCTTTTGACGGCAGGTCATAAGTGCAAGTTTTTAATGTATGCAAGAAGGTAATATGGAAGTTACTATCCAAAAGAAGTGCTAAAAGTGGCACTCGTTCATTCCAGTTCAACATTCACAACAACTTTAAGCTTCTAAAGGTCCAAAATAGTCCTAATCAACAGACCTGAAACAGTTACCTTTAACCAGCAACACGCAGAAACCGATTTGACATTGAACCATGACAGGTACGAACTGAGATGAAACCTCACAAACAGCTGTTGCGATACAGTGATTTATCTTTTGTAAAACTTTTTAAAAAGCCAAGCCAATATTCATCAGGACCCCTATACTCTATTAAAGGCCAGGATCCTCTTTGAACCCATTTGACCCTCCCAGAAATAAGGGTGTTGTGTTGTGGTCTACAAATACAGCCATCAAACACGGAGGGAAAGGGAGCCGTGCTGTGAAGCGCAGCGAAGCAAAGCCTTGATGTTTTTACAGAAAGAACATAACTGGGGCTGTGAAATACAGTGCCCTTTCCCCTCTACTTCAACCTCTGCCTCCTTCATCCTCCCTCCCCCCCGCTCTCTCTCCCACTCCTCCTTTCCTCACCCAGGGCTCACTGTGTACTAAGTGATGTTGTCTGAACCCCTGCAACACATTTCAATTCGCCTCAAGCCGCCGCTCCTCAAAACTGAAAGCCAGCATATGTCTTTAGCCGTGTCACGCGCTGGAAACACTACGTGCAGCTCGACTCGACAAAAAAACAAGAAGCTGTTAAAAAATGAATAATTTAGAGAAACAGCTTTTTGTGCTTGTGTTGAAATGGAAAATAAGCCGGCAGTTAGGAACTTTCACACCACTGTGGTGTCCTTTTTTACAACAGCTACACAAAGCAGTTGTTTTAATAAATACAAGCTGTTCTTCATGAGATTCAGCTGTACTTTACCACGTTGAGCTTTCTGTAGACCTTAACTCTAATTAGTTCACTTTAGCTCTAGATGACCAACTTCAGAGACAATGTCATGACGAGGAACTGCACAACAGAAGCTGACAAAACACAGCTGAAACATATGCATTGCATTGAATGTAGAGATCAATGTTACAAAGCATGACAAGTTGCACACTGTAGGGATTCTTAGATCAATCAGTCTTTGCAAATAATTTAATCAATCAGTACTAACTGGGGTTGGAAAAACTTTGCATAACCAAGGCAATGTAAAAATGCTAAATACTTAAAATACATGAGCTAATCTTTCAATAAAGTCATCTTTACTCAACCAGTATTGTCACCTCCCAACTCTGGTTTCATTTATGTAAAGCAACAAAAAAAACTAACAACCTGAGCTGCAAGCAAAAGCACAAAAACTTCTGTACGAGAACACAACTTCACCAACACCTCAGCTTGCAGTATAAACCCCTATACACACATACACAGCGGTAAGTGACACAAAGATGCACTTTAGATTCAAGTTACAGTGTCAGAAACAGTTTCGGCAAAGCACTGAGCTGGCAGAGGATGAAAGAGGATTTTGCTTATTAGACCAATTGAGAAAGTGAGCCAATTTAAACAGCCGAGTGAAGAAATTCAACCTGAATGTAAAAAAAAAAAAACACCATTAACTCTTGTCCTTTTCGGACCCCTCTCGAAGGGAGAATGGTGAGCAGAATTTAAAAAGCAGACACAATACGCACGACAGAAAAGCCTCTGCTGAAGTTGAGTATCTACCCTGCCTTACAGGGATTTACAGCATCAACCTTGGGGCTGTTAATTTCTCTTTTTTGTACTCTAGAAAAGGCCCATAAACACCAAACAGTCTCCATGGACGACCTTCTTTATTACTGAGAGCTAACAAAGGGCTCTGATGTCGCTGGAGTAAAACAGATTCTACAGTTGACAATGAAGCCAGTCTCGTCTCTTGTGGCCATGCCACCCCTAGAAATAGCCAAAAATCTCTGCAACTACAACGATCAGCCACAACATCATGATCACTTACAGGTGAAGTGAATAACATTGATCATATTTGTACTATGTGGTGTTCTGCTGGAAAATCTTGGATCCTTTTGACATCCATGTTGATGAGACTTAGACACCCAAATAAACATTGTCCCACAACAAGCACACTACATCATGCAAATGGAAATCCCAAATGTCACTGACCTACCCCTACAGGAAAATGCACCCCACCAAATGGAAAAAACATCCAACAATCAGGAACATGTTTAAGAACATGACAATGGCCCAACATGTTGATTTGACCTCCAAACTTCCTACACCCCATTGTGATCAAGCATCAACAGGATGCAGTGGAACAAGTTTGATGGACAGAGTCCCCACTGCACAAGCCAGAGTACCCAAGGGTTCCATTGCCAACGTCCTGGTTCCAGACATCATATGACACCCTGAGAGGTCCTCTTGTCCATGCCCAATGGTTCAGAGCATTTTGGAGCACATAAGGGGGAGCAACACAATATTAGGCAGGTGGTCATAATGTTCTGCCGTTCGCTGTACGTCGCACATTTTAAAAAACATACACGTGAACATTGGTGAATGTTGTGCTCCTAAATGTCTAGCAGAGGTCGCTGCCGCACTCCACAGTCCACTACTATCCAGCTCAGGCTGGAGATTCTGATTATAATGAAGTGTTTGACCTGAGCTCAGAACATTTTAAGGAACACAGGAGTTTCTGGAGCAAAGAACTCTTGAGGGCTTCGCTGCAGCTTTGCCCCGAACAACGTGACCCAGAATTTAAAACCAGCAACCTGATTCCACACTCTGCGCTGGCTTGTACCTGATCTTGCCTGTTTTACATGGATACTCATGATCCAGAGGTTTTCCTTATTCATGCTTGTGCACCTTCCAGTCTCAGTATTTCAGAACATAAGCAGGTTAGCAGCTCGTGTCATTTCTCATGCAGTCTTTGGCTTTCATGTTTTGTGAACATGTTCTGAGTAACTGGAGAACAGAAGCACCTGTGTGATGTAATGCTACACAGAATCCCCGCAATCATGTCCTCCTTCAGATTGAGACATTCAGTGACAGCAATTTTAGCCTTTTGTATGTTAGTTCAGTTCCTTTATGAATTTTGTGGATTTGTTACAGTATAATGAAATGTATTGAGACACTTTTGTTACTGCTACTGTTTGCTATAGTATACTTAACATTTTCCCTAAGGTAAATAATAATAATGAGCTCTTCTACTTGCTAGTGAATCACATAAATGCTATAGTTGGAAGAAATACACCCCTCCCAGCTCTAGCAGTTTAAACACAAGACAGTCGCTGGCTGTTGAACCTTATCAGTTAATACTATGAGACAATCATATGTGTTTGTTTAACCAGGGGCTGCCTCATCCTGAAGTCCAGGGCCAGATCTATGAGGAGATAGCATAACAAAATGACTGCTGCTTGACTAAATCAAAACCCTTTTCTGTCCGTTATGCTGATATGAACCTCCAGACATGCTCGAGTGCCACTGCCAACACAAAATAGCTTGTGGCTGAACCACATTGTTCAAACACAGTTGGTCAGACATGTTAATACGAAGCGACTGGACTGTATATAAATCATTTTCTGATGCCTTGTGACATTTTATTAACAGTTTTCTCATTTAGAACACATGGTAGGCTATCTATTCTAACCTTATTATTTATCTCACTGCCAATCATGGGGATGTTCCCAACCTTTTTGAGACATAACCTTAATCATGAAAGCACACTTTTTCTTTAAGGTGCATATTTATAGAAGCAAGCAAATGAATCCTGACACTCAGTGACCCCGGTGACCTCACAGTGAAATATTGACTGCTTCTCCGTGTGTGTCTGCAGCCCTCGTTGTCAAAACTAAGTTATGCCCATAACAAATTACTACTAAAGGCAACACTAGAGGTCATGCAGGTTATGTCCCTTAAAATTTAAGGCTCGTGTAGGTGCATGCGTGTGAGCAAGGGGCTATTTCCTGAAAGTCACCCACCCCATGGTGTGGAGGAAGGTGGGCAGGAAACATGTCCATACCAGAGCAACAAGTCAGCCGCCGAACAATCTGTAATTTAGTCCCAGGAGTGAGTTTCCTGGAACGTCTATTGTCTATTCTATCTCAAACACACTGAGAAATACCCCCCGCTACACTCTACAGGAGGCCAGGACTGCTGTGATTTCACCGATTCTGTCTAATCACTCAATATGTTTTCTTTAATTTCAGCTTAATTCATTCTTGATCGTCACAAAACTTGTGTACGACTAAGCGAACAAAAAGGGGAAAAAGGTTCATCAGCATCACACGAGAGAAATCTTTTGCAGTAACTTGATTGTACCTTGATAGGCTAAAGACAGAATTAGGCCATTCCCAGGCTGGAACTAAAAACTAAGCGGAGTGGAAAGTGGCGTAATTTCTCACCGGCTCTGATGTGGTCGGAAACAGAGGCAGCAGGGCTCTCCGGCTCGCCTGTGACAGCCTGTCAAACAGAGGAAGAAAAACAAGGACTGAGAATGACTCCTCAGATTAAATCAACGTCTAATTGGAAAGCTTCACAGTACGGTAATGGCACACACAGCTAAGGGGAAAAAAGTGGACTGTTAAAAGGTAGATGTTTAGAGAAATGACAACGTCACGCAAGCCTGTGAACAATGGAGCAGCGTAGCGGGGGAATGCTCTTCAACACAACAGCATCCCTAACGCCAACACAGCTGTCAGCGGTTGATATACTGTAGATGTTTGTACAGTTTTACTCCCATTAAAAACATGTCTATTAAACACAGTGACACACTAAGACATAAAAAATGACACATGAAGCCGCATGACTCTACGCTGCTAGCTTCCTTGTGAGGCAAGGCCATCACTGCCAACCACAAATTTAGCATCTGGGCAATTCTTTGCCAGTGCAGATGACAGTATGAAATGAGCAGACAGGAAAATTACAGTCCTCACCATTGTACTTCCCAAGCATCCGAATGATGCTATTTGCGACCACTATAGTTATGAGTAACTGTCACAAGATCAAATAGTCCAACTGCCTGATAGTCACAGTCATGCACAACTATTTTAGGCAAGGCAAGAGTAAATCACGGCGTGTTTCATGCATTAGGTGACCTATAATGAGTCTAGCATGATGATTGTGGTCATGAATCAGTGTCTATGTGGAAACTGCAGGTAGACAGTGCAGACCACAATCTGTCCTATGAGCTCAGATTAAACCACAGAGCCTCGGCCACTGTCTGCTGCGACAGGCTCGGCCCCAGACAGCCACTCGGTTTGCTTTTTCTTGTGGACCTCTCCTCCTCCTCCACACAATGTCCAAAACCAAAGAAAGTGGCCTCCGAAGCTGTTGAGAGTGTCCACAACCTGCAGATTTCCACTTGCCGTTCTCATTGAATTTCTAGTCAGGCAGGCGTGCCGCCACAGAAGCCAGAGTAGGAGCTCCACTGGAAAGAATTAGACAAAAAAAAACAGAGCAAAACAGAGAGAAGAAGGGAGCAACAGGGCAAGTATAGAATGAAAGCAACCCTGTGTCTTAGAATCTCTACACCTCTACACAGGTAATTATGTTTAGATGCAACACAATTGCTGCCTGTGTTTCATAAAAAGGAAACATTGTTTTGCATGAATGGAGAAGTAGATTTAAACATGAAGTGCAGTGGAGGCAGCAGGAGCCTGGCTGAGGTGAATGACGTGCAAAGTACTGTACTGTTGGTGATTTACATTCAGGGCTTCAAAAGCACTTTTGGTTCAACATAAATAAATACATGTCTCAAATCACTGTGCAAATCCTTTTTATTTACACATACCATGATCTAGCCAAGATTCAATTCAAGATTCAAGATTTTTATTTGCCATTTGTGGGTAAACAGACAGTTTAGGCACAATGGAATTCTTGTGCCGGGCTCTTTTGGAAGTCAACTAAACACACCTAGTCAAAATGAAGTTGCCAAATGTTTGTTTCCTCAGTATCGTGACAGAACAATGTTTCCATGAAAATATCACAATTTCCCAATTTCGTTGCACAGAAACTTCATTTCCAGGAGGCATGTTTGGATGGAAAAGGTTAGCAGAATAAAAGGCAACAGGCCAGAAAAAATGAAACAAGAAGCAAATGTTAGCTGGAGATGTGACATTTATTTACGCCAGTCTTCCCTTTGCTTTAACCAAGCGCAGAGTCAACAAGTCATTCGTTTTAATTTTCTGTTGCGGCTCCAACACTATAAGCTTGCGTGGTACAAGTAATAAGGCCAGGGACTGACATTTCCCTTCCACATTTTCAATCTTTCATGTAGGACAAAAATCTTTTCTTTTTTCCTCAAAGAACAAGGAGGGCAAAATGCTCCGCTTCTTTTGTTTTTGGTGCCAGTAGTCAGCAGACGACTGAGAAAACTATCTAATCTAGTATCAGCGAGCTGATTCATTAGAGGCCGTGGGTCAAAAGATTCAAGATCTAAATTACTGCTTGAGCCAACAGACCATATCTCTGCAAGACGCAGCACCGTGCTGGTATTTTCTCTTTTAAAAGTCACACTTGCTGGTGAATTAAAGCCTCTTAGATATTTGACACTGAAGACTGAAGTATCAAAAGAAGGCATGCCTAAGGTCATACATCTGAAGGAGCCACCTCAGATAATAACAAGAGGGAAGAAAAAGAACCCTGCCCTTGGGTTGCATACTGTAAATAATCACTTGACATTCCTACTGCAATGTGTGATGTGCTGAGAACCTGACAATTTGTCTGCTGAGCTACAATACGTCTCAACGGAAGGCTGAGTCACGTCAAAGTAGGCTTTAATTACACAACCTGCAAATCACACTGCCAAGTCACATTCTGTTCCACCTTTAAGAATGAATGCTGAAAACGTTTACACGATAAGGGGATGCTTGTGAATTTGGACTGATGTCATAAGACTACCAACATTGTAAATGTTGGGCCTCCTAGTCCTCAGTATAAATGGGTGCAGTAGGTAGGTCCGTGGGATATCCCCAGGAGTGTGAGAATCTCTTTAAATATAATCTTAGTACTTCCTCTCCCATCTTGCCTCTGCATTCTCCCTTCCCCAGATCCCACGGGCCCGACTCGTTTTTAGGCTTTGCCCATAAATCTTTTATTTTTCAATTTCTCTGTGACACTAGAACCTGCCAGCAAGATTGCACAACACTGACGCTGCATAGAGAGTAGAGGAGACGCCGCCGCTTATGAATATATTTTTCTCTAACACCTATCTATCCGAGCACAAATACACAACTATTTCTGATATCAGCTTCTCCGGTGACGGGATGAGCTGCATTGCTCTGTCTTCCATGATAGTGATATCTTTGGGCAGTTCATCTGGACAAAGCGGAAAAACAACGTCACTATAAGTTTTGTTAAATTGTGATGGAGACTTTCACAACTTTCGTTCATTTTAAAAAGAAATGCCAACAGTACATTCATCAAGTCAGATGGCAAAAGAGTAATCTTGCTTAGCCTGCACCTCCTTATCGTTCTGCTATAGGAAAAAGAAAATCTCTGGCTTGCTTGTATGTCTTTAGACCAATCAGAACTGACTTGGGTGAAGCTAAATGAAGGATGTGACTCTAGCATTCCCTAAAAAAGTGTTGTTTTGGTGGAATATTTCCATGTAGGGAGATGAATACTGTGATTAAAATGGAGGATCTACCAAAAAAACCCAAAAAGGACCTAGCAAATCCTCTGCAAAACCTGAAATTTTCTGTGTGGTAGGTTGCTAGCCCAGACATTTTTGTGCCTAGTAGTAAAAGGAGAAAATTGTAATATGCAGATAGTGAAAAAGACATCAGGCTTATACCCACAGTCTACATCCTGTGAGTCAGAATAGCAGCAGAGTGACATCTGCAGGAGAAAAGTAGAAACAAGAAAATATAGCGGTATCACCCTTTAACCACTACTCCCTTCCCTCCATTTAGCTGACAACAAGTAAATACAATTAGGCTAAATCTGGGATAGGCCCTTCATTGTTGTCATAGCAGCTTAAATGAAAGAGACATCTGCTTGTCCGCCTGCCAGTCTTCCTCATTGGTTATCTCCTGTGTAACAGCCGTGTTTATTTCTTATCCATCCACCAAACTATCTGCATATAAATTTGCCCATACCCTACTTTGTCCCCAAACCTCCCTGCATGTCTGAGCGTCGGCAGTCAGCCCGAGCCAGACAGTCATCTGCCCTCAGGAGCGGCTCACGTTCCAAACAGGAAGACTGAATCAATGGAGATAAAACTCTATTTATACCCTCCCAGCAGGCATCCTGAGAGTCAAATATGGCCACAGGATGAGTCGTTTGTGATGTAATGCAGAACAGCCACAAACGTAACGCTTGAAATCGCGGTAGCGTGACCGCACAGCTACATTTTATCAATCGCAGAGTTTGTGTTGCTCGAAAACAGAGAGCTATAAAGGATGCACAGATCATTGATTTAAACTGAAGTAGTGTTTTTTTGTTGCTGTTGTTTTTTCCAAGTGGCCAGGCATTCCATTTTAATGACAGCCAGTCAACGGCAACACGCAAACACACATCCTTGGTCGAACACCAACACAAATATGGTGGTGATCAATCACTGGAGAGATTTGTCAGCTTTAAGCGCTCGCACAAGCGGCACACAACTTCCATCAATTACTGGGAACTTTGTTTCCATAAATAATTGATCATGATGCCAAGAGTGCAACAAGAGGAAAAAGACTTCAGCTGCTCAGAACATAGGGCCTGTAATGCAATAGTGCAAAGGCTTGTCTTACATAATGAACTAATGCAGCTATACGTATGTGAGGAGAGGGGAAAAAAATAACAAGATGGGGTCACAGCAGGTCAGACTGTTGGACAGGAAATACCTAATTCATGCCTGAAACTACTCATGACCTCTGAATAGGAACAACAGACCTGTCAGCCTCAAGGAAGACCGACATTACGGTGATCTGGTCGGTCTGCCTGAACATTTCATTGCAAAAATGCTTTGTTCTACTGATGTCTTACACAGAGAACACAATGTTTCTATCAAACCCTTCAGGATCTGACTTGTCTTCAACAACGCAAAAGCATTCAGACAGCCTTTACTGACCACAAATGCCTCCTAAAGTGCTGGTCTCAAAAGCAGCAGAGCATCAGTTTGTAGTTTGACTGAAAATATTTGTTTATTTCTAAGAAATATGACCAGCAAAAGAAAGAGTTCATTATATGAAGTTGGTGTACAAAGTACAAAATCACCATACAACATGAACTGAAAAGAAAGAGCTAATTAGCACTGAGTTGAGTAAAATGAGGAAAAATCATTAATTGTTAATGGGGGACAAAAAAACAAAGAAATTTGATAATAAAATCTGATGGTGCCATAAAATCATCAGTGTTCCTGACTGTTGTTGGATCCCTCTTTTTGCATTCTGTTCATTAGCTTTATTAGCCGCATTTATATCAGCTTCAGACATAACCTAATGACTCAGTGTTTTGGGATTTTTGCCTGCAAGTTCGCCTGAAGCCTTCATAAGTCAATGATTAAAGGCTCCGGCGGTTTAAGATGATCAGCTGATGAACAGCTTTTTTAGACTTGCCACACAGGCACAAAGTGACATCTTTGAGTCCATGTGTCACAGCAAAGTCATAACTGGCAAACTTCTGTCACTGCAATCTGTTACTGTCTCAAGAAATGACAGAAGAAGAATCCCTCATACTATGTGAAACTAATCAGTTGATCTGTAGAGCAGTGGAACAAAAGGTTTTCACAAAATGTCCCAATTGCACAGCATTATGGTCTCCTATTTACAAGTTAATGTAACACATGTAAATGTTTTTATTTTCCAAAATGAAACCCTTAAAGTTTGTAGTGATTCATATTTTAAGATACTTCCTCAGCATTTAGCCTAATAAAATCTAATTATCAACTATGACTCAAAGAGAAACCCTAATGAGAAGAACATGCTTGGATAACATACTAATACAGCAAATAAGAAACACACTAACATTCTTTGGGATGGATGGCTAATAAACCACAGCTGCAGCTTGTCGTGACAAAAACTGTCCAGGCTAGAACCTGACTAAGACAATAGGTATATATAAAAAGAGTCAATCACTGGTATAGAGCATCTATTCACGGCCAAAATGCTTTAAGATGAAGTGGATGCAGCATCTGTTTCTGTTTGTGGTCCAAAGCTTGATTTAGGATTGACTTAGGACCTCTGAGCGATTGTATAGGCATATTATAATTAAAATAAAATGCAGGGTCCTATGGATTTTGGTGTTTCAGTCAACCAAATTGACTGGAACCGATGACAGCTTCAGTGCTACCTACAAGTACACATACGTATGAGCGCACCGAGCATATGAAGCAGCCAAACAGCACTGCATGAATATTAAATCACGGGCGGCAGTGAATGGGAACATGTATGCACACACTGATGAGGACTGCCATTGATTTAGCAGGACATTAACAGTTACCCTGCGTCAAGACGAGCCAAATCCTGAATGAAATACTCTTTAAGGGATTATTGCGGAGCGCTGAATACCCATGAGAGACAGGGCAGTTGTTGAAAAACCTCTCACTAACAAGCCTGAGTGTCAGTATTAGGCCTCAACCACAGCCTCCTCAGTCAGAAATACACCAGGGCTGGGACGTCTACACCAGCCTGCCATAAACATAATCATCAGAGCAAACCTCAGTCAGTCTGTGGAAACTGGATTTTTTTACAGAGGAACTTTTGTGCAAAACCTGGACATGATTCAGCAGAGTACTGCGTCTTTCATGACACCACTTATGCCCTTTGATTGTTTACGGGAATTATCACAGCCTGATTGTGAAAAAAGAGGTTTGAGAAAACGTCTGTAAACACATTCACTTATACCGCATCAGTCTGACTCCCACTGAATAATTTGTTGTGAGAAATATTTCTGCTGGGAAGCCACGCAATTTTTCCTTGAGAACCCAGGATCTGCCTTTGAACACTGTGAGTTAACATTTACTTGCATGAACTTATTTCTTGGGAAGGATCAATGTGTCCTTTGTGCACAATTACCATGGAAACTCAGAGACACAGAACGAAATATTAAGAGGAATGTGCCAGGGAAGCTATAATGGAAGAAAAAAAAATGCACACACTCATGTAATTATTATCTCTTCTCAGGCTTCATGGTCATAATAGAAATCAAATACCTGTGATATACAATTGGACAGGCCTGCATGATAATTTCACGGTTGCGGGAAATCCCCAGCAACTCAGAGAGCGCAGCAGTCAGTGTGGATTCTTAGGAATGCAATATTAGACTGTTCAAAACGACATTTTTTTTGGTTAAAAAATGTACAAGAAAGAAGTTGACTAGCCGATATTAGCAGATTCGTCAGTATTGGCTTTGTCAGATACACCAATCAGGCATAACATTATGACCACCTGCCTAATGTTGTGTTGTTCCCCCTTATGTGCTCAAAAATGCTCTGAACCATTGGGCATGGACAAGAGGACCTCTCGGAGTGTCCTATGGGGTCTGGCACCAGGACGTTGGCACTGGATCCTTTGGGCTGCTAAAACATTCCATTACTGTATATCGGCGCCAAATATCGGTTATTGGCCAGATCACCAGTAAACAGAATCGATATCGGCACTGGTAAACAAATATCAGTCGATCCCTAATACGAACTTTCTATTACGGAACCCAATACAGAAAAAGATGCTTGAGGTAATTTAGAAACACTGTCATCACATTGTTTGTCCAGAAAAACAGCGTTGATTTTTTTCCAGTCCTCTCAGCACTGTCTGCAGCACATGTAGCAGAGAAGACAGCAGTGTGGAGTCAAGCTTCGTGATTATGAAAAATTGCTACCTAGTCATTAACTGAGAATCAGTATCGGCCACAGAAATCCAGTATCGGTCAGACTCCACAAGAAAGAAGCTACAGTTACAGCATACACTATCCCTCTGCTGGGCTATTTCAAAACGCTAACAAGAGCCAGACATTGGCAGGCAGACCTCGGAGCAGCGCTCCCACAGCTGAGAACTTCAGTCAGTGAGTTCAGTGCGGTCTGTCAAAAACATGAAACATCACTCTTGGCCACAGTGTCCTAAAGAACAGCAACACTGATGGAAATGCATCTGTGAAAGCTCTCGGTCCAGAAGTTTCACACAGTTTAGACTGAAACCAGTGCCACCCTGCACGACTTGCCGAGGCCACAATTTTGGCTCCTCTCTGAAAAGGATAACAGACTTTAAAAGGGATCTCACCTTTACTTCATCAAGTGTCCTCATACCCACAATAGACACATTCACACAGTTCACTAGTGTCCCATTTGTAGCCCCAATCATGAACCTGGAATCTGCTTTCTATGTGAGTCGAGTGTAAGCCAGTCCATTCAGTGTGCGTGCTCGGGGTCCATCTGATTTGCATGTTAAACAGGATCTCTCAAAATATGTGAATGCATGTGTCAAACAGGCTCAGGGCAGGGGCAGAGAGGGTCCCTGTTACCACCCTCCAGTGGTGTTTGGAGAGAAGGCGAAGCGAGTAGTTGGAGAAGAGGTTCACGGGTCAAGCAGGCTCTGTCCCTTCAACAAATGCCAAGCAGTTTGTGGGCCAGGGCTGGAAGAACAAGACCCTCCTGTGTGCATCTCACACCTGCCAGCAGCAGCAGCAGAACCCAGCAGGCCTGTGGAGCAGTAGTCCATCTGATACAAGACAAAACAGGCCCAAAACCCTCACAGCTGAGAAGCAAATATGAGCATTTTCACATAAAAAAATAGCTCAATTTTTTTTGGAAACAGAGTATTTTCAAGGAATGTCCTTAAAATATCTGCTCCAGTGCAACTCAACTAATATTTTGGGTATTACTACAAACTTAATTCTGCATTTAGTGGTTTAAGTTGTATGCTTCTCTAGTTTTTCAATGTTCTGGTGTAACTGACTAAAGTATTTCCCAGGTCTTTCTACTAATTATCTTCCCATGACACACTCGTTCCTTGTTAGGTCATTTAAGAGAAACAATGGGAGCTGTGAAATAAATTGTTGCAAACAGGTTAGAGAATAACATCCTGGCACAGTAAATAAACACAAAAAAGCCTTTACTGTTGTAGTCTTAAGCTTACCTTCACATTATTGCCAGTGTTGCCTTCCTTAGGTCAGCATTTGTTCACACAGCAGATGAGATTGTGCTTGTTTTTGCCTCCTTTTGCTTCCTTACTTATGTCTAAGGAGTTTCCTCACAGCAAAAAGGTTTTTCTTTTCAACCTGCTGGTAAGCTTTTGCCTTTCTGTATTTAGCTTGCATGTTGTCCCTGTGTCTATGTGGGTGCTTCTGCTTCCTCCCACAGTCCAACAACATGCATTGTAGGTTAATTGGTGATTCTAAATTGGCTGTACATGTGAGTGTCGGCCATCTGTCCACTGTAAACCCCATCTCTTACCCAATATCAGCTGGGATAGACTCCAACCCCCTGCCACCCTCTACAGGATAAGGTTGGTTATAGCGAATTGACTGATGACAATATATGCAGTTAATAACATTAAAGATAACTGCAGCCAGCTTTGTTGTTGTAGTTGAAGGCCCCGTCATTGTGCAAGGTTACTAATGGCATTACTTACAAGGACTATTCAGGGAGTGCAGTCTTCATTAACTCAATAGACTGTGCTTTTTGCTATGACAAAATGTCTGCCTTTAAAACAGTTAATACAGAGTCCACTGATAGCTCATCTGATCAGTCATCCTTAATTCACAGGTTCAGCTCCAGTTCTTTGTCACATGTCATCCTGTCTCTCTTCAGTGGTGCCTCTCTAATGAAGGTTTTTACCTCTAATGAAGGCAAAAAAGCCCACAAATAATCTTTATAATAATAATAAAAAAAAGGCTGATACATGTTATTTCGGTAAATTTGACATCTAAATATTCTGGGTATCTATAATTTATTCTACTGCTACATGACAAGAGTGAAGTTTCTTAACATACACTGTTCCCTGTAGCTCCATTAGCAGCTAGCTTCTAGATAGCCTCCTTTGAGACATCAAGTCCATTATGTTGGATCTAAAACGACAGAGTGACGAACATATCACATCAGTATAATCATCTTCACCACCCTAAAAGCTGTAAACTTCCCTGCAGCTTTCTTGTCAATCTATACAACAATTACAACACCCTTGACTATATCAGATAGTGCTGCACATTGTGTGAGCATTAACTGATATTTGCTGAACATGTCAATAAATAATAATCATAGTTTGTACGTTTGCCACACTTTTTGTCAAGGGCCAAACATTGTCCTCCAAAACGTCGGTGGAAAAATCAGTTTTCCTGAAGTGACTCCAGCGAACAGCATCAGTTCCCTCTTATGTAGAATTTCAAACACAGCATTTAAAAGAAGTGGAATCATCAGCATTAGATTGCTTATTTCAGTAAGGTGTGCACATTTCACTGAATATCTAACCTATTTTAACGCTATTTAGAGTCAAGTTTCTCCATAACATCAGAGTTATTTGCCCCCTGTTTGCAGTGTTTTTTGACAATATGTTCACAAATTCTTGTGTTTTCATGAGAGAGAGTTTTTTTGTGTGCTAAGGGAGCCATTCTGGATAATTGAACATGTCCTAAACGTCCTTGGCAAAATAAGCAAAAGACTCAAGCTGAGCCTAACAAGTTGACAGTTTTGAGGCAACCAAAAGCCAAGTCGTTTTCATTCTCCTCAACACAACAACACAGTGAAAGCTTGTCTGGCTCGAGCATTGAAAGTGTGAATCGCAGCACTACGTCTGGCTTTGTATGTGCTTTCCCGGCATGTTTGGCTGCAGAATCTCATTTTTCAACAACAATGTGGAGAAAGTGGCAGTTACTCAACACAATACTCCGGTTCGTTGCCCTCAATTGAAAAGCATCACCTTCTCTCAAGATAGCGCTCGCACTGTAAGATTTGAATGAATTCCGACAAATACAAGAAACCGAGATGTTCCCTTCTTTATTTCGAACACTCAGGAATAATCAATATGGCCTGTCAGCAACAGAAACAGCTGCGTGTGCACATAAATAAACGTAGCTTCTTGACTACTTTTTCTTTTCAAGTGTTTACCAGATAACCACGTCTCAAGGTTTGGTCTTTGACTGGCTGATACAATTTCATATAAAAGTTTTATTATCATCTAGTAAATCTCACTTAATGAAAAAATGGTACATCTTGACAGAGGTTTAAAAAAAAGCTGACTTTTGACTACAAGGAATTCATTTCTTCTTTTCATAGACGTGTTTCTCTTCCTGCATTCTAAAATCCAATACTTGGGCTGAAATCAAAAAAATCAATGCAACAGTTTGCATCAGTATTTTTGAGTTAAGATAACTTCAAATGAAATTATGTTCAACCAACAAACTATGCTAAATTAGGCGAACTAGTGTCAGGATCCCCACTTCAACCCCTGTTCCCCCCCTCCCTCTCTACTTGGCTCTCTCTGCTCGGCTCTCCTGGGCTCTCTCCCGCGGCTGCTGCCACTTGCCAACCAATCAGCCATAACACCGGGCAGCCGCGGCTCAGCACACCTGGCTCAGCACCACCTCCATAAAGACCGGCTCCTCACTCCACTCCCTGCAGGCTCCTGCCCGGTTCCACTCCTGCCTCACGCCAGACTTCCCCGAACCTGCCCGTTCCCTTAGTTAGTTTTTTCAGTTCTGTGAATATCCTCGCTTTTCTGTTCTGTTTAATTGAAATAAAATTATCATTATTATAATTCAGTCCCTGTCTGTTCTGTGTCTGTACCTGGGTTCTCCGACGCACCATAACAGTTAGTCTTTCCTCTACAATCGAAGGTATCTTAAATTACCAATTACGTAATAACTGATGGCATAAACACAAGGTTTTAGGTTTGCAAGGACTTGAAATGGAGAACGTATGAATTTCAGTTCAGATTAGAGATGGACTGATTATCGGTTTGGCCAATTATCAAACCCGATATGTGGCATTTTTCCCTTTATCTGTATCAGTATTTTTATTGACCAATTATTGATAAATTAAATGCAATACTTCAGGTCTGATGCAGTCACCTCTCTCTGTCTCTCGTCACTCTGTGGTCTCAGAAATGTCTCTCAAGCAGAAACTGCAAAAATTGAACAACAAACACAAGTCGTTGCCAAAAAACAGGAAATTAGCTTCTCTCACTGTCGCTGAGGCTATGTTAACCGCTTGCGGCTAAGTTAGAAGATAGCCACAGATTACCCTGAAACAGAGTCCGGAAAACAATAACTAATAATGCTTGAAGATATGGACCTTAGTTTGCCAAAAACAAACGATAGAACATTGAAAGATTAAGAAAACATAACTGCAGGAGACAAACTGATCAATCTCAGTCAATCTCACATAAACAGAGTAGAACATCCTAATTTGATCTCTCCTATTTTTATTCTACATATTCAGTTATAGTCATCCTTATTGACAAAGAAGCCTAGTTATGAATGACAGGTTCCCCGCTATCACATGCTGTTCAAATATTACACTGAATGTATATCAGTTCCAGTATTGATTATCGGCCTTTCTTGATTACCAATAATCGGCATCGAACCCCAGTTTAAAGTACACACAACACTGAGTTGCTGTTATTACCAACATTATTAGGTCAACACAACTCATTAAAACAATGTTTGCAACTTAAAAGGTTTATCTCGATCAATAAATTCGATTTTTTTACTCCGCAAACATGTATTTAATTAAGTGGTTGTCCCCAGAGCATGGGCTTTTTCCATCCAATATTAACATCCAAAACCCAATCGGTCAGGCCAGAAGGTTAACAAATTAATCGAAACGAGTCAGGAGATGTACAAATTAAGTGATCATGCTGAATTAAATTCTTGCACTCACATTTTTTTCTAACCATTTTGAGACCAAGATGTGAAAAAATCCCCAAATTGCCAGTTTGGAATACGATGCTGTTAACTGGCCACAGCAAGAACACACAATTTGTTTTATATAAACATAAAATACTTTAAGCAGCTTCTGTGTAAAACAAATAACATAACAGGAAATTGGGAAAGTATTATAACCATCTCGAAATAACAGGACACAGATAAATAAACTGAAGTTAATCTTGGAAAAATACATTCAATCCCTGGTGTTTTTTTGAGAGGATGTCAAAACATATCAGCTCTAATGGCAAGATGAAAATGTCCCACCTATGATGCACCTTGATATTAAAAAGGCTGAGACAAGCGTCACCTCATCTTTGGGGTGTCACAGCTGTCAGTCTCAGAGGCCAGAGGCTACAGGATGTGCAAGATCAGGAATAACTTTGGCAGAACACTGCATTCGGTGCTTGAATGGGCAAATAAACAGACATCACTTATGAAACTCTTTCACTTTTTGTCTCTCAGTGTTAGATTTTCTGTTTCATGCTTGCAAACTCTCTGTCTCTCTCTATCAAAAAATATGCATGCACAGAGAGAAAAACACTTTGTACACAGAGACCTTTGGCGTCACTTCAGTCGAATAGATATTTGTGAGCTTTTATATTTACTTTCAACTGAAAAAACAGGCTCAAATCAAGCGTCAGGGCCAATTCGTGGTTCCTGCATCCATGTGGTTATCAAGGTCAGCGTGGTGTAAATTTTATCATCTGCTCAAGTCCACAGGGGTCTGCATGGAGCCCTGTGCAGATGTCCACATGAAGCCCCACATTGGTGACAAGACTATCCACAGCAGACTACCCACAGTATAAATTCACCATATGTGCATGTGCTTGAAAAGTAAACTTGTTGTTGTTTTATGCACCATATGTGTGTCTTGTATTCTAACTTCTCTTTTGGTATTCTGGTAAAAGGTCACCAAAATGTTTTCTATTTTTACTTGGTGTGTGAGGTTGAACCCAATATGGAGCAAAAGTGAGAATGCTAAAATATAAAGGGATGCAGATGTTAACCAGGTTTAATACTTTACCACATTAACCGTCTTAGTTTAAGTTTAGCTGCTATTGAGGACTTCTAAAGATCACCAAAGTCCTTCCAGTGAATCATGAAGTATGTGAAATATTTCACAGTACAAGTGGAAACTTTGACCCACTAGTGGCACTAGACTGAAAGTCAGTGGATTTCCACTGCTGTTACAATTTTTCCTGAGGGGAACACGAACACATGTACCAAGTATTAAATATAAAACCACCCAGTCGCTGAGATGTTTCACTGCAAACCACAAATGTGAAGCTCATGCGGACCTACAGGATGATTTAATGGATCGCCGAGGGGATCGAGATTCATCATCTGGCTACCGTGAACATCTGTACCGCAGCTGGTGGCGATCCATTTGATAGATATTTCACAGGAAAGGGGGAACTCTTTCATTGAGTTGGTGATGACACAAGAGGAAAAGCCAGGACAATATTTCACTTTATGCAAAACATGACAATCTGCTGGTGGTACATGAAGTAAAGTCACCAAAGTCAGATATATTTATCCTCTGGGGACCAAGAACCATGAATTTAATGGAAATCCCCGCAGCAGTTGTAAAGCTAATTCATGCTAGACCAGAGATGTGGAGTAACAGACCAGGACTGTCATTCTTACAGCCACGATGCTAATGTTGCTATAAATTAGGGTTGAATATTGTTTGTATTTTATCAATTCTGATTCTGATTCCACAATCTGATTCTTAACGATTGTCGATTTACGATTCTTTCTTTGCAGGGTTACCACAACAGTAAAATCCTGCTTTTACATTACTGCATACCAGAGCTGGCTGGCCCATCAGGCAATATAGGCAAATGCTAAAGGCGCCGTGACATCCAGGGGGCGCCAAAAACTCGGGAAAAAAATTCCCCTTCAATATAATTACATTTAAACTAGTTATTACCATTAACTCTTAAAATGGAAAAGCTCACATTGATTCAAATGTAAAGCAATGCCCAATTAATATTACTACAAAACAATGCTATTTGATTTCTTTTGTAAGCCTGTGTAAATCGCCGATTGAGGGGGTGCCATATAAAATCTCGCCACATTTGGTAGGGCCGGCTCTGATGCATACAGGTGTTTGCAGTAGTTTATAAACTAGTACAAGTGAATCTGATTTATTGTTTGTTTAGTAACAATAAATACAGTCGACATTAAACTTTCTTAACGATTCTAATAAATTTTTGGCTTCTGGAACCGGCTTTAAGTTGCAGCCAGTTCCTAATGCCCAACTCTACTAAAAAAAACTAACCGTACTACTTCACAGAGGGAGTTAGTTGTCAAAAAGGTGCAGATGCATGTATAATTTCATCACATGTTGTTTGCCATGACATGACATGAACTAAAAAGCAAATGTCAGAAGTCTATGTTCCACTGATGGTACAGAGTTGCCAGAGAAAATGTTCCCTTCACTGCTGTGTGGCCCCAGATGCTACAGCAACTGAACTCGCACTACAGCCAATATATATTTTATGGCCATCTGGGATCTTTGAATTCGTAATTACAACAAAGCAGCACAAGTAAATGCTATTCTAAATATTCAGCGTTGGTGGGTTTCAATATAGAGAAATAATGAAAAGGTTTTACCGCAAACTTGAATTTAGACCAGGTACTGAAGTTATTGAAGAAGCTCAGCCAGTAGTATATCCAAATTGTTGTGGGTTTTGTATTGAAAGCATCATTTAATAGCTTGCTAAAGGTTTGGGGATGCATGGAGCACAGTTGTGTGACTGCAAGTAGTGGTTTCTTTATTTTATTAAACCAAATATGTCTCATTTAGGCTCTTGCAAATAAATCATTGGTTAAGTTTTTTCATAATGGGAGTCAGGGCTTTAAAGCAACTAACAAACACCCTACTGTGAGAAACATTCATGAAACCAGACTGTTTAGGAGTCATTTTATTTAGACATTTCACTCTTTCACAATAAAAATGACGAATGGGCGATGAGAAGTCTGAGCCATCGCTTTTCCCAAATTCATCACACATGGGATATAAAGAGGCAGCACCAACTTTATGACTCTAATGAGTTCCAGATATGTTAGGTAACAAATGAATACACCACTAATGCCGCCCTCCTCCTCAAATTATAATTCATGGATGATGAAAGGACGAGCCAGGTCTCAAAACAGTACGTCGCTGCCAATAAGCGTCTAAAGCAGAAAGGATCATGTTTAAAGAGTTCAATTGCCATGGCGAGGTCTCAGTCCAAGAAGCACCAGGCTCTGCAGTGACTCACAAGGGTGCTTTTGATTAGAGGACTGGCATGGGGCAGACGGAGAGCAGCCTCTGCCTCGCCAATGAGCCTCCCTTGTGTACGTTTAATCACGGCAGGTTCAAAGCCGCTAACAAATAACCGCTTTCAGGATCTTTTCTATTGTACCAACAAGCATTTAGGACACCAGACGGGACGGGGCAGGGGAGACTGCCCTTGGAGTTGTGCCAACAAAGGTGACGGAGGAGGAAATGTGCCATTGATTGTTCTTTCAAAGGACATTTAAATAGTAGCAACTTCTCCAAATGACACCCAAAGTAGGCTCTGTGCTGCCTATACTCAGCACAGGGATTAAAATTTCCCTCACCATGCAATATATTACACATTGGCTGGTAATGACGGTTGGTTTAAATATAACCTAAACATAATTCAAATATAAACGATCACAGTAGGTGGCGTGGCTTACTGTCAAAAGGGATATTTTTATCAAGAGAGCACAGGTTGCTTTCATGCCCGCGCATCTTTCGCAATCGGGTGACTAACCACGAGAGAGGCCAGACTGAAGTGCGAGTGGAGGTGTAGAGGGAGGTGTAGCAGAAATTTGGATTGCAAGGATTACTGGTTTGATAAAAACTTGCTCGCTGTCTGTGGGTGGCAGGTCTTTCATCCGCAAGACTCTAATTTAACGGGCGTAGTCGGAGTTTTTTTTTTTTTTTTTAAATTTCATAGCATGTAGCGCTTAATTGCACACAAATCTTTAGAAAGACTTTGCAAAAGACAGAAAAGCATAAACAAACGTCTGGGGTTTTGCATTGCAACAAACCGCCCTCTTTTGAACGGGATGCAGAAGAGTTGGATCAGAAAACACAATGGACATAACACTTCAGGATACAGGACTCAGGAATTAAACTGCTTCATCATTTCCTTTAAACTCATTCAAAAAACATGCAGGGGGATGTTTTTTCCTTGCGGCGTAGTCACGATGTGTGATTAAAAAAAGGTTGATACGCTTATTTGAGTCACTATCAGTTATTATCCACCATTGACTAGCAGCATTGTGCAGCTTGTGGCAGTATTTGCCCCAGACTTTACCTCTCAAGTTGCACAAAAGGCGTCCTACCTTGATGATGAAGGCTGCCGGGGTGCATGCACGGCGAATAAGGTTGTCTGCAGAAACCATTCAACGCAAAAAAAGAGACATCAGTCGCTTGTGGTGGCAAACCTTGAGTCTTTTTCACCTTGCCTCAATCGCTCAAAGAGTTCCTCTTGTGAGAAACCTCTTTCAATTTCCATCACAAAACAGCCTGTTGTATACAGGAGAACAGTGCCTTTAAAGAGGATTAGAGCAGCAGGAATGATTGATGCCAGCTACTGTCACACCTAATAATAGTGTAATCCTCCCAAAACCAAACCTCTCACAACTGCAGTGCCAGTGCTTCTGGACACGGAGGTTTCTGTCAAATCCAGGTTCTTGCTCTTGCACACTGAGTCACATAAACACAACTCTGATGTCAAACTAAACTACACAACTACTCAAAAGTCCTGTTGAATGCTTTCTTGTTTTTTTGCCAAGGCATCAATCTTCCAACTCTGGCAATATGTGAAGCTACAGTTTGCAAAAGTGTTTCTTTCACTGCCTTGTGCAGGTTATTGTGAGAAAATCTTCTTGTACTTTAACTAGACAATTAAGGGGTTGCACAAGTGTGATGTTACAGGCTGCATTACTCATTGTTTCCTCGATCCTGAGCAAAAAGATGAGCCAACAGCTGGCTACAGGCCAATTATTGCCATGTTTAAGGGGTGATGCACTGAGGTGGATTCTGGTGCTCTCTCTTAATTGAACGCATTTGATGTATGTTTGCTCCTTCTTAACGGAAACAGGGCACATCTGTGACAACAGACAAATCCCAGACGAACCTCCAAAAACAATAGTGCAATCTAAAGTAATATATTCTGAATGCCAAAATGTCTTGCTGTGCTCTCATTTGAGGCTCCTGCACTTTGTCCGTTTACCCAAAGCATGACATCACTTGTGCTCACAATTTATACAGTACAGTTATTCAGTTGAACTGCTGAAAGCTGAGAGTTTACATGCACCGTAATAGTCCACGATCAAAGTCCTGCTTACAGTCAGTGGTGCCATTTCTTACATATAACCGGTCAAAATGGTCTGGAGCAGAGTTATAGGATCCACCCAGTCCTGGACCCGCTACACTCTTGGATGATACAAGTATTTTTAACAGGCTTTTAAGTAAGTAATGACAAATAAAATCAACGCCGTCAAATCAAACATGCCGTGCATATACACGGCTACAGTAATGTGATCCGTCCACTTCAAAAGGAAACTCTGCACTCGGGCCCTAAGCTCAGCTATGACAGCCACGCTATAACTTACAACTCTGTTTATGACTGAAATGGACATGATTCATATCTATGGGAATTTATGCGATTCAGTGTCACAAAAACGTCTTTAACTACAACCAGGCCCCTGCTGGCTTTCTCCCCTTGCTTTATACACCCATTAAATTCTATAATTTCTGAAATACAACATCACAGAACGACAGAAAAGCACACACCTTGTGTAATTCATACAAAGCAATGGGATATTTTTCTGTCTAAATAGTTACATTATTATCTGTTATTGTGTTCAACTATTTATTCACAATAATGGAAAAGTGCTACATCTAATTAACCCTCTGAACCCTAAAACCTTGTTCGATTCCATTTATCAGAACCAGAAAGTAACAACAGCAAGAACTGCCAGATTCTTAACTTGGTCTTTGAATTGATTATGTTTAACATGTAGGTCCGTCTGGAAGAAACAACCAATTGTGAACTCGAAATCCTGATATTTCATCAAAATCACTTCATTCTACATGTCTTGTTTTAAAAAGTACACAAAAAAATAAAGTGTTTCCAGAAACCGAACTCTGTCGGCACCAAAAAATTCTGTATTCCTAAGTCCAACTGAGAAGTCATGAGTTTATCAGCTGCAACCAAAAGTGGCAAAAACACAGAGGACTCTGTGTTTACAGGGCTTTGTATGGAACTAATTTAAAATCTACGTAATGAAAGCGCCAATTTGAGTAAAAGTGGAAGTAAACCCAGTAAATTATGTAGATGCAAATGCTTTTTCCCAGTATTGGTAACATCTGTAGGCACTTGGAAAAATGTTGTATGTGTAGACTAAAGGTTTTTTCAATTTCTGTAAAATAAATAATCAAAGAATTTAGACTGTGTTTTCTATGTTTCATGATTTATGGCAATATTATACTGCACAGAAGACATTTTTGGGTTCTCTCTACTTGTAGCCGTTGTTTTGCTGTTTCCAGAGAGGTGCAGGACTTCATATTGCAGTGGAGAAAGAGTCAACAGTGAGGAAAAATGTGACAGAAGCATTTTGGACCATTTATTCAATAATAAACCACGTTTGTAGGTCACTTCGGGGGCATTATCTTAAAATTGGGAATGCAAAGCTCTCTTAATAACCATCAGATATCTTGTGTCCTCGAGATCAGATGACAAAAAATCCCACACCAGCCTACCAACAAAGACAAAGGGAACAGACAGGCGCTATAGCAACGCAGGCCACTGGGAGAGGAAGTCCTCCGAGCTAAAGTCAACAAGTCTGTTGTTTCAAATCCCACTCAGCCTTGAAACAAAACTGCATGACGTGGTGTGAAAACAGAGCAGGGAGCAGCAGTGAAGACCACGCTTCTAAGTGTGCAGCGAACATGGCATGTATGGCATTTACTCCAACATGCCCTTGACTGTGGTGATATTCAACATCTGCACAAAGTGCAGCTTCAAACTAAGCATGAGGGCTACAGCCTGTTGTCAGTGGCGCCCTTCCATGGTGGGATGTTTTAGCAATGATCCACAGGAAAATGATCCAAGCTGAAAACAATGAAGGGGAAAATTAATATGAAACAAGATATATCCCATCCTGCTTGTGCCATAGGTTCAGGCATGAATTCAATTTTTAGTGAGCGACGTCTGCTGCACCTTCAACCCGAGCAGACCGGATCCTGACTTGGAAATAGACTCGAGTGTAAACAACTGCCTATCACTCACTGAGCGAGGTCAAAATATAGGCACAGAATGTGCTGCTCAAAGTGTACGAGTTAGATATCTGATCTGTATCTCATGAATGCGCGGCTTGAGAAGGCCACGTATAAAAATGGGTAGTCTCGCCTGGAAGCCTGAAATAGGGGCCACAGCTCAGGCTTTACTGACACAACACGCAAAGTCAGCGTGAGTCACGGCACACGCTGGTCTGCAGCAGAGAACCAGCGATATCTCACCCAGACAAAGACAACCTTCCTGTTGCTGGTTGGACCAGAGGGATGTGATTAAAGTGGCAGAAACGAAGAGGGGGGAGACAAGAGAGCACTAAATGTTGATATAACAGCACAGCTCATCCTTTGTGAGGCATGGTGGGATCAGATCTGCCCAGCACGAACAGTCCGGCCCCCCTCGTCCCAGAGAATAGGAACGTTCATGAAGGGACCGAACAGAGCGCCGAGCACTGTGGCGACTGTGTGGGGCAGAGAAAGCCGAGGAAGTAAACACATTCGGAGGCTCACATTGTTGCTTTTGTTTACCGCCGCAGAGAATCAGCCAGTGTGTCCCAGAGGAAAGCCTCTTCACAAAGGTTATGATTGTCGCTGGCTGAAAATAGTCATAGAGAAAGTTAGCTGCTGATGGCAACTTTTGATGTCTGTGACTGTGTGTTGGTCTCATTATGTAAACCGAGGCCTCACTGAGGAGCAATGAAAAGCAGCTGAGCACTAAAAAACACTCGTTTTTATGTTAAAGTGTGGCTTTTTCATGCATACAACACATACAATAACTGGAAAATTAATGGAACACTCAAACATCATGTTTGTTGTGAAATAGAATTAGGGTAGATTTGTGTGGTTAAAGGGCAGCCAGAGACAAAATGTACCCTGGAGGGCTGTTGAAAGTAATTGACCGCAAGAGTGAAATTAGGTAGAAAACGTACATATTTCTTCCCAGCAGTGGGTCACGGGGGGCACTGACCTCATGCCATGAGAAGAGTAGGAATGTGGGGTCAGACCTCTCTTCTCTCCCACACACCAGAATAGACAGCATACCACCATATTGGTGCACATGAGGTAAAAAATAAAAATAAAAAATGGGCTGCTGTTTTGATACGGCCCCTTGTGATTTCTGGGCTGGGATCTAGGTGGTGTCTTTCACGAAGTACCCACTGTGATATTTCATCAGACTCACGTTATTCCACATGTCTTGACTAAAAATTCCCCCAAAAATAAACCATTTGCTCTAGCCAGATTCAGTAAAAGACAAATAGTTCTGCACTCCTTGGTCTAACCAGGAAGCCATGAGTGACGCAGGTGTGACTAATAGTCATGTGACAAAAATCCAGGGACTTTTTGGCAAGCTGTGTTTCCACAGAGCAGGTAGGAGACAGAGATGGAAACAATTCAAAATGTAATTGGTTGAAAACCTATCGTATCTAGAGCCACCATTCTTTCCTGTATTGGCAACACATGTGGGTACTTGGAAAAATATTGTGGTTGTTGATTACGCTTTTTTTTTTTCTATTTCTGTAAAATAAATATTCATAGAAATTCAACTTTTGTTTATTATTTTGTTGATGATTTATGGCATTAAAACTGTGCCACACTGCACATAAAACATCATTAGGCTCTCTCAGCTTCTAGTCATGGTTGGGCCGTTTCCACAGAGATGCAGGACTTAATATTGCAGTGAAAAATGAGCCCACAGGGAGTAAAAAATGTGGCCAGAGCAAAGAAATGTCTCAAAACTGATTGGATTTTAGAGGAAAAATAAACTGCTAAAGTGTGCAAAACTACACAGGACTCCCTCCACAACTAGTAAATGTGTCAGTGAACCGGATACGTTGCAAAACTTCTCACTTTTATTCACTGCTCCGGTTTACAGGCGAGGACAGTTTCAGCATCCTTGTTGAAAGCCGAAGCAAAGGAAGTGATTTGACTCATCAGAGTGTCTGATCTCAAAGACACACACAATGGTGAAAAGAGGAGACAATCAGTGCGGATCTAATGATGAGCCCACTGTCGAATGAGTCATGTTGTCTCATCTCAATCAGCTGCTCACTCTGAATTTATGCTTGGAATTCTTCAGATTCCTTCAGTCTTATGCAATCAACTTAAAATGTGACACGTGCCAAAATGCATCAGCTCTGACTGCACAATCTACCAAACAGGAGCAAGGTGATTTAATAATTTCAAAACATTATTAAAAAGGTTGTAGAATAAACAGAACAAACTGTTTAAATGATCAATTTCAGGCCTAAATTTTGGTCTCATTCAAAGCTTCTTGGCATGTGAGGGACCCATGTCAGCTTGCCAAAAAGCCTGTGGTCATAAAATGGGAATATTATGGTCTGTACAGGAGTTCATTAAGATACTGAAACCACTGGGCTGTAAAAAAAAAACTTCTATGGACTCAATATAACAACTTAATGGTGCAGCAGTATTCCCACAGTAGTTAAAAATACTAGAAATCTGGCTGCTACACTCGCGTGCCTATTATAGAGACGTCATGCTGTGGTTGATTTATGGTAGTGCGTCTAAATATGTCATAAATAAATAAATAAATACAGCTGAGAGAGCGAAAGCAGCGTGCCGCCGTTTGGAACACACAGTAAACTTGGCCGGGACGCAGAACTCCGGTGCCATTACGCAGCGTAAAAGCGTGGCCTAAAAAACAAACAAACAAACAAACACCGCTGCCAGTAAACAACCTCAACGTCAACAAAGTCTTACCTGGTATCAACAAAAAAAATCTTCTCTGCAACCTGTCAGGCGACCGGAGGGAAGCAGGTCGAACCGTGGTGGGAGAGGGAATCACCGCCACGCAAACTTCTCAGCTCAGCTCAACCCCACAAACTTTCCAGCCGGACCTGTTTTCTGTCCGTATTCCTCTTCCGTCCTGCTTTTTAAATAAAGGATCTGGGACCTCTGCCACTTGTTTAAAAAAAAAAATCGATCGTTTCTTTCTGACAACTTTCTGTGTGCCCCGCTTCGCACGCCGTGTGTGTGATGAATTGGAGAGTGAGTTTTCTGGTTGGACGAGGAGGAAATGAAGTTTGGAGGAAGGAGAAAAAGGGGGCTCTTACTGACTCCTACAGGCGTGTCTGCGCCCCGAGCCTTCAAATGAGAATCACAGAGGTTGAGGAAGCCCATAAAAAACCCCAAAACACGTTTGATTTATTACGATATGACTCTGGGGTCCGACTATTTGTTTAATTTGACTGGTGCAATAAAGCGGGTTTTAACAGATGACCACAGAGATTAGGTTGTGCCAATATTTTTCCTGTTTTTTTTTAAATCCAGTTGTGCCATAAAGTTTTTTTCTCGCTTTAATGTGGGCATTAACTGTCAAAGTGCAGTTTTATGAATCTTTAATAATGATTACCAAAATAAAAATCAATACAGCAGCACTCTGTGGTCACAGCCAGACTTTGCAGTGCAAACATGAGTGGTGTTTAGCAGCTACCAGGCTTTTCCTTCTGCTACCATGTGTGTAATTAAGAGATTAGACTGAAGTATGGAGAGGAAATTGACTTTGCTTTTTTTTAATGCCCCAAAATATTCATTCCAAAGGAGAGAAGATGCATTACAGCACCAGATAGCTAATTTCTATGTACCTACTTGGCAGGTTAAGGCACAAAAATAAATACAAATACAAATACTTAAAGGCATTAAAGCCAGCATGTTAGTCCAGACTGGTGCTTTGGGAATTACAGCTAAATTTATAAAATGCAGACCAAGGCAAAAAAAAATTCTCTAAGAGTTAAGAGTACAGGAGAAAGTCACATATTTGGACACAAAACAAAACAAACAAGCAAACAAAATAACTACACGTGAAACATTTTATTAAATTCTGTCAATTCTTTTTAACAAGTGCAAAAGTATTTGTTGTCCCAACATAACAGCATCTCCGCAACAGAAGGAACCACATTAAACAATCGACTGTGGACGATATTGGAAATGATGCTGCGCAAATCAAGAGCGGGGTCAAATGAGTCATAGATTTAATAAGTTTGTCGATGCTGCTTGTTGAATGTTGTCCCACTGTTCCTGAAGGGTTCGGTGAAGTTGCCAGACATGTTGACTGGCTGTCGTGCCGTGCTGTTTGAAATGACTTTTCAGCTGACTATTGCTTAAGTTGTGGACATTCAAGTACTTGGTTACAGACCTGACTGATACACCACCATCGAGCATGCCAACAATCCATTCTTGTCTTGCTAATGTCATCTGTGGCTTAGTTTCTTTTTTCTAAAACTGTATTTTAAGGTGGCCTTTTATGGTCACTGGTCAAAGGAAGCAACGTCTGACTGGGTTGTGGATTAACTCAGTATTCAGGAATCGGCCACCAGTTGAACAGACCCAAGCTTTTTCGTACACAAACAGATGTTTTGAGCTCTTTCCCTAAGTCAGAAAAGAAGACCATGTGCATGTTGAGTTTAGATTTTATTTCATCCATCAGTTCATCCATTTTCTTCCTTTTGTATGGGGTTAAGTTGCTGGAGGCAGAAGGTCATTCCAGACATCCCTGTCCACGGTTCCTCCTGGGGATCCCAAGGCGTTCCCAGGCCAGATGAGATATTTAATCTCTCCGGTGAGTTCTGGGTCTACCCCATGATCTCATCCCTGGAGCTGGAGGAAGGAAAGTGCCTAGGAGAAATCCTAATCCTGTGCCTGAACCACCTCAACTGGCTCCTTTCGACTCTAAGGAGCCTAAGGAGCAGCGACTTTACTTTTAACTCCTTGTCCCAGCTCTTCAGCCTTTTACCCATTCTGGCCGCATGTACCCATGATTTTTGTTCAGTAAATTAAATATTGTTTGCCTTAATGCAGTGTGTCTGACAAGCCCAAGTTTAGTGGCTTTATTACAAACATCATTTTACTCCAATTGAAGTTAGTTTTTTGTTATTACACACCATTGCAGAAAACCTGGAAACAGTCATGCATGATATTATATATTAGCTTCCAATCCATTAAAATCCAGCTTCTCCTGTGTCTGGAGCTACTGTAGTCCCTCATTTGTCATTATAATCAGGAACAGAACAGAATCAGGAAAACAAAGTGCACTGAGTTCTTGGTTTAGAGTGTCTTATTTGAGTGCCCACTGCAAATTTCAGGTGACCTTCAACATAAAATCATTGTTGTGGTTTTCTGTAAAGAGCGCCAGAACAAATCCTACTGCTCTCTGTGGGTGGGAAAAAACTTCAAGTCATTACTCATCGTGAGTGTCTCTGGGTTCCCCTGCTGTCATGATTGCACTGCCATTAGCGGAGTGTTTCTGAGACAAATTTAAAAGACATAATCGTTAAACTGCACATTCTGGTCGCCTGATGGATGTCATCGTTTGAGCAGAAAGCCGACTTTATGTGTTTAAACTTGGTGTAATGGCAGCGTGCTTAAAAACTCTTCTGTGTGCTGGCCCTTCTAATCAGAGTTTTTAAGTCCAGTAGTAAAACCACAACGTTAAGGCAATAGATGTCCATGTTATGCATATTGGCTCTCTGACAAAGAGTTAGATGAGAATACTCATAGTTGTCCTTAAATAGGAAGCTACAACCAGCAGCTGCTGAGCGCAGCAGAGTCAACAACATTTAGCACTTCTAAAGCTCACAACCAAGCAAATTACATAGTGTTTCTTTAATCAATGCAAAAATCAAAGTGTGAAAACAATAAGTTGCCCATTTTACATGGAGGACCATTTCTTGACCTTGGAGCAGTTGCCAGGCAACCAGCAGTGACTCCTGAGACTTATTCCTCCCAAGCAAAAACTAATTTGGCACCACCCTCCCATTTACTGGCAAACTGCCTTTTTTAGCCTTCTGTGCTTAACATTGTACAGAGCCAGGCTAGCTGGTTTCCTCCCTTGCGTCCAGACTTTGTGCTAAGCTAAGCTAAGCTAACGGGCTGTCGACCGTGGTTTATTTAACAGACATGTGTAAGAATAATACTAACCTTCTCATTTCAGCATGTGTATCCCTTGTATACGGGCATGATCATAATGATTTAGGGAGATTATGTGCTGCAGATAATGTAGGGTCGGGTAAAAATTCCATCCCTTGTTGCTATTTTAGAAAACACACACACACACACACACACACACACAAAGCTTTACTTGATGTCCTCTCTCCCAGATTTTTGCCACCATTTTTGCTGGTGCTTCATAATAACCCTCCATTCTGATTTTAATTTACTATTGCTTTATGTCCATAATTGCTTTCCGCTGCTGGCGTGAAAATCCATCAGCTGACATCTGATGAACCAGGAGCCACCGCAGCTTACAAACATCCTCAGTCAGTGTTTGCTCAGGCATCCTGAGTCACGACCCAAACTGTACATGTAGATATGACCGCTAATTTGCCTCACAGCAGGGGTCATAATTCGACTTTAATTTGGCCTCTGCTCAACAGCAGTAATATATGCAGCATGGAGAGCTGCACAGGTGGAGCATGCTGAGTTAATGACTTAATAGCCAGCATGGGATGTACCTGGACACGTGCCAGCCCTGCACTAATTACAGTTCCTGCACGCCCATGATAATCAGTGAAGCCTATCATGCAGATCACTCTTACCAATAACAAAGATGAACATCCACAGCATGGGGGGAAAAATGGTTTCGGACTCTTGAGGAAGCTGTCATGTGGGCTCTGCTACTTATGAGTGGTGTTTTCCCTTTACGCACCATTTGAGTTTCTGGCAAGTGGCAGAAACCGTTCATCACTGGAATTATGAAATAATTCATAATGCCGTGTCCCAAATGCACTATGGTGGCCAGGTTCTGAGCATTTTTCCTGGGTTTTGGTAGCAGACAGTCGGGAATACGCTCAACAGCAGGGACAGCAGTTGTAAGATATTATTACCCTTATGGAGCTTATCATTATGATGACAGATGTCGATTAGAGAGTAATTTTCTCCAAAATACCTTGATGCTGCATGAATGCATGAATGGTGCTGAAACAGTCCCTAACCAGAAATCTTTGTGATTAATTTTTGCTTGAATAACGTAATGACCAGCATCTGTGAAAGAGGCGTTACAATGGAGCGTAGCAGTGGACTAGCTCAGAAAATTTAAGTATCCTGTTAACTGACAAATGGTGGACCGTAGGAGAAAAGTCCTGTGTCTTGCTTTATACATGTTTTACTGGTACATAATTGCCAATATGTTTACATACAGGCAGCATAGTGCAGGTGTTTCAAAGCAGGAATGTTCTGGGTTTGAACCTGCTGGCTGGCTGGGATCTTTCTGTGTCCTCATTTTTCTCTGGGTGCTCCAGCTTCTTCCCACAGACATGCATGGTCGGCTAATTTGTGATTCTAATTTAGAAGTAGGTGTGAGTGTGCATGGTCCAGAGTGATTCCTGCTTTTCACCCAGTGTCAGCTGAGAGGACGCCGGCCCCTCATGACCACATCCACAGGATAAAGTTGTTAAAGCTAATGAGTGGAGAAATATTTACACATGCATCACATCCTTTGCATTGTTAATACTGTTTATAGTGTTCATCTTGTTTATCCTGTATATATACTGCATATATCTCATAGCGCTAATATTGTTTACACTCTTCATACTGTTTACATTATCCATACTATGTGTACTGTTCATACCACTGTTTATTCCTACTTGTGCATTTAGATTATCTGTCTCATATTGTATCCACAGCTATATATCCATGTACTCTGTCCATACTGTTCATTCTGTTTATACTGTATCATTCTGTATATACCCATATTGTATATAATGCACTTTACTACTGCTTTTGCACTTGTGGTTAGATGCTAAACTACGTTTGTACTCTGTGCAATGACAATAAAGTTGAATCTAATCTAAGAATTTAAATTCCCTCTGCAGTTAATTAAATTTCAAACTCACCTCCGTGTATCAACATTTCATATTTCCATGTTTTGCTTGAAAATAATCCCTTCCTGCCCTAAAATGCCTTAGTTGTGACTTCATCTCATTGCTTCCTTTAAAATGTGTGACTCTGAAGTCCCTGCCTCTCTCTCCACCCACTGTTCTCCACATGCTGCAGCTTGAGCACACCAGTTGACCTGCAACCCTGCTCAAAAACGGTAAAACTAATTTATAGAAAACTGCAGTACTGGAGTAATTCAGCTATGCATGTTTAAACTGGAAACCAACTCTAAGGAAGAATATTGACATTGAAAGCTCCATCCTGTAGGTTGACATGATTGGTTCCTCAGGTTTGTTCCATATGAAACCCTGAAAGTCAGAATTTGTGTTTTGGAGACTGTCACTGGTACACCATGGTTTCAAGGTGGAAATGCTCAGCAATGGCCTTGACTGCTTATTTCACTCATGATGTGGCTTCTACCATATAAAAACACCATACGAACATGTTTACAAGGGAAAGAAACTTGATTTTCACCAGAGGGAATCTTTAAATTTCAAAAAGCTTAGTGATAGATTATTCAGATTTCAGCTGGAATCCAAATAATCCATCAGTGAGGACTTGCAGCTTGCAACAGTTTGTATGTCTATGCAAACCACTTTGAGATGTGTGTTACAGAGCTGCATTCTCTACATGCCCACTGGCGACAGACACAGCCAGAGGCATTATGTCAACTCCTCATCCATCCATCCACATGTCTATACACCCTATCATTGTGAACATGATATCTCTTAAACGCTTTGAGGAATTTTAGTAACATTTTGCACCAACATTTACTTGTACTCAAGAATGAACTGATCAGAATCAAAATCTTTCTCTTCCTCTTGTCCTTATAGAATGAGTAAGACCACAAATACAGTTAAATAGTCTTCTTCTGACCCCAGTAGCGGAAGCTCATTCATTTACACTCAGTCTAAGGCCAATCAGGGTGTGTTTATTGTTGTAGCTTTCGGGGCCCTTCACACTGACTGGTGACTTGAGCAGGTGGAAAGTGTTTTTGTCAGCTTTGTCAGAGCACAGGCAGGAGCAGCGACCTTGAACAAACCAAACTCAGACTCTCACATAAACTACACTCGCACTGGCTGTTTGTCTTAATTCCTTTGAGGGGACACTGGGCTGCTTTCTAACAGGCTGAAAAGCGTTTGATTTGAGTGAATTACATCTAATTGTTGAGACAAGTACTGGAGGACTGATGGTCCTGATTAGTTTTTAAGTGAGAGACACTTGAATAAGGCATGGATTCATTTTAATAAAGAGGAGATTTCATGTACTGGAGTCCTCATGACTTGAAGAAGTAAAAGAAAATTAAACAAAATAAGTGGCAGTGTGCTCAGGCGATAATTCAGTTCTTCAGTTAATTTTCAATTCTGAATCGCTGAAAAGAAGGGATTTGCTCCATAAAAAGCCTTATATCTTATAATAACGGAGTGCAGTGCCATAATCTATTTACATAGACCAGATTTTAAAGGATTATATGGACTTACTGTACTGTTCAATAAAAACTACGTTATTTCCAACTGTTCTATGACATGATATTGTGAAACTGGCAAAAAGATCAAAGTCACAGCAAAAGCTTGTCATAAATTATTCACTGAGCTGAGCCCGGTGCTACAGTTACACCTCAGATGTCTCAACTAATGCCCTTCAAACAACACGTTTGTGTTTGCAGTACAATAGCTCACATCAAACACAGTGTCATACACTTCACACAGCAGAGCCAAACAAGAAAAGAGCTGTCAGCCTTTGTTCGTCACTGTGGGGTTGCATGTAAATCAACGGGTCAATAGTCAACCAGCACCTTCAGAAATGAAGGTTTCCTGCAGTGACCACTATGATATGGACACAGAATCACAGCTGGGTTCAGGACACTTTTAGGTCTCCATCACAGTGTGCGGTAATGAGCATTCCAGCGGTGTCATTGTCTGAGGGATGAACTCGGGGACAAATAGTTCCAGATACAACGCATTGCTCGACCAGCAATGCAGATCTCACACAGAGAAACAGAAAATGTCAGTTTATAAAAATAGAGATTCCTTTTCTCCTGCAAATGCCAGGCTTTCTTCCTGTCCACATGCCAAAGTGTTCCCCACTCTGGGAGTGTCCTGCATGGGACCAAAGGCAGTGGGCTTTCCCTCAGTTGTAAAACCTTCACACTCACTGTTGATTTCAGGGTGGAAAAGGGCTTTGGTTTTACGATTGAAAACTGCAACAGGGACCCAACCGTGGCAGCTCATATAATATCCTAAATAGCTTTGCTTATATTAGATTACATGCTGCATTTCCCTGGTTTTAACATCCAGCAGTTTGCGAACAACGAGACTCTATATGCTCGCCGTTGACGCTACCACTGTGGGGAGCTACTTTAAAAGCTATTATAGTAACACACATCATTCATCCTGGTCACAAATGAACCCTGAGGTAAGTGAAAATTGAGGGAATTCGTATGCCTTTGGGCTTTAAAACATGTGTAATTGACATGCACCGAACCAACGTTTTTAATGCAGGCAATTAAAGATGACATACAGCGGCTGACGGATTAACAGTAAATCAGTCATCTTTAACAAGAACAAACATCTTTCCCACTGCATTCTACAGACAACCTTTTAAAACTCTGACACCCCGGCGAGTGTCCTGCGTCATTCGTTTCACCACAGTAATGGGCAGCCATGAAGACCAGCTGAGAGGTCAAGGACTTGGATCGCATTGTGGCAAACTGCTGATAAATTCTTCACCGGCCGCATGATTAAGCAAAAAGATTTGTTGCAGCTGCTCCCTTCGCCATCGACCCATTCCATACGCTGTTTGGTTTTCATCATCACACCGGCCACCTGCTCTGATCCTGCATTAGGATGCCAACTGAGCTGAACAGGCTGAATACAAAAAATGCAATATTGGCAGTGGAGGAAGAATGAGGGCTGCAGTTGTCCTGGCAGGCATGCTAATGTGCATATATGTAAAAATATAAAGGAGAATCATGTGATATTTACTGCCTCTAGCTGTCCATATGAGCAAAAACCCAGTTTAATTTAACAATCCTTTCATTATGGGCCTAACTGTGACTATTACAATGTATTACTCTAAATGAGCTTCCCTACAAATTATGTTCATTTTGGAATTTGGTGGCTGTTCCATGAGTTGAATAGTGCACAAAACATGACGTCCTTGCTGCTAAGAATTTGTTTTGGAGTCTTCTAATACCACCTGGCCTCGAGCAAATTATCTTAATTGAGCTGCAGGGACGCGGGGACGCAATAAAATAATTAAAACTCAAAACCATTCAAAGCGAAAACCTGAAATGCACAGCTGCAAAACTGATTTCAAGCTGAATGAATTGCCAGCAAAGTTTGAATAGGGATGACAGACTTTTTGTTTGAGAGAAGATCCCAAAGCATGAGAGTCTACTGATGCAGGGAACAGAGCTTGTTTGACAATGATCCTCTGCAGGCGGACACAGAGTGGTAAGACAACTGCTTTGCACGCTGCAGTCAGGGAGTTGGGACCTTTTGAATGCTTGCTTTGCAGTTTTCTGACATCTGACAGGGACACAGAGCAGCCATGGCTGTTTGTTCTGCTTATTACCGAGGTGAGTACACAGTGGTGTCTGTTTCATGGGTTGTTGGCACACTGAAGCACTGCAGAGCAAAACCGACTGACTGTGAGTGATGTTAGACAGAGGGAAAGGCAGCATCACAAGATATCTATTTCTCAACAACACCTCTGTTGTAGGACTTTGCCAGTGGTGTGAGTTACATAAATGGTAAACGGTAAGTGGTCTGCACTTATATAACACCTTTCTGCCTGAGTGGTACTCAAAGCGCTTTACAATGTGTTTCGCAGTCACCCATTCACACACCAATGGAGACAGACTTCCATGCAAGATGCCTGCCAGTCATTGGGAGCAACATTGGGTTCAGTTTCTTACCCAAGGGCACTTTGGCACGCGCCAGGGATCGAACCGCCAACCTTGTGATCAGTGGTCAACCCGCTCTACCACCTGAACCACAGCCACCTCAAAGCGGCTGGACTACATAGACAGTGCACCAGTATCTATTCCTCCTGGTGTGATTATTAAAAAAGAATTGTGCTGGAAATAATGTCTTTCATTCCAGTTTATGACAAACTTCATACTGCTGGCAAGACTGGAGAAACACAAGCAGTCACAGGAATTATGATGTATTTATCAGAGTGATACAAACTGTCTTTTCTTTCACTTTTTTTTTGGCATTTTTGAGCTGTGCATCAGTTGTAAATATTGCAGAGAGTAAAGTAACAGGAAGGAGCAGCCATAATGTTATCTGTTGGATGATGAGCTTTTTTGGCAACAGGCTGTACAACTGCAGCTCCTCAGCAAGATAAGCAGGTCCTGCTATCTGGACTGTGTTGTGTAAGGAGAATTACTAGTGGCATGTACAGCATAAAATCAGATCATGATTGCAGTTGCTATTAGATAACATAAAATATAATTTACATCAACATCAAATGGCAGTAAAACAACATGACTTTCATTTGCTGTATTGAAAACAGACACGCAGCTGCTCTTTTATTATATTTGTACATAGTAGCTTCTTGAGGAGTGTTAGCATTAAGACACACAGGTGTCCCCAAATCAAAGAGAAGCAAAATCTTAAGGTTTTCAAAATTAATAGTAAAGATGAACCTTCATTCATCAGTCATTACTTTTCTTCTCATTATCAAAGTTTAGGTTAGAACTGAAGTAGCAGGGTAAGCAGGGCATTCTAGATGTCCCTTTCCCCAGGTGTTCCCAGGCCAGATGAGATTAATCCCTCCATTGATTTCAGGGTCTACCGCAGGGTCCTATTCAAGTTGGATGTGCCTAGAAAACTTAGGAAAACACTCGGGAGGCAACTCATTTTCACATGAAGGAGCAGCGACTCTACTCCAAGCTCTCTATCACCCTATTTCTAGGGCTCATTCAGGTCTAAGGCTTTTTTTTCCCTCACTTTAAAGTTTTTCTTTTGTTCCTTCCCACAATTGCTGACTGCTTGCTCATAGTGAATCCAAAGGCAACTTTGGATAGCTGGGTTCTCCGTTATTTGATTAAAATTCGTAATGTCTTCCCCTTACTTATGTGAAGCACTATGAGATGACATATGTTGTGAATTGGCACTATATAAATAAAATTAAATTGAACTGAATCTGCCACCCAATGGAGGCAACTCATTTTGGCCATTTGTATCTGTGATCTCTTTATTTTGGTCACTACACAGAGCTCATAATCACAGGTGAGGATTGGAACGTAGACCAACTTGTGAATCGAGAGCTTCACCTTCCAGCTCATCTCCCTCTTCACCATGACTGGCGGAAACAATGCCTGCATTACTGCTGATGCTGCACTAATTCGTCCGTCTATGTCAAACTCCATTTTCTCATCACTTGTGAAAACAATACTTAAATTCTTTTACAGCCAGCAACTCACCCCCAACCCCAATTCTGGCAGAGAACTACAGTCTCAGACTCAGAGGTGCTGACTCTCATTTTGGCTGCTTTATACTGCAAACTTCCCCAAGTGCATGCTGAAGGTCATAGCTGACCCATTACAGCCAACAGAGCCACGTCACCTGCAAAAAGCAAATATGCAAACCGGACATCCTCCTCAGCTTGACTGCACCTTGAGATCCTCTCCATGAATATCACAGTCCAACATCCACCCAAAAGCTCTTACTTTACATGCACAAGGACCGGATGGCTCCTTGTGCATGTAATGGCCCCTTTCAGTGAATATAAACCAGTTTATGTCGAATTGATTGAGCCATGTGCTCTACCACTGAAAGACATAAAATGACTAAAAGAAAATGTTTTGCAGGCCAATTAGTACCATTAAAGTCACAGTAATACACATAGGTTCCACATTTGTTACAGCATTTCTGCCACATGGCACTTCAGGGATAAACACAGGTTCATTGAAGACGCATCACAGCCCATCAAGCCTCAAGTAAATATTCATCCAATCCAACATCTTTGTGCAATTAGAACAGATTCTCAGCTCTGTTTGGAAACCTTTTGAAGATGTACTGAGAAGAACAATGAGTCTGATGTAGGTACTCAGCAGTATCCACATCAATCATTGTTTCTCATGTTATACAACAGTTGACTTGGCGAAGTGACTCTGTCTTGCAGATACAAGGACGATGCTTCCCAGGGGATTTTAACAGGATCAATTGTCCAATAGAATCAACTAAAGAGTGCTAAAGTCTTTATTACAGATATGAGTGAGGTTTAGTTAGATCTAAAGATTTTCACTTTTTCAGCTTCCAAAAGAGACAAAAGTATAAGGCCAACAAGGTTTACTCAACTGAATTATTATAATGAATCTATGCCTTCCATGTATAAAGGCTCCCTGCTTTCTAATCCCTGTGGGTTTTCTTCTTTAAGCCCCGTCTACTGTAAAAACGTTTCCATGTATTTTCTGAAGAACACCTCAGGAATTCCATGTAAAATCTGATATCTGTCACAGTGCAGTGAGAAGCCAGTATTCTCCGTAAAATGAGGTGGGTGGATGACCGGGGAGACTTTTTACGGTGTGAAAGCTTGCACATTATAGTTACTATGGGAACTGGGACTATGTGGTTATTCCAGAGGAGCAGTAATTAGGTTGTTAAGAAGAAACTTAGAAGAAAAGAAAACGTGGTGCAGAAGAGGTTAGCAGCACGGTGCGTATGTGTTCATGCGTTTGAGGATCCATGGCATGACGGCTGAACCTGCCTTATTCGCTGACTAATTAGGAGTCATGACAGATCGGTGCAGTTTACACTCCACTGTTCATTTACCGCCTTCTCATGACTCAATTGATCAACTCGGCTCTGTCTTGTATTTTCTTTATATTTGCAAAGGGGCTAACCTAGCCACAGGGAGAGCTGGGAATGACAGAAGCACATCTAGCACTTGAATACAACATCTGTCTACCTGTAATGAGGGGGAAATGTTCTTACACAATGACTGTAAATCTCAAATGCAGCAAATCCAGCAAATCAAACAAAAGCACATCTGCAATCCAAGACTCACTCGTCCGCTCAGGCTCCAGGCCGTATACAGATCGGGGTCAGCCTCTAATTTGCACTGAAGTTGAAACCCATCCCTTTGGACGTCCTCCTCCTGGACAGGACCCCCAGAGCCACATTCCAGTGGTGGGTTGGCCCCAATAATGTGACCAAAGAAAAGCTGCAGATGTCTCATTGAGACGATGGCTGGAAGTGGTGGCTGTGCATGGCTGCCACTGAGATCCCCATAATTATACTAGCGTATTAAAAATAAGCTCACAGGCAGAACGTTATCTCTCAGGATAAATATTTACCAACATTATCATCAAACGTCCATTGCGCAGAAATTGAGGGATAATCAAATACGATGAACATCTTCGGAGCATCATCAGAATGCTGTCTCTTTTGGTCTGTTTGTCTGTCCGCGAGGCCCCTAAGACAAGTGTCTGAATGTGCATGATAAGGAGCATCTGAAAGCCAGCCATCTGGAACAGAGGGGTGTACCTTGGCCGCCATGCTCCACTAATCAGCCTCTGTAAACATACAGTAGTGTATATGTAAGCCATAATGAGCCTGTTGCTGAGGCCCGAGGATGGCAGGGCACATTCTCCTTGTCTTTGATACAGATGGCATGGCTAGATAATAAGTTGTCAGAGCTTGCCTGAGGGTCCTGGCTGTTTAGATTAAGGTCTCCAATAGCTGAGTACGTAAAGGGCCACAGCCATCGAGCTCCTTAGCGGGAAAAGGAGTGTCTCAAGACTTTTAGGCAAGAAAAGCTCAACTAATTCGATGATAAATGCTTCAGGTTTGCAGGCTACAACAAATCATTTGCTCTCAGCTTCTGTCACAGCGCAGGATTGGTTGTCTTTTCCATTTTTTACTCTGCAGAACCCCCAGTGAGTCACGGCTTTTCGGTTAATCATATTAGAGCACAGGCAGACCTCTAATGGCATTATAATGATACAAATACATTATCTGGTGCCTGGCGATACACCATAGGCAATATGACCTAAAGAGATATTGATTTAGTATAAGACATGAGGAATGCGGGGTGCTCAGCTAAAAATCTTATTGGTTTTAATGATGAGAGCCAAACTGAAGAGTGAAATAATGATTCTTTCGCTCTAAATCACAAGGCCAAGATGTAGTAGTGGAAACAATGGAGCTCTTCTACCTCTTTAATTCACCATTGAGTTTCAGCTTTGTTTAGAAGGCATACACTAACAAGTACAAGAAAACAGATCCACTAACTATTAAAAATTGCATCCACTCTCTTCTGTGTGATTAAAAAACATGAAACTGAAGTTACATATTGGGACATAGTTGTGATATCCAAACAAGTTTGCACAAGCTTGATTTTGTGACATTACATCAACTTTTAAGTGACAAATGTTGACATCCCCTACTCTTTATTCGGAGATTTCTGCCCTGTCAAGGCAACAAATTCTCACAGCCTACAACAATGTCAGAGTTCCTTCATTCCACATTCCACCTCTGTACTGATAAATGCATTTTCCTGATGCTATAGTCTTTTCCACTTTCACTCTGTGTGAAGAGCTGTAATTATCAACAGAGCACACTTTCAGGAGGCACAAACTCAGGTCAAAAATGTACTGCTTGTGGTGCATGTAAGAGGAATCAGGAAGCTGGAGAAGCATAAGTGTAGTTACTATTGTAAGGGCAATGCACCATCAGCAGGTGGTGTTGAGGTGAGGCTTCAGTAATGACCAAACCAATCAGCCAGCACCTCTCAACCCCTTCAACAACCACCCAGCTCTCTGCCCTAACAAACTGACAGCTTGATAATGGGCAGGGAGCCGAGTCCAGAGGCTGATTCCGACAAGAAAGCGTCCTTGTCAGGCGGGCATGAATATACAAAGTCTCGAATGCAAATACACTGTGCTCACATAAATTCTGGCAAGCGTGGATGATGTCTCTTTTGAAGTTGAATTAATGTTCCAGGGCCGTGCTGAAATCCCTGTCACTATGTTTGCCGTGCAGATGAGAAAAGGCAATATTTTCTGTCCGACTGCAGTAGAGCAACTTGTAGCACAATGAAATATGTTTCCGTCATTTTTTTTTCTGTATGAGCCATTTGCATAACGGTATTTACCTGATGGTTTGCAATAATACAGTAATCCTATTTACAAAACAGAAAACATATTGACTATCTTGAGAAAATGAGTTTTGCATAGAATTTTGACCCATTCTTAAAAAGTGGTTATTGTACCTCTAATAATCCTGCACAGGTTGAACATGGAATTAAGCGACGTGGAATGGCAAAATTTCAAATGAGCCCATTCTGACATGTTTGGAAAAGAATTAGGAATCACATAAAATGGCCTTTGCTTTGTATGAGTGAGTGTGATAAACTAGGGAGAAAGTAATGCTAAGTTGTGCCTCGACTTGTGTGTTTGGAAGACATCCATTTAAAACAGATGCACTGTTCTTTCCTGGTTTATAATTTAATGACTTGCAGACTTATACAGCACATTTAAAACAATGGCAGCTGGCCCAAATTGCTTCTAATTTTAAACAAAGTGCATCTATTTCTAAAGCAGTCGACCAAGACACTAACACGTCTCAGAAATTACAATCTAAGCTGTTTTTCTGACTGCAAACATAACAAAAAAACAAGACATCACTTCAGTTTCTGTTGTATAACAATGCAAAGACAGCTATAGCTCTTGACAAGCTAAACATGTCGTAAGGCCTGGAAAGTTTATTGTAAAACTGGGTACTTCTCCTGTTATGTTTCACACATACTGTACAGTACTCAGCATGCTGCACCATTCTTCATTCCACATCCTGTTCTCCCAAGATTGCCAACTGTGAAAGCGTCTTTGATTTAAATTCATACTGACTTGCAAACTCCAGGGGGAGTCTCAATTCTAAATATTGACACATGGCTCGACACAAATCTTGCTGGTACAGTGAAATACTAGTGATTACCTGCACGATCACGTGTGCTAATTAACTCCCGGACGCCTTCGCTCGCTGTCATCAGCAATGTCAACACTGAGTAATCGGCTGATTACACACATCATCAACAATTACTTTCATTTGCCAAAGGCTCATCAGCCCATTTTCTGCTCCTGCAAAAGGATAAACTTTATATTGCTTTTGGAGCAGAACTGATCACCACTGTGACTTGTAATCAAGTATAAGTGAGTCATAGTTGTTGATCATGCATACATAGTAGCTATGAGCTACAAATTCTACATTGTTTTAGAAGAAAATGATTGTATGCCTGTGTCAGTAGAAAGCAGTATTTGCCAGCCTTTTCCTCTCTGCTAATTAGTGCAGAAAAGAAAAGCGAACAATAATGTATAAGCTGGATGCAGTGGCTCATGTAGAGTGAATAACTGTGTGTGTGTGTGCAGCTTCCACCTCAGGACACAACAGATGTCAGCTGGATTCGAATCAAGGCTCACTAAGGTGAACCTGTGAGCAGACCTGGATTGATTGTGGCTGTATTTACCTTTTAGAGGTAAATCAGATGGTGTACTGTGATACAGAAACCACACGCGTTGTTTCCTATTAAAAGCAGTGAACTGTGATACAAATAAAGCCTAATGGCAAAGTCACTTTTATATGCAATTCAATTATATTACCTAGATTGGAATTAGTGCTCAGTTCAGAGCAGATTCATTTGATTTAATATAGTTGTTTGATACAGAATTTAGTGCGATTATTACTCTAAATCTGTCCTTCTAGTATGTAAATAGGAGCGATTAGTAAAACGGAGAGACATGAAAGGAATCTGAGTTGCTATTCTTCACTGTCTCTTTAAGTTGGAGTATATGTCCTCTGAAGTGACAATATTATCAATCACTAGTATGAGCAAATTGATGCCATTTATCACACAGTGATAAATACAAGAAAAAAGCATCAGGAATGCATACAAAGTACAAGCACAACATTAGTATGACAATATTTACTCGTGTGTGCAGCAAAACTGAGCATATGGTAGATCATGGTGATATTTATATCAATTATCAATGAGTATGAGTTATGTTATTTGGAAATTGCTGTGTATTCAGTCACATCATTATGCACATATCATATAGCCTCTGTTTTCTAATTTCATACCTGTTTTCTTTAAAGTATATCCCAATATAATACTCAGAAAACACTGTGATATTTTCAGAAAGCAGAATGAGGTCCCTCCAGGTCCCATTGTAGTACAGAAGGGGCAATAGCTTGCTGACATGTAGAACCCACAATATGCTTCTTCTTGCTTCAACATCTGCCTGCAGGGAAGAAAGTTTAATGAGCTTTTGGTGTTTTTCCAGTCGCCCATTAAATTTACTTTTCATTTGACTTCTTTATTTTTTTGTATCTCTGCCCTGGTGCATGCAAGTACACCACCAGAAGGGACCTTCCATTTTTCTTTAACTCATTACTATGAAAGATTGCTATGTCCTGTATTGACAGAAAAGGGAGAGCTGGGTCAAATTATGGGTCGCAAAGACAGAAATGTGTACGCCCATGACAACAAGCCCTCTAGAAAATCTAATTAAACCCCATCTAATCTCATAATGCGCCTATTGGGAACTGGTTACTATTATAGTACAAAATTACAGTTTAACAGCAATAAAGCAACACAACAACAACCGTTCCTTCGTGCTTCAGTGGTTAATGTGGAGCCAATCAAGAAGCTGAGTTTCCACTGCGAGTCATCTACTGCAAATGTGGGGGGGAAAAAGCCCAAAACAGAAACTGTTTCAGCCGGGACGATGTGGGAAACGAAAAGTGGCATTTTACTTATTAAAGTCTTTAAAGTCCAATTAAGGTGTCTAATTATCTGATCCTGCCGGAGAAGGATTAATGAAGCTGCTCAGCTCCCATCTGCTGTTGACAGTGGCGCTGTGTATGTGTGCACAGGCTTGTGTCTGTTTGTACGATACAGGTGCTATCACAGATATACAGAGCCAAGCAGAGGAAAGACAGAAGTAACAGGCTTCCCCTCCCCCAGACAGTCTCCCAGTCATGCTCTCATACATGTGGAAACCATCAAAAAAAACCCACACACACACACACACACACACACACACACACACACACAAGGCCGAGGGACTGAAAGACACCTCAATGCCGATTATCAGTTAGAACCACAAGCAAAGCTGTGAAAACCTTGAGCTGGGTTTGGGGACGCCGCACTATCGCCGATAAATCTATTTCTCTCTCTCTCATTGTCATCCTCAAGGGCTTCTGGCCTCTCCCCGTAGAATACAATCGGACTGACAAGTGGTTTCATATCCACAGAGGAGTTTGTTAAGGGTTTAAATGAAGCATTAAGCTCCACTGAGCAACAGAGTGGCCTTTAAATAGATCCATATGAGCTGACGAGTTTTGATAACAAACAACCGAGATGCCAGCCAGAGTGCACACTATCTCAATTGACTTGTTTAATCAGTGTGGGTACAGCCATATGGCTACGATTCGCATCCAAGGACAGTCTTTTTTTATTTATTCATCTTCAGTTGGTGCCTCTTCACTCACCTTAATGCCTTTATTTATCTTTTTTGGAGAGAGATGAAAAGATAAAAAGGTGTGTCCAAGGTTTAAAGCAGATTCTTTAAACCTTGGGCACAACAGGGTAGTTGTTTTTCCTTGTAGCATTTATGCTAAGCTAAGAGCTGCTGGCTTTACCTTTATATTTCTTCTATCTTCATATCTCTTGTATTTACATGAAAATGTACATTAATACAAACTGTCCCATTTAAATAAATACATTCATTCATTCATTCATTTATGTTTAATGAGCAGACATGAGAGTGGTGTTCTTATTCAAGTTAATGCAAGAAAGTAAATTTCTCCTAAAGTCAGCAACAACTCCTTTAAATAATAAAACAGAATATGTACATTCACTTACACAATCCAGACAAACACATTTAACTTGACTTAACAGTTTATCCTTCAACATTAGTTAATAACTTATAACTAAGTGCTCTTTAAAGCCAATTTATTTATTATGACTCGACCACCTTGTAGCCACAGAGACTGACTTCAGGTTTATTTGGGTTTAAGGAGGAACTAAATAAAGATCTTATCATGCAACAGTTCCACTGTCTTTATTTTGAAATGTTTTTATCTGATCTCTTTTTAGGAGCACAGAGACAGGCTTTTAAAGTGAAACAGCCAGCGTTAAACATGATGTCTCCTTCCTGTGTGTGTGACTGATCGGACCCTCCTGTAAGCACCAAGCACAGCGGCGATATTTCTGTTCACTAAAAGACAGAAAAACTGCGATGTGTCTTCTTTGCCTCAAGTGACAATTAACATCAAGGATGCTGTCAGCTACTCTGCTGGCTGCAGCAAATGCGGCTGTAGTCCATTTTTCTTAACTTTATTACCAGTGTCTGTGATGTTTGAGTTGATGTGAATGATGATGTAACCCTCCACCTTGGAAAAACTACCGCAATCCATCTTGAGAAGCATCTCCAGCGTTCATTTATTTCGAGGGGCAAACAGGCAACAGGCAGTGGTATTGTGTCTTCAATCAAAGTCAGCGCATTGATCTCCAAAAAAGCTCTGCACAGGATGCCAAAAACAGAGGATTCGGAGAGGTTGTGTGAATGTGGCTGTGGAATAAAGTCTGCTTTCGTTTAACCAGTGATGTGTAATTTGATAGATTCAACTGGGCTGAGGTTGTAGAGGTCAACTGGGGTCAATGGGCCAAACCACTAAAATGTAAATCAAAAGAAATGAGTGACGCCTATTATTTCCTTTTATACTAGTTTCACTCACCTGGCTGTTCTTCCAAAAGCTCCAGTGGGACAGTATTTTCTTATGTTTAGGAATTCATACATCTAATTTAAAAAACATACACACACAGTACGTCATTTTCTATAACCAACACATAAAATATATAGCAGGGTTTTGTTTAGCTGCATTTCACAACTAAGAACAAACAGAGCACAAATTCAAGATTTCAAGCAACAACAATGGCATTTTAACAACATGTGATAAAATAAATTACACATAATGACTCAGTAAATGGTGTCGGCTTAGTGGAAAGAAATGGAAAAGGTCAAGTCTGAATGCAAATTTTTTCCCAAATAAAAGCAATTTGGTGGTTTTAGCCTGTCTAAACAACTGCTTGCATGGAAGTCCCATGCAGCAGTAACTGCAGGAAACCACAGGAAGGATTTCAAACGCTGAGTAAAGGAGCATCTTTTAAGGTGGCACCGAGCAGCAAATAGTCCTTTAAACAGCTTGAATGAGACTTGCTCGTCCCCGCTGCACAGCAGGATGTCGTTACTCTCCTTTTCAGTGCTTTAAACCCTAATTTGAAATGACACTGTTTACATGCAGAAGCTTTTCAGTAAAAGGAGCTCTGTCGATGAGATGATAGCGGAAAACAAAGGTGCTGTAATTATCTGCCTCGGTGTCTGTGCTCTGCTGTTGCTAACCAGCATTCAGCAGTCGACTCTACCTGTCGGGCCACACGGAGGCTGCCCACAGCTATGGGCTGAAGACCAGATGGCTCAACATTTCCCTTCTTGGAATGACCTTGAGGGAGGAGAAACTACAGCCAAGTAAGGGGGAAAACTCCTTTATCCCTGTCCCCCCCCCGCTAACATAACCATACACAGAGGATAAAGACCATTAGAGAAGCAATTACACAGTATAGGGCTTTGTATTGAATGGGATTACACTGAAACAATTTCTAGTCAGTGTGTCCATCCCAGAGATTTAAAAGGACCATTCTTACATTCATTAAGTCTAAAATGAAACACAGCAGTACACACAAGAATCTACCGCTGTAGTTAGGGCCATGTTCTCCTCGTTAAGCAAGTAAACTCAGGCATAAAGGGATTACTTATTCATGATCATTAGGCATTCTTCTTTGGCCCATTTTTTTTGGAGATCCTGAAAGAGACAATTTGTGATTGAAATGCAAAGAAAAAAGGGTTGTCTCATTCCCGAGCTTGAAACCTAGGCTGGCAAACCTTTCCTCCCTGTATTTCTCTGCTGATTTAATAGGTTTCCCATTTTCCAAAAAATGACGGCGAAGATGAAAGACCTCAATCTCTTTACCATTAGAAGTGCAGGTCACTGGAATTTTTTTTTCTTTTTGTACATTAAAAATACATTTTATCTCCATAATTCTGCACGTACATCAATGAAGATATTTGATATTTTAATACATTTTAGAAGGACGTGTTTCATACAGACCACCTGCTTATGAATGTGGTCCTCGTCTACTGTTAAGGTGCATTTTGTACTACTGTTTGATTTACTTTGACAGATCCGGTTCTCTTTTCAACTGACCCTGTACCAGGTTGTGACCTTTGACCCCCTACACCTCTTCACATCGCTTCAGTGGGCTGAGCTAATAGTTGGAAGCAGCCTTCCAGTCAATTCCTCATGTGTAGTGTCCTTGTCTGGGTCTAACCCTGTCAGTGATTCCTCATTTAGTATCTCTGGGGCCATTTTAGCTGCATGTCACGACAACATATGAAAATAAAATACATAATCAACAGCAAATTTCCAATAGTATGTTAGTTATGCATACTGGATATACACTGATCAGGCATAATATTATGACCACCTGCCTAATATTGTGTTGGTCCCTGTTATGTGCTCAAAAATGCTTTAAACCATTGGACATGGACAAGAGGACCTCACAGGGTGTCCTATGGGGTCTGGAACCAGGATGTTGGCAGTGGATCCTTTGGATACTCTGGCTTGTGCAGTGGGGCCTCTGTCAATCAAACTTGTTCCACTGCATCCTGTTGATTCTTGATCACAATGTGGTCCAGGAAGTTTGGAGGTCAAATCAACATGTTGGGCCATTGTCATGTTCCTCAACATGCTTGTTTGATGTTTTTTCCATGTGGTGGGTGCATTTTCCTGCAGGGGTAGGCCAGTGACATTTGGGATTTCCATTTTCATGAGGAAGTGTGCTTGTTGTGGGACAATGTTTATTTGGGTGTCTAAGTCTCATCAACATGGATGTCAAAATCCAAGGTTTTTCCAGCAGAACAGCACATAGTATCAATATGATCAGTGTTATTCACTTCACCTGTCAGTGGTCACAATGTTCAGGCTGATCACTGTGTGTCAGTGTTCAATAAATAAATAAATGATGGTAAATATGACAGTTTAATTGGGGTGTATCTATAACAAGATGTTAAAGGAACACATTGAAAGGTTTTGAATAGCTGGGTAGTTTTTGACTCACCTACAGAACGGCTAAAAATAACATGGGCTTTTAAATCCCCTCATAGCATTCCCGTCTGTCATCACACTGTCATGAACTGAGGTAGGAAAAGAGCAGGTGAACTCAGTATTACCTCACTAATGACTTCTGTGATCAAAGAAATGGACGCTTGTCTTTAAATATTCAACACATGGCATATAAAGGGTAGGAATGTTCCTTTATGAGGTAAACCTATTCTCCCTCCCTGACCCAACAGACTGAGCCGTGCATGTGTGTGTGCTGGTAAAACCAGGAGTAGCACCTCTGTGTGGGCTGTAACTGCTGGTGGGCCAGCAGGTTTGACAGTCTGTGCTGACAGAACTACAGCTCTATGAGTCTCTCGTAACAAGCACTTCTGGACCTGAAGCTGTTTTCTCAGCTCTCGCTTTGTCTGCTCTCCGGATCCGTGTTTGCTTTACGCTCTCTCACCTTCGCTCTTATCTTCCCCAAACCATCTAGCCTTTCGTTCTCCACAATGATAATCAACCATTGTGTCACGGCTCACACAGCCTCCCTCTCTCTGTTCCTGTCTTTCTCTTGCTTTATGGTTCCCTTTACACAGTATTAACCATAGAGAGAACTCTGCTCTGTCTCATTTGTAATGCTGGGAGTCAGACCCAGCTTTCTAATTTCCTGACATGAATGCTGATGACTGCTGTGCGCAGCGACTCACCAGGCTGCAGGAAAACAACCTTGAAACGGTGCACATTTCCAGAAATCCCGCCACCTTCTATTGTCATTTGGAGCTGAAATTAAAAAGCGGTGTGGACAGGTAAAGTGACTTTGCTAGAAGGAGAAAAAAGAGAGGGGGCGAGGTTAAATCAACTCAATTTCAAGTGGCCTGACTCATATCACCTGGGTAACAACACGGACTATAAGAGGTAAAAGGCTTAGAGGCTGGAGCACACAATGCCTTTGGCAAAATCCTTTAACCCCTTTGGCTGTGTGACTGCAGGCAAAAGAGTTAAAACTGAAACACAGAAGTCACATCATTGCCTTAAAATTAGAGGCTTACAAGAATAAAACCTGAATTATAAAGAACAAGAAAGTTTAACATACAATAAAGTCACTGAAATGCGATTAATACAATTTAAAACAGTGACAACTGAAAGACTCCAGAGCGTCTGTCTTTTTTCACACTATTTACTTTAGACTACTGCTTCTCATCAGTTTAATGAAGCTGTGCAGGCTACAGTGAGATCAAGGCGGCTTGGAGTGCAAAAATAGAGCACTGGAAATGCAAAAGTAATCATACTTTTTGTGATATATCACTTGACAAACAGTAAAAGTACTACAAGTGACGGGTACCGAAGGGTTTGGTAAGGGCTGAACAAAAGTACAGGTCTGTTGGAGAATGAAAATCGACCTCTAATGTGTTTTTTCAAAAGAAAAGGAAAGAAAAGGGCAAAGGAGAACAGCCTGCATGGTAGGAGCCTCATGAGGGTATGTGAGAGGTCGTGTGGCTCACTTTAGCTTGTTTCAGTTAGCCACAGCAGCTATATGTTTCCATGTGTATGAAGACATGACCTCCTCGACTTGTTTTGTTTTGCTGTTCCATCAGTATAACCTTTATGGTATTGTGAGCCATAGATTAGATTTCCTACTTTTCACACTGTTCCTTAAATCAGCAATGTAGACCACAATGTTACGTTTATAGTATAGTTTATTATGTTCTTTTAAAAACAATTTAAATTGAAACAGAAAAATGACACATTATTTAAATGCTCCATGATGCTGGCGGGGGCAAACTGGCAACAAAAAGTGCCAAGCAGCCCAAATCTGAACTGACACAATGTGTTTGTCGAATCCGTAATTAACAAAACCAAACAAAAAAACAGTCTGTTCTTTTGCATTGTTTGTGTTCTGCTACAGTGCCAAAAATGAAAATGTTTTTCTTCCAATGTTGCTGAAACTGATCAGAATGGAATTACTTTTGCAAGTATGAGCTGAACTTTTGACCTGGCGATTGCACTGTCAAAGCATCACCGAAGTGATTAGGATTCATCCTCTTGACACACTTCAGTTTGTTTTGTGAAATTGCAATAAAAGCCAAAACTGTTGACATGCTTGTGGCGCTGAAGTCAGGGGATCATCATCGTCAGTAGGAACCATGAATTAAGGGGCAATCCTGGACTCTAATATCACTGGCATCATATAGAGTGCTTTTTGAAAGTCTAAGTGCTTGAGTGGACTTGATTGTTCAAAAATACAAGCTGTACACTCTCTCTCTCTCTCTCTCTCTCTCTCTCTCTCTCTCTCTCTCTCTCTCACTCACACACACACACACACACACACACACACACACACACACACACACACACACACACACACACTGTGTCAGTTTACACATGGGGCCTCCTCCATCAGACTGACTCTGTTTTTCTGTAAAGCTGATGAGGCGTGATGTAAATAAATTACAAAATCATTAACTTCATTAACAACACCTGATTTATCATGTGTGTGTGTGTGTGTGTGTGTATGCATGTGTGTAAAATCATATTATATCCATGTATTTTTGCCTGTTGTATTTTAGAAGACAACTCTCAAATTCTTATTTTTTTTGCATGTTTTCCCCACTTTAAGGTTTAAGACCATCACACAAATTTAAATATTTATTACACAAAATCTAGTTTTTAAATGATGGTTTGATGTTTTAAGGGGAAAAGGTTATCCAAACCTACCTGGCCCTATCTGTATGTGAAAAAGTTATTGCCCCCCTTGTTAAATCATCAATTAACTGAGGCTAATCACATTTTTTTTGGAAAGCTGTGTTCACTTTCATTGGCCACACCCAAGCCTGATTCCCTCTAGATCTCTTCAGTCATGAAATCACTTAAATAGAGGCTGTCTGACAAAATTAACTCGGCCAAAAGATCTCAAAAAGCTGCTACAAAGAAATTCAAGAACAGATGAGAAATGTAGTCATAAATATCTGTCAGTCTGGAAAGGGTTACAAAGCTATTTCTAAAGCTTTAGAACTCCAGAGAACCACGGTGAGAGCTATTATCCAAATGGAGAAAACATGGAACATTGGTGAACCTTCCCAGGAGTGGCCGGACTACCAAAATTACCCCAAGAGCACAGCGACGACTCATCCAGGAGGTCACAAAGGAACCCAGGACAACATCTAAACAACTGCAGGCCTCCCTTGCCTCAGTTAAGTTCAGTGTTCATGACTCAACAATAAAGAAGAGAATGGGCAAAAATGACATCCATGACAGACTTCCAACGCAAAAACTACTGCTGACCAAAAAGGACATAAAGGCTGGTCTTACTTTTGCAAACAAACATCTGAATGATCCCCAATATTTGTGGGAGTATACTCTATGGACTGACAAGACGAAAGTTGAACTTTTTGGAAGATGTGTGTCTCGTTACATGTGGCGTAAAAATAACACAGCATTTCTGAAAAACAACATCATACCAGCAGTTAAACAGGGTGGTGGTAGTGTGAAGGTCTGGGGCTGCTTTGCTGCTTCAGGACCTGGATGAGTTGCTGTGATTGATGGAACCAAGAATTCTACTCTCTACCAGGAAATCCTGAAGGAGAATGTTCGGCCATCAGTTCGTGACCTCAACGATCCAAAACACACCAACAAGTCGACTTCTGAATAGCTTAAAAAACAAAATGAAGGTTTTGGAGTGGCCTAGTCAAAGTCTGGACTTAAATTCCATTGAAATGCTGTTGCATGACCTCTAAAAGGCTGTTCATGTTTGAAAACCCTCCAGTGTTGCTGAATTAAAACAATTCTGCAAAGAAGAGTGGCCAAAATACGTCCACAGAAATGTAAAAGACCCATTGCCACTTATAGAAAATGCTTGATTTCAGTTGTTGCTGCTGAGATCTGCCCAACCAGTTATTAGGTTTCGGGGGCAATTACTTCTTCACACACAGGTAGCTTTGAATAGATTTTTTTTCCTTCATACATGATATCATCATTTAAAAACTGTATCTTGTGTGTCCTCAAATAGATGATGGACCACATAGTTATCGTAATTGTGCACATTACAGAAAAAGATATTAAAAAATATGGAGATGGGATTTTTCACGGTCAGTGGTCTTTAGCTTCATCTTCCTGCTCCCTTATAAAGACACTTCAGTCTCTTTAAAAAATAACTGATCTTCAAAAGGCCCCGATGGAAAACTGATGGAATACATTTATGGATCATAGTGCTTCAGATAAAGATCCAGCTTTACTGCACGGATATATATTTCATTCAACTCTTTAACCGCCTTGTTATCTGCATTCTAAATTTGTTTTCATATTTAAATGGTTTGCTCTCTGTTATCCTTCTGACAGATGAGATCCTTTGAGACAAGTGTACAACAATACAGGCTTTTTCCATCTTCGGCTATATACAAAACTAAGACTAATTGCTCAGTGCCTTGAGCTTGCACCTGTACATGTGTTGTTGTTTTAGCCTAATATGTGTCCCAGTGAGACCAGAAACCTTGGTTAGTATGGAGAAATGTGAGAAAACTGTGTATTATTGAATGGAATTACCTCAATGTCAGTCTAAATGTTGGAATAACACATGTAAAATTATGCTTTTCTGAGATGCATACAAGGGACCACCAATGTCCTTCAGCTTTTCCCATTCAACAGCTATTAAGGTTTTTCATTCTGGAACTCTGCCTTCCAGACAATAGCACAACTAAAAACGGGATCATGTGATGCATAAAAGGCACCGACTTGGCATTTTAGTGAGCACAAGATTCACTTCAGATGCAGCAACAAGAAGTGGCACCACGCCTTTGGTGGCCAAAAACTGCCGGAGGCATGTGAGGGAAGAAATGGAAACAGAGAGAGGCAGGGGAGACATCAATGGACCAGGGGAAATGGAAAGATGCGGGGAGAGAGGACTCGAGTAGAGACGGTAATAGACTAGAGGAAGCAGGGAGAAGCAAGATGAGACAGTTGCAGGCCAGTGGAGACAGGGAGAGGCAGGGAGAGGCTGCAGAGATGCTTGGCATTACACTTCCTTGTGTGCAGTTGCCCTTGTAGTGACACATTGGAGCCCTGGCTGCTATATTTATCAAGCAGCTGTATGATGTTGGAGTGCACAGAAAACTAAGCGGTTCCAGTGGAGGCTTAGAGGCAAGTCCAAGCTATGTGGGATAAACACAACCAGACTGAGTGGCTTTCGGATGGTTTTTATTGAGCCAACTGCCCAGCACTCCAGCGAGGAAGATGATATCTAAATTTCTGCCCATAAGGGTTTGCTGCACTGGAGTTTCAAGTGATACTCGATATCAATCTTTAAAGAAAGAAACTCTGTCTCCCAGCAGCCTCAAAGGTGGGTGTGAAAAATCTCTATCTTGTTTATTTTAAAGGAAAACAGAGGCTCTGTGGTCAGTTTGTGTTCAATACTTACAATGAACTTAAATAATAACCAATTGAAGCCAAGGAAAACAGCACTGAAGCTTTGATCAGATAGTTCATGATGGATGGATGGATGGATGGATGGATGGATAGACAGACGAATCCTGTTGTTAAATTTAACATTTGTCTGTTGCTTAATTTGTGATCCAAAAGCAGCATGCAGCTTGATGACATTCCCATTATCCTTAGCTTTACTGTCCGTTAATACTGTGTTAATGATTAGCAGCAGTGATAATTAGTAAATGTCATTATGCAAACATGCTGTCTATGCTAAGATGGTGACATTGATTAACACTGGACATGTTAATTATCCGTATATTACCAATGACACTGTACACATGCTAGCAGGACTGTAGACTCTTAGTGTTTTTGAACTATTTCTGCTGCTATCTATATGTCTTCCAAACATTTAAAATTTTGAAAATATAACTACATATAAATTCCTGTCTCAGTCCCCCATGCCAATGCAGTATAATACCAAAGTGTGTAATCGCTATGTTAGTCCATAGTGCAAAAGGTATTTGTTCGCAAGGTATTAATATCTGTTGGCTTGCGTCCGTGTCATACAACATGCAAGTTTCAAGTTGCATCACTTGTGTTAGTTTATTTACTTTAAACATGTGAAAAGCAACAAATTTTGCATGAGGCTGCCAGAAGAGTGGAGGTGGTAAAAACTGCAGGACTTTCACCCACGAGATGAGAGATTGGGTTCCATGTGGAACCACTGCTTTGTGGAATCTTTACTCGCTGTTTAGTGAGTCACTTCTTGGTTAACCTGTTTAAGTTTAGGCATCAAAACTTCTTTATTTTTAGGAAAAGATCATAGTATGGGTTAAAGTACACAAGTACAAACTCTTAAACACCAAGCTCTGGCTATTTTTACATTGCCAGGGAGATGACTCCTGTCCCAAAAATATCTCCCATGTAGGCATCTCACACCCTTACAGCCTTTTTGTGAAATTGATACATTTTGTGCTTTGGACCCACACAAAAGTGAGCTGCTGTAGATTTAGATTGTTTGTAGACAGGTACATTATGCTGGGACAGATGTTATTGCAAAGATTGTGCACTTATTCTTGCAGTAAACAGAAAAGTCTTCATCCATGGCTGACAAAATGCTATAAATAATGTAGTTTTCCAACAGATTGTGAGCAGGCTACCACAAAATGGCAAGTTGAAGTGAAGCTCTGCTGCCCAGTTATGGATTACAGCTCTTATTATTGCTTTGAATCCATCCATCCATCCATCCATCCATCCATCTACTTTCTTCCACTTATCCAGGGTCATGTCATGATGGTGGCAGGTGAAGAAGATCATTCCAGGCACTCCTCTGCCCAGCTATCTTTCCAATTCCTCCTGCAAGATTAGATATGAAATCCCTCCAGTAAGTTCTGGCTCTACCACGGGATCTCCTAGTTGGATGTGACTGGAAAACCTTCAAAGGAATCTTGTCTGTCCTAATCAGATGCCCGACCTACCTCAGCTGACTTCTTTTTGACACAAAGGAGCAGCGACTCTCCTCCAGGCTCCTCACTTCATCTTTTTACCAGTCACCCTACTGAGGAAACTCTTTTTGGCTGCGTGTATCTTTAACCTCATTCTTCCGGTCACTAAACAGAGCTCGCTGAGGGTTGGAACATAGATTTACGGGTATAATAAGAACTTTGCCTTCCGGCTAAGCTCCCTCTTCACCATGATGGTCCTGTATAACGCCTGATTCTGCAGCAAGCCATCTGTCCCATCTCACACTCCCTTTTCCTGTCACTTGTGAACAAGATTCCGAGATTCATGAACTCAACATCAATGCTTGAATTCCTCTAACACTCTTCTCTAAACACTGATATCAGAGGGCGCATTAATACAAGGCACTCTGGAGCATTGCTCTGTGTCTGGACAGTGCCTGGCTTCCATCAGTTTTTATGCTTTAGGCTAGTACTTATAGTCAGCATCTACAATCCAAACTGCTGAATTCCTCATCATCCCTGTATACCTGCACAATTTAGTCCTCTTAAACTTTTGAAAAGCTCTCGCTGCAAGGACAAAAAAGTGGCGAGATCTGCTGTATGTATGGATTTAATGGATATTAACGGAAGACTTAATCAACGCCTGGGTTGTAAATTAAAGTTTCATGAGTTATCTGGAAATACAAACTGGATGGTCTCATTTTCCACTGTTTGCCGGTTATAAAAATTTCCAACACCACTTTTGTTTTCATTGTACCAATTAGACAACACTTCAGATAACCTTTGAGCGAGCGGCAGAGAGGCAGCCAGCCAGCACTCAGGAAATGAAAACAGCCCATAAAAACCAGCAGCGGAAGATCATTTGTACTCCTGCTCATTAGAAATGTGTGAAATGCCACGTACTAGCTCAACAAAGGACAGGATTTATCATTCGTAACGTTAGTTATGTACGACTGGAGGTGTGTGCACAAATGCGTATATATTTGTATGTGTGTGTCAGATGCAAACCTAACAAACAAAAAGAGATATTAATATATTAAAACTCTCACTGACAGATGTGTGCAACGCCAAACCTATCTATCAGCGACTGAGGTAAATAAACACCTTGCTGCTCTCTCTGCTGCTCAGCTGCCCTCGGTGACACATCGCACTGTCACTAACAAAGGAGAATGAGACGGTAGATCCAGACTGCTAAATTAGTGTTTTATCCCGCATGCCAGACAGAGAAAAGACAGTTGGAATAAACGGCGAATGGAGAGCGCACCAAGGAGAGAGAAATAGAGAGCGGGAGACAGGAGTGGCAATGAGAGTGGAGAACAGAGAGGATAAAGGACAGATTTAATCACAGCGCGTTTCCACATGGCTACCAGGTGGTGCTAAAGGGAGCAGCGACGGGGCTGATGATGGATCTTGTAGTGGCTGTGAGGGAAACTCAGAGAAGAATTATACCTGCTCTGGAGGACACAATTTTAAACCTTTTTTTCAGATTCAAGGTTTAATCATTTGAATTTATTCATCCTGTCCCGGATTTTAGTTCACCGTTAATGGACGGGGTTTTAATGAATTTCTGTCAAATCCAATTAATGGAAGTGTTTTATGTGCCAAAAGCGGGGTTTTGGTTTTATTTAAGAGCACTATGATGCTCACTTGCAGCTGTACTGAATGTCGACCAAAATGTCTTGATTGAAAATCTGCAAAAAACACATTTCTTCTAAGGCTGCTGATTGTAAATATATTTCACAATTCAGACTGAGTCTTTTTTCAGTTGGTAGTGTGTAAATTGCCAACCTAAGAGTCCATCATTTTTCCAGACCCTCCATTTATCCTCATCTTTTTATGTTCTGTTAGTGTGTCCACCATTCATTCTCTTGGCCCAATTTAAACCTATTTTGACCATGATGCCGGTTCCATTTGTGTCACCCTGGAGCGCTTAATGCTTGTCAGAGTCCAACAGTCTACAGCATTATCCTCCACTGGAAAGAAATACATAATTCACTGCACCTATAACAAAACACTGAATGCCTCCCCTGATTCTTTCATTTTTTGTCAGTGGACGGGCTAAGCTTCCCGTCAACAAGATGAGAAAAATACAGATAAAGGGAAACAAAAACACCCTTTCTTTACTTCAAGCCTTTAAAGCAGAGCAGGAGAACGTCTGGCATGAACAATCATCTTTTCCTTATAAAAACCTTGCAGGAGCACTTATGTACTCCAAATCCTGTCCTTTTCTACTCCAGCAGAGCCTAAGAAGTTCAGTCAGAGAGAGAGACCTACTCTAAGGACCTTTCTTTTTTTGCCTTAAACTACTCTTTATGCCTCCTTCAATGCAAGTCTGTGTCTGAGATGTGGGTTGATTACAGGCAAAATGAAACAAAAGTCCATGGTTACAGAACAGAGGGATAAACAAAATGTCAACAGTCATTGTAATCTGACAAACATGTTGTCATTATATCAAGAGAGGAAGCGAGTCAGTGTTTCTTGGCTGACTTAAGCAGAATTATGAATTGAGACGGCAACATTTATTCCCTGGAACCAGATGTGTTGGTAACAATAACTGATGACTTGAGAGAACTGAGCATTAGGCAGGAGCCAAAAGAGCTCACATTTGAAAACACACTGACATTTCACTTGATTATAATCCTTTTTCCATTGCAGTATATTTAATGCTGCTAACCTGTGGAGAGAAATGCAGGTGCTTTCACAATATATTTAAATACGTAGAAATGCATTTACATATATATTACAATTCAAACACCAAAAGAAACGGGAATATTGAATGTACAATTAAGATGCACAAATGAGAAAACAGAATACAGTTGAAATATAAAGTGCTACCATGAGCTTTTTTTAGTATTTTTGGCCACTTGGGTTCATCAGAACAAGATGTAAACAAGATTAACATATTATCAATTTATGCCTTAGCAAATAATTACCTGTTTACAAACCCAGCAGACCAGCAGCAAAGTTAGCATTCTGTTTGCCTTTATTTGCTTCTTTTTTGTTTCCACCAGCTCCTGAGAGAAGTATAAGGATTTATAGCTTGCAGTATATTAGCCTCACATGGGTGACAAATTAAAGGAAAGGGTTCAACCGCTGACCCCCACAGTGAGGAGTTCTGGTGGCTCTGTTGTCCTGTGGGAGGAATTTTGTTGTTTGGGTGTCTCCTTAGAGAGAAGGGTCACTGCAAATCAATACAAAGTTTTTATGAGTGATCACCTTTAACCTATGATGGAACTTTTCTGTCCTGATGTGAGTGGTCTCTTCCAGGAAGACAAGGCCCCTACCCATCTCACATGAGGGGTCACTAAATGGTTTAATTAGTATGAAAATGATGTGACTCTTATGGTATGGCCATGGCAGTTACCAGACATGAACCCAATTAAATGGAAGATTTTGGAACAACATGTAAAACAGTGCTCTCACACCATCATCAAAAGACTAAATTAGGGAACATGTTTTATAAGAAGGGTACTGTATCCCTCAATTAGATTTCCAGAGACTTGTAGAACCATGACATACTGAAGCTGTGTTTGTGGCACATTGTAGCCCAATGCCTCACTTTGACATTTTATGTCAGTTGTACCCTTAACCCTAGAACACTAACGTAACACTTAGCAACACCATTGCTAAAGGTGGGTATATTTTACCCAATATAATATACCTGATAAAAAAAAAAAACTTCTCATCAGAATATATCAAAGTACAACAATACATGGCAAACTGAAGTATTTTCCCTTGGCAATGTCTCAAAAAACGAAAAAGGTATCATGGAGGGATTCTATAAAAAGGCTCCAAATTAGTGAAAAATTAGGAATCATTAATGAAAAATTCCTTAAAAAATAATAATGGAACTGGGAACTTTTCTGGTGGAGGCACAGTCTCCTTGCATCACTGACAACTGTGGGAGAGATATATAAATGTACAGTATATTCCAAGCAAAAAATAATAATTTACTCTCTATCACTAATGGCCGGTACACACCTCAGGATAATTAGGTTGATTTTTGTGCCCATTTCCCCTTCGCGATCAAAGCCAGCAAAGGCCCGACTGTCTGTTAAGAGTGATTTTGTCTGGTCCGATCTGTTTGGAAGGCCTTGGAAGGAGAGATCGTAAATAATGAACATGTTTAATATTTGCGACTAGAAATCCTGTGGTGTGTGGGGTGCTCCGAGAGGAGCCGAGCAGGCACAGTGTGTAATGTCACGTGTACCGGAACATAAGCCAATCAAGATGCGAGCTGACTCAGCTGGCTGACGGAAGAGGAAGTAAAAACAAACAAAAAACATGGCGGCAGTTATTTATAATTATTCCCATCACTGGTAGTTTGCAATGATTATGGTAACGCTACTTATATTTTTGACTTGCTAGCACTGGTGCTAGCATCTATCACACATCCCTGCTCTCCAAGCTATCTGTAATACTTGTGACAATTTTTACTCACCTCCAACTCACACTGTAATGCATACAGTCCACATTCCCGCCATCTCCGTGACTGTTTACATAATCACTTTTCTTTTTTGTATGCTTTTTTGGAAAGTAAGAGGCTGAAAACAACCATCATTGCCTCTTCCTGTTCGTCCGCCATATTTGTTTACACTGAAGTCACGTTTGACTATGCGAGATTTGGAATATTGAGCGTGAAGAACCTTATACTCTGCAGAAGAATCGGTTAGTGTGTGGTCTGCTCTGTAGTGCACATCGCACACTATAAGATCAGAAGAGAGAGAGATCTTGTTTTATCTGTCTTTTGTTATCATCAAGTTTGTGGTCTCTAAATCTGTGAAGGTTTGAAGAATCCTGTAGTGTGTGCAAGCCTTAACGTTGGGTGAAAATCACCGTTGAAAAAACCAGGGATGGGAACAGGGAAACACGTCTCCCTTCTGTGATGTCAGTGAGCAGTATGAAGCTACTCACACAACTCAGAAAATGGCAACAGAATGAAAATAAAATAAACCCAATCACATGGGCGAAAATCACTCAGCACAGGTGTTCTAGGGTTAAATAGCCGCCCATCTGTAGTTACAAACTCTGTTGACATTTTCCTTATCAAAGCTAGAACACACGGTGTAACTTTTCCTGCATGGGCTTTGTAAATGAGATTTCCAAGTATTGAACCGCAGTAAAATCACAAATTGAAAAAAGGAAAAGGAATAAACAATGCTTCATGTGAGGCTTGAACTTTATAAAATAAAATAGGCACAACAGGCAGAGCTACTTACCAGCTTCTGTAGAAAGAAGAAAAAGAGTTGGAAAAACCAAAGACAACGAGCTGAACGTAGCAAAAACACCAATTGAAAATCTGCAGTATTTCTTTTTGACAGTAAAAATGAATGGCTAGATATGAAACAATAAAAGTTAAGGTTCCTGCTCGATATTTCAAAACCACGATTGGGTCACAGAATGACATCGACTTCAATCACACTGAGCCACTGGAACTTCAAATGATTGAAACAAGCATGGAGAAAAACAGAAATCTCTCCAGTAACCTGCACTAACTTTCTCAAATGTGTGCTTATGTAAGATCTCATTAGCCACAATGAGAAATTAATTGAGAAGCCCGATGTTTTAGGGCGTTTAATTTAAAAAAACATCAATTTGGTGCAGCTTTAAATCCTACAGAGGCAATTTCGATCAGCACAGCCTGTTGTTTCTTGCAAATCTTGATACAAGAAGATACTTTGAGCACTGTCAAATTCATTTCCCTTGCTGTATAATGAACCCTGATGCATCCTGCAGAGATGATAGAGTCGCTTTGAGAAATGTGTTTGTGTTTTATTCGGGTTCATTAGAGCATGAGGCTGCTTGTTGTTTGTGTGGATCCGGCATGTGACACTTTGACAGGCTACTGAATTGTGTTTGCGGGCAGCGGACCGCGTCTTTGTGTGCTGTGATTGTAACTGAGAACGTCTAATATGAGCAGCTCTTTTTTCATTTCTCTCCCCCGACCCATTGCCTTTCTGTTTAACAGCTAAACACACTGCTGTAGTTGAACAATAAGAACTGCAGTAACTTATTCAAACACGTGTGATCAAAGTAGAGCTCCGAATCATGGGCCAGAGTGGTAAAACTGGCACTGCAGTATTCAGCAAAAGTGAGTACACCTCTGTGCAATATCACTAAAATGTTAAATAATTAAGAATTGCACTACTGTATTGTTAAGTTGAAGTGTGTGGCATCTTATGCATGATTAAAAACAAACAGGTTAGACAGACTATGCTGAAAATATGGGCTCCAAAGTACGGTCTTGATGCAACAGCAGTAAGTGCACCTGCGAACACTGCAACACAAGCGATCATGAATGTAATAAGGATAATTGCAAAACCAAGGTTAAAAAAGAAACCTGTGAAAACCACAGCTTGCTCATTTTTGGCCTGGAGATTGCATAAAGATGGGAAAGGATCCAAGAACATCAGTAGGCTACTGCAGCAGTGGTTAGGACAAATAGCAAGAGCCAAACGACCAATAACAAAAGCCACAGCGGTCGTCTTGGAAAACTGACAGCATGCACAGTTTTTCTATTTACGCAGCCTTGCATTGAAAAACAGATGGGCGGGTGCTTGTTTCTTGGCACAGTGATTATCTGTGGAAACTGTTTCAGTGACTGCCCGGACACTACAAAGGACATTGCACGAAGTCGACCAACACAAACTGCATCCAAGAAGAAAACCAACAAAATATTACACTTTGCCAAAGGACATAGTAAAGAGCCTGACTGATATTGGCAGCACATTATTCGGTCGGATGTAACCAAAGTTAATTTGACTGAATCAGACGGATGTCCAGCATGTTTGTTGTGGATGTGGCCAGGACTACCACAGTGAACTGCATTGTATAACATGGAGGTGGGAGTGTACTGGCATGAGGCTGGATGAGTCCGAAATGTGTAGGAGAGTTAATGTTTGTAGATGAAACGGAATGCAAGTTTATGGTGCCTATAAAAGTATTCACCTCCCTTGGAAGTTATTCCCTTTTATTCCTTTTCAACATTGAATCATAATTAATTTACAGAAAAGACTTTTTAATGTCAAAGTGAGAACAGATTCCTTTAGCATAATGTTAATTAATTAAAAATGTAAAATATGTAACTTTAAAGTGACTCACGTGACTCAACACAAGTGCAGCTAAATGATGCTAATAGTCACACAGTTATTGAAATGTAGATCATCCAAATTCAGTGAATTAGTCTCAAATAATTGTAGTATAAAGACACCTGTATCTGTCAGGTCCAGTCACTGCTGAATCAGCACCCCTGGCAATAACTTGCACCGTGAAGACAAAACAGCACTTCAAACAACGCTGTGAAAAGGTTATTAAAAAGCACTGTCACTGATTACTCCTTGGTGGAATCCATCATTAAGGAGTGGAATGATATAGCATATTTGTAAATCTGCCGAGAGCAGCCATCCTCAAAAACTTAGGATTGCACAAGACACTAGTGAGGAAGACCACCAAGATACCTATGACTCCACTCAAAGAGTTTGAAGCTTCAGATGGGAGAGATTGTGCACATATACAGCAACTGTTGCCTGTTCATCCCCAGTCAAAGCTTTATGGGGAAGTGGCAAAGAGAAAGCCACTGTGGGAAAAAAAATCACATTAAATCTCAACTGGAGTTTACTAGAAAGCATATGGGAGACTCTGAAGTCAATTGGAGGAAGGTTCGTAGGCCTGATGAAATCAAAATTGAGCTTTTTGGGTATCAGACTAGTTTGGCACCAAATACTGCACACCATCACAAATACATACTGTGAAGCATGGTGGTGGCAGCATCATGATGGCTTTATAGCTCAACAGCAAAGAAAGCAGCAAACTACTGAGAAAACCTGTAAGACAACCATGCAGTCTGCAAAAGAAGTGCAACTTGGGACGAGATTTGTTTTTCAGGAAGGCAATGACCCGAAGCATGCAGTCGAAGCCACACAGAAATGGTTTAAAGACAACAAGGTGAATGTTCCGGAGTGGCCGAGTCAGAGCCCAGACGTAAAACCGACTGGGAATTTGCAGCTGAACTTGTAAAAGGGTGTTTACTTACAATCCCCGTGCAACCTGACAGAGCTTGAACAGTTTTGCAGAGAAGAATGAGGTAAAATTGCAGTATCCAGACTGATTGCAGGCTTATTGAGACCTATCAATACAGACTTGAAGGTGCTGAATACTTATGCAGTCACTTACTTTACATTTCATGTCTGATTAATTGACATGACTTTGTAGAAATCTATTTTCACTTTGGCATGAAAGAGTCTTCTTATGTAAACTCTTGTCAAAACATCCAAATTAAATGACTAAATGGTGAAAAGCAATAAAAGGAGGGAACTTCCAAGGGGGGTGAATACCTTTTAGAGGCACTGTATAAAACCAAGACAACTCAATTCTCAAGATGCTTGGCAGGAGAGGAATTTTCCGACTTGACAAATATCCCAAACACAGTGTAGCAATCCCACCAGAGTTTCTAAAGAAGGAAAAACTTCAATCTGCTCTAAGTATGTCCCCCGGCGTAAATCCAATATAACTCATTTTAAAGTGAAAGGTAGAGCAACTGAAGCCCTCCAGCACAAAAAGAAGCTGAAGAGGTTATCTATGAAGAGTGGCAAAACATTTCTCCATAGATTTGTGCAAGACTGGTGCCACCTGGAAGGTTAAATCGGTCATCCAAAATAAAGGCAAAGTTTCAACATAAACCCTCCAGTCTATTTATTTTACAGAATTTTAACATACCACACACTCAAACTTAAAAATAATAGTTATTGGAAGATGATAGCATTTTAAAACCCTTTTATTGATATTTCACTTAGCATATACTGCAAGAAGCTCGTTCAAACTCCTCTCTCTGACCAACTAAATCAAATCATTGAGAGATGAATTACAGTGATGAAGTGTGCAGACGAGGAGGTAGGGACCTTCTGTCAACAGACTGAAGCCCTCTCGTCTCACCACGAATACAAATCTAGGCTACGTTGTAAAAGCCTGTGTGATAGATGTGGAGGAAGCATTAAAGTTCACTCGATACCAGCGTAAATTCCTCCTGAACTCTCCCTATTTCAATAAGGAGCCCTTTTAAAAGGATTGTTTTGCCCATGTCACTAAGTCCTAGACGATGAACACTAATGTTTTAAGACCCACTGGAGTCCCAAGATGAAGAGCATGCCACTTGATTCACTGCTAATGTGTCTGCTGCATGGCGTTGCCAGGAAATCTAAGTCCGCATAGGCCACACAGAGCCAAAATGGCTGACTGGGGCCTCGTTGGTCATGATCATGGTCACGACTGGAAAAGTCGTGACCATGCTAGTTTAATAACAAAGCTAGTTGTGAATGTGAACGACAGAAGACTGGATGAACCTAGTTACATAAAACACATTTCCAGTCTCAGATCCCCCAGACGACATTCTTGAAAAAGACGTTCCAGTGAAATGAATCAGTTACACAGTCAGCTGACAAAGACTTAGCGGTGCAATGAACATCAATTGAAAACACTTGTTATTTGTTGACCAAACGAATGAGCTTTTGCAGACAACTCATTCAAAATGTAGGGCTGGAAACTGCATAAAACACAACAAGACATTGTAGACAATGTCCTTTGTAATTACCTGTCATGGAAGACGACGGACCTAACAAGTACTTGTTGTCAGATCTATTTACCACACATCAGACATCCATCAAAAGCAACACAACACCCAAAAAACAACAGATGAAGAACAATGTGGATGTTCAGATGGCGTCTTTGTAAAGCTGCAGAGGAGGCAATTAATTGAAGAAATGATTGTTAGCAAGCAGTCTCTTCTCTCATCATGTGCTTGGTTGTCTGTCTGTTTCTTTTTAATGATAAGCCTCTTGTTATCTTCATCTGTCTCTTCCTTTTCATTGTTGTGTTTCTCCTCCAACTTTCTGCTTCAAACTCATTCTTCTCTTCCTTCATGCTGACTTTCCATCACTTTATCTTCCGCTTAATCCCTCTTCTCACACCTGTCCCTCTCCTTAACCCCCCTCAGTCCTCCTTCTCCCTGTTCCACCCTCTCAAACTAATGGAGCACATAACAGGGTTCCTAAAAATAGCCACGCTGCAAAGTCAGTTCATTTTTTTCTTTCAGTCTTTCTCTCTTTTTTCCTTTCTAATGTTCCTATTTTTTCTCTTTTCCTTACCTCCCTCAGGAGGGAAATGAGTAACGGGGAAAAGGCTTGTCAGCTCATTTATCAGCTGGCAGCCCATGTGCAGCTCTCTATGCTATCAGGGTTGAGCGGCTGAGGCTGTGGGACTAAGGGCCAGGGACCAGGCCCCTGGCTGTCTGTCTGTCAAGGTTCCTGCTATATGGCCAACGGAGCTTGGGGGACAGGGCGAAAATGAATGAGTAGTCAGTGTTTATGGGGGGTGGTAGGCACCACAGACATTACCTTCTGGTCATGCCAGGGGTCTTAAATCTCGAGGCAAAGCTGTTGTCAGACAGTGTTCTCAGAGAATATATCAGGAGGTTAGAATGGACGAGATGCACAGGAGGAGAAAAGCCTGTGGCAGTTGCATGAGTAAAGAAACATAACATGGAATTGATCAAAATCCTTTGAGAAATATAAGAATAAATTTGACCCAAGGCAACAGATTGGAAGTATTGAAAAGCATAATTTATAACAATAATAACAATGCAAGCACCAAATTAGTTGTTAAAATATGAGGTTGTGGCTTTACCTGGAGAGAAAACATGTCGGACTCAGAAGCTCATAAATATTTTATACAAACTTCCAGGTTAGTTATGCTTATTAGGTAGAGAACAAGTCTACTGCAAACACCCATCATTTGGTTTTGGGTGCAAGTAAGGAGTTATTATTTTCATTTTGGGTGCCAATGGATTCATCTTCAAATATCATGTTGAACTGTTGCATTGTTTCTAACCATGCCACCTTTTTCTCTCCATGGAGATGTTGCTGTATTCACATCTCAGCAATAACTTTTGTTAATCACATCATATGATCAACCATGTCACCTCACGTTACTCTAATTTACTTTTAATTTGCAAACAAACAGTAAATTTGTGGAGAAAATGAGATAGAGAGAAAATAAATCTCTCCAAACTGAAGCACTACGTAGATTAAATGTGCTTATTACATGAAACACATTTTAATCTAAGGAGTTAACATGTCCAGGCTTGACCGTTAAAAAGACACCCACGTTTAGCTGTTTCTTCAGGGCACCGCTGCCCTTCTTTGGTCCCCCGACACCAGAAAGCACCTGACCCCGACAACATCTCGAATTATGACTTTTTAACAGAGAGCACGCCTGCAATCATCTTTCCAAAAGAACAAATTTGTGTGGAGAACAAAACTTTATGAGGTCAAGACACAGCACTGGCAGCATTCTGACTTATTGTATCTGCCAAATCAGTCAATGTTACACTGTGGTGTATAAATCTGCCAGATATTCACGGTTAATTTCCCGTAGGACATTTAAAGTAATCTTGATTTTGTTTTTCTTACAATATCCACTCCTGCCAATTAAAGCTGAAGCACTTCATTACAATCAGGAAAACACAGCCGTCTTGGTTAAATACACCCCGACCATCTCCAGACTTTTGTGAGGGATACCAGTGCACAACTTGTTTCCTGTGAACGTGCTCCAAACTTTTATTTTGCTTTTTTATGAAAAGATCACCCAGGTTTTACTTATCATTCTTGATAGAGAAATGTGGAATCTACCCTTCCTTCTATTGATGAGCTGTAGCAAAATATGCAAAATGATCCAAACTGCTTCCAGTCAAAGCGACCACTACTGAGAGTGCAATAAACAAGACGAATGAGAAGAAAGACGGATGTGAAAGCCCTCGTTGTTACCAATGTAAAAATTCATGGCTCAAATACCACAGAAGCCCGGAGGAGCGACGGCAGCATCAGCAGAGGTTAATGATGCTAATCGCCAAGTGATGGCTGACTCATTACAACTGTCATCTGCGTATCTCTAATGACGCCGCGAACGTCTCACACCCTTCATGTCCTCGCACTTTGTAAACAGAAACGGATGCACGCGACGATGCAAACACCCACAAACCAAAAGGAGGGCTTTCTGGTGTGGAAATACCCCGGCACAGACCAGCACATTAATTCCTGTCTTGGGTCAGCGAGAAACCACCACTGGCTGTGACCACACTGCAAAGCTAGAAAAACCTCATGACTGCAGAGCAGAAACAAATACATCGAATCTGTGAGCGCATGTGGCTGCCCATGGCAATAAGATGTAGTTAAAGAAATCCATTCATGCGAGAAGTATCGCACACACACACGCGCGCCTTTTCTATTTTTACATTGCAATAAATTCAGATTAATTAGAAGAGTAAAGGATTGAGAACTCCTGGAAATAGCTTTGTGCAGAAGATGGAAATTGGATTCCTTCCTCTTCTCCTCCTCCTCCTCCTCCTCTTGATGGCGAACATTAAAAAGCACTCCTTCGTAGATAAGAGTTGATCATTAATGTCAGTAATGTAACAGATGCTCAGTCGCTTAGAAAAAAAAGGCTGTTAATGTGTTTCCGTCCAGTGTTGCAATATCCCTAAATAAGCATCTGGGTATTTTTCTTTCCTATGCACACTGGGAGGTTATTTTTAATATTCAGCTCTATTTTCCTGCATGAGGACATGGTTGTAAAGCATTCAGTCATCTTGTATTCAGACAGTGTAGTTGGAGGTGTCCTGTGTTTTTTTTCTCTGCATCACTAACTGTCTCCTGTTGACTTTACGGTGCAATCAACGCATGATGGCGGCACTCCAGCACCGAGACACGACTGTTGCAGCAAATGAGCCGCTGTCATTCCCTTCGCTTACTTCTATCTGATGGATTTGTTCAACTTAGCAGGAATAATTGGAATGGCACTCATGGCAGAAAAAAGGGGGAAATTGTGTGTATGTGTGTGTGAGGCATTCTTCCCCCCCGTTAGAGGAAATGAGAGAGCATCTGCAGAGCACTGGCTGTTCGTCTTGGCAGACGGCGGCTACGTCTTGTGAAGCGATGCATCAACATGGAGATGACACGGCGAACATTACGTTCACCACCACCGGGCCTCCGGAGCCACCTGCCTCCTCTCCCACCCCGTGGCACCTAGCAGATGGCGCAGAGGCCGAAATGCTGCAGAGCAAGTATCAGGAGATATCCGTGTCCTGAACCTTTAAGACGCTTTCTGACTGAAGCTCATGTGAAGGAATTAAGTCAGCTTGCGGAATCTGCTTTATTGAAGAGAGGAAAAGATTAATATCACTGCCATGTTGGTGCCCCTCAACATACCCTGATGTAAAGACTTAAACTGCTGGCTTATATCTGCTCTGAGGTAATAATATGCCTACCAGCAGCTCAGAAGTTCTGTAACCAACACATTGTATCTCTAATACTTGCAAAATCTGGATCTGGGGGCTAGCTGTCACCCCCCTGCTTCATATCTTTATACTATAATTTAAGTCTACAGTCAATATTCTCATCTAATTCCCTGTAAGCAACTGAATAAGCACATTCACCAAACTTTCAACTAAATTCTAGTAAAGTCCCATTTCGAAGACCGGCTTGGCTGCACCCTCAGCATCATTCATTCTTACAGGGAGGGGAAAAAGCTTTGGTTTGTTATTTAAACCAATCACAGTCATCTTGGGCGATGCTAAGCCCAGGATCCTGAAAATAGTGCCAGGGGAGCTGTTTAGGTTGAGAAAACGTAATGGAGAAAACCCCCTTATTCCTTAAAATGGCTTACAGGAAACTCCTTTACAATGTACAGATCTCTAACATCCCTGTCTCGAGACCCATACCTTCCCACACACTGCATCTCGAGCACACCAGCTCGACACTCGAAACACTGTCAAACTGCTCTATTCATACATATTGGCTTCTTATTTCCCTCAAATACAAAACACCACGTGGACATGTTAACAAGGTACAAAACTTGATATTCACTAGAGAGAGTCTTTAAATAAGGTATCTTTTATTCCAAACCCACAATTTAGCTTGAGTCTAAGAATTTAAGTCACCTATGCCCACCTGCATGAAATGAGATAAGAGGAGCAGCGATCTCAAATAGTGATGAGGGAATTGTTTTGGTGGAACATTTGCATGCATGGAGGTAAACGCCGTCAGGAAAATGAATGATTCACTTAAAGAAGCTAGCAAGGCTTCTTCAGTGCATCTAAACCTTCAGCAAAACTTAAAATTTCAAGTGTGTAGGTTCCCACCTTGAAGTTGTTTGTTGTTTCCCTTAATAAAGGGGATTTTGAAAACACATTTATAAAGGAAGGGGAGGAGAAAGTCTTGTGAAACAGCTAAGGGCAGGATTCTATGCACCGTCTACACGCAGTTAGTCAGACTTCTATCTGGTTATTGATTAAACATCTAAAAACACATCTGTGGGCCATTCTGCCTCAACTGACAAAATGCCCCATGTCTGACCATCTTCAATTTGACAGACTGAAAAAATAAGTTGAATATTCATTGAGTTGACCATGTGTTTAATCTGGGGTCACAGGTAATATTAGTTTTTGAGTTAAAATTGCTTAAAGAAGGTGGGATCATGTTTTCTTTGCGTCAATCTGTGGAGCAATGTTTGAAGTGCCGTAACTTGAGAAGTAATGTTGCTAGAGTACTGAAATTTTGCAGGCTCATTGTTATGCACATGTGGTCTTCAATGGTACAACCATGCTTTGATAGACCAATGCAAACCAGTTGTATGATTTAGTCAAAAATCTCAATGTTTCTCTGTATTCCAATATTCCACAACCCATAGAACCCTTATTTTTCTTCTTAAGAGGCTAGTTTGTATTTTTGCACGACAACTGTTTTTAAATAAAATTGGACAAGCTGAGGTGGAATGACCCTCTGTGTATCAGATGTACACATTTAGAAGCTTTTTCCATGAAAATAATCTGTCATTTTTGAAAATGTGTCATACAGAACTCTATACTGTCGCTTTTTTTATCATGTAGTTTCATTCTTATTGCCCATCACGCCACACTTCCTGCAGCTCAAGCACGCCAGTTCACCGATGAATCCCTGACAAACACTGTAAAACTACTTTGTGCTACACAACGGCAAGCTTTCATAATGGAGTGAATCTTGCCATCTACCAGTATGTTTGAACAAGAAACCAGTGAAGACTGAAAAATAATAATAATCAGGTTTGTTACAGATTAAATTCTGCAAGTCGGACTCCGCGTTTTTGAGATTGTCATTGGTACACTGCAGTTTCAACGTGGAAAAGCTCAGCCATCTCACTGGCTGCTTATTTCATTTATGATATGCCTTCCAGCATATAAAAAAACACCATGTGGACATGTAAATAAGATAAAACTGATTTTCACTGGGGAGAGTCTGTAAATAAGGTATGTTTTATTCCTAAGGCACAATGTAGCATGAATCTACCGTCATTTATGACAATTTACACTTGGAGCAAATGAGATAAGAGATGGATAAATAATGGCAAGAGCAAGAGAGTTTAAAAACAGTGCTGTCTGGATTCTCACTAATAGGTGCCTTATATCTTCAGGATATCACAGTATTAACTTTGAGCTATGAGCTCAAACAATGTTACCAATTTGTGAAATATTCAATATCCATTTCCCTAAACACAAAGGTCTACTCCGCACCTGGTGTGAGTTAAAATCTATTTCCCCACCAACCACCGAGTCACTTCAGATGCAGCATCAGAGCTTTTTTTTTTCCACCCTGAGCTTTAATCACGTTACAAACAAAGTACATTATCCTCAGCAGGTAGCAGGGGAAGTGGAGGCACTCAGACTGAGCGCTTTGGCGGAGAAATCAGAAGCTCGCTGTGTATCGTCTCTTTTCCCCCCTCGCAGTCAGATGGAGTTAAACCTGATTAGAGAAGATTGGTAAGATTGGTTAGGAGCTACTGATGGAGAAAAGGCCGTCGGAGCTCTTCTTTTTCCCATCAGCACCACTCTCTAATTAACTCACAAGGACTCGTGTGTGCAGGCTTGCATGTGTGCGTTCAAGACCAGCAGGGTGGGCTCTGAGGCTGATGCTAACCTGATTATTCAGTCTAGACTTTAGCGAGCCATCCTTAGTGGGAGGCTGAACTCACAAAGTGGGGTTTAGTCTGTTTGTGTTTGCATGTATGTTAATATTGGGGCTCTATCTTGTTTGTCTGACAGTAATCTAGACAACAACAGGCTGCTTCCAGATGGTAATAATGCATTTAGGACTATTAGGGTCACTGATTTAAATCATTATAAAGTCACATGGTCTAAGTACTAAAGGACTAATAGGAGGCAACAGAATGATCAGTCCTTCACAGTTGAACTTCAAATGGCAAGAATGTGATAACACCTATGCAGCTGTCACATAAAAGACTTACAAGACTTCAATAAAAAGCTGAAAAGGAGCAGCACGTTACTTTTCTGTAAATTAAACATGATTGCTTTTCAAACAAAACACGTAGGCATACAGTGAAGGACACAAGAATTTTCATGTTTTCATCAGATCAAGCCAGTCGACAATTTTGCTATGAACAATGTAAATAAGCACGTGTTATAACATTGCATTGCATTTGGAGAGCAATGGCTGCATGACACTGAGCACGTTGCTGGAACATCAAGTGCAAAAAGGATGTTGCCATCACTACCTAGCAAAGCAGATTCCTTAAATAATGTTTGCAAAATAGAGAAATATTTCCTATTCACAGATTGACTCAGACTGACTCTTTTTTGCAGAATGTATAGTCACTTTGAGTGATGATGGTGTCAGATTTGATGCTTGGAAGTCAGTTGAGGGTCTTGATTTAGCACAGATGCCGGCAACAGCAGCCTCCTCATTTGCAGTTGGTAATAAAGTTGATTTTGATGGCTCCAACTGTCATTAACTAATTGATAATATGTAATATCCCAGTAGCTAAAAATGCTAACTTTATTGTAAGTCCTTGAGTGGTTAAAAACCTTAGTTTAAAGGCAAGAATCTGGTAAAAGTGTCTTTCATATGTAGTTGATGGATACATACATGTGGCATGAAGCTTTAGTATTGTCTGATGAGGTTGAGGTTAGTTCAGATTGTGATCTATTATCAAGAAAATCATTGTTTGGATACTCGTTACACTAGATTAGATGAAGAAGATCTATTTGAAAAACTGTCAAGGATTGCTCTAACTGCTGTGCGAAGTGCACAGATTCTACATGTCCAACTGAAATGAACAATATCTGTTGTCATGACGCGTTCACTGCATGCACATCTGCTCTGTAAATCACAGGTTTTGTTCTTGTTTGAAAAAAAAAGGAAAGCCACACTGTTTTAACTTAATAATTGTCCATATCAATGCAATAATTAATTTGAATATCATTATTTAAAACCAGTCAGTCAAGTCTTGCATGAAGCAGTGACATCAGCGTCCTGATGAAGTAAGGTATGACAATAAGACATACAAACCACAGTACCTTCCCTGCTAAAGTCTCCTTCTTATCTGACTCCTTCCTTACATCACTTTGCAGGCTAGAAGGTCCTCTGTCACGTCAGTTTGTTTAGATACTGGTTGGGGGGTTATTATTCAAAACCGCTCTGATAAAACACTGTCACTGCCTCGTGAGTTACAGCTTTACTTTGCCGATCATTCGTCTGTTGGGGGCATCAACCTGCCAGCTTCTGTCTGTCAAACAAAGACCCGCCCCTAAAATCGCTGAGAGGAAGAGGAGGAAGTGAGTTGCTTTTGTTTTCTGCAAAAACATACAAAAATACAGCAACAGAACTCCAATCAGAGGACTGTAGGATATAGTATGTGGTAAACAAGTGGTAATTACAAACTGAAACTCTGTATATCTACAAAATATGAACAAAAAAATAATGCAGTTGTGTGTTTTTTTGTCTGTGCTTCCAAGGTTGATAACACACTTTTGATAAATGCAGCAGAGAAGTTGGGAGAAGTTGGGAGTTTGGCGTTGCCGTCTTCCACATTTAAGTCAGTCAGACAGAACATCCTGTACATCCTTATCATTTTAACCTTTACATTCCCAGCCAAATGCATTTTACCAAGAGGGATCAAGAAGCTGTTAAACTGTCATGAGAGGAAGAAATATCAACTTATTTTTAGCCCTTTGAGGTCAGGTGTCCTTGGTGCCTTTGATTCACAGGGTGCACTCATCTTTTATGAGTACAGTTATCTGGAAGTGATGTGGCCTTTATCATCAAGCCTCACAATGCCAAGATCAGATTTAAGAGCCATGGAGTGGCATTCTGATCCTTCAAGATGGACGACGCGCTGTCACGTAAATCCTTTATACGTCTTCCAGCCTGTGCTGCCCACCTCAAAGAGCGAAGGGGTATAGATAGAAACAACGCCGTAAATCTGCTGACTGTGTTTAAGAAAAAAGCAACAACGCTCAAAAGAATGAACATGAAGTCAAACAAGAGCAAGCTTTTATATGTTTCAAAGCGTTTCCTCATTTTCAATCGATACCTAAATCAACTGACTTTGTCTGTCTGGGCTCACATCACTGAAGTCTGAATCAATGAAACCTCGACAAACCGGCAAAGCCGCGGGCCTTGTTATACAAAGTCAGGGCTCAAGAAGACAGCAGGACCGCAGACAGCTTTTGTCTTAACGCCCTCAGAGATCACGCGTCTGTACTTCTGATCCCCCTGATCTGAATGTCAAATCCATAATAAGGTTTGCTGTCCATCACCGTCCGTCATCTGCAATCATCAAAGTCAGGAAGATACCAGCCCAGGTAGCTCTTATCTTGCCCAGCCACACCTGGGCTCGGATAGACGGCAGCCATCCCCGCTTCCTCCACGGGCAAACAGAGTCCCATCAATATACACATCAGTGGTTCTGTCACTAACCGGGATTTATCACCGCCGCTGTCAAAGGTTTAACGTTTGGAAAGTTTCAGCCAAATCATAAATTACTGCAATAATACCTGTGGGGATTTATTTTTACGTCATAAAACTGTGAGAAAAGACCAGAATGTGAATGTAGGGATGCCTCTGGCTGAATCTTTAACATAGTGTACTTCTAATTAAACATTTTATTGTACTTTTTGTGCTTAGGCTCCTGCTCCACTATTTTGTCAACTAAAATTGTTTGAATGTTTATTTATGTATTTATTGCATTTTTATTACTCTTTTAACTTATTGTTGATTGCTGTTTTCTGTGGTACTGATGTGAGCTGGGGGAACAAACCTATTATTTTGGATATTTCAAGTACATTTTGATCATAATACTTTGGTGATGTTCCTTAAAAGCAGGACATTTACACCAATCAGCCTCAACATTATTATCACTGACAGGTGAAGTCAATAACATTGATCATATTGGTACTATGTGCTGTTCTGCTGGACAACCTTGGATTATGCCATCCGTGTTGATGAGACTTATACACCCAAATAAACATCGTCCCAGAACAAGCACACTCCCTCATGCAAATGGAAATCCCAAATGTTATTGGTCTACCCCCACAAGAAAATGCACCCCACCACATGGAAAAAACATCAAACAATCAGGAGCATGTTGAGGAACATGACAGTGGTCCAACATGTTGATTTGACTTGAACTTCCTGCACCCCATTGTGATCAAGCATCAACAGGATGCAGTGGAACAAGTTTGATTGACAGACACCCAACTGTACTAGCCAGAGGATCCACTGCCAACGTCCTGGTTCCAGACCCCACAGGACACCCTGAGAGCTCCTCTTGTTTATGCCCAATGGTTCAGAGCATTTTTGAGCACATAAAGGGGACCAACACAATATTAGGCAGGTGGTCATAATGTTATGCCTCATCAGTGTACATTGCTCCACTTCAGTAAAATGCTACTGAAGTGGAATCTGATGATATAGCGGTCACAGGGCCCTTTTTTGCAGAACAAACACATTATTTTGGATATTTCAAGTACCTTTTAATGATAATAAAGTCTCCCTGAAGGATTTCCTTTTGTATTTGCCACTTTCATCTCCTTTAAGAGTGACCCCTCTCTCCCTGATGTTCTCCCACTTCCTTCTCATCCCATTTTTTCACCCAAGTCCCTTCTCCAGTTGCCGCTCTGCTCCTCAAGACTCTGGTGATAATTAATCAAGTTACACAGGGAACGCCGGTTATTGCTGATGGAAAGTTGGCTAACGGAGAAACAGTTTGGGTCCACATTCTCAGGCAGCCTCAATCAATCTGTCATGTTCTGCAGATGTGTGAGAGTAATGAATATGAATTGGTGCTCCAGAATGAATGAGTTTTCAGCCTTCGTATGGGCAGAATGCCCTCAGGAGGGTGTCACCTGCAATGAGCCATTTTATAGCCCTTCTCGCTCCTGCATACCAAACAGGGCCAATTGGCTGTTAGAGCTTGATGGATGTCCGTATACATTGTTGGGGGTTTTACACCATATTGACAGGGTGATAATCACGACCTAAATTAATGGTGATTAACGTTTGTCTTTTACACAAGTAAATGTAAAAAAACTCAACATCTTAGCCATAGTTTAAAGTCTGCAGTTGTACATGTCACTGGCTGCTCGCTTTCTAAATGTTTAGGCTGCTGCATTTAATCTTAAAGGGGACATGTTAGGCCTGGGGACACAGCACTAAGGTTTAGATCACCGCAGCCACTAGGAGTCACAGCAGACATGGCGTGAGAGAGCCTGCAGCTCCGTCAAGCTCTAATGAACACATGAAATAGGTTTCATTGCCTAGCTTTGGGCTTTGGGGGGATTTATGCACAGTTACACACACACACAATAAATGGTCCCGGGTTCAACCTAAATCCTCAAAATCCCAAATGTCATTGTTTCCAAAATGGCTTGTTTGAGCACTGTGATGCTGATGGGAGTCACTCAGTTCAGCTTCACAAAAAAGTTAAGTAAAGCAAAACATGAAACACATGCAATCTGGCTGCATCTTTTACTTTTCAGTTCGACAAACTTTCTTCCTGTGATCCGAGCCACCGCACTTTTGCGTTGCTAGTCGAGATTAAGAGGCGCGTTGTGCATCAATCTGGGCTTCAGTCTCTCTTTATGCAGATCGGCGATGATAGAACTAATGAAACAAACAGCTGCGACTGAGCAACACACACGCACGCCCAGCTCTTATTGGAAACGAGCGAGAGATAAGAGCTTCATTATGAAGGTTCACAATAAATAACAGCTCATTGCGGAGAGGCAGTTTGTCTCCTCCGACAGAGAAGGATTCAGGGGGTTTGCTGTTATTGCAGTATTTCAGGTATGCATCTCATTGCAGTTCATCCAGTCGTCAAGCGTGAAAATAATAAAGTATCTGCATATTGATGACTGGATGTTATCCACAAGGCAAACTATGAATAGTACGAATATCAGTCGAGCTGTTTTCTTGCCATTTTTAAAGCTTTAATTACATGGACATCCATCTGTTGGACACATTATCTCCACAGCATTCAAACATCCCATTTGCTGCACACACAACACACACCTCTGACATCTCCGCTTTTGCAGAGGAAACAGTTCAGCCGACCACACCAAGCTGTGATTGCCAGGATCTGCAGAAGCAGTTTGCAGCATGAGACAAGAATCGACATTTTCCTGATTCAGGACAAGCGGTAAAAAAAGTTGATTGGTCCCTATAGATTGGACGGATACATCTCAGATTCTTGTTTGTTAACACAAGAATACCATGTAGCTGACTGCAGCATCCGCAGCCAGTCTGTACACTGGATGTATGTGAAAAATGGATAAGAAAAAAACAAAAAAACAGAGTCCTCAGTCCATTTGCATTCTTTTCCACATCTATAGCATACTGGGTAATGCCTGACCATCTCATATTTGTCAGATATATTTTCTCTGCATGCATATGGTAGCAAGTAAAACATGTAAAATCTTTGGTCATAGGTGTTGTGATTTTTCTGAGTTAAAAAATTCTTTAAGATGGGTAGGGTCATGTGGATTTTTGCATTGTTTTCTTCGCTCCAATCTGTGGAGCAATGTTTGAAGTACCCTAACTTGAGAAACAATGTGGCTAGAGTCCTGAGATCTTGTAGGTTCATTGATATGTACATATGATCTTCAATGGTAAACCCTGCTTTGATAGAACAATGCAAACCAGTTATATGATGGTGCAAAGTTGGTCATTTTCTGTTTACTCAAATATTCCACCAACCATAAAACCTCAATTGTTCTACCAAACAGGGCTGATGTATTTTATTTTATTTTATGTATTCATAAACCCAGCTTTGATAGAATAATACAAACCCGTTTTATGATGGCATAAATTTGGCAAAAAAAATGTCAATGTTCCACCAACCATAGAACCTTTATTTTTCACCCTAAGAGATTGATTGTTCTTCCAGTGATTGGCACCAATAAGAACTTTAATAATGTGGAGTATGGTATCAGTCAGAGGCAAAGTTTATGAGGGAAAAATGATGTGAAATTACATTTTTTGCATTTATGACCAATATTAGGACAATCATTGAGCATGTAAATTGGTGAAGCCATCCCAATGGTGGTCCCAACTGAAAGAGTTACTGTTTATAACAATGTCACTGGGCTAAAAGAGAAGTCATGGTTTTCCAACTTATCGTGCCTTAAATAATTTTGTGAAAAAAAATTGAAGATGGTCAGCCATGGGGCATTCAGTGAATTGAGGATGACCCTATTGTGTTGGAGCACAATAATAATATCATGAACAAATGGTGCTTTTGATTCTCATCCACAAGATATCTTCACTCAGGAAAAGGGACAGGATGAGGAGCTTCAGGAGAAAGAACTGCTAATTCTTTGCATCAGAATGAGCCAGGGATGGGTTGGTATTTGCTTAAAATGGCTTTTCTATGTCTTGTGTTGTAAGAATAAAAGGCAAGCATAGAGGACTGGTCTAAATGTAGGTATTAGCTTGGAGAGTGGCTGGAGAACACTAAAATTCAGTGCATCAGGCTAGACTGCATCCCTCTCACTTAACGCCTAATGGACAGTTCTGTAAAACAAAGCATAATCCAACAGGCCTCCCAGCCTCTGTACCTCCTCAGCTGTTTTGCACACTCAGTCAATGACTCATTGAAAAGTTTAGCCAGCACCCTGCCATGGCCGTCCCATTGGGGAGTGGACGTGTGTTCATTAATACGAGTTAGCTGTCGTCCTAAAAATATCTGTGCAGCTTTTAAAATGGGAGCCAGTGGGCCCGTCGCTGGGTTCTACAGTGGCCCATTTCCATGAAGCTGATGCTGCTGCTGCTGCTGGGTCATTAAATATGGATCCTCTCCCCAGAGAGTGTCACAACTGCAGGAACTTGTAGGAGAGGAGAAAACAGGAGGGAGGGAGGAGAGAGAGAGAGTGTCAAGACTGAGTGCAAGAAAACTGCAATGAAGCACAAATGTTTAACTCTTTGTTCCCTGGCAGCATTTTAATACTAAAGTTAAGCTCATCTGCATTTTCTTTCCCCATCTCTCACAGTCAGATTCTTAGGAAATTCATATAAAGAAATGAGTTTTCCTTTGTGTACGCTGCATATATACCAGTAGCCTTGCAGTCAGAGTTTAATTGTCGGTTTTACTTGGTTGCTTCCCAAACACACTGTCAAATATCTTGAGATTGAAATGAAATCCGCCGGAATAAACTAATTAGAAACGGCAATGCAACACCTGCACCTTCTTCAAACCGACAGCCTCGGGATGTCATGAAAAGGTACCCTCCACCCCCGGCAAAAAAAAAAAAATCTTTCACACCTCAAGACCTTGACGTTGCTGAATTCTAGGCCAAACGATGTGGGTCAAGCCCCCAACGCCCTCCTACGTGGCTGTAACATCACTCACCTCACTGCTCAGCGTGACCTCGATTTCTCAGAGCGGCGTTGTGGGAATGAAACAAACAATGACGGCTGCACTTTTGAGTGACTCAGCCTTTTGAGCAGCTATTTCTGGAAGAATCTGTCTTTTTTTTCCCCCCTGGATTATATCATAAGTATTTTTTTTTGTGGTGGGAGTACACAAGCTAAATCTTACATAGCAATTTCTGATGTATCTATTTAAAAATGCCAACCCCACATAAACACACGTTCATGTTGGTGCAAAAAAACCCACCTGCAATTATTGTGTCAGCAGCCTGTGAAAGGTTTGCAGGTTTAACTGAAAAGAAAGCTGTTTTTGAACAATAGATGTAGTCAGACTGTGAGGGAACAGAGATACACGACAGTTTGAAAAACAATTTGAATTCTGTATTCACTATCCTATTAACTTTCATCTCTTTCCTTACGTCTGGTGCTCTGTTGTTAAAAACACATTTTGCCAGTCCTATAAATTAAGTATGCACTGTAAAGTAAAGTTTGTGATTGTAACTTTCCTTTTTATTTTACTAACTTTTCAATATTTTTAAAATACATACAATTACTAATAAATGTACTAAAACAGACTTTGAGTTAACATGTTTAATGTAAAATAACACAAACAATTAAGACCTATTAAATATACAATGTAAAACTCATTATACTTATCAGTTTATTAAATCCAGCAAGTTCATTTTGTCTTCTTATTCTGAATATTATACCTGGGTTTCTTTCTTTCAGACAAATAATTGTAGGAGATGTTTCTTTACCTTGACATGTTTCGACTGTCATCTACAGTCTTCCTCGGAAGTGTCGTGTCCTTATGTGTTGTTCTTCCTGGCCATGGTCAACCTGACAGATCTGACAGTTCTGTCAGGTTGACCACACCCAACCAACAAAACAACAAACACAAACGCTTTATTAAAGAGGCCATTGAAATCAGGAAGCAGAGAAAACCGACATCAACCGGGATGAGGGAGCATTCATGCACCTGGGACTCTCTCCTCCAGAGACCATGTGGCAGCGGGGGGCGTGGTCAACCTGACAGAACTGTCGAACCTGACAGATGACTGTCGAAACATGTCAAGAAACAAAACATCTCCTACAATTATTTGTAAAACCCAAGTATAATTATCAGTTTACTGAAAATATAACCCTGTGTATTTGTCTAATAATGATAGTGTGGCATTTTTAAAGGTACATCCATACATTTTTAATGTAGACATACTTTATATTATAAAAGTATGTCAAAACTAATATTAAATATGATATAATCTAGAATCAATAGAAGATCACTTCGGCTAACAATCAAATTGCTTTTTATAACTGTTTTTATCTATATTCATACAACACCTATATAGCATAACACAACTACTTATATTTGTGTCATTGTCAAAAAATGACCCCCTTAAGTAGTATTAGGCCTGTTTATTTGTAGTATAATGCTATTTAACCATATTTAGGTATAATTTTACTGTTTTTACATAATAACATGAAAAAATAAAATAAAAAATACGCATCCTCATGTAAAATTAAAGCTAGCGCCTGTATTTTAATTATGAAGAATTATGTTTTTTTAATGGCATGGGTATTTTCTGTTATTTTACTGCTTGTTTTGGTGCTCTAGCTGCTGAGATATTCCTTTTTAACAGTTTTTTTTTACAGTGCATTTCATACAAAAAAGAAGCTAGCACATTAAACTGCGCATGCAATCAGCTATTATTTAACCTGTCTGCTTTAACTATACGGTGCATTGCTGTAACCCATAAAGGCTTGACAAGTCCCTCATTATTCTAAGATTTGTGCTCTTTTTCTTCAAGGTTCCTGCCACAAAACTGCATGTACCCGAAACCCATTATTTTTCCCACAGCACCTTCTATTGCCTCACCGTACCCCCATATATTTGGTATCACACCGTAACTGTGAAACACAATACACCTTAATAGCTTTACAGGCTACTCAGAATATCAGCATTCCTAACACTATTTTCTGCAAGGTTTAGCCTTGTTTCTCAGTACTGCACCCAGGAGATCCTCTGAGAAGAATGTCTTTCTTCTTTACTCTAAAAAGCACAATTGTTAGTCTTTAGTCTGCGGTAGTCTTATTTTGTTCGGCTGTACCTACATTTAAGGGCCCGTAGGAAGCAGCAAAGTCTTTTTTCATGCCTGACTCATTCTGTGGCAGCGCTCGGCCTGATCAGTAGTCGCTGCAGGTTCGTCATCTCTACAGGTATGGCAAAAATCCAAGGTTTTTGCATGTGGTGATTGCGTTTACTGCAGGGTTGTGTGGGCATGTTGCCATGTGCTTACGGAATTGCCTGCGTTTTTCTTACAGTGCAACATTCTCTGTAAAATGAACATGAGCTTCACTGTGTCTGTATTGACTATCATATTGGCAGCCAGGTGGATTTGACAACAGCAGTTTTGTTTGTTTTATCTCCAGAATCACAGGGAACAAAGAATCTGTCAGTCTGCCGTGTATCTTCCAGTCCTATCAAACAGGCAGCAACAAAGGATATCAGACAGATACTGAAGCGATAAAAGCCAAATGGGTTTATGTGTGTGTCTATGTGTGTGGCTGTGTGCTGTTGGTGGGGAAAAAAGGGGGTATCTGCATGTGCATGTGTACTAGTGCACAGTCATGCACTGTATGGTTCCCCCTGTTGCTCCCATGTGAGTCCGCTCAGGCTCCTTACCACCTTGCCTCATCAAAGCCGGAACACACGTGACAGTCAATTAATTCAGCCGGCTCCATTTGATCCGTTTCCAGTGCAGAAACCCATCCTGCGGAATGCTCCACGGAGCGGCTCATAATGAGTCGGAAACACGAGGCTTTGTCTTTGAAACAACAGTTCTTATGCGAGCAAAAAAAAAAAAAAGTCTATGAAAGTGCGATGCGTGTAATTTGCCAAGTTTTTCTCTTTCTGGAATGCAAAAATATACACCAGCATGCAGCTCGTAGTCGCAGCGCCTCCAGCAATGATCAATGAATTCTGTATGGAATGGCTAATGTGGATATACCCGCCTTATAGTTTCCCACAACGATTTGATCTTGCTGGTGTGAGTTAATGATAGGATTGCACTGATATGTTATCTAATTTCCATCATGGGAGAGTGATACTTTATTAATTATGGTTCACAGCTTGATGCTTTTGGCGTTACACGAATATCCACCATTTTCTTTTAGGACGGTGCAGAAGATTTAGCCTCCAATTCAAATGGCTGCAAACCACAAACATCACCACGACTCATTTAAATGCCCGTGTAAACATGCTTTACCATCTGAAGCCAATCACTGCAATGCGTGTCTGCAGGGTTATCCAACAAACCGGCTAAAAACAGCCTCAGCCAATCAAGCAAACATTTAACCACAGCGCACAGAAAGCGATTAATAAGGTTCCCAAGTCAACCTTTCATGTGCCAATCATCTCCTCGTTCGCCGTGGTGCAGTAGGCGTGAATGATGCTACATCAGTCCTCATCCTCGGCCTGGTTTCACAACACCGAGGTCTAATCAACACAGAACAGAAAAAGGAGCTAAAAAACACAGCCACCACGCTAAGAACAGCTCCAACATTCATCTCTATCGTGTAGGATCCCCGCTGATGTGAAATTATTTGCTCTGACACTGCGAGAACTGACAGCAAACGCCGCAGCGGTCTTCAAGGGAAGCAAATTTTAATAACACGCTATCAGGTCAACTGGTGTCTTATCTGTGTTATTTTTTTAGGGGGAAGAAGAAGGTGTGGGGATGGAGGGAGGGGAATCGGGGAATGAGGCTGTTCTTGCAAGCTGTCAGAGGCAGATTGATGAATTGTGGAAAGAAAGCGAGCAACAAAAAAAGCCCATCAGTTTCTTGGATCTCACGGGGGGAAAACAACAAACTGATAACTAGCAATAATGAGGTGTCCGGGTTTACCTGCCTCAGTCAGGCCAATGATCCACCTGGTACCTGTCAGACTGTGAGCCCACAGTGCAAGGTTTGGCATTGACTGGATAAAAAGACATGGAGGTAGTCTAAACATGTGTGTGTTTGTACTTGTATTACCCATCGTTTGAGGACTTCAGTCTTTTTACACATGTTGCAGGGACTCTCTTCTGGGGGCAAAAAGTCCAGACAATACAAAATACGGGGACTTTTAACCCACAAAGTCCTCTTTAATACAAATTAAATATTTGAATAAATGAAGACCTGGTTTTGGGTTTGGGTGCAGCAAGGTGTCGATTAAGGATTAGGTAAGTGAGATTGAGACAAAAGCTTATCTCATTTCACCAATTTCAGCCTCCTCATCTCCTCTGTCCTTTGTCCTCTGTCCTTGTGCCCATGACCTGGAAATCAATCTTGGTGCAGATACGGCGTATATTATATCCTTCAAGGGCTGCCTTTAAAATAAAAAACAGACAAGGAAGGCATGATCTATTCAAATTTGCAGGTACTGCTAAGGTTTTGCAACCATATAACATACGAAATATACAATAACTTGCCAGCAAAACAGGCCAGTATGAATTAAAGTCAAATTCAAGCCGAGAATCAGGCGCAAGCACATTCATCAAAAGCTGCAGAGCTGCATCACTGAGTCAGACGTGCAGATGGTCACTGTCAACCTACTTGTGGAGTTGTGCGTTTGTTCTGTGCAGACGTCAGGTTTCTCACCGTCCTTTTAATTGACGTCTCGAGGAAAGAGGATTGAGGATCGAGGAGGTTTGCTGGAGGAGCTACGAGTGAGGATGCACAAGTATATCCTCAATAAAGTCTTTTTCCGCATCTGTGAAAATAAAATGCTGCTGCCAGGCACATACCAAGAGAAGTGACCACATTACCCCAGTCCTTGACGCCCTTCACTAGATGAGTTTTAGAATTGATTTTACTACTTCTTTTTAAAGCTTTGAATGCCCAGGCTTCTGAATACATCCAGGAACTGCGAACTCCTTATGAGTCTGATTGCAGCAACCCACTGGCAGGGCCCTTCTGATGGTTCCCAAGTCCTGTTTGGTTACTAAGGGTGGCCGAGCCTTCACTTTGGATCTCAGGTAGGCAAACTCCATGTCCTCTTTTAAATCTCTTTTTATGACTGCTGCTTTTACATCTCTGATTTCCCTGGGTTTTTCTTAAGCAATCTTACAGTTTTTTCTATTTTAATAGTTGTATCTTATTTGTTTTTACTGTAAAGCACTTTGTAACTGTGTTTTGAAAGATGCTACACGAATAAAGCTATCAATATTATTACAAAAGAGGTGTTACACACGGCTAGAATATACAAACCACTTTGGGAACAGAACTGTCAAATATGGGTATATAATAGGTATCACTACCACTGTCAGGATTCTACATATACTTTACCACACATGTGAGTTAAATGAAAGGACAAAATGTGAAATCAGCACATTCTCATCACATATCGCCACATTTTAAATTGAATAATAAGTAAATATATACTGTAATTGATCATAAACAGTGACAGAGATCATAAAATGCATGCATAATTGAATTTTTCATGACATCCGTTCTGCTGTAGAGATGCCACGCGTTTCAAACAATAGATACTTAATCCCCTATGTTAACGAGAATGGGTGGAATTCAATAAAAAATATTACATGCTGTGTTTATATGTTTGTTCGGCATATTATATGTCAATGTAACGTCCTCTAAAGTGATGCTAACTTGACTGTGTTTGTGTGTCAATTTGAGTTTAGCCCCACTGCAGCAGCTTCACAAGGCTCCTAATTATCAGTTCTGTCCTTCTGCCAGCAGCTCAATATATGTGTGCGGTAAGCCGACTTAATGGTTTGATTAACAAAACAGTTTAAGTTGGGCTACATTAAAGTCCGATGCCACAGGTGTCTTATGCTGATTATTGGCTTAGGATGTGGATTTCTCTCTCATTTCAGGACCTCAGAGGGTTAAAATGTAAAGCACAAGAAAACCCGTTTGTTGATTTACAGTAGCTTTTGATCGAAAAAGCAATTTCCCCCGTCAGTACAAGTGCACGCGCTCCACTCTGACACTCGAATCAATGTGCAGTTTCACCCTTATTTATGGGCAGACTTTTAAGGAAAGAAACATTATGCAAAGTGCAATCTGAGTGCTCTAGATTAGAGACAAAACACTGTCTTCTATCAGACAATGTACAGCAGCATGGAAGAAACCAGGAGGTGGTAAACATAATTAGATGGCATATGAGGCACAGCCATAAGATAATGACAGTCACGCTGATAAAGGATGGAAATACAAAGAACTCACATATACACCGATCAGACCACTGACAGGTGAAGTGAATAACATTGATCATGTAAGTTCTATGTGGTGTTCTGATGGAAAACCTTGGATTTTGCCATCCGTGCTGATGAGACTTAGACACCCAAATAAACATTGTCCCACAACAAGCACACTCCCTCATGCAAATGGAAATTCCAGATGTCACTGGTCTACCCCTGCAGGAAAATTCACCCCACCACATGGAAAAAAACATCAAACAATCAGGAACATGTAGAGGAACATGATAATGGACTAACATGCTGATTTGACCTACAAACTTCCTTGATCTCATTGTGATCAAGCATCAACAGGATGCAGTGGAACAAGTTTGATTGACAGAGGCCCCACTGCACAAGACAAAGTACCTGAAGGATCCACTGCCAGCGTCCTGGTTCCAGACCCCATAGGACACCCTGAGAGGTCCTCTTGTCCATGCCCAATGGTTCAGAGGATTTTTGAGCACATAAGAGGGACCGACACAATATCAGGCAGGTGGCCATAATGTTGTGCCTGATCGGTGTATGCCCTCAGTGGATGACACTTAGAACAAATGCCTTGAAGAAATACCTCCATTTTCTAGGCATCTGAGCTGTAAGTTGCAGTGAAACTCTTGTTATCATAAAGGGGAATGAGAATTCGACAAGGAGAAAATCCTCACAGGAGCTGCCGTGCATAAGACCCCGCTGACTGCAACTGTTGAGGAATTATTCTGACAGGCTCGTAGCGGGGATACTTGACACTGTACAGACAGTCTGCTGCTAAAAAGTGCAGATTTGCTGGCATTGCTTATTTGCAGTTGGTATTACTAATTCAGCCGAGCCTCAAGTGTGGCACCTCATACAATAAATCTCACAGTGTAATAGAGGAATACAGTACATCATTAACTGGCAGACTAACTGACAGCAACACAACATTAAAGCCAACCCTCTTCAATCAATGTTCCATTATGAAATCAACCGAACTCATAAACTTCAGTCGTATTTTCAAGAAAATTATCACTCTGCAATTCATGCCAGCAGTGAATAACCTCCAGAGTACGCTAAAAAAACTGTAGTTTGCTGACCATGATTTTCCTCCCAAACCAGATATGCACAAAAGCACGACATTCCCCACTATACATGTGAGCGGACGAAATTAGAAGGGTCATTATTTACAGTGAGAAAAAAGGGAAGCTGGATAAGACCCAAAGTTGCGTACACATCATTCATCTCATTAGGACTTCAGAGAGTTAGTTGTAATCTGGAAACTTGATATTTGTATGATTACAGACTTGGTCGTGTGAAGTGTAAATTTAAAAAAAAAAAAATCCGGCATGGAGATTGCAGTTCTTTTCCATGATATCTGGGTTGAATTACCTTCAGTGGTAGACATCCATGATTGTTGTGTTTTCAGGCACTTCAGTGTTATTAAAGTTTCCCAGGCGTGGTTACGACTCGGTTGTTGACATAAAGTAAACGCAGTTTTTAAGTTGGGATTTGAACTGACTTCATAAATATAACAATTCTGATGTTGCCAGAAGTATTGAACTGTGTTGGACTATTCTGCATTTTGCTTAATCTTATATGAAGAAAATGCAATCTGGAATTAAATATTGTAAGCCTTCTTCTAACATATAAAGCTGTTAATGGCCAAGCTCCATAATACCTTAAAGACCTTATTATACCATATCATCCCAACAGAGCCCTTCGCTCTGAGACTGCAGGTTTACTTGTGGCTCCCAGAGTTTCCAGAAGTAGAATGGGAGGCAGAGCCTTCGGTTATCAGGCTCCTCTGTTGTGGAATCAGCTCCCAGTTTGGGTTTGGGAGGCAGACACCCTCTCTACTTTTAAGATTAGGCTTAAAACTTTCCTATTTAATAAAGCTTATAGGGCTGCTCAGGATCACCTGAGCTGTCCCTTAGTTATGCTGCTATAGGTTTAGACTGCTGGGGGATTCACGTGATGCTCCTCTCCTCTCTATATACTGTTATATATCACCATTACATATTATAACCATTGCTTGTTCTCACTGTGGATGTCTCTGGATCTGGAGCTACATGTCCCTGATCCCCACCCCAACCTCTCCTGCTATCCCTCACCCTCATCCCCACTCTCAACCCAACCAGTTGAGGCAGATGGCCGCCTTTCCTGAGCCTAGAGTGAATGAAAAATACTCCTACTGAAAAAAATCAGCACAAAACTAGTCAGACTCTGCAAATGCATTCCCAGGTACGTGCTATTCTACTCTATCTAAACTCTACAAATGTAAGCTCGTACAAAAACGTCTGCTCAAACAGCCCCAGCAATTCAAACTCAAAAGCATACTTTGCTTTCTGACGAGAACCCTATATGCCATAGTTGGGGAAAAGCTGCTGAACATGAAGCCATGAGGAACTCTGGGTAAACAGATATGAAAAGAACAAATGCTAAGCCAAAAATCAAACGAGAGCGCAGGAGAGCAGGTTGGGTTGTAAGTGGAATACAGCTGGAATACTTATTCAATTTGACTCTCTGTGAACTGGATGAATAAGTAAAGCAGCAAACAGTGACTGCAAGTCTGTTAACAGCTGTCCCCTCTGAATAACAAACTCTAAGTACATAACCGAGCAACATTGGACATTTGTTCCTGAAGCTGGTGCACCGAAGCTAATGAAGTCCAGGCCATTTGCTGCTTCTGTTGCTTCTGCATATTTGTAACTACAATCCAGAAAGTTCATGTTCAAATGAAAGAGACAGTATTGCCTAATTAAGCTTCACAGAGCTGTAGTGTCCTATCACAGATAATGACTAGCTCCTTATGCGCGCACACACACACACACACACACACACACACACACACAGGAGGAGCAATTACTCCAACTCCGGACAATGGACTATTACCATTGATCTTAGCGTTGCTCTTTTATCACAAGAAAAAAAAAAGTGAGTGTACTTTCAGCAGCAGCTGCGGTAAAAGACCAGAAGATACACATCAGAGGGAGGCAAAAAAAAAAAACGAGGTAATTGAAGTGATTTCAGAGCATCTCCGATTCTGATCCTGCGAGAGCGAAGGGGAGCGACGACCCAGCGAGAGAGCCAAGTCATCCACTGCCATTGTCAGAAATGATACAGCACATTAGAGGAGAGTAATTAGGCCGAGATCAAAGAACATCTCAGCAGTAATCTGCCTGACTGCATGATCAATTGTCTATGTGGTGAAATATTGATCCCGGTGCTCAGACAGGACCCTGAATTTGCGGGCTTGTCAGGTGTTTTTAAGTCATGCTGACAGCACTGCTGAAGATATACCCATGTCATTCTGTCTGTTGGCTGGTTAGACCACCAGTTACTAGCTATATTCTGTATGTAAAGTTCAATGAACCCTCCATGACATTACCCATAGGTTTTCTGCAGTGTGGTTTTGACGCCTCCATCTCTCGCCATATTGTGACTCCTCCTAACTCCAGGCTAATGCAAAAATGAGCAAGTTGGTGGAATTTCAGTGGAACCAAATGGGTCATTGACTCTCCATGTTTTTAGATTTTTCCATTAGTGATTAGAACGGTTTCGTCAGATCTTTTGTCTGGGCTTAAATGGGCTTAAATGTACACGGATCTATCCTGTGATTTATGATATTGTGTCTGGCTCATTTGTAGAGCAGACAGTCTCTCACTAAAAGTACAACTTGTTCCCATCGCAGACAGTATATAAAGATGGACAATTCTTCACACACTTTGAGTAACGTCTTGTTCAAAAATGAGCCAAGATGCAGAACAGGAGTGGAGGTGGGCCATACAAACTTCTCTGGGTTATAAATTATCCTGTCACTGTAGCCACCTGTCCCTCAATGCAGCCGCACACTCAATTATGCACAGCTTTAAGCCCTGAATTAAATTAAATGGTAAAGTTCTATAAAAATTCACCCTTTCAGTTGCTATGAACAGGAAAATCAGCCATAGAGACCAAAATAGTTTTTGTATGAGGCTGTTGACATGTTTATTTCTGCTATAAAGTTGGACATTTTAACATGGAAGTCTATGAGGACTGACTCGTGCTTGGAGTCAGCCCCAAGTGGCCATGAGAGGAACTGCAGTTTGACATTTTTTGCGTGGGCTTCATTTTTCAGTCATGTAAGTTTTGACTTGATCCAGAATGGAATCTTTCAACAACTGGATTAGACTTAGAACTTAGATTTAGAACTATACAACTTATATCATTTGTATTTATCCCTTGATCTTTTGGATAAGAATTTAATTCCATCCACTACTCAGATTTGTAATCAGCTACCTGCAAAACTCAAGACATTCCCATCATGGCCAGCTGCATTTTTTGCATGCTAACACACCAAATAAATAACTCAAACATGGAAAAAATATTTTTAACTCAAGCCCAGCTGTGTATTTACATGCATCCAGGGCATGATGGCACAAGGTGTGGGGCAACAGCAGCAACCAAAAGAAAAAAAGAAAGAAGAAGCATTTGGCCAGGTTTTTTATCTTGGTGCCTGCCTGGTGAGTGTCTGCCAACCCTCTCTGTTGAATAATGTAACAAGTGGTGAGTGGTGTGGGTGGTAGGGAGGGATGGCCTCTACTCAAAATAGACTCCTGTGCAAAAAGCGGAAGACTTCAGAGGAGAGATAAAGTAGCATATGCTTATGTTACGAAACGGTTTCTGACAGAATTCGCAGTAAATTATGAAACTGGCACTGCAGCAGCAGCAGCAGCAGCAGCAGCATGGGGATGACAGGGGGGTTACAGATGGTGTGGCGAGATATCTGGAGAACTCAGAGTGGTTAAATAAAGATCAGATGCACACAAATGGAAACTGCAAGCAGAATATAAAACAAGGACAGCATTTTTTTATATGTAGAGAAGTGCAAGGTGAGATACATTTTCATTACAGGGAGAAGAAAGAGGCATCAAGGAGAGGGGTGCGCAAATGGGAGTTTTCCCCCTCTCTGGTTCATCCCTGGAGTGAGCAGAGCAGGTGAAGCATATAATAGGCGTGCAAACAGCAGCCAGCTCTGGTATTACTCCTCCGGCCAGTGAGGCAGGAGTGGTCACTTCCTCACACTCCACATATGTGTGTCTCCGTGTGTGTGTGTGCCAAACTCCCAACTTGCTCTGGACAGGCGGTGTTGCAGCACTTTTTTACGCACATGGAGAACGAATTAACCGGAGCAGAGATTCCCGCGGAGTCCCATTACATTAAAGATGATGACATTACTGGCGGCATGTGCTAATAAGAAATTCGCCGGCACGTTTTAGGACTCATCAGATTTCTGTGCATGCACTCGGCGGAGCAAGTCTTTCCACTCCGCGAGGTAGCGGCGGCTGCGCAACTATTTTTAGAAACCATGTTGCGGTAGAGGAATCAATCAAACTGGGGCTAAAATATTGCCTTCATGACAATCTGCTGCTTTCTCTCTCCCTCTCTCTCTCTCTCTCTCTCTCTTTTTTTTAGTGCTGCAATCTGCTGAGATCCCCTATCTGCGCTTGCAGGGGCCGCGGGACAAAGGATGTTGCATTCATATCTCAGCTGATGTGCCAAATGACCAAATGATGCCTTCCCCCCTGGTTCTCTCCAGGAAAGCACACCGGTGGACTGCAAACTTTTGTGCCATGGAATCCGCCACACTCGGTGCCAACGGGGGCTGCGACGCTGTTTTTGGGACCTCGTGTAGTTTTCACAGTCTTAGAATTTCCAAAGAACACTGCAGCCAGGGATGTAAATGAGAATTAATTGGCTGGGGAGTCTGGAAAATTCGCGACGCGCACGTTGCTTTTACTTCTATCAAGTGCACATTTCTTTTTTCTTTTTTCTTTAGCCGGCTCTTATGGGAATTAAGCACTCGTCCCGCTGCATGCTCCTCAGGAGAAAAATGGCGGAGTCTGAGAGCATTGAGGTAAGTGTTAGAGACACCTTTGATTCTCCTAACAGGAATGACAGAGCTCAGGGGGTTTGTTTTTACGCAATCATAACGCGTCCTGCGAATGTGCGTTTTAGTAGAAGTTGCATCTCGGGACAAAATTGCAGGATGCTGACTGTCCGGAGAGTGAGACAGCAATCTGTCTCTCCTGTCTGCGAGGCATCTTTACCCCCGACGTGAACAGGCGTTTTGTGCAGAGCTGGATAAATGCACACGTGGAAAAGTCTTATTTCTTTAAAACGTAAAACCAAAACAAACAAAAGCAAAATAAACGCCAAGGTTAGGGTGCTCGGCGATGATTCCAGTCCACTTTCATTCCACTAAGATCTGCTCTGCATCCTGTTACCTGTCAATGCGACAATCTTAAATGCATTTGAGGCTCAAAGTTTCAATAAAGACCATGCTGGAGATGTCAGATGGAACGGGACAGCGTGTTCACCCTGCGCTCAGATGGAGATCACTTGCGCTGTCCAAGGTACTGCAGCACCTTGCAGACGCAGCTGAGGATGCTGAGACTTGTGGTGTTTTGTGCAGAAAGAAGGTCTGAGCTGAAGATTTCATGTGTCAGTGACGTTTAACTAACCCCCAATCCCCTCCTTACACTTCTCTTTGTGTCTCAGATGCAGAATTTCATCTTACTGTGGCTGTTTTGTTTTTTTCTTTTTCCTTTGCCTTTAAAATGTGGCACAAGGCAGAACAGGAGCCTTATGTTTCACCAGAGTCGAGTGACACATCTGTATTCCAAGTGTGCCCCGGCTACAGGAGTGATGCTGATTTATCTGGAAGTGATGCTTAAGAGATTCGAACACCCTGTGAAGTTAGAAGACAGCCTCATGTTGCTTTTTGTTATGCATTATTCATCACAACAAGTTCCCTCAAAGCAAGTTCATGGGGGGGAAGAAAAGCAGCTCCTCCTCAGACTCGCAACATTTTTATCAATAAGCTTATGAGTGAGGGCAGGGAGGCAAGTGATGCATTATACCGAGATGGATCTTTCCCCTTTCTGCTGAGCTGCTCTTTGCATGCTTTGGTGTATTTGTGTTATCACAGGCACCTAAGTGGCATAATGGCAGAAGACCAAAGGGATTCCTGCCTGTTAAAAGACCCCTTTTTCCCCAATAGATGATGAGCTAAGATGCAAAAACAGGCCTCCTTGGAGCAAACTGCAGTGCATCAACTCCACCTATGTATTAGCACACATTTTAGGCCATGCAATGAACCATATTCCATCACCTATTCTTCAATATCTGCAAAGTTACTCCAGGAGTAACAGGATACACACATGGGTCGACTCCAACAGGTACAAAGTGGCTCTGTGTGTGTGTGTGTGTGTGTCTTCTCATATGCAACACAAGATGCAAGTGTGTGTCCTTCTCGAATGGCAACTCTCACCTCGGTGCAGAGATGAGGATCTGGTCTGAAATAGAACCCCAAATGTGTTTATCTGTTCGCAAGGGTCAAAGGCAAGGACGCCCTCACTTTTCCTGGCTCTCAGTTACGCTCACTGCAGCTGCTCTCCTCCCCCTCTCCGAAGTTTGCTTCGATCGATCCCAGTAATGACAAGCCAAGAGTGATTTTTTGTTTTACCTGCAACTTTTAGGAAGTGGTTATCGGATTGCGCGTTTACCTTGGCAGCCTTAATCACCTCTTCCCTGACCCCCATCTTGTAATTATTGACTCCCTCGGCGTTGGCTTGGAGCCAGCTGTTTATCAAACCCTCCATTTTTATTGCTGCCCCTGTAGTTTTTTAAAGACGATGCCAAGATTTAATCAGCAGCTTTTACACCTGCAGGGGTATGCCTCTCATCGCTGACCACGGTGTAACTTTAGGTCAGTGGAAAGTCTCCCAGACGATCCAAATGATTAACATGTGAGAGCATCCTTTACACAAATAGTAGGGTAATATCCTGCACTGAAGCCGGGATGTGCTTCCTCTTCAGATCCACATTAAGGCTGAAAGGATTAAGTTCAACAGTTGGTCTTTAATTACAAGTCAGCCTCCATCAATAAAGTGATCTTTTATGTAATCAAGAATTAAAAACAGAATGTTGCAAAGCAGAGAAAGTCATGAAAAAATCTACTTGTTCTGATGCTCAACCACTAATCTTTTTCTCTACTGATCAACTTCATTAACACAAAAAGCAACCAGAAGTCAAAGCTTCAAGCAGTTTTAGCTTTCAGTTGTGCAAAATTTGCATGCAAACCTGCATTTAGCAAGTCTTTGCTGGCCAGTTTGGTTTTAAGCTGAGGAGAAGGCCACTAGTTCAGGTAGTTGATTGGTAAGAAATGAATCCCTTGACCTGATTATGACATTATATGAAAAGTCAAAGGATGACCAAAGTTGTTGCAAATTATCCACAGTGTGCCATAAATGTTAGCACTACATTTCACAGCAAGTCATTCAATAGCTGTTCACTCAAAACCTCAAGAGCTTCATGGCAACACTGGAGAAAAAGTAACAGGGTGATCCAAGTGAATGCAATTCATCCTTTGGGAATTATGAACATCTGGACCAAAATTTTCATGGCAATCCATCCAAAAGCTGTTAAATTATTTCAGTCTGGACCCAGTAGGCCAGCAGATACACCAGCGCTACCATCCATAGAGCCAAGGCTTCTAGTGTGCATCATAAGTGGACACCTGGCATTTAGCTGACCCACTGAGAATGTAGACCCATTATTTTTACACATTTACTTTTCTTGCCCACTATGTCCCGGTCTTTGCCATTTAGGCCCAGCAGGAGAAAGGAGTGCAGATATAAATACTGTATGACAGCCTTTTAAAAGGAATAGATAACAGGTAAAGGAGAAGAAGACGGAGGAGCAGGGGGAGAGGAATCAGCAGGGAGAACCAGTGCAGCTGACAGAAATCCCACTTGAAGTCCTCACAGTGCTGTCACTGGAAGGGACGACAGTATGAATTCTACTGTTAGGGAGATAATCCACCTCATTGACTCCATTATGCGCTACTTCTATTAGAATATATTGAAGGGGTGATGACAAACCTGGAAGACAGATTTATTATTTAAAAAGTGATACTTAAGTTCAGACGAATGGAATGTGAAACTACCTGAAAGCAAGACTGATTTCTTTCAAAGCCTTGTGCTGGACTTCCTACAGGATGTTATTATCGGAATCTAAGCATTTACCCCAAACAAGGCAAGGAATGTGTTTTGAAAATCAAATCTGCAAGGTATAGTAGCATAATTAAAGCATGCACAACACACAGAATGAAACAGAGGGTGCTCGAAACACTTTTCATGTGCTTTACTCCTGTGTGTTTTCACCCACATAAAGATAATAAGTCTATCGTTGTCATAGTGAAGCATCACTGCTGGTCGTCTGAAAACACCAGCTATTCTCATCCATTTTGCCTAATGTTTTTTTTTTTACCATTTATTTTTAGATGCCTGAAAGTTGGAATGAGAATAAACACCAGAATGGCTTATTGGCTCAATACTAAGATGCAGGGTGTCTGATTCTCCCCCCCTCCCCCCTCCCTCCCCCTGACACACCATCACACACACAAACGTACACACCATGACTAGACCTTCCTAGCAGGCCTTCTAGGTGATAATCAGGGCATTATGGGTGCACCTTCTGTGCAGAGCAGGGCTTTCTCGTCATCCCAGCCTTCTGCTGAAAGACAGGCCGACTGCATGTCAGTGATCAGCATACTCTCCAGGCTCAATGGGCTGTGTGCACTTTGTGAACTCACCAGACGGCTGCTTGGAACACGAGCTGCGAGGCACGAGTGCAGATAAAAAATGTAAAAGGGAGCAGCTGATAAGTCGAAGCTAAACACTCGTCATGGACCACATCCTCTGATATTGCTGCTTATATCCTTATGTTGTGTCGGATTTGAAAACAGCCTCTTTACTAAAAAGCTCAGACTCCTCAGCATTAATGAAGCATTCCTCTTCTTTCTCTTTCTAGCAACCTCAGCCGCAACCGCAGCCGATCCGCATTATTCCATCCCAGTCGGCACAGCCAACCTCGCTGCCCAAGCCTGTGCCTTCTATCCAGCATGCTTCTCGGCCTCCGCTACCACCGCACACGCCGCATGCTGCCAACCTCCCAAGCTGCCCAGGGCGGGGCAAGATGTCCAAGTTTCTTAATCCAGAGGAGATGACCTCGCGAGACTACTACTTTGACTCGTATGCCCACTTTGGTATCCATGAGGTATGGCTGTAGGACACTGTTTAACCAGTTAGTCTCAGTAACTATAAATCTGATATTTCTACTACGTATTTCATAGCTCCATGACACACAGAGGCTGCTACACTGCCTGCAGTTAATGCCTGTACCTATAGAATGCAGTGCAGCTTTATCTAGATGCTAATTTTCTATCAAATAATGGCAATCAGCTCCCAATACAACTGTGACATTCAATGATATGCCAATCCTTGCTTGTGTTGTATCTACTCTCAGATTTACGTCGCTTTGGATAAAAGTATCTGCTAAATGAAACTGTAGAATTGTAGAAATATATCTTTATGATTCATATGGTGCCTTTTATGGTATTAATATAGCAATATATAAACAAGCGAACTTTGTCAGGTGTCAAAGGTCAATCAGAGAAGTCACATAATATTGCTATGTATGAAAGTTCAACAGAATAAAATAGAAGTATGAAATATCAGGATCTCGTTGATGTTCACATCTACATGTTGGTTCTTAACCCCTTCACTTCCACCTAAATTCTTTCAATAACATAACCAAACTGAAGTTCCTGTCAGATTACTTGTGCAGTTTCCCTGTGCCCCTCTAGTAAAGTCACGCCAAACAAATCTGTGGCTAAAATGTCATCATAACTAACAGTAGTGGTTTTTCAATGACTTTTATCTTTTGCCTCTTGTTCTCTTTTATACCTAATTGTCTCAGATTGCTCTATTGTGTGCTAGCAAAGTACTTTATTGACGATTTTGTGTGGCTTTTCCTGGAGTGAGTCTCTCACGTAGCTCATCCTCCTGCTCTCAACTCCTCCAACAACCTTTAAATCAAGAGCTTTATGTCATGGATGGTTTGGGCCAAGGCTGGGGTTACACTCAGCAAATCTCTTTAAAGGAAACGAGATCTGAACCTTCCCCGAGAAAAAATATCTGCTTGGGAAGCTCAACTCATGGCAGATGTCCTGCTAAGCTCTACACACCGTCTGGAGTTGATGAAGGATGGCAAGGGACTGAGGCAATTTCAAAACTTATGAAACTTTTCCAATAATGATCAACAGTGAGCCTTTATTAAACATATTAAAAGTCTTCCTTTCTTTTCTTATAAATCTCATATATCTGCTATTCAAGTCGATATCTTTGTCTGTGTGGTTGCCTCCCCCTTCAGCTCTATTCTAGAGAGCGGAGACAGAATGTATTAGAGGCTGCATAAAAGGAGCATGTTCCTGGTGTGACCTATGAGATGATGATTTTTTGATTTTTTTTATATTTTTGGAATGTAGGTCAGGTGTATTTTTGTCATTTCTGCATATTCTTCACACAAGCACACACATTGTGCAAGAGAAGGAGACAGAAAGGAGATGCAGACAGACTGAGCCTGCAGGCTCACGGGGCTTATTCAAAACACCAACTATGGATTTGATTGTAGAACCACAGGGCTGAGAGGGAATAGAGTAAGATTAGGTGAAGGCCATCTGTGTATTATTTGTCACTGCTCCACGGCAGATATCACAGCAAATCCAGACCCACAATGTCCAGCCAATGTTTTTTTTTCTTAATTTAATGAATACAAATTGTCACTCTCTCCACTGCACAAGTGTAAATATATTCCTGCTATTATTTGTCTCAAACCAGGAAATGCTGAAGGACGAAGTGAGGACGCTCACCTACAGGAACTCCATGTACCACAACAAGCACGTCTTCAAGGACAAAATCGTGCTGGATGTTGGAAGTGGGACTGGGATCCTTTCCATGTTTGCGGCCAAAGCAGGGGCAAAGCATGTTTATGGGGTAAGACGCATTTCCTTTCACAGGAATGCTGGATCTAATCACGGTGGAGCCCGAGGTTTACAAGCACGGCATACACGGTGTGCATTTATTGCATGCATGCGTCTGCTGCTGTGTGTGTCAAAACATACATAATCTTTAAGGAATACCTCATCTGACATGCAGGTGATAAAAGTCTGCGACCTCGCTGCTGGGTTGACCGATTGAGCCATGGCGTCTTGAGAGCTCTTGTTATTGCGTGCTGGAGCAGAAGTAATTGCTAGTCGGGGCATGTCTGAGAATACATGCTGCATACACACTCAAGCTTCTGATAACCATGTGGAACTTATTTTTACACGGTGGCTCAAGACAGCTTGTATGTGCTTCGAGGTGGGAATGATTAAGTTGGAGTAGCCAAGGGACTTGTTCTGAGCTACTGCTTGACATTATGCGTTTGTGTATGACTTTGCCTCACGTCTTGTCTTTGTTTGCCTTTCCTCTTCTACTGTCTCATTTAGTTTCTGTCTCCCTCTTTGGCCATCATCCTGTTTTTGTGCTTTGAATGCTTTCCTTTACTTTGCTTTATGTTACTGCCGTCCATCCAACACGGTTTTATCCCCATAAACGGTGCTCAGATATCCGGGATTTTCTTCACTTTTGACTTAGAGCCTCTGGGTTTCAGCTCTGCACCAAAGCCCCACAACCTTTATCATACCTCAGGTTTATAAAGCTTGATGTGAGAGACGGGCCTGCGAGGTGAGAGAACTGGGCTCTGGTCCAACGAGAACAACGCTCTATCATATGGACCTTGTTAAAGAAGAAAAATGATAGCACCATTTCTGGATCAGCAGAGTAGCCATAAAAGATTGTTGCTAAATTCACAAGTTCCATATGTCCTATGAGTTCACATGTAATATCATTTGGACCTTACCAACCTATATTATAAGTTTCTGAAATCAAAGAGATATATTGATGCATATGCTGAAAGACATTATCATGCAGTATATGGAAATCTGATAGACCATTAGTGGGCCAAAATAGGCAGAGTGGAATGCAACTCATGTTTGTCACATGAGCATAAGGATTCCATTGAATCCTTATGCCAGCTTGTTTATGCAAGTTTGTTGTAGAACTCAGTTTCTGCCCTTAAGCAATCAGAAATGCTTGAGGCTACTATAAATTTAATCAAAACTGAAAAAGCTAAACTGACACAAAATTGAAGTTGAAATTGGCCAATTTGGATCCAAAACAGCACAGACTTTCCTGACTTTGCTCCCATATTGCTCAACTTACCCTGCATGCATAAGTAATAGGTTAACAGCTCGGTCGCAGGGGACAAGTGCCATGGCATCTGGGCAAAGTTAGAAACTTGTACGTGTCTCCAGAGTAAAGGACTCGCCCCGAAGCGATGACTGGAGTGACGGTGACTCTTGGTGACACTGAGGAGAGGTGCAAGAGGCAGCGTGTGAGGTGGTGCCTCTGTCGACACGCCCCGAGGCTTCAGCACTGCCGCTGTAGCGTCACTGTGATGGACACGTGGCTAATGGCTGTGTCTTCTCGGCTAGATTTAGAAAGAGATGAGGAATCATTGCCAATTAGGGTGCCTGGCGTCAGACGTTTTACACACCGAAATACACATATGCTTGCGAGTGCACATACACCTGGTGAAGCTTTGCTGTTTGTTTGGTACTAATGGGCACCAGAGGCAACAAAAGGCCTGCTGACCAGTGCTCTACTAATAGGTAGCAGAGAATAGGGTTGCTCCAGGGAGGCACTGCTAATGTGAAATCCCTAAAAAACTGAAGATAGAAATTCTAAACCAGAGTTTCATTCGTGTATTTATGTTACATCCTGCTGCAATAAAAAAATATAACAAGTTTGAAAGCTTTTAATTGCTCATAGAGCATGTCTAATCAGTTTTTCCTTCAAAATAAAAGCCCCAAAAGATCTTACATAGTAGGCCCAACTGAGCCTCCATAAGAATCCCAGCCTGGCTTAGCCTTTTTACGATCCAGAACTCCTAAAGTTCATTCAAGAGTCCCCTCCCTGTTTGATTACGACCAGATGGATCAGTTGCAGCATGAATGAGTCTGCAGAACAAAAAGAGCCCCAAGGCAAGAGGACCGGAGTGCACACACTCAGGTGAAAATCTATACTCTCAGCCTCCCCAATGACGTTAGAGCCGAGTATCGACAAATGTCCGCCGCTGAATTATGTCCTTATTTTGTTTGAGAGCTGCTTACTCGAAGTGTCCAGAGTTTAGTGTGATAAATGGAGGAGCTTTACTAAACTATAGTGGTGTTATTGGTGGCAGTACAATAAATGAGTTGTGCATTGGTGGGGCAGAACAAGAAAAAGATGTCAAGCAAGGAGCTCAGGACAAGTACAAAAGGTAAGGCATGGAAGAAATGTAACAGGGGGAGAGAATTGGAAAAAGAGAGGAAAAAACAGCGGGATAATTTAAAAGAACCTAAAATGTCAAAAGAGTAATGAAACTAGAAGTTGAAGGTCCCATCAGGGCTAAATGAGTAGTTGCAGTTGAACAGTGACTAATCTCCACCTTAATTACCTTTAATTAAGATGCTCCGGCAGTGCTTCAGTGTCTCTCACAGAGTCGTGTCACCTTGTAAATTCTATCCCTTTATATTCCTTTGCCGTCCACTATTTTCAGCTTGACTCCAGGGCACTTCCTGCAATGCTAAATTAACCTCAGTGCATGATGTCAGATGATAATCCGTCCCTTGCTACCTGTGGGTGTCAAGGCACACGAGTCACAAACACGCTCCGAGTGATAAAAGCGCACTGACTGCTATCAGACGCTGCACAGAGGAAATTGCATTCAAATACTCAAAGCTGGTCGGCTATTTTATCTTGCTGGCCAAGATCCAGCTGCCCACTTTTCCATTTTTTTAATCTTTGTTTTGTGCAAAGAAATAATCCAGCAGTAGGCATTCATGAAGTTCCATCGACTAAACTTCTACTTTCAGGTTTGCTAACCAGGTGTGAGCCTGCGGTGTTTTATTCAGAAGCTGAGTGGACGGCATCCACAGAGAGATACTAAACAAAGATGACCTTGTCTCCTTCCCCAGAGAGCGCCTTATGGATGGCTGCAGCGTTGGACAGACATTCTTGCCAGGAGCAAAGATTCAAAAATAAAGACTGAATTCTGGATTTGTCTTTATCCGAAACCACACACCCCAGAGAGCAAGTGGAACTATTTGGGGGGGAATAGCAGCCTTGTATCTAAAGACAGTTTCATGCTCATAATAAACTTATGAAATTCATCACATTGTTCGAGATTAAACTGGTGGTTTCCAACCTTTTAGGCTTGTGACATCTAAGCAAAGCAAGGCAAAGCAAGACATCAAAGCAAGGCCTCTTGAAACACTTGGGAAGACCCACAGTTCAGTGTTCAAAAGGGGCAAATTATCCAACCAATTATCCATATTACACCAAAAAATGAATACAATTCATCAAATACAATAAATATCTTACAATTTCCAATTCATACATAGCAGCACTTTGGTTTATGCTGTGCTTAAAACCATGGATTGTTTATAAAGATGGGCATGTAGTGAGCTGTAACGTCACCCATTGGTTTGCATTGGAGCAAAGAGTTACAGCTTGTAGTTGTTTTCTACTTGGAGTCATGACATTCGAAATAGGAAGTGCAGAATGATTCCTCTCCAAAACACACAGTCGGCTCATTCCACCTCAATCTCAATTCCCCAAATTTAAAAAAAAAAAGTTCACGCCTGACCATCTCATATTTGTCTGATTTTTTTCTGTGAGTACGTATATTATTAGATACAACATGTCAAATCTGGGGTCATAAGTAGCGTTACTTTTTGAGTTACAAATGCTTAAAAAAGGTGGGGTCATGTTGATTTTTGCGCCGTTTTCTTTGCGCCAATATGCGGAGCAATGTTTGAAGTGCCATAATTTCAGAAATAATGTAGCTAGAGTCCTGAAAATTGCCGGATCATTGCTATGTCCACGTGGTCATCAATGGCACAACCCTTCTTTGACAGAACAATTCAAACCAGTTATATGATGGTGCAAATTTGCTCAAAAATTTTCTGTCTACTCCAATGTCCCACCAACCATTAAACGTTTATCTTTTTTCTTAAGAGGCAATTTCCCCCCCCCCCGTGATTGGCACCAATAGGAGCTTTAAAACGGTCTCGCCTTTTTGTGTCTGAATTTGCAGTATGCATGTTATTCATCAGATACACCAGAAATGGAGACGTAGTTGGTGTATTATCTGCAAAATTCCAGTCAATTTCAGTGCAGCAGCAACATTTAGACAAAGTGAGCCCATGTCATTGTAAAAGCAGCAGACATTACATTAATGATATCCTTCATTTAATCAGGTTTTCTTTTTTTTTCCCGCCAGATTGAATGTTCCAGTATATCAGAGTACTCAGAGAGAATCATCAAGTCCAACCACCTTGACAGCGGTAAGAGCTGCATCTGTTCTTCCTCATCTCTCTGTTCTGATGACACTGCACTTCATCCTCAGTGATGGGAGCAATAAACCGGGTTATAGTCATGATAATGAACGGAGATGAAGCCGATAGAGGAGATGTAGAAGGAAAAGGGGTGGGGTCTGCTGTCTAAGGGGATGGAATGACTGGAGATATGCGAGGATGTTCAAACTTCCTTTATCAAACTGCTCTGCAGCGGCTCATTTGTATTCATTTGTGCAAACATGCCTCCAACTTATGTAACTTCAAAGCATGTATTTTTATCATAGCACCCATGCAAATTTGAAAACAAATTTCCTGCCAAGCCACCGACTGTGCATCCACCAAATAATACCTCTATAAACCATCCTGTCAGCAAATGTCCTATCTATAAACCCATGAATAACAAGTATGCTGAAGTAATTTGGAGAAGAGTTAACACTGTGTTTACTCAGGGGTTGGGACAGTGAATAAACAGGAAGCAATCACCGGTTTGGGTTCACATGTCACTCTGACAGACACTTGCATCACAAGGGAAACCCTTTGGTAACTTTTTGCCGAAGCAGAGCAAACAAAGCTGAAGTCAGCTAATCTCAGAGGGGGCAAAGATCCCCTTCTCCATTATAGCTCTCAGCTGGGCAGATTTCCATAAGAACTGCATGGCTGCCCTGGTGGCACATGATGTAACAACTGATATGTCAGCACTGAGCTTCTTTTCTTTCTTTGTTTCTTTCAAAAAAACTACACATAGCGATTTGATAACATATCGTTTTTGTTTCCAGTGGTATAATAAATGGTATGAATGTTCTTGATTAGTTTTGATTGTACCGTCATACTGTGCATCCAAAACTGCAACCAAAGCTGTGGTTATGCAATTCATCAAATAATACTGAATGCTGTCCTCATTTGCTGGTGTAATTTGACGCTTAAATCTGCTTTTTAACATCCCCCTACACACTTACTCAGACCTTCAAGGAAATAGCATTCAAAAATTTGGTGCTAAGAAGTTTTTAATTACCCTTTTTTACATTTTAGTTTAATAGATGTGTTTTGTGTTTCAGTTATCACCATTTTCAGAGGTAAGGTGGAGGAGGTGGAGCTTCCTGTTGAGAAGGTTGACATCATCATATCCGAGTGGATGGGTTACTGTCTCTTCTATGAATCCATGCTCAACACGGTCATCTTTGCCAGGGACAAGTGGCTGGTAAGATTTTGTTTGCGATTGGTGTGTATATCATAGACCAGACGCTGTATGTTACTGTATCCTGCAATGACACCAGCGACTAGGCTTCCTGGCACAAACCATAAAGTAATAACCATAAATCAGAGCTGTCATAGCTACTCTTCAACCAATTAATTGGTCACGGGTGGTAATAAAAATCTGCAAATTATCGCTAGATTTCAATGCACTGAGTGAATGAATTCCAAATAAAGATAAAAAGCTGATATTTGCAGCACACAGAATCATTTTAGCCTGCTTATTTTACACTGACAACAACAAATGTGGAGCAGACCACTGTTCACCTGCCAATATTCTTATGATCTCCAGAGTAAAACTTTATGATGATCCTAGTCCACAAGCTATAGAGAAATACAGAGCAGACACTTTAGGCTGCTGCTTTTAGATGATGTAAAGTGTTGGTTGTTGAGCTGTCATATGCAAGCTGATTTTTCAGTTTACTCTCAAATGTTACTTGACATGGTGTCAATTAGTTTAAAGCCAACTCTGTATAACCCTAACCATGACATTAAATAAATTAGACGTAGCAGTTTCAATTAAATTTGATAAGTTTGTGAGGTAGTTTGTTCCTCCCATGACCAAAAATATTGGAATGTTCCTCAAAGTTTGTTGATGTAGGCCTAACACTTTTACTTGTTTCTCTCCAAGTAACAACAGCCAATGAGAATTTGGCCGAATGACAGCATACCAACTAACCAATCCACCTGAAGACCACAGCCTGACCATAAATTTACCAGTTTCAGCAAATACTGTGATCATCTCCATTGTCACCTTAGGGAGCAGAATCTAGAGATTTAGGCTGAGATTTCTAGTCTTGAACTGAGAATCAGATTATCATCAGTACAATTGATACAGCAAACACAAAAGTCTGGAACAAACACATTGTTGTCTTATTTTTTAATAAATTATAAAAGCTGCTTTCTGCCCTGTGAAAAAAAACTAATATTTATGCAATACTGTGCCATTGCCATTACATATTATGTCTTTATAAGGAAATTCTGACTTATTATTCGAAATAACATCCTAACCTACTTGTTGTCATTCTCTTCACAATTAAATGTAATTATTTTAAAGCTTTTTTTCCCTTTTTCTTTTTGTGGATTTTTATCAAAAACACCCTACCATGCCATCTACCTCATAACCCCTATAATTGTCCCACAACCCCAGGTGGGGCCCTGACCCCAGGTTGGAAGTCACTGCTTTAAGAGAACTGTTACTGAAGATAAGTTAACTTTACTGTTAATATAATAAACCTAATAATGCAGTAACTGCTATATTAATAATAATAAAAAAAACATTCAAACGTAGGTAATTTTATTATGTTTATAAAAAGTCTATAATGTTTCGAGGATTGTTAAATTATTCATTACTATTTAATTGTTTAATATTTATTATCTTCTGGGATTAGAAAATAACAGTAATAGTCTAATAGTCTCACAGTTATACATCATTAACAGTGGCTCTACTCCATTACAGTCTGCACGCAGAGGGAATGAAAACACCTCAATAATTTAAACTCGGTCTTGGCTGGGGAACGAAATGTCACCACTGCTGTAATGTAGACCTTTCATAATGTGTTTAGAATTAATTTCTGAGTTATTTCCTGTCCTCATTTGTCAAACAGAAACCCGGTGGATTAATGTTTCCTGACCGAGCCTCCCTGTATGTCGTGGCCATAGAGGACAGGCAGTACAAAGACTTCAAAATACACTGTAAGTGCAGCTTGAGTGTTTCTGGATCCGTGTATTACCTGAATCTGGATTCTTTCCACTAACACATGCCACACCAGGAATCTGTCTTGGTGGTTGGATGGATGTCGAACTCACATCCATCCAAGTTTGGGCACACACAACCTTTCCAGCACGCCAAATAATCTGGAACTATTCCTCAGGCACAAAACTGGGGGCGATAATTGATATTATAAGTCAACAGAGGCTCTCCATCTCTGCATCGTCCCACTCTGAACCTGCCAGGAGGACTGTGGGCGATGTTTAGCTGCTGGACACGAAGCATAAGAACGGCACCGCAAGTCAGCGTGAAGCCGGAGCACAACCCAGATGACAACAGGCACACAAACACTGCACCAGCCAATGGTCCTCCTACTCACACTCCCCCATACATCTGGGAAATTATACAACCACAGTGCACCAGATAATATCCAGAGAAAGTCACATCACAGTGGCCCAAAAGCTTTCTTATGATGTCTGGATAGTTCAATTTAGCGAGCTATTATTCCGTAACTGTCAGAGTATACACAAAATGAGCCTGAGACAAGTGCACATATTGACCACAAACTTCTTTCTCCCCTGGCAAGAGGCCCGAGAAGACCTTAAGGCCGAGTTATAAGTGGCCTTCTGAAGCACTCCAGTATTCTAAGAGCATCCTGTGATCATTAGTGGTATTCTGGGTTGCAGACTCTCTTAGCTAAGTGGGCAGCAAGAAATGCAAATACGCTGCATTACAAAAGCTCCCGGGGGATTGTGACCTGTTCATTATCACCAGTTCTCCAACGCACTCGAGTTGTTCTCCCCTTTTGGGTCACGACAGAGATGTTTGCTCAAACGCTATCTAAGGGAGCTTAATGAATAATGTATGGGGCGATTTAGCTTAAGCAGCAGGGATATCTAGAGTCTGTGTTCAAGAAGGCTCCTGTTTACAAGCCATCGCCGAACACAATGTGACTTTCATCTGTCAAAGCAAAAAGCGTTCCAAAAATGACAGGAGGTATATCTTGGGGGTCGTAGATCAGACTATTCTGGGAAGCTCTGTGAGTGATGCCCTCCAACTAGCGTTATTTTACAGCTGCATCCCGACTCTTGACGCCTCCTGTGGCTGTTTCCACCCTATTAAATGAATTTTAAAAAACTTGGAGCGAAGAAAACGGATGAAAAAAAAATGAACGTGCTTGCAATTTACAAACACCACCTGAGAGCATGGTGGATAAGTAAACTTGATGATGCTGTATTTTCCAGGGTGGGAGAACGTGTACGGGTTCGACATGACCTGCATCCGTAACGTGGCCATGAAGGAACCCCTGGTGGACGTAGTGGACCCCAAACAGGTAGTGACCAACTCCTGCCTGGTCAAGGTGAGCACTGTTAAATGTTGATCACAGTTAGGCTCACTGCTGATCGGTTAATCAAAAAATATTAACTGTAATTCCAATACAGGGTAAATGAGATTACCTTGGTGTGTGCAGTACGAGACTTGGCTGTTAACTTCATTCAGTGTGTGTCATAAAAGCATTACAGATGCTGCAGCGAGGATTTGAAAAGCCTCAGACTGCCTGTTATGCATCAATGCCATTGGTGGTTATGAGGCAACACACTAACAGTCTATAAAATGATGATCACTGAGGTTTAAATTTCCTGGCCTTGGAACTACACCTGAGAAACAACCTATAAAAAAAGATTAATTTAGTAGCTGTTCTTCAGCTTTTGATCACATAACATGAGTTGGTTGTATAACAAGGCTGGCAAGTTTAACAAGGCCTTCTTGTCCATGCTGGCTTCAAAAAAAAAGATTGACAGCAGGCAATCATCTTGACCTTGTAAGAAAACAGAACTCACCAAAGGTCCATTTATTAGTTTCTCTTGAGCCTTAAATCATATTTTCTCGTTTTTTAAACCGACATGGAAAATAAACTAAAACTAAATTGGTAATCTGAACATGAATACTAAACCAATCAGGCATAACATTATGACCATGTGCCTAATATCGTCTTGGCTCCCCTAATGTCCCTCTCAGGGTGTCCTATAGGGTCTGGAACCAGGACGTTGGCAGTGGATCCTTTGGGTACTCTGGCTTGTGCAGTGGGGCCTCTGTCCATCAAACTTGTTCCACTGCATCCTGTTAATGCTTGATCACAATGGGATGTAGGAAGTTTGGAGGTCAAATCAACATGTTGGGCCATTGTCATGTTCCTCAACATGTTCCTGATTGTTTGATGTTTTTTCCATGTGGTGGGATGCATTTTCCTGTGGGGGTAGACCAGTGACATTTGGGATTTCCATTTGCATGAGGGATTGTGCTTGTTGTGGGACAATGTTTATTTGGGTGTCCTAGTCTCATCAACATGGATGTTAAAATCCAAGGTTTTCCATCAGAACAGCACATAGTAGCAATATGATCAATGTTATTCACTTCACCTGTCAGTGGGCATAATGCTGTGGCTGATCGGTGTATATTGACAATGCTGCAAGCTGCATCCACTCACGGAGAAAGCTACTAAACAGATCTTGTGGTGACATTGTTTTCCCCAGTTGAGGTTAAGTGTTGGCACATTTAGCTGTGTTCTGGCCCAGTAATGGTTGCCAGATTGGACTCGGCTTTGGGTGTGTGGATTCCGGCTAGTCTGAGCCAAGAATGATTACGTATACAGCAGCTGCATTCAAAGTGACACGTGAGGATCGGAACTTGGGCAAGAGAGCGGATAAGTTCAGTTTCTGCACCTGGATTCTGGGGCAACACACTTGGGCTGAGTTCTTCCTTCTGGCCTGCTGGAGTTTTTATTTTTATGGATTTGGCAATCATTTTTGCTACAGATGACTGCTGAGGCATTTCTAGAAGAACAATAATGTCAATTCACACAACAGCTAGGGAGAAAAATTGTACCAAAAGTGACTGGGCTGACCACAAAAAGGAGTGATTATAGTCAGTGGGAGATCTACACCATGACTTCTGGGGTAGACTCAACTTTTTCACAGTCTATCAACAGATAGAACATTTACAAAAAACTTCATTAGCTTTTATTGATCTCCACCTTTATATCTTATTTCTGTTAATAAAATATGAATAAGAAGAATTGGAAAATGAGTGAAATGTATCCGCTGCCTGCTTTTAACACCACCGAGGGTCAAGTTCTGTCTTTTTGTTTGTTTTATTGCAATTGCTGACTTTTAAATTGAAGTGAGTGCGGTTTGTGATGTTGTGCTGCCACACTTTGATGGCAAATGCAAGAACAGCATGCATGCTGGTGTCTTTATTAAAGTGAATCAGTGATGAATCACCCTCAGGCGTGAATCATACATCAGTAATAGCCTAATTTTACGCATGATCCACGATGATGAAGATACAAAAACATGGAAATGTATGGCTAAAACAGCATATTGTCAATATTTTAGAGACCCAACAAACTTCCATAGATCATCTTTTCAGGGGAGCTCATGTCTTATTAAGGGGAGGCAGGCTCACCCTGGCTCCCCTGTGGTTCCCACCCTGATTACAGTTTAGTGTAAGTACATTATCATTTCATTAGGCCGCCTCATAGACAATGCTGTTGCTGGCATGATTTACATAGTAAAGCACGCACATGTGCTAACTATAACTACTCAGTGACATTGATTGGCCGGTCAACACAGTGTCTGACATGCTGCCGATTGTATGAGTATGACCTTGATGTGTGGCGTTTGCCTCGTCTGTGCCTCTCGCTGTGTGAGTTAGACTGATCTGGCGGCTGTGCCATGCATGTCAATAGCAGCCCGTCTAGTCTTCCCCTGATTGGGCTCCTTGTCATAGTGACCTTCTTATCGCTGGCATTGATTAGATGGCTCTGCCCTGTCTCACCTCTGTCCTAGTGGAGGATTGTTGTGGGATCCTACACACATCAGCCACAACATTAAAACCAGTGACAAGTCAAGGGAATACCATTGATCATCTTGTTCCAAAGTGATGTTCTCCTTGGAACCTGGTATTACTGTGACACGGACCACCCATGTAAACACTGCTGCAGATCAAACACTCCAACTCCTCTATATGCAGCAGCACTAAGACAGCAGTGGACACCGATGGCAGGACAGTACTCTCCAGCACACCACAAAAACTGCTTAAGAACTGCTCAAGGCACACAACAAAGAGCCCAAGGCATTGATCAAGCTTTCAAACACCTCAGATCCCAATCCGAGCCAAGCATCTGCAGGGTAAACTAGAACTGGAGATGTACCAAGAGCACCCCTAGAGGTCCAAAATATACGGCCCAACAGGTCAGAGTTGTTTCAGCGAGCACACGGGGACCTACTCAGTAGCTAGTTTCAATGTTGTGGCTATTCTGTGTTCCTTAATTTCAGTGTTGCCTCATCATGCTGCTGTTTTTTTCTTTTTCTTCTCCATCAGTTAGATGTTATAGAGAACAAGTAAATTAGGAGTCAAGAGCACTGAATAAAAATTAACATGGGAATGCTGCTTGTCTCCGGATCTTGTAAAGAGAAAAAAGGCCTTACAACAATGATACCCCACTGACAACTATATTGTCTTTAAATGGATTACCGAATGACCTCATTAAAGCTGTATAGCTGAGGAGTAGTACACACAGGACCCCGCGTTATTAAACCGCTGCATGAAACATGAAACAATACTCTGGGAGGATCATTAACGAGCATAATCTCAGAGAAAATAATTAATTTAACATTAACAACCTGCGCGATAGTGCTCTTAAATTTTTTTATTTTGCCTTTAGAGTAATTGCACAAGGGTAAACATTGCACCGAGTTATATTGCTGCCTTAAACTTTAAAATGTGACTTTGAGAACTTTATACTGCATGGCCAGAGCAAATATCTGGTAAATGTGTTTTTGGGAGTGATTATTTTTTCAAAGACAGCAGGAGGAATCTGACATTAATATTGCATTGTTTTTATTGCCAGCAAACATAAGGCTCATTCCTCCACAGCAAATGTGGCATCTGGCACCAAAGCCAGCGAGCTAGAAGTGAATAACTATTAGCACTGATGGTACATAAAACGAGATTATGACAGCGCTGCGTACATGTTTATCCTGCGGCATAGTTTTCAGGTGAGCTGCATTCCTTCTGTTGCTCAGCAATCAAAGCTAATACGATATGTTGATGCGGTGCCGAAGCCAGAATGTGGAACAACGTGTTCTTCTTTGAACATGACCTAGTGGGATGATGCAGTATCAGATACCCTGTTAATCTGACTGGAACCAAGGGGACGTTCACAGATTTGAGGCCTGGCACGGTGCATGAAACGCACTTGGATCCTGAGAGTTAGAGCTCTCTGATGATCCCAGATCCTTCACATTGTCTGTACTAAACAAGGGTTACTGTCCTGCTTAGGAATTTGGCACAGTCCCATTGGGGTTTCTTTCTGCAGGTGGAAGTTGTGTTGTACTTTTTGATGCTGGTCTTTTGCATGTGAGGTCAGATTTTCCGCCTATATTTTTACAGCATTGAGGTCAGACTATAACAAGCTGCGGCTTTAGGGTTTAGGTCAACCTATTTTTAGTGTTTTGTGCTGAGCTAACCGTCTTCTGGTGGAAACTTCATATTCCACAGATACATATTAAAGTGGAACTGTGTCTCCTCCAACTAACTTTTTATCAGAATGTACATTTTGTATCTCAGACTGATCAGCCACAACATTAAAACCACTGACAGGTGAAGTGAATAACATTGATCATATTGCTACTATGTGCTGTTCTGATGGAAAACCTTGGATTTTAACATCCATGTTGATGAGACTTAGACACCCAAATAAACATTGTCTAACAACAAGCACACTCCCTCATGCAAATGGAAATCCCAAATGTCACTGGCCTAACCCTGCAGGAAAATGCACCCCGCCATATGGAAAAAACATCTAACAATCAGGAACATGTTGAGGAACATGACAATGACCCAACATGTTGATTTGACCTCCAAACTTCCTACACCCCATTGTGATCAAGCATCAACAGGATGCAGTGGAACAAGTTTGATGGACAGAGGCCCCACTGCACAAGCCAGAGTACCCAAAGGATCCAGTGCCAACATCCTGGTTCCAGACCCCATAGGACACCCTGAGAGGTCCTCTTGTCCATGCCCAATAGTTCAGAGCATTTTTGAGCACATAAGGGGGACCAACACAATATTATGCAGGTGATCACAATGTTATGCCTGACTGGTGTATAAAGGCATGTTTCTTATAATGAAAGGTATACCTTTAAAAAGGGAACAAGTGATAGATAGGGATAACTTCATATAATGGCTTGTGGTTTAAGAATTTTGTGTCATGTGGTCCATTAAGGGTCAAAAAGACTCTCTCTACTTTTACAGGAGGTGGACATCTACACAGTAAAGGCTGAGGACCTCTCATTCACCTCAGCTTTCTGCCTGCAAATCCAGAGAAACGACTACATCCATGCACTGGTCACTTACTTCAACATTGAGTTTACCAAGTGTCACAAGAAGACAGGTTTTTCTACAGGTAGGATGCCACACACATTTACTTAGTTTAGGTGTTTGTAAGGGAGTGTATGTTTGAAAACACTTCATGCCTGATTGTTAGGGACACTTTCTGGTCTCAGCAAGAAAACAAGGAAAAGGAATGAACGCAACTTGAAATTAAGTAGTATTTATATGCAATAATAATGAACCTCATGAACATCTGAATCTCTAGGATTCTTTCCACTTTCATATCTGTTAAGTTTGACAGACAGCAGCCTGTTATCTTAAATAAGCATTAAGGCTGGAAGCACAGGGGGAGATCAAAGCTACCCTTTAGGTACATTTATGTGACATCATAATGCTCTCAGAGGCCTAAAATCTAGTCCTCATAGAGATATGGGCCTAAAGCCATCTCAGTTGAACAGCGTATTATTTCTGAAGCTCACTGTGTTTCATCCAAGCCCGACAAGAATTGGCAGCTGCTTACTTTGCCTTGTGGGAATAGTAAAAATCGTGGGTGTTTTTTTTTTTTTACATGTTGTGTATTCCCTACGGGGCTTCATTTAAAAAATCTCAATTCAGTTCGGAGCATTTCGGATCAAGCTGATTGACATGATGCAGTCGATACAGTCAGGATCGCATGATTTAAGGGAGTTGGTATTGTGTCAAAACCTGTGTGTGACTGACCTCTAGTGGCGGTGAAGCAAACATGATCTTTTTTTAAAAAGGAAAAAACACGACAGAAATTGAGATGAAAAGCCAAATGAATTGTTCTGACTGTTGGAAGAACAATAAATCTCTTTTTATCCCTTTTGGTAGAAATAACTTAGTGTTACAACATATCACCTTTTTATTTCCAATGCTTTCCCATCATCAGGACCTTGGAACTTTCACACAAGGAGACATATCATTTCCCAACCGCAGCCTTTTTCCTGCCCTACCCACCGCTTTTTATTGATTTTCTGCAAGTTTGTCTGTCAAGCAAGTTTTCCCAATGTCAGACCCGAAGACTCGCCTGCCAGAATGCTTGAAGATACGAATCTAAACTTACACACTCAGAGCCAAAGTGTGCCATTGATTCCCCATACGGTCTTGAAAGACAGCCGTATCAGACCCAGACTTCTCAGCCAGGGAGAGAAAGGCAAGCAGAGGTCAAAGATTCTGCTTCATGCTGGTCAGTAGAAATGCCATTTCATCTCCGGCATTAGCATGAGAAACAGAGCTAGCTTGTCGGTGCCTTTGTTGAACTATGCCCCTAAAAAAAAAAAGTGAGAGCCAGGCCTGTGCGGCGGCCGCGCTGATTGGCAGGCCCTTTCATCTATGGACTCACAAAGAGCTCGTCTATAACGCCAGCGCTACCCCAGGACAGCTGGCAGAAATTCGATTTAAGTGGTACTGACCTTTCGAATCTCGGCCAAGTGATGTGATGGTCGAGTCGGGGGAGGCACCGGGGAACGCTCACATTTGTTTTGGATCCTGGGGTGTCAAGTTTTACCTGCCCGTGTCTCCATGCATTCACCTCACACAAACATGTACAGCACACACAGATGGATGCACATAAAGTAACACAATGGACACAGAGTGGAATAGCGATGAAAGAAGACTGACTGAAGCAGCAGCAGAGCAGAGGTCAAGAGAGCAGTCGTGCATTCTCTGCCATTTACTTGAGAGCTGTCATCTTGAACTCAGCCTGACCTACCTGCTCTTTTTTGCACCGTTACTGCACTGTTTGTGTTTATTCTCTACCTGACATTCACCATCAGGTAGACAAATCTGTCCAGTGCATGCTTGAATAGACATCAGATCCTTGGAAATACATAAAAAAAAGGGTTAACCCGATGGGGGAAAGAACACTGAATTATTGACAAGGGGAGGACATACTGTACTGGCACCTTGCGTCTGAAACATTTAGATGGCGTGTTGTGTTATTTTAAGGATTTGTTGGTGCAGCTTTTCAACAGCTTTCTTAATGTTAAGGAAATAATCATGATTTTGTATATCTTGGGTTACCAGGTTGTAAAAAACATACTACATCCAACTTACATCCATAGTTGTAAATGGTAATAATTCCTCAGCAATAAGATTTTGATACAGAATTACAGCAGGGAAAAGGACTTCACAACCTGGCAACGTGATGATCATTGTGAAAGTGTGTTTCTGTGTGTGTATTCCAGCTCCAGATGCTCCGTACACCCACTGGAAGCAGACAGTGTTTTACCTGGAGGACTATTTGACAGTGCGAAGAGGAGAAGAAATCGTTGGTAGCATTGCTATGAAGCCTAATGAGAAAAATATTGTGAGTACCGCACTCTCTAATGTTCATGTTGTGTAAGCAGTAATATACAAAGGGGTTTTTTTTCTATAAATAATAAATATAATACAAACAATGCTTCGTATAATTGTCTGAGTCCTTACCTATAGATCCTATATGTCTAAACTGTAGGTCAGAAATGACTCATTCCCTCCGCTGCCTGCCCACAGCAGATTGTTTTCTCCTCAGTGCTGTATTGCGGTCAACCAGGCAGCAGCAGCAGCACTGCAGTGACTTGAACAAACAACAGATTTTACTGTTGACCTTGCCAGTGTCCTCTCCTCCCCCCCTCTGGGATGGAGAAGCAGTGCCGGCTTTCTCCTGATGTCTGACACAAACAGTCAGTGTTTATTTAACACCATGTTCTGCTGTCAGGTCAAAGTGGAAAATCTGATAGTACTCTCCGCGCTTACAGTTTTTTCCCTCCCCTTCACTTTCCACTGTGTGTTTGATCAATTGTTGTCTCACCAGAAGCCATCTTTCTTTCCCTCTCTCCACTCACTTGCAGCGAGACTTGGACTTTACCTTTGAGCTGGATTTCAAAGGGCAGCTGTGTGAAGCAGCCATCTCCCACGACTACAAGATGCGTTAAGTTTGAGTGTTGGGAACGTTGGTGCCCCACCGAGCGCAACCACCGAGCACCAGAGGGAGACAGAGACACTCCCACGACCACAGACAGACACACAACAGGACGGGAGAGGATCAAAGAGAAAAGACCAGGCCAAAGACCAAGCAGAGGCGGCCGCGTTGACGATATCAGCATTGTCACTAAAATGTATGATGAAAGCAGGAAGTTACCAAGGCCGACTGTTAAACAAATCTGAATGTAACACTGACAAAAAGAGGTCAGGAATATTTTCTAGTCTCAATGAATGTTACTGAATATCGATGTACCTGTATGTGAGATGGAGTGACGTACCTGTGTGTTTTGTTCAGTATTTGTTTTCCACAATAACCTGGACCTTATGGAGGGATAGATGGCATTTTTTTAGAACACATAGAGCTCATCTAATGACTTACTGTATCGTCCACATTCTTTTATAGGTAGACAAAAACTTTTAAGTGTAATTCTTCTGTCACATTATGTACTGTAGCGAATAATTATCAGTGAAATGATTTAATTTATAGTTTAATCAGTTTAGAGGTGTTGGAAAACTAAGAGCAACTGAACCCCACAGCCAAGGACAAATATGTGTCATGTGAAAGGTAATGTGCTTGCATAGTCAGTGTGTACTAGTGGTTTTCTGTGAGTGTGCAATAGAAAGTGTCGAAGCTCACACTGCTGAACAAGCTCCAGATGTGCTCCGTGTTGTCAGTTTGAGCTGTGATGTTGACATGCCAATACCATACTCTCCCCATCCTAAATGCCTTGACCAAGTGCCGAAGTGTACCTAGTTCTGTTCCGCACTGCTGCATTTAGCTTCTCGCTATCGTTTCACATATATACGCTCCGCCACTCTCCTTTTTAATGTTTTTAAATTAGATTATAATTAAGACAGTCTCAAGCCATGATGATTCTTTAGTCTCATGGACTCATCCATATCAAGCAATCAAACCCCACATCTTTCACTCCTAGCAACTAGGTCGAATCTGACCATCAACTCACAAGTATTTCTAAAGGGACTCAGTAAATAATGATGACCTGCAGCAGCCCTGTACCAGTATCTTAGCTTGAACCAAGCTGATGGATATTTAGAGACTTGCAGCATGTATACAGGTTCTTATAGGAGTTTTTCTGACTTAAACTTCAGCTGCATTGCACAACGATGGCTCACACCACAGTGGATTGAATCCGACGAAAAGTATCTTTCCATTTCACACGTGCTCTTACTAAGGTCATTGCCAAGGTACACACTGCAGGGTTTTCTTCAGTCAATACATAGATCTAGATTATCTCAAGAGGGTTTACACATACTGAAAACTTGCATTAGTGTTTCAGTTTGCCTCAAACATACGCGATATAAAACAGTATTAAATATTTGATAAGACGTTACCTTTCCTGGAATGTGTGTTCTGTGATATTGTCCAGAGACAGCCAATATCCAGCCTGTGTTCCCAAGTTTTCTACACCGTGCAGACGCTCTAATGACCAAAATTGTTATCAAAATGATGTGCACTCGGAAGCAAAAGAGATAGATCATCATTAAGCATGCAACTAATGCAAGCAACAATCAACAAACAGTGTAGTATCGCACAGTTTGGTTATTTTGTTGGTTCTGTGAATTTCCCAGGGCCCCCGGAGGTACAAATGAGCAATACAATGCTATGAGTTATCAGTGCTTACAATCAATTATACATGATAGGTCTTCTTATATACTTAGAATAAAACTTGCATCGAAAGAGCACTTTTGGAATCTGAAGGATAAAGTTTTCTAATGAATATTTGGCTGCTCAAAATAAACACAAACTTAGATTGCCATTATCTGTAAGTCATACAAATTCTAATAAACTGGCATGTTAATTGCACATGTATTATCTCTTTTTTTAATGTATTTAATATGTTGTTTCACATAATGTCATGTCAAATCAAAAACTGAATAAACTGCAATGGTCAAACGTGTCCACTGGGTGATGCTGTACAACAAATTTTATTTTCAACGTAGCAGGGAGAAAAACTTGGACTTCTGATGCTTTCCACATCATACACACATAAACATGTATCTTTTATATTTACATTTTTTATATACATTAAAGTGATGTGCAAGATCCTGGCAGTAGTGATGCACTGTAAGTGACAGTGAAAGAACCTTTCACCAAAACCTGTCAAATTTTAACCATCCTGATACGTAACTTAATAGGTTACAGTGACGTCATTTCTTAAAATACTTGGCACTAAGGCAGACTAAAGGGGTATGAAATACATATTTTGTGCACTCAACCGTTTTTGGTTTTTCTCTGAGAAAAAATATGTCCTCTCTACTAATCCAACAACTGAGTCAACCTCCCAGCTAAACTCTCCAGTGCTGCCAAAACAAAACTATCACAGAACTACAAATCTATTACAATGCACAAAGGGTAGACAAAAACACAAACATTTATAAAATAAAATACTATCAAGTATTACAACCCCGGAACAAGTCTGACATAAAATGTTGTGTTTGTTCAGTGTGAAGGTATTACTTTAGTATTGGGCCACATGACAGTTATTTCCACTCTGTGCACCAGGTGAACAATATCCTGAAACACCACAAGAAATATTGGTCCTATGTAAACTAAAACTGAACACCCAAAGCTTAAAAGGCAGTGTTGACTGCAAGGTTGTTTGATAATATATTAAATTTTAGCTATTCATGACATTATGTCCACCTCATGTATATGTATAAAAGGTGAAAGAGTGACAGCTTAAAAAATGTACACTTAACACTGAACTACTATTTTATTATTACATATATACTAAAAAAGTCCACACTTTGGCAGGTAAAGGGCCTTTGGAAGCTAAATAAATACATGACATATATCACAGTTGCAGTTAAGTTTGAGGGAACACCCTACACATTTAAAAAATATCCTATAAAGTTTTAGTTTGATCCAAAAGAGACTCAGTTCAACTTTCTACATTTGTTCAGTTATTTTTAGATCTCACACTCAAATGAAAACCCACATTTCTTAGACTATTATTGTAAGTATTTAACTATTTCTTCACATAATAGGGTATTTTAAGCCATAGCTATCATTTATATATGTTTATAAAGGTGTGACTGTATCGTTGACATGTGACAACATGGTTCATTTTGATGTTGGCTTTGCTTTAAGGTCAACGACTGGGTGAAAGGCTGTTGTGCTGACAGTCAATGATGTGTCCTGTGCTCACACTTTCACATTGTGTGTCTTAGTAAAGGGTAGTGCTACTGTGTAAGTGTAAACCGCTTATGTGTTAGCAGCAGGATCTCTTCTTCTCTGAAGGGATACTGAGCAGCTCGACTGTCTTCTCCTTCTCTCGGTCCTCTTGCTCTTTCAGAATTCTAAGAAACATAATGAGGCATAAAGAGATTAACCTGTTCTGACGTGACACCTTGATGCCCTGTGCCCTTCTAGACATATGCTGCACAGCTGTTCCTGCTACTGCACCCTAACCTGCACATATTTTAGCTCTGCTGTCTTTATCAGAGGAGCCTTTATTTCCCAACTGGGGCTTAGTTGCATTATTTGCCATGTTGCACTGGATTAAATGTCATTTTACTGTATTGTTACAGCTTGGAATATCAAGAAGAGAAGAACCATAGCGCTGACTATAATGTTATATGCATTCACATCTAAACAGTACAATAGGTTAATTCCTTGCAGACAAATGTCACAATTAGTAGCTTGCTGTTCTATAGACAATGTTTTGACAGAATATAGCAGGAAAGGTGAAAGTGTATTCATGATGACTGGCTCCAAACCAGAGAAGAGAGGTCCTATACTTGCTGGTTCACTGCTATGGCTCAAACTTAATAGAAATGAGTCATCACTGAAGTTATCAAATTCTCTTGTGCTTTTCCTGCTATGACAAGTCAAAATGTGAAAAATGCAGTGAGAAATTACCATTGGTGACAGGAAGAACAAGCATAAAGTAATCTAATGTTCATGAATGACAAAGGGCTTTTCTGGAGCATATTTTGATGAACTTGTTCAGTTGAAGTCACTGACATCCCAAAAAGAGGAGACAAAATATGATTTGATTGATTTTTTCACTTCATAAAAAAGAAATTGTAAACAACTTTGGATATTTTCTCTCGGGAGTGACTGCTTTCTGAAGTGATCTTCACAACAGGATGATAAGAAAAGCTCCTCTGCGCCTCCAACGCCCCACGAAGCATTTCAATTTTCTTGTTTCAATACAGAAATAGTTTCACTTCAAATGCTATTCAAACTGATATTCGCTCCGTATTTAGTCCAACTCAGTGACTGCTTCTTCAGTTCTCTTTTGTGTAATTTATCACAAAGGCCACTACATCTGCTTACCTGGCTAAATGAACCATGGACTCCATCACATTGTATCCAGAGCATGCACTGCATTCATAGAAGGTCATCTGGCAGTCCTAAATAAAAGTCAAATAATGTCAATGGCAAAGGAATGATTAGAGAAAGTCTAGTCGGGCGGCCTGTGTGCCCAAATATTTTAAAAATTATTACACTCCAAATAGGACAGGCTTCTCAAGAGACATATAAAGTAAATCCTGTTAAAACTACAAAAATACAAAGAAAAAACATTTTTTATCTAATAAAATGAACTCAAATATTCCTCTCCAGTCACCATAGAAACTACAATACACACCAGAGGCTAGAGGAGTAATACAAAACTAATAATGATTAATAAAGAAAACAAAAAAGATTAAAACAGCCTCAGGATCATACTGGAGCTGATTCCACATTAAACTCTCTCAATTATCAATCTGGTTTCTTTCATTGTTGTCTGAAAGCTTAGTCAGAAAAAAAAATAGAAACCTTGGCTAGTCTTTCACCCACTGCTGTCTGAATTTGTCTTTCACTCTCCTTGTCTGTTTTGTTTGCCAAGAGCATGATAGGGATGTCTTCACCTGCACCTTCCTGAAAAGCAGGGGAGAAGAGCACAAAATGTTTTTAAGAGTCCATTGGGGTTAAAGGACAGGCCTATATCTGTCTTGAACAACGACTGGGGAGAAACACAAACTAAAATAAAAACATCTGCAACTGTCCGCGAGAAAGTGTACAGCAAAGACTTCCACTGTCGTACCTTTACACTTGTCAGCCACTGTCTTACAGCTGTGAAACTCTGCTCAGCGGTGATGTCATACATCACAACCACGCCGTCAGCCTTGCGAAAGAACTGTTTGGTGATGCTTCGATACCTGCAGGAGGAGCAGGAGAAAGAAGACAAAGGAGGACGTGTTCTGTTTTTTTATTAACTCAAAAAATCTCAGAAAACTCCCTTGGCTTTACCTGCCTCTTTGGAACATTTTAAAATATGAGAATAATGTTTTCAAATGAGTCAAACGACTTGCTGAGGTGCATGAGGTTCTCTGTGAATCTGATTGAATGTCTGTCTACATAGAAAAGATAGTGGGACATATAAAAATTCATAAAGTACGCTCTTTAAGATCTGCAGCCACCTCTTTGTTTTTTATTCCGTGTGCTGAAAGCTCACCTCTCCTGTCCGGCAGTATCCCATAGCTGCAGTGCAACCTGGCTGCTATCCACAGTTATTGTCTTCACACTGTAGTCTATACCTGCACATACAGATGAGAAATTCACAAGACAGGTGAGCACACACCGTTTTTGTCAAACAAGTGTATGCACATTTTGTGTAATTAATAACAGAACAGAAACCGGAAACATTAGTGCATAAATATGTACTAATATAGAATATACATGGTCTGAAGTCATGTGATTGCCACATAATACTTAAGAAAATGCAGTGCAATACATTCTGTGCTACTCTCCTTTCCTCGCACTGTTTGGACTGAATATAATTTTTGAGGCACATCTGCTGTAGCCTACATCAAAAAGAAATCCCCTAACTGTGGTGTGAATTTTGAATACTTTATTCCAACCAGACACCAACATAAAACAATATGCAAAACAACTGTTTTTAAAATGTGGAAAAAAATATGAAAATTTGAGTCCTTTTGTTTTTGAAAGAATTTCTCACATGTCCTTGAGAGTGTGTTGTCTCTTTTTATTCATAATTCTAGGCAGGCCACAGTACAAACAATACACTTGATGTCAGTTTGTTAAACAACACAGTGTATTATACAGCTTCCCAGTAATCATAACAAAGACTACTGTGCTTTAAGGTGTTAAGATATATGATTTATTGTAAATCACACTGTACAGGACAGTAAGATAATATCTGGCAGTAAACAAGACCATAGCATACAATGTTAATCAGGATGTCTAGCAGTAGACAAATACTAACCCTGATGTCAACCACAAGGGTGAGTGCTTCAACCCCTTTACAAACAGGAAATGACTATATGTATGTGTCTGCACTATACATTACGTACCCACAGTGGCAGAAGTGCCTGAGTGGAAGGAGTCCTCACAAAATCGCCGTAGGAGGGAGGTCTTTCCGACACTAGAGTTCCCCACCAGGACGATCTTGAAGAGGCGGTCAGGTGCTGAAGGACCACTTTCCTCCTGGAAAAACAAGAATTGTGGGAGCAGAGATTAATAGGTTCAGAAAGATCAGTCAGGAAGCGGGTTCTTATTTGTGTAAGGTAGACTACATCAGTGTGCTTACACCCTCTGTCTGGGAATTTATTTTTGCTGTCTTCCCACATCTACTATTTGGCTTTGAAAAAGGAGCTTTTGTCAGTAACAAAAACGTGATTACTTATAGTAACAACAATCCTGCCGTCCTTTAATGAAAATCAGATAATTTAAAGGGCAGTATGTCAAGTGTGCCTTACATTCAGTGTATCACTCAATGTCCACATGCTTACATTTATGCTGGTCTCCTTGCCAACAGGTTGACCCCTTGGAGATGTTGGGAGACGTTGAGAGGTTTCCGCTTTTTCCACACTTGCCTTTGATTGCTGCTGCTGAGCTGATGGGTAAATATCACTCATCACCAAGTCTATGTTTTCTTCGCCGTCTGAGACTTCTTCTCCTTCTTTACATTCTTGAAGAGGAGTTTGGGCCTGACAGTCACTCAGCAAGTGGGGGAGGTGGTCTTCTTCGATGGAGATGATCCTCTGGAGGTGTCCTCGTTCTTTTGCTGGGAAAGGCGGCTGGCATGACCCGTTGGCCAGGCTCTGCCTCACAGAACTGGAAGTCAAATCCTCCTCATCCTCGCTGTAGACATATAACAACATTACAGCACAACACTGCGCCACAATGATGATAAGAGTGATGAGAAACTGTAGCTTGGATTCCATTTGACACATCTTTAAACATTAATGACATTAGTTGTTTATCAGTTGTAGATGGTTTACCTTTTGAAGATATTTGTGCTTGCATGTCTCAGCACACCGACTGAAGGCCTCTGCTTGAAACCCAGTGTGTTCTTGGAATTCTTTGGATTCTGCATAGTCAGAACATAAATGATTTATTCTTAATGTGGCAGGAGATTCTGATTCCTTTTCCATTTTGTCTGTGATCTTTTAAAGATGCTAAAGAGTATAATGTGCAGAGAAGGTAAATGTGAATAATCAAACAAAAGCATACCAGTACATGAAACGCACCTCATAGCACATGTCCCTTTCATCTCGTAAATGCTTGTTCATTTCCCTGGACACAACAAAGAAGGAGAGATAGAGAGCACACAGTGAGAACCTGATAATATTTCACTACTACTTAATTTTAAACATTGTCCAAGTGGCTAAAGTCGTTACTAATATGAAGTCGAGCGTGTTTGATATTCTGTTTGTAATATGCTTGCCATGATGGGTCTAAGACATCCTGATTTACTGTGAAAAGAGTCTCAGATATCAGTATTTGTACAGGTACACATTGTCTTTTGTTCTACATGCTCCATGCCTTCGCAAACTAAGCATCAATATAGAAAGACCGTTTGAGACATAGCCCTTTTAACATACAATAGCCAAAGTTTAAGGGTTCAAAGGTAATTGAAAAGAAACACACACATCATTACATGTTATATTTTGTGGAAAATCCTTTGCAGTCAATGATTCCTGAATATTTGATACCTAGAATTCAGCAGACACTGTCTCTCCTAGGGCTTCACTGCAGCTAACTTCAGTTCTTATTTGTTGTGTGCTCTCTCTGCCTTTAGTCTGGTCTTCAGCTAGTAGAGTACAACTCAGTCAGATTGAGATCAAGTGGCTGACTTGGCCAGTCAAAGATATTCCATCTCATTGCTCAGTTCTCTGGTTGCGTTGGCCATATAATTAGAATTGTTGTTCTGCTAAAAGATGAAGCATCAACCGCTGAGATTCAATGCATATGGCTGAATCTGTGTGCACAGACTTCTGCAGTATGCCAGGGCATTTGTCTTGTTCCTTAAATCAGCAGTGAAATAAATGCCACTGTGCCAGTTCCACTGGCAGCCCTCGTAAAACCACAGCCGTGTTTGATGTTGAAATGACACATGGCTGCTCATGAAACATTTAGTAGCCAAATACATTTATGTCGTTGCAATTAGGGCACTATGTGTTGAAAGAGTTATGTCCCACACAGTTCTTTTAGTATGTAAACCTCCTCCAATTAAAGCTAAGACTTGGCATGCTTAAGCAGTACCCATTATTTAATTTCAAATTGGATGCGCTGAAGCAAAAAGACTGAAGAGGAAAGCAGACAAAAATGTGTAACTGTCTAAATACTTATAGTTTTGACTGTATATTAGAAAAACTCTCTCCCTGGATATTCAGATAGGATTGTTAATTGTTGTAAAGCAAAGAATTTCTGCAAAGAAGCTTAAAGTGATCAAAAGGGAGATAAATTACAAACTGAGTTAATTTGTTTCTGTTAAACAACATTGTTCTGATTTGTTGCATCCATAAGTTATTCGTCACAAAAGCATTGCCACTAAATAATTGAGCAGCAGCATTTGTTTTTCTTGACTTACTTTGCTCATGATTTAGTAAAATAAGCAACACAAACCACAGTCACATTTCTGTTCTCTGGCTATTCTCTCTAAAGCAGATCCAGTACAGCTGCACCGCTATTATTATCCTGATCCATACCTCATCAGGTCCAGTTGTTTGAGCAGGCTTGCTCGCTCCCTCTGCAGTCCCTCCGTAAGTCTGTATACTTCCCTGTGTTTAACAATAATGCATGTTTAACTATGGAGACACATAGGTTCTGTTGTTATACAATAAATTACAACCAGAACAAAGAAAGACAAACGGCCTTGTATTTTCTTGTCTAGTCCCTTTAAGATATGGTATCAGTGCATTTGAAACATAAGAAGGGTCTGTTTAACTGAATGTGGCTTTGCAGTATATAAGAACAAATGCTAAGGGAATCAGCTTAAAGATCATATGATACACAAAAATACTTGTGGTTAACAGCAGCTAGACTAACTTCAGGAATCCAAATGTGTAAAAATCAATTGGTACAGTTATTACAGACTAAGAAACATTTCAATATAGCTTTTCAGAGTTTGCACACTGACAGTACAAACTGTGTATAAAGCATGACTGATATGGATGTGTATCACAGTCTCTCTTTTCAGTAATGATGTATTGTTGCATCCTTATTAATCACCAAGAACTAAGAAATTCAGAGGGCAAAAAATCAGGGCTGGACTTACACAAACATCGGAATAATCAACTAATCACTCACATCTCTTTCTCCTCATGAAGTCTTGTCGACTGCTCTTGTAGTAAACCCAGCTGCTCCTGTGCCAAGATCAGCTCCTGGCTGGTGTGTTCCAGATCCCGCGCTAACTCATCATTTGTCTGCTTCAGCTTCACATTCTCCACTTTGGTCACATGTTGTTCACTGTGAAGTTCCTGGCACTGACACTCCAACTGGAGGATGGTAAAAAAAAACAAAAAAAAAAAACATAAAAAGCTCAGATAAAATAGTTAAGGAACACAAGATTAGCCCGGAACTGAGTCACATCATTATATCACAGGAGATATTTATCAATTTGAAGTCCCTGTATAGAAAAAAATTCCTGACTCGAGCGACTCCAAGTGGTTCACATTCTTACAATATATTCCAATCATTGTGCTCTCAGCATGGAAAATCCATGTTTCAACCCTTGTCATATGATGAACAAGAGACAGGATGTAATAACAAAAACATGTCAGAAATGTGACTGCACACACCAACAAAGTACAATAACAAACATTACCATACTGAATGTTTTAAAGCCGGCCGTTATACATTTGTATAGCTGAATGTTCTCCACAAACAGGAATCTTGGTAAACAGTTTGTGAAATGCTGATGTATTAATTAGCGTTGCTAAGGAGCAGCGAAGAGAAGAAAAGTCCTTGCTGGTGTGAATTGAATTAATTTCAGCTCACCTTGAAAGCATGAGTTCTAGTCTGTAAATGGAGGTGTGACATAACCCATTACTCTTTATCTATGAGGTTCATAAATACAAGGCTATGTTGTTGCTGCAGAAAAAGCTCTGAGAGGCCTTGATTAGATTTTATTAAATATACAGAGTTTTTAAAAAAACACTAAATATAATGGTGTTAAAAGGAGGTTAATTCTCGCTTGCATTAGTTAGACTGTGTATAAGAGTATGCTTTGAAATCCAGTTTTTTGTTTAAACAAATAAAACTACTTAGCAATCTAGGTCACAGATTAGGAAGTAAACCAAGCCTTTGCTAAACACTTACACTTTTCATTAATATTATGCCCTGGATGAATTGTAGAATTACCACTGTTTGGCACTTCAATATGTGAGGAAATGTATTTGAATAGTTGGCTCTGCATGCAGAAATCTACTAGTATATCGAAAGTAAAGAGGTGCTAAATCACTTCATTCCCTTCTAACAGCATCTGTCATCCTGTTTAATGCATCTCACCTGCTGCGCTGCTCTGGGAGCTGAGTTTACCTACAGGATCACTGAAGTGAGAGACTGTTTATTTGTACTGTCTTTCTCTTAGACTGTGAATGCTGGACTCTCTAGGGGAAATGATTCTGTTAGCTCCTACTCACCCTTCTCTGTTTCTGGAAGAGTTGTTCCAGCTCCTTTTCCTTGCTAGACAGCTGCAGCTCCAGGTCTTGACTGCGAGACAGAAACCGCTCATAGTCCTTGAGCACAGTGACAAAAGAAACATCAGGAAAAATAGAAAGAAATAAAGATTTTTTTTGCAAAACGTTAACATCACTGTATGAGGTGTACCTGCAGCACAATCCTGTCTTTTTCATTTTTTATTTGCTGCTCCATTTCCTCATATAGTCGCTGGATCTCATCGTCATGTGTTGCTGCTTTCCTGTATGGATAGAACTCAGATGTGATAATGTGTTATGCACCTCAAGTAATACAGGCATTTGAAACTACTGCCTAGATCGGCATGCTTTAACTCAAATAGTATAATGTATTTATAGGTGGCAGTGGAATGTACAGATTTGAACTCCTCTCATGTGAAACCATGTCCCTGTTTGGGTTTAGGAGGCAGACATCTTGTCTAATTTAAGACTTGGCTTAAAACTTTCATTTCTGGATAAAAATATAATTAGGGCTGACTCAGGTGGAACTGAAACATCTCTTAGTTTGGCTGCTATAGACCTAGGCAGTAGGGGGACATCTCGTGACGCATTCAGCACCTCTCCTCTACTCTCAGTCCCACTAATGCCTGTTGTTAAGTTGGCGTCTAGTTTGTACTTTTTCAGCTCTGTTATCTCCCTCTCTCTTTACTCTGTGCAAGTGTCTCTAGTTCTAAAGCTGCAGGTTTCACATTTATGGCTGCTATCCCCCCCCAACCTGATCAGTGTTTATTGCTTGCCCTTTCTAATTGCTTATCTTTTCTCTCTCTGCTCTCTTGTCATCTCAGCTGGGTGAGAGAGACAGCCACCCACCCTGAGTCTGACTGTGTCAAAGGTTTTGTTATTTTAAGAGAGTTTTTCCTCCCCACCATTGTCAAGTGATTGCTCAAGAGGAAATTGTTCGGTTTCTTTCTATATTATTGTAAGGTCTTGGCCTTACGATGTAAAGTGTCCTGAGATGATGACATGTTATGGTTTGGCACTATGAGTATAAAACTGAATTGAACTGCATTGTTGATATGCCTTAAGAAATCAAGGACCTGTAAAAAGGAAATAGCTCATTTAAATAATGTACACACTGATTAGAAAGCAGCTTCAAAGCACAAAGAAGCTCCCAAATTGTAATAAACTTTCATTAAAGTTCGAATAGTCCACACTGACTGATAATTAAACGTTTGAAGATGCACACTGACCTTTTGAGAGCACTCTCCATGTCCCTCTTCTCCTGGTTGGCCTCTATGATCTGGGATGTCACTCTAGCCAGAAAGTCTTCAAAATTGGATAAAAGGTGTGGTTCATCCCGACGCAGCTGGGCCCACAGACCACGCACTTCAGCAGGACTGATGGGACAGAATTGACTCATTAACAGTCCAACGTGATCATATTCATGAAGGCAGCAGCTCTGGTACCAGATTATGGTGATTGGTAGGGGCATTTCCAGATTAGGTACAATTTATCTGTACCATCAACTATTCCTTTGCTGGCCTGCATCACATCACATTCACAAAAATGTGCATAAAATCCAGCTGATAGACTTCTTACAGCTATACAATGTAAGACTACTGCTGCAGCTGCTGCTTTTGTTTGGGTCCATAGACAAGGAACACAGTCTTGCCTGTTATCAAACCTCATCTGTCATTGTGTAAGGATGCGGGTGTGAGAGTCGAGATCTGCCCACAAATGCAGATTTCAAAGGAGACAGGCTGTGCAGAAAACCAGTTTTTTATCTTCGAAAAGATGACAGACAGTTAAGTAATGCAGATGTTATATCCTCAACAGCGTAACACTTCCTGATTTTGGTACAGCTAGCTTTCACGTGTGATGCATGTGCATGACCTGATCTAGAGTTTTCCTCTTCCAAACAGACACAGGTCATCATATCATGTCTGGGTACGGTATGTAATTTTCACATATACTTAACATACTGGAGTTTGGGCTCAAACATACAGTACGGAGAAAGTGTAAAAGCACTCTCAACAGACGTGTCATTCTTTGTTTTGAACAATGTAATTATTATTACACTAAAAAACGCTTTTGTCGCAGTTTGTTGAAAACATTTTGTGTATTTCAAGGTCTACAGCTAATACATTGATAACAAGACAATAACTTCAAAATGCTGAATAGAAACATTGAGTGTTACAGAGATCGATAATCAAAACTGCATAATAAGGTAAGTTTTTTAATTATGGTATTCTGTTTCCACAATTTTATGTAATGAGCCTCTGAGCTATCAAGTTAGGGAATTCATAAAAATCATTGAAATACGTATTCATAACGCCTGACCAACATCAATAATAGTTATTGCTGCACAAATGGATCTGATCTAAAATGTCATCCAAATGTCTTGGACCTTAAAGAGGTAGGTGGAAGCCAATAATCTGGCATTCACCTTCTCGACTGTTTACTTTTATTGAGCTGGAGTTGTTTGTTAAAGGTGAGTCTAGTCATGCATCTCATAAGATTCTGTCGTTATATATTTTTCGGTCTAGCAAAGGAGTATCTAAATAAACTCCAACTACAGTGACGGATGACCAGTTAATACGTCTGGAGAGAAAGCTGACTTCAATGATTCACATAACTTTGCGAAAGCTTTGTAAGTGTAACTGTTTCTAAAACTTTCAGAGACAATACTTACTTTAAAGCAGCAATACTCAAAGAGGCAGAGCACAGATTGTTTCGTGAGGGAGCACAGAAACAGCTTTGCTTGTGGGTGGAAACTTCCAACTCTTATATAGTTAGTACAGCTGTCACGTAAAATGTAGTGTAGACTTAAAGGAGACACAGACAGAGTGTGGAAAGATATGAAGTAGACCTAAAAACACAAGTTGCAATCACAAGCACACACACACACACATACAGCACTCACTCTTCAAAGACACTGTTGGCTCCGAGGCTCTCCATAAGCATGCAAAAGTGCTTTTCCTCCTCATCCTCCTCTCCTCTTGCCAGGCTCTCCTCCCACTGGGTCTGGTACAGGACCTCTGGCAGGCTCTTACCAGGGTTTTTCTCCCCCATGTCTTCCTCTGCAGAAATCTTCTGGCCAGACAAAAACTCACCTAAACAAAAAAACATTAAGAGCTTAGGTACAGAATCAAAATATCATCAATTCTGATGATAGTAATAAGAATGTTTAAAGCTGAAAGCAACTGAAAACATACTAAAGCCGGAGGAGAATTCTTCAAGGGTAAGGTATCCGTTGCCATCGGAATCAAGGGTATCAAATACGTTCTCCAACTCCTCCGCACTAAGAGGAAGCTCACCGTTCAGCCTCTGTTTAACAAGACACAAATCACAGCTTCTATTGGTGAGAAAAAAGTTTCAAGGACATTACTAATACTGTAGCTATAACAACTACTACTTGGGACTTATAAGGAGACCTATGTGTGCACTGGAAATCATGTGCTGCAGAACAGTCAGTGGTACTTTTCCTCATACTTTCAAACCTGATAAGTTAAAATTAGACTAAATTAGCTCTATAGCTTCTTAGTGAATGTTTAAAAAAATGCATCTTTTCAAGCAACACGGTGCTTTATAGTCATGCAGCTGAACACCTGAGACTATCCAGCGCAGCCACAGTCTTCATTGACTGACCACTGGGCAGCTCCACTGAAACAGATGGTAGCTCAAGTGACATTGTCAAACACGCTTTAACACAAGACAACACAAGATCTTAAGTAGACTCACGCATTATTTGAGAGAGGAGGGGTGACAGTTGCTCCTTTAACCAAGATGTTGATCCCGAGGAACAGGACAAAGTGAGATCCTCCCAAAAAAAACTAGACCATAACAGTAACCATGGGACCTTTTTCAAGAAAAGCCAACACAGCCACACCTCTTTGAGCAGCTTGTTCTTTATGCAGTGTTTACACTGGTGACAAATGTTGACCGAAGCCACCCTTACAATCCAGGGGAGGGACATGAAAAGGATACCATCTGCGTAAGATGATCAGCTGCTCTTGTAAAGCGTGTTATCTGGGCAGAACATATCCCTCATGTTAGCAAACACTACATTCATAAAGCTACCCTGTCGGTAGTCATGGTGTCAAATGCACTTAAAGCCATGAAAATCCAGCAAATATTTTGTGACTCAAACTACAATGTCAACAGTGAAACTGAATGTATGTAGTACCACTTACTTAGTTTTATATTATCACAAATCATTGTTAGATGTATAGAGAGTGTTAAACAAATATAATAATATGAATTACAGTTTGTATTCTTCAGTACAAATGATGTTGAAAAGGACAGGACCGCCGTCCTGCTTGCCATCTAATTTATAAACCATTATCATAAACACCAGATCAAAGCTTACCCTCTATGTATTTATGCTTCCCAGAGCGAGAGCCTACAAGTGCTTCATCAAAGGATTAGCCTTGGCAGGGATGAATATCCGAGGGGTAAGTGAATCTGCACAATAATGTGAGTGGAGGAGTTGCATGACAAAGCTTCCACATGGCTCTCTGTGTCTCATTCGCTTTTATGCCGCTTTGAATAAGGTGCACGTGTTGTATCCATGTTCTCTACAGCATTATTAATAAGGTGTACAGACTGTCCCTCCCTTTTATTCTGGATGAATGAGGAGGTGTAATGTGAATGTGATAATCTGCACCACAGTAAAAATTTTCCAAACTTATTGACCAGAAGTTACCAAAGTTGGTAGTAATGATGTGTTTCTATTACTTTACATTAAATCATATAAGTTCAATCAATTTATTTTCTCCAGTGCAACAAAGATTATTCTTCAACACTTTTAAAACATTAAAACTTATTAGATCCATGGTTATACTGTAATCAGCAGCCTCACCTGCATGTCACGCCGAGTGATGAAGCCCTTGTTCTCGATATCGCACATCTGGAAGAATTCATGAGTTTTCTCCACGATAGTGTTTCGTCCAACGTCCCCATTCTCACTCTTACTTGGGTTATGCCCCCTGTCGCTGCTTCCTTGCCTTTGCCATGCAGTCTGGGCCATCACTTTGCTTGTGGTGGTGATGTTGTTGTTGTTGGTGGATGGAGTAGTAAAAGCTGCCATGGTGTTTGTGAGTCTGTCGATGTGGGAGCGTTCCCTATGTCCTTCACATGAGCCGGGTACAGGCAGAGGTGTGCAGGAAAGAGATCCCACAGAAGTCGTGCTTCAAGCTGCTGTACATGTAAGGCTTTCACCAATGACACCGATTGTCATCTCTTAGCAACCACCTCTTTAATTAGTTGATGAAACCTATGAGAGACAGGAGAGTATTCAGTTACAGCCCCTTGTCCACTGAATATAAATAATAATAATAATAATGTTGTATGTACTGCATCAAAAGGGAATCACATAGTTTGGGGGAAAAAACCCATGAAGTCTATGAAAGGGAGAGTTGTTTGAAGATATTAAATCAAAAAGGTACCTAACAAAAAGTCCCTTTCTGATTTGAATATATTTTCAGCAAATCAATAACTTAATTACACATATTTATTAATAGAACAGACTTAAAACTGATTGTCTATGAACAAGGAGGACATGATTTCATAGAAAGAAAAAAAACAGCCAGTGAGTGCATTATGGTTATGTAAATGTTTTTTAAATGTTCTTTAGTGTTCTCGTGCCTTCAACAACAAACACACACACACAAACTGATTCTGAATCCGACCTGTGTGAGCTGCACACCTAAAACAACTGTTGCTCTCCTCTTTCCCTTTCAGGGTCGACGGTTGCTGCTGAGACTAATGTCATCTTACAAGTAAAACCAAAACCGAAAAGAAAGTTGTGGTGTGACGAGGACAGTCTTGTTTGCTTTGAAATATTGACTGATATAACTGCTAGTGGTGGACTCTGTGCAGACTACAGTTCTGTGTGCACTGGTTTGGAAGACTGCCTTCCTGCTGTGCGGTATGAGTTCGCTCAGTCGATCCATGAACAAGTGCATCACAAGGTGTGTGTTTGTGTGTGATGGCCCATGCAAATATGTGGGACAGGTATAAGACAGACTGGAAAAAAACTGAACTGAATGTAGGCAAGAAGATGGACAGAAAAGAAAAGAAAATCAGACATATAATACAAACGCAGAAAAACAAACACGATAGGCTCTTCTAACACAAGAGCTTGTGCAAGGATAATGTAGCTTTTAGATTGTATTTTGCTCATGAATCTCACTTAGGTGTCTATAATTAATACGTTTAATCTAAATTAGATTGTATTGCCTGTAAGCTTTATCAAACCTAAATAATGAAATAAACCTTTTGAAATACATACTAATTTTTCTATGTATATTTCTCTGAAAAGATATGGCTTTCAAAAGATACTTTTCATCTGTTCCAAAAAAAGTGGATTGACCTTTGTGAAATAGCTGCTATTTCCGAATATGTCACACCTGGAAGTTTAAGCATAAACATTGTGCAACGTTTAGCAAGCATGACACGGCTCACGAGGAAAGCCAACAAACCCGCAGTGAGCAAAGCAAGGTTTAAGCATGAGAGAGGAAATAAGAAAGGGAACTAATGTGAACTGCTGTTTGGAAAGAGTGATGTAGTGTTTCTGCCCTCTGGTACACGATAAAAAACACAATATTGTCTAGTCTTTATATGCTATTGATCATATGACACTTAAAGGTTAATGAACCCTTTGTTAAAACTTGGCCAGACTGCTGAGGCACAGAGGAGCAGGACCAAGGACTAGAGTGCAATAATAACATGGATTTTGTCTTGGTGCTTAATATGTCATTAAAATGTTGTCCAAAGACCGCACTGGGCACACTTATCACTACCCACATTACATTACACTGAGCAATCTTAGTCTTGCTTCATAAAACTTCAATCTGAAGTTTAGCAAAGAAAACAGTATCTGTACTGAAACTAAATTATTAGTCATTTTTCCAGGATCCAAGGTGTAAAAGCAGGAGCTCACTGCTTTGCATACATACCTTATCTGTTTTAGAGCTTGACATGTAACAGCTGGTAGAGCTAGAGTAGTTACCAACACTTTAAGCAAACACGGACACTGTGGTCAGGACCTCAGAGAGACAAGTTTGGTTTTTGTTTTTATAGTCGTAACCACAGCAGGTTTCTGCAAAAGTTCTTTTGTACTCTGCCTAATCCTCAGTCAGCAATAAGTTATACGATTTTTAAAAAGGCCACAATCTTTACAATGTCAGCTTTCTAAGACATAAAGAAGCCTGGCACATGATCTATGAGAGGCACAAATAAGCTATTTGTCATTTGTTAGTACTGTCTGAGTCTTGTGTATATGATTATAAAGTTGAATGATAATGTCCCTGACAAAAATGACAAAGTGATCAAGTAAAAATAAACTAACACAGTGGGCCATTTTGCATTAATCATAACCAAAATGTAAACACTGTGCCAAAAGTGAGTGTCTAATGAGACAGAAACAGTGGGAGGTTTTGCAGCACGCTGCCTCTTTCCTCCTTTGCTTTCTTCCTCCTTCTTCCTTCTTCTTCCTTCTTTTGAACTTACCTTGAAAGAAAACTGCATTATTTGTGTCCATGCGGTGTGCTGCACGTGTTGGACGACCACTAATCTTAACAGGTCTTGTGTCTTAAGTTTTTACAGCGCTGCAATATAGTAAAACATCTCTAGCGTGCAACAAATCTGACGAGAGATGATGTTCCGACTGCATATCTGTCTGACGGGTAGCTTAATTCAGGTGCAACAAGTCAAGTTGCCAAACAAAAGTATACACCACTTCCTGCAAGGCCATTTCTAAATCTAACAACAATTTGCAGCCACAGGGAGGAGTCTCAAGAACCGCAATTTGTCAAATAAATGCCAGTTACACCTGCCAAGTGCTAAATACAAATATATTGCCACAACCAACATGTGTAGAAACTAGCTGGTATTAAATAAACACATTAGCAACAGAAAGGGGAAGACTTGTGATAAACAAAACCATAAGCTAGCAAGCTGAGGACAAACAAAAGTAGCATCACAAAACACGTGTAGCCTCACAAGAAAAAAAAAGTTAGTTTCCTTTCCGATATTATGAAGCTTCCTGTTACGAATAAAGCCTTCAAGACATTGTAGAATTGCGTAAATAAACTTTTTACACCAACTAAATGACCGTTAACTGGAAAGAACTTCCTTGTATTATCTAATAGGCATTGTAACATCGAGCTAGCAGCAACACAAAGTGTCACATTAATTAAGCTAATGTGCTCACATGTGTAGTTAGCGGGATGTTGTGTGGGGGGGAAAGTAAACTACGTACCGGTGAATTAAGAGTTGAATTCCGGCTGGAAGACTTCATTGACTTGCTCTGTGTCAGCCTTCATGTGAAGTTGAGTGTTTACAAGTGTCAGCCGGTGAGAGTGCAGGAATTTCACTGAGCTCTGACGGGGCAAATTTGGAGGGAGGGACTTCGACAAAAGTCATCGTTGGTAACCGCGGCAACGGTAACAAGGAAGTGCGGAGGCAGCAACCACCGCTCTCCCACACCTCCAGTCTTTGTTCAGCACAACCTCCGAACAGCTCACTTGTTGTAATAGTACGAGGAAATAACCTAAATTTACTTCACACACTTCAAACCGGTTTTACGTGCAAAGACAGAAGATTGATTTCAGGGAGCACCATACATTTTCCAACAGCTGAGCCGAAAATAAATATATAAAAAGAAAAAATGAAAAATTTACAAACAAAACAAAGCAAAAAAAACAAACAAAAAAAACAAAACTGTGACGTAAAAGTAATAATTTCGTTATTTTTGGAGTGTTGTTTTTTTTTTTCTTTTTGTTTGTTTGTTCGTTTTCAAGCAAATACTAACACCACCCATTTAAGAACCAATAATTGGACCTGTTATTTATTTACAGTAAAAATGAAAACATTGACATCAAAATTAATAACTGATTAAATTTAATTTAAAAGAAAAAACCTCTTATGGCACAAAAGTAATAATCTTGTTATTTTTGGGTGTTGTTTTGTTTTGTTTTGTTTGTTTATTTTCAGGATCAATACCAAAACCAATTATTTAATGGACCAATAACCAGTATTTGAACCTGTTATGTATTTGAAGTAAAACATGAAAAGTGATGATGATTGAATTAAATTTACAAGAAAATAGTAATATAATATAGATATAATTTTGCTTTTTTTGTTTGTTTTCAGTGCCATTATAATTTATGTAATGAAGATCAATAACTAATATTTAAATCTGATATCTATTTGCAGTCAGAATGAAAGTCTCAGTGTCAAAATTCAGAGTAATACAACCTTACAATCTCACAAACATCACCAGAAATCCTGTTTATTCGTGTTTTGCAAAGAAGCTTTTTAACATTTATCATTCAGCGTTGACAGACTATTACTTGTGATGTGTAACCAGTCAGATAGTGCTGTGGGCAGAACATTGCTTAAGGTAAGTTACATGTATGAATGTTAATGTTAATGTTACACATGTTAATCTATTTCATCAGGATTCAGTTAAAAATGAATAATAAATAAATAAAAGGCAAAATGCTGAATATTGGTTCTGGTTTTCGGTCAGGCCAATAATCGATTAACCATGAATCTGTCCTCTAAAATTAGAATTAATGTGAAACACATGTCTGTTCTGCTTGCTTTAGCTCCATATAAACTCTAAGAAGAAGAAGAAGTCTTCAAATCCTTTATTTAGGTGAAAAAGCACACACACAATAAAACGTTTGTCCTTGTTCCTTGGTGGAACTAATAATGATGGAACTTCTACCAGCACTACAGCTAAGTCCCATCCAGTGTCCATGCAAACTAGACCAGTTGGTGACAATGTCCTTATTTTACCAACTACACCTGTGCTTTTCATGCACATAAGAACATGCAGACACAAAAATACAGACTTATTATCAGCAAAATTTACTTAATTCATCATAAATAAAAGCCCCCCATAAGCCCTTTTCACTGATGACAAAAAACTGCACAATTATTCATGGCAAAATCCCATGTTACTGTTTCTGTGTCAGAGTCCTGGTGTTGTGCTTGCTGGCTCACTATCCGACTGTCATGAAGAGAACCATTGTTAATGCTCTTTCTTTTCCCATCCATCGGTCAAGGAAATCTATTATGCAGGTAGAATGGCCTCATTGTGTCATGTGCCTATTATTATATGCTCATACATAAACAGCATTTTAATATTGACGCTCATGGTGCCACAAAAGTACTTACCTGAATATCTCCCTGTGAATCCATCTCACACTTTACCTCCACAGCTCTATAGGAATATTGCATTGTGTTGCTACATTCACTAGATAGCTTTATAAAAAATGTTTCATACAAAATCATATAAGAATACAACCAACTGATCAACGGTATACATGCCTAACTGTATAAAAAGTAAAAGGCCATTTACACATAAGTGCATCAGCACTGATAATAAGATATATTATAAAAACATATAGTCCCAGAGGCAATTTACTCTTGATATTTTAGGAACATTCTGCTGACAAAAGTTACTTTAATAAGTAGTGTAACAGTTCTTATTGAGATTTTAATTACAAGTTTGTTTATATATTTTGTCATATTTTTCGTGCAACAAATGAGATGTTAAAAAGTAACTTTGAAAATACACCACTCTAAACCTAGAATTAATGTTTTTATTAAAAAAATGTGTAGTGCTCTGTATTACTTTGTTTTGTTTTGATGAAGAATGCAAGAGGTCACCTGAGGTTTGTTAAGGGGCATACCTGTGGCATTATGGGTAGCAGAGGAAAAAGGCCATACTGCTCTAAAGGAAAAACCCAGAATAACCCTTCTGCATCCAAGAGGCCCAAATGGTAATCTGTGACATTATTTGTTTAATGTTTGTGTGCAATATTTGTCAAGTGTGTTTATATAGATGGTTTGATGCGTTTTCTGTTGCACGTTAGTATATTTGGACCTGTCTATCAACTGGGACTAGTTTGAGGGACTTACAGTTTCAGTCTGTCTAATTAGAGTCACTTTCTTGGGAAACTTTTTGTTTATAGTTTTCATAGCGTCTGCTGACAAGAGGAGTAATAAATGTTCAAAAGACATCTGTATGATGCGTTGCCTTCATTTCATCGCACCGGTGTGGTTACAAGTAGTGTTTTACATATAAAGGCATGTTTTTTATAGTGTGGCATAACCGCTTTTAATCACTGAAAGTAGTTGTCATGTAACCCACCACTGAAATGTAGTTTTAAAAAATAGCACTAAATGGAAATATTAGTTTATATACTGATCAGGCATAACATTATGACCACCTGCCTAATCTTGTGTTGGTCCCCCTTATGTGCTCAAAAATGCTCTGAAACATTGGGCATGGACAAGAGGATCTCTCAGGGTGTCTTCACCAGGTGTGGCGCCAGAACGTTGGCAGTGGATCCTTTGGGTAATACTGTCGGCATTAACTTGTACACCAATATTATGTTACATAAATGAGTTACATGTGTGGATAATTCCCTATCAATTGGGCAATTTTTCAATTTAGAACATTTTTATCCACAGTATACTTTACATGTTATTGTGTATTTTGTATATTAGTATACTTTTCTATATTTACATTATGTTTGATATTTTTCTATTGTGGTGGTGGTCACTTTACTCTTTGTACTTGCTACTGTAACAACAGAATTTCCCCTTAAGTATTTCTGCTCTATTCTATTATTCAGTGTCATTGGTCAAAAACAGTGCAGGTGCCACTGATAAAGAATTTCGTAGGAACCCTAAAGTGTGCCACAGATTGCTTTAGTAGGAGACTTGCATCATAATTTTTGGTGTTGAGGCCATTTTTTTCCCCATGCAATGAGCCCTGCAAGTAAGTATAAATAACTACAAGTACCTCAATTGAAGCACACAAGAAGATTCATCTGAACTGTTGTCCATGCAAAATCAAAATAAGAATTTATTCCAACTATAGAAAGGCACATTGACTTGTAAGTAATCACAGAAAATGCTCAGTTTTAAATATGGCCACACAATGAATTGTTATGCAGTTGTAGTACCAGTTATCCACAGATGAGGGCAGTATAGGATCAGTCTAAAAAAGAAATGACTAGCCTTCCAGCAACAGTTTTTCCATCATAAACCAGGAAATGTATGTTTAATCAGCTGCTTTTATAGAAGTTATTATTATACTTATTGACCTTTCACCATACTGTAGCGAGTTTAGACTCTCCATCTGGCCTGTTATAGTCTAATAAATGATACACATGAGCTTGGACGTAGTCTTCTAACCAAGGGTTCAAATCTGAAGCGGGGGAAGAGTCTTACAACGTGCCATAAAAATGTGTCTGCACATCAGCCAAGCAGGTGTAAAAGCTCTCTCCCAGGCCACGTTTGTCACAGTTTCCCATTTCACGGGACAGAAACGACATGGATGTTCCACATGTGTGGCGATGATGAGAGCCCTTGAGCTTTGACTGCCTCCTCTTCAAGTTGTTTTTTGAAAGGCTGATTTGCAGCAAACAGATGCACACGAGGCGACGCTCCAGTTGAGATTTCTGAGCCAGATGTGTTTACACTTGGGGGGGGGGGACACTGAGTAATGATCATTAACATAACGCATGTTTCTTGCATGAGTGAACCAGGCGATGGCAAGGAAGCATGCGCCGCGATCCTTTATTTGTGTTTTGAATGTTTGTATTTTCATGTATTTTTATTATCTGTATACAACCTGGAAAACTACTACAGAAAATTGCCTATTATTTATTATCTCAGGACCACCATTCTTCCAACCCCATCATGCATGAAGCCCATGGGGGGGGGCGCAGAAAACACAGCCAGACTCTGAAGCCAAGCAAAGATCGACTACCACAGGACCTCTGGGAGCCATTTCCACCAGCTGAGAGAAGAAGCAGAACTGAGTGGCAAAGAAGGAGAGGAAAGCGCATGCAGCCAGTGTCACCGCACTGCTCTGGTTTAAGGCCTCGGAAGGACTGACATCACACTTGGAGAGCCTCTTTCTGCTCTGCATCTTAAAGTATGAGGGAACGTGTGGTCGGGGGCCTTTAGAGTCATCTGTGCCACTGCTTTAGTGGTCTTTCGGTGTCTCCGGGATTATGCTGTGTGGCTGTGATCAGAGATATGCCAGTGGCTGGGGATGTGGCTGTGAGTGTGGACAGCTATTCCATTTGAAGCCATGGCCTTTGCTGCATCTTTTGCGGCTGTGGGTTTTGGTTTTGATTGTCTATGCGTGCTCTTTTGCGCTTTCAGCCTCAGACTCTGTCCCTGGGAAAACTGAAAAAGCTCATTCACATTTTTTGTGTACTTCATAACTTCATAGGGAGTGCTCGATCTGAGTCATTTCACCTCTGCGGTCTGGGCAAACAAGAGAAAACCCTCATATGGGCCAGACCTACTTTGAAGGGTTATTGTCACCTACAAGGACTCCAAATTTAGACTATTTCTGACAGCTATGATGCAGTGTGTTTGCTCTTTTTTTTCCATCTAGAGGTTCCCTGCTGGCTCTCAGGCTTCATTTACTTCAGTGCCCTTTTTCTTAAGGTTCACGGACAATTGTTCTGTCACGGTCCTCAAGATGACTTTAGCCTGGTTCCTTTCAAGTTCAGTTCAGAAGCAAATGTGTTTTCATGCACATAGGATTATTTATGGACTTGCATCAGGAGAAAATCTAACCAAATTATGTTTTTTGTAAGCAGTTTAAACATCTAACTGACAATTGTGCAAAACACAAGCCTCCACTGTCTCCCAAAAACCTCTAGGTGGCACTCTAAAGTATGTTTATGTGGTGAAAGCGTAAAGCTCAGCACCTGTAGGCTTCATTTGCAGTGAAAAACTCCCACTAATGACTCTGCGTATAGAGATAAAGACTTTCATGGTTAATTTATCACTGCTGCAAAGTAGAAATAATTTTATGAATGGATGATCTATGGTCCTCCATTCTTTTTTCTTCGTGTTTCTGCAATTCAAACGAAAAAAAAAAAAAAACAAGATCTTTTCTTGTGTAAAAAACAGAGAGGGGGATTATTTTTAGAAAGAGTTGCAAGTGCCTCGTGGAAAGTGGAAATGTTGATTTGTTTTTAATGTGTTGTTGTCTGGGAGCTATGGTTAATTTGCTGTTGCAGCAAAAAAAAAAAAAAAAAAATGCCCCGTTGGCGTGCTTCTGTCACAAACAACTCTATCCTTCATGTTTCCCCCCTCTGCGTTCTATTACTTCTATGTATTTCTACATTGCAGCGATGAAAGATCCGACTTATTTTTCCAAGGATGTGGTGCACGGTTGGCGTGCAGTCATGTGGCAACCTGGCCCGCGACCGTTGCCAACTTGGAAGTGTAGTGTGCATGCAAAGCAACCATGCTGCTTGTATCGCTTCTTATCACGCAGAGTCTTATTGTGCAAGACAAGCTATTACGTGCCCCATTTACAGGATGGCTGCTGATACAGTGAGGCGCAGAAATGATTAGCCCGGTGACATGATGGAAAGCTTCTGGAGCTGCTATTACTGCATCACCACTTTCTCACTCGGCCTCTATGGATTCCATTATGATGAACAAATTACCTGCAATTGATCAGTGAGGCTCTTAGAGTGACCAGTGCTGAGAATCCGCACTCGACCTTACTGGAAGTTTGCACCAGGGGATTCCGCTCCCTCTTGAAGCTGGATTCATGCCATTAGACATGATTACATGCGAGTACCACTTGCCACAGGCCCCTCCCGAAGGGAACATAGGAACATGTGTTTCCTATTGTTTAATTGGTTTCTTCACATGTTCACACTGATTTTCTGATTATCTCACTGAGCCGGTGCACCTTGACAGACTCTTGTAACTTTTTTTGCCGTTGCCTTCACATTACATCACCTGGAAATGACAGCACTAGTTGACCAAAGAGTGTCGGAGACTATTTTTTATGAATTCTCTGACATTTTGGGAAATGCAAATTTGCCATCTTTCTGAAAGCTGAATGAAACTCAGCCCTCGCTGTTTAGCATAAAGAGTTGAAACAGGAGGAAGCCAGCTACCTTTCCTCTTGCACAGATTAAACAAACCAGATACAGTAAATTATATGAATTATTATTTGATGAAATTCAGAATTGCTTGGCAGATTGAAAAAAAAAAGACAGGCTCCTTATTTGCAGTGCAGAAATGAGAGTGGGCTCGATCTTCTCGTCTAACGCTTGGCAAGAAAGCAAATATATTTTGCTAAATCTCGGGCTATTTGTTTAAACCCCCATAATCTTTTCACGTTCTATCCCTTCACTGATAGTATGCCTCAACCGACAGAACCGATTCCAGCCTGATTAACTGTCATCCGAGGGATCAGATTGACTTTTAGAACCTAAGACAAAATGCTTTTCGTGTAATAAAAGAAAACTTGAGCCCTGCAAAATCATTTTCCCAGTTACTCACCGAATGTGGTGTTTGAAACGCGTCCCAGCTGCTTTATTTTCAGCCACTTTCATAACCTGCGCATGTGAAAACATTATCTTTTTTTATCTTTTATTTGGCCCGGGCTTTCACAAGTCCCGTTTTACAACCCACAGGAGTCGAATTCTGTACCCAGAGGAAGAAAAAGGCCAATTTTCTGTCCTCCACAACTTCAAGATAAATGCTACTTGCAGGAATGAATTGCAGGTGTTATTTCAATCATGCCATAGACCTGTTTTGGGGATATATCGTCTGAGATTTGTGTTTAGGTGAGCTAAACAACAACACGTTTTTTCCTCTGTCTAACCAATAAAGGGACAAAAATAAGACTTACTTTAGCTGTAAACACTCTTAGTTCACATTACACTCTTTCTGAGCAATGAACTGTTCACTTCTTACAGAGAAAGAGCTTCATTAGCTCTTTATGTTGCTTTTAAATATCCATTTTATGCAACAGATGTATAGATTTTCACATTTTTTTGCATGTTTCCAGAATAGAAATCTGTTTTCAATGTGGAAGAAATGGACTAAATAAAAGCAAAAACACCTTCACCTTCTCACCCAGTTGGTTTTGCCTCATGAATTCAATCATCTATCACTCACTTATCTACAGCCACTCGTTTCCAACCATTTTCACTCATCTTTGGTCCATTGCCCATTTCTGCCTGAAAAAGGTGTTGATTCTAGGCCAGAAAGTAAAATGACATCAGAGGTTTACCTTAAAAAAAAATGAAAATCTTGACACAGTCGATTATTTCTGGTGATGGTTAAAATAAACCAGACATAAAGCAGAAATAGTTGGCAGCACATAGCACTTTCTAGCTTAATCTCAATGCAATGCCGCAATAAAGCATTAAAAACGGTTTTTACAAGTACATTGACACTTTATAGGTATCCGGTAATAAAACTTTTTTGCACCCATCTACTTTTTTTTATCCGCTTAACCTCAGCCTTTACCTTCTTACAATCACCAGCCTCCCAAGAGTGTCAAATCTGGTCCAGTTAAACTTTTCAAACCAGCTGATATCAGTGCTTTACAGTGCCACAAGCAAGGTGGTGCATTTGTTAAAAAAATACATTTCCAACCCCATATTCTTTGCAAGCCTGACCATAAATATGTGATTTATTACGAAGCTGATAACCCGCCAGATGAAATAATCCAGTTCTGTCTTTTATCTCATGTAGACTCTAATGCCTGAGTCTCATTCCTCCGTTGCTTCTTTAAGAATTCATCTGATTTGCCGCATCTCTCATTTCAATGTAATATCTTTATCTTATCGTCAGATTTACCAAGGACAAGTAATAAAAGATGTCATCAAGTTTTCAAAGGGCTGACAGCCTCAAAATCCCATTGATGCAAGATAAAGCGTGTGTTAAAAGGAAACACTTTAAGAGGCGGGTTAAAAGTGAAGTACATGTCAATCTAGCAAGCAGAGCATCCCCCCTGACTGAGCTGCACATCTTGAAATGGTTGCAAAGTTTCCCTATCGTCAGCAGTATGTCAGATGTCTCTGAGTGCAGCGGCACTTATTATTTGGTCAACAAACCCGGGATGTGACAGTCCTATCTATGAGAGATCCAGAAATAATGTTGTACATGTCAGGCCGGGGCTGTAATTTGCAAAATACTGACTTTAATTGAAGCTTTTAATGCTATTTGGTAAACCTAATTAATCTTGATATATTAACACTTGTACGTGAAAGAGATTCTTTGTGACGATGAACCTACAGAGAAAAAAAATCATCAGAAAAATAGAGTAAAATATAGTTTGTATTTTAGGTTTGGATTCAGCTGTTTAATCGAAAACACACTGCAAAACAGTTTTTTTTCCTACTCTGCCTTGTGTTTGCTTTAGATGTACAGTATAACATTAATCATATAATACCATTATAAATCTTTCTGCCACAGTTTCTATTATAACCAATTCCAGGTGTTTCGTCCAAACTCTAAAATATAAATGAGGTGTTTTAAGTAAAGTTGTGATGTTGGTGAACAGTTAGTGTATGTAAATGATTTCATCTCATGTAGGTTCAAGCATTTGATGATTATACACCGTATTGCCAAAAGTATTGGGACGAGTATTGGGATATTGCCTTTACACGCACATGAACTTTAATGACATCCCATTCTTAATCCATAGAGTTTAATATGGAGTTGGCCCACTCTTTGCAGCTATAACAGCCTCAACTCTTCTGGGAAGGCTTTCCACAAGGTTTAGGAGTGTGTTTATAGGATTTTTTGACCATTCTTCCAGAAGCACATTTGTGAGGTCAGGCACTGATTTGATTGAGAAGGCCTGGCTCTCAGTCTCCACTCTAAATCATCCTAAAGGTGTTCTGTCATGCTGAGGTCAGGACTCCGTGCAGGCCGGTCAAGTTTGTTCACACTTTACCTGCTAATCCATGTGTTTATTGGCCTTGCTTTGTGCACTGGTGATGGTCATGTTGGAACAGGAAGGACCCATGCTCAAACTGTTCCCACAAAGTTGGGAGCATGAAATTGTCTAAAATGTCTTAGTATGCTGAAGCATTAAGAGTTCCTTTCACTTTGACTGGAACTAAGGCGCCACGCCCAAACCCCTGAAAAACAATTCCACACCATAATCCCCCCTCCACCAAACTTTACACTTGGCACAGTGCAGTCAGGCAAGTACCGTTATCCCAACAACCCAGAACCCAGACCATCGGATTGCCAGACAGAATAGGAGATTCATCTCTTCAGAGAACACGTCTTCACTGCTCTAGATTCCAGTGGTGGCATGCTTTACACCACTGCATCCTATGCTTTGCATTGGACTTGGTGATGTATGGCTTGCATGCAGGTGTTTAGCCATGGAAACCCATTCCATGAAGCTCTCTACATACTATTCCTGAGCTAATCTGAGGGCCACACCAAGTTTGGAGGTCTGTTGCATCCGCTGACCCTGTTCTGTGATTTTACGTGACCTACAACTTCGTGGCTGAGTTGCTGTTGTCCCCAATTGCTTCCACTTTGTTATAATACCACTAACAGTTGACTGTGGAATATTTAGTATGGAGGAAATTTCTTGAATGGACTTATTGTACATGTGGCAACGTACCACAGTACCACACTTGAATTCACTGAGCTCCTGAGAGCGACCCATTCTTTCACAAATGTTTGTAGAAGTAGTCTGCATGCTTAGGTGCTTGATTTTATATGCCTGTGGCTTTGGAAGTGATTGGAACATCTGATTTCAATTATTTGGAGGGGTGTCCCAGTACTTTTGGTAATATAGTGTCTATACTTTTTTTCCTCTAAAAATTATAACAAGTTCATGTATCATATCTTTTGGGAAAGATGCTGATCTTTCAATAAACTGACATGAACTTTCCACATAATACATAACTCCTGACACATTCATTTTCGTATATAATTTTAATCATATGTTGCTTAGTGTGTGTTTTCCTGCTTCAAGCTACACTGCATCATAAATGCCTTTTACAGGATGCGAAAAAACCAAAAACAATTTCTCCGCGTTTTCCCACAGTAAAGATGAGGTTTATGTGATGCAGATTTATATAATAACCATTTGGATCGTTCACTTCATTCGTCACGTCATGTCATACTTATATGTTTCTGGAAGTCAATCTATTTACTTTTTTTTTTTTTTTTTTTAATGTGCACTTGCAGAAAAACATGACATTTTTCTTTTTCCTGTGAGAAATACCAGAACGTAACTGCTTTCGAAGCTATCTCAGTAAGTTTAATATCGCCCTGAAGCTCGGTAGAACAACAGTGCGGTCAGAACTGTATCTTCCTCCAGGGGATCAAGGAGCTTCGGTTTAGAGCTGCAACTCCTTTTCTACAGCCAGGCTCCTCCTGACACTTTCCACCTCGGCCTTCTGTCAGCGATCCTGCCAAAGCCCAATCTTGTTCACATAGTGTAAGTCTGTAAAATGGAGAGCACACAGCTTAGAGACTCTGAGCTGACTGAGAGGGGGTGCAAAGATGTGTAGGTTGTGTATTAGGGTTCCACCTGATCTGCTGGACTCGAAGCCGTTATTGCATCTTGACAACTTGGAGACACGAGAAATTTATCTGCAGACACTGTCAGATAAGGCATGCCAGGAGAGAGACAGTGAGATAGACAGAGGGGGAGAGAAAGGACCTCCCACTGATAATCACCGTGCTGAATGGGCAATGCCTTCTCACTGGGTGGCACATCTTGTAAATGTCTGCTCCAACCAGAAGGCAAATACCGCAGCAGCACCAGCCACGTGTTTGGCCGGGCCCTCTGAAGGCCACGACATCAGTCAGACGGAGCGGGTAGGCCAGAGAAGAAAGGTTTCTCCAACCTCACCCAAGGCTGATGCACAGGAGGTTGTTATTACAGCCATCCTGTGGGAGGATTGAATACTTTGGGCGCGGGACGACTTTCATTGGCCTGTCAAATTTGGATTAACGCAAGCATCGCACTAAAATAAAATAAATGTTGCTTTAAAGTCGATGAAAGCCTTCCAAACATTAATTCATGGATGTCTTTCTAACTAGAGACGAATTTCGTCGATGTTATCCATTTTGTGTCCCATTCCTGCTCTATAGATTTGATAGATCTCCCGCTCATATGGCAGTAAGGCATTCTGTGAAGTCGGACTATTTTCCAGGGGGCTCTTTTACACAAGAAACATTTGCGCAAATCGTGATTTAGGATAGCATCTGTTGGTCCAACTGAGAGTCGAAAAGATAATTCAAAACAATTGGATATATTATCTTTTGGCTTAAAATGTAAACTGTAAATGTCAACCAGTGAGCCATAACTCAAAGATGTTTTCTAGTTGGGCCTGGCGGTAGCGGTGTGTACAGTATTTTAGAGACGAGACGGAGTTTTTATTAATCCTGACTGATGATTTTCTGTCTTTTTGTTGCCATTGAAAGCCCCACAGAGGCGTTGTTCGTGTCCCGTGGACTCTTTAGTGAACTTGTGCCCTGCCAACCCCACAAAACGCTTCCAAGGAGCTTTAGGGCTGGCAGATGGTGACACACTTATTATCTCATAACACTGTCAGATTTGGGTCACTGATTTGGCTCGGACTGGGATAAGATGATGAATATGTTTCATAATATTTATCCAAAAACTTATGGAACTCAACTTATGAACTTCCTATTAGTCATCTCCACAGATGGCCAAGTTACTCATATAATCAGATATTGAGTGCATTTACAAATTGAAATTGTACCACATGCTCTGTCATAAGTGTCTTTTGACGACTTGGTAAATTAAAGTGCTTTACATAAAAGATGTTATAAAGGAAACATGAAAGAACAGAAATAATCTATCAAAGGATACATGAGGACAAGGTTAGAAAGAGATCTCTTTTTTGTGCAAACTTGCTCCTATTTAGTGTATTTGTCCCAGCTGGAGTAGAAAACAATGCATGTAGATGTAAATGTATATGGCTGAAACATATTTAATCTTTAATGTTTAATGAAGAACCTCCTAATGAGTATTTTAAAAATCTTTTTATGATAAAGTAAAAATAAGGTATGTGGACTGTAATCATAATGAATGGTTGTTCTCCCCCTTTATTCTCTTTAATCACTTTAATTACACAATAAAAAGAAAACTGTCAACACAATTTTTCCTCTCTTACCTCCCAAACTACCCCACAAAGTAAAGCACTGCAGGCCTACAGGCTGCAGAGTACAGTGTATTTACAAAAATACTTACAAGTTTAATTTATCACTCCTTTCCTCGATCTCTGGTGTTACTCCCTTGTTACCCATAGTCTTGTTTTTCCCATCTCACCTCTCCTTAAATGCCAGCATTAAAAATATGTTGTACTGGTGTTTTATTCAACAACATTACTCACAGGCTGTAATACATTATATCATAATTTAGCCAAAAGAGAATAAAACCACTAAAGCAGGAGAATAAAACTTACAGCGCTCTCACAGTGACATTGTTCGAACTTCTGATACATAAATCTGCTTTCAGTTTTGGGGGATTTTTGTCTTAATCTTTCATTTTTGATGACATATTGAATCATCTGAACATTTATTGAAATGAAATTGTAGAGGGAAAAGTCACTATTTCATGGACATCTAAAATGGGATCCCGACTATACAACTGCTACTAAAACTTCCAACATTAAAAGTAGTACAAAAAGCAGCTTTGATTTAAGCATGGAAAGCTTCAGAAAATACCTGAATTGTTAAAAAAAAACTTTACCTTGTTATAACTAGTTGGCTTCTCATACATCCAGTTCCAGTGTTAATACTGACCAGTTCATCAAACTACTGGTTAAATAGCAAGCAAGACTGACCTCCAGATTTTCAAAATAAAATCAAAAAAAGCATTACTGGGATTGCTAGCTGTACCACTACTGGACCACTAATAAATTTTCAAATTATTATCCTTTCTACAGGTCATGAGAAAAGTCATGTAACATTTTACCATTTTATTCATATCTTTTACAGCTGGCCAGCGAGCCAGGTAAGTTGATGTCAGTCATTCTCCGTTGGATAGCTTCTCCTGGCTTTGGAAACTGGTGGTTGGAAGGACAAAATATTCTGGGAATAAACGTCTACATTCATCCCATAAAAAGAGAAATGTACTGCTGCACTGAAGGATTTTGTACTCCATGAGAGGCTTGTTTACTTCGACTAAGCAATTTTCAAAGCGTAACACTTATATGGTTTGACCTTCGGCCTCGGGGGGTCTGGGCTGTCCCAGTGTATTATATTCAAAGCTAAAGGAATATTGCGAACAATATAATTCTTGGTTTTAGCTTTATATGGCAAAGCCTGAGCTGAATGTTTGATGTGTTTTACGTCTGTCAGAGTGTGAAGTGAAATGGGAGCTGTCACAGCTCTGTATCTCAAACCCAAGCCACTTAACTGCAATTCCAGTGTGCCATGAAATAAATCTAACTATAGGGCCTTTCTTGGAGCCCACATCCTGGAGCTGTTGCAGATGTTCCTATGAATAGACGGCATGTGAAGTGTACTTGTTATGGATTATTTGAATAGACTGCCATGTCGACGTCAACACGGATTTACAAAGCCGAGAGGTTTACACGAGTTTCTGCTCGCTTGCAGCTCGCTCATGGGAACATCGGTTTGAAATAGTGTTGTGTGAGACGTGGATGTCAAATTGTTTTGTCTGAGGGGAAATGCTGGACATCAAGGTGTTCTGTGTATAATTACTAGGCCAATTTCAACAATGCAGTCATGACAATGATTTAATATCAATACAAAAGCACTCATTTTCCAAGTAATGAGTTTTTCAGAGTTGAAGTGATAGAGATGATGTGTTTCCTACATTACAGAGTTTAAGATGACGCAAATGTACTTTAATGAAGCCTGCAGCACATAGAAAAATAATTACATTTTCTAATGTTGATATACACCGATCAGCCACAACATTGAAACCACTGACAGGTGAAGTGAATAACATTGATCATATTGGTACTATGTGCTGTTCTGCTGGAAAACCTTGGATTTTGCCATCTGTGTTGATGAGACTTAGACACCCAGATAAACATTGTCCCACAACAAGCACACTCCCTCATGTAAATGGCAATCCCAAATGTCACTGGCCTACCCCTGCAGGAAAATGAACTTTCCCACGATGTAAAAACATCAACCAATCAGGAACATGTTGAGGAACGTGACAATGGCCCAACATGTTGATTTGACCTACAAACTTCCTACACCCCATTGTGATCAAGCATCAACAGGATGCAGTGGAACAAGTTTGATTGACAGAGGCCCCACTGCACAAGCCAGAGTACCCAAAGGATCCAGCGCCAACGTCCTGGTTCCAGACCCCATAGGACACCCTGAGAGGTCTTCTTGTCTATGCCCAATGGTTCAGAGCATTTTTGAGCACATAAGGGGGACCAACCCAATATTAGGTAGGTGGTCATAATGTTATGCTTGATCTGTGCACATTACAAGTCATTATATTAGGTGCTTAGTATAGCTGATATAAAGAGATATGTGCAAACAATATGTCTTTAAAAACCACCATTACCTTAAACTAAGAAATATAATATTGCCAAACAGAGACACAAAAAACAGGATGTATATAAATAAAAATGCATATACATTCTTTAAAAAGAGATCAAATAAAACAAAAACAAAGAGATAAAATTATTAATTATTAATATTTAAATGGAGCAATTTAGGATTTAAGACAAAAAAAAAAAAACAAAAACAAGAAAAACTGGAGTTAAAAGGTTAAAAATTTAAACTGCACTCAGTTAAACTTTGGATTACTCTGTTATTTCAGGTTGCAGGTGCACAGCAAGTTAAACTGGATGTCCCAATGACCACAAACATGTCTTGACTTTAAAATGGCTTCCTGCCATTGGTTTTTTTACTAATAACTCCATTTAAAACATTCATCTGACATCAGTTCAATTTGCAGCAAGAATGATTTGTAGGTCAGATATTCATATCCTTGTTACTCCAGCAAATGTGTCCAGAACTCACAAGACTGCATTAGGTGAACAAAGCTGATGTATACTCGTATAACAGAAAATGAGCCTGTTGCTAATTTGACATTCATGACTTTCCATGCTGCGGTTTCACCTCTGAAACCTCCTGCATTCCTTCACTCGTGCTTTCACACTGGACCAGCGTATCGGGTGACACATTCGAAACATGCTATGCATCTGACCTTGAAATAAAACAATTTTAAATGAGCGTAATGAATGTCTGCGGGGGAGAAATATGCCCCGCTATCCGGAGCACATACGCCCGTCCAAGTAATCATCTGAAATGAAGTCATTTTTTAATCTGTGATGGATGACATGCTCTTGACTTCAATTTCTGCTGCTTCAGTTTTGTTCGAGGCAGTGTTGTGCTGGCCCCTCTCACTGTATTAATCATCTCTGAGTGTTGCTAGTACAGGGAACACTTTGGAACTGGCTTTAAATAAGCTCTGGTTCTGGCAGAGGAAGTGCAAACTATGAGGGAAAAAAAACGGCCAGGAATGATAATCTGACGGTGGCGAAGGAGACAGCCTCGACTTAAATCAGCAGAATTCTTCTATTTTACTGGAATCTGGCAGTTTCTGAGAAGAAGAAAAAAATCTTAAGATCCCGCCATGATTCTTCTTCAGTAAATCCAGATTTGGAGATGCCTTAAGTTTAACGGGAACTTGTTGAGCTTTCTCATTAGTCCGTTTTGGAATATTCCACTGCATTGTATAATATCATTATTATTGGCTAACTCTGACTTGACTTCTCTCTTTTTTTTCTTCAGCTGCCAACATTTGGTCTTATAAACACCTGCAGACAGGCAGAAAAATGAACATAGATTTTCTGCTGATATAAAAACACAACATTTATTTTCTTATTTCTGCTTCCAGAAACCTTTGCTTTACCCAGAGACCCACCTTTCCCCACAATGCAGCACTGATTGTAATCCTTTAAAATACATCATTTGCAAGAAATACAAGCAGTTTAATATGTAGATAAATACTTTTGGACGGATGGGAATAATATTTTTGAAAGTACTACTTCAAAAAACAAAAAGTTTCCTTCCTTTGTAGAGTAGATTAGTTCATCATTTGTTTGCAGTGACACTAACATGACATCTAAGGAAACATGTGGAAGTGATTTTAACTACACCTATCAGCAGGAAACACGGTTATTGATGACTATTGTTAGTGGGGAACAATCATTTCATCATTTTTATTCATCATTTCGGTGACAATAAGGCTAAATGACGCAGAAAATTGATTTTTGTCTCCTGTCTTGAAAGATTAATACAGTGTGTGCTGTCTCATTGACTTTTGAAAGCTGATATCACATTCAAACTCATGTTATGATTGGAAAAAAGTGTGGTTATGTTTTCAGTAAGTGCACAGATACTGCCACTGATCTGAAGACTTGCAAATCTGAAGTTGCTTCTCCTAAATTGGGACAGAATGAATCACAAGTCTAGTCCACATGCGACCTTGTTCACAGATTCCCTCATTGTTCATTTTGCAGCCACTTCTAGTCGAGTTGCTGTTGGATTTGATCATCTAAAAGCTGAAAGGACCGATTAAATCAGCGAATTAAAAATGCATTCGAAGGCACCTGCGTTTTTCGTGGCCGGTCACGGGGATCACAGCGGGTCATTTTGGGTTTCGTCCATCTCGCCCATGTGTTTCCAGTTTTATATTGTTTTGGTTTCGAAAAAGCAAAGGCCGCTCTCAGAAAGAACCAAAAAAAAAGAAAAGAAAAAAGATAAGAGCCATCGAGCTGAACATGAAAACCATGAATCAAACGTCCTCTTTTCCAGGGTACGATGAAGTATTGTTCGAATCTGCGCACCACATGGTCGATAAATTCTCCCGGACGGTACCTGGATGAAAAGGGCTCTGGCTGTATTTTCTGCGTGCAAATCTTGGTTTCAGACCAGCTAGAGAGGGGTCAGTTAGATGAGGCATAAGATTTGTTATACAAACACCACGCAAACAACAAAAAAGGCATTCCTCGGCGCTTGCGTAGCTGTTGAAATTCTCCTTTTGTTCTGCTGAAGAAATCAGCGTCGGGTGATCCGTCCCAGCCTCCTTGTTGTTTTATGGTCCTGAGATGTCGTCTGGGTAGCTTTCTTTTTTTTTGGAAGATGTGATGAGTTGTACACATGGGTCACTGTTTAAGAATAATAACATGAACAGCACGGCATGTTGGATAATTACTCCTCTGTGTGTGTGTGTGTGTGTGTGTGTGTTTGCATTGTTAGGACTTCTAGGATTGAATTTGATTTTGCATCAGTGTAAATACATGCCAAAAATATTTGCTTTTGCAGTCCGTTTATCACATAAACAAGTCCTGAAGGAGAGCCAGATTGAAAACATGGATGTCATGATAGAAGGAAAAGTAATGTGCTGTTTCCGCAGACTGCAGGTAACATAAGATTGTTTGTAAGCTGAGTTTTATGTTGGCCAAAAAAACCGAAGATTGAATGTATTTTTGAGAACCTGATATCAAGAACACGTGTATTCAGTTAGGAGAAACTTAACAGTACAGAGCTGAATTTCTTTATCATGCCAACTGCGCTTACAGACACATAATTAAAGGCCTAAGTTGATTAGCGGTAGCTTTGTATAACAGTTTGTAATGCAAATGCATGCATGCAAATCTCTTCTTATCAATCTGGGATGCTGTATTGCAGTTTTCATGCACGCTGTAGCAACCAGTAACACAACAACAGCCAATAACGTATTCATTTTGGCCATTTTTAAGGCCAATAAGGTAACAACTTGCCAATAATGTGATAAAGTTTTTGAGTCAATAACGTACATAATACATAGTTTTACATTTGTAAATAAGTGTTCTGTGTTGTATATTGGCGTTAAGTGCCATTGTAGTGCCAGTCCAGTTCTTTAAATACAGTTTTATATGAGGACTGAATCGTTTTTCGTTGAGAAATGCTTTAAAAAAAAAAAAAAGCTTTAAAGAAATGTTTTCCAAGAATTAAATGTGGTAAATGCATTTGACAATGCAACATCCAACAAGGACACTGACATGAAATGATGAATTTACATATAAAAGCAAACAATATTCTATATAAAGATGTTGTACAACAAATAATTCTCAAATTGGCTCTAACAACTATAATTAAGGAGAGTGAGACGACAGGTCGTATCCTTGATGAATAAATACGACGATTTTTCGATGAGCAAACTGCACAAAAAGTGTTTTCGTTCCATTAAATGCAGTCCTATTTATTTATTAATACATTATTGGCCGCAGTTAATCATCAGTTAATACATTTTCAAAGGATTTCTTTAATGCTAGGCCATTAACGTAATAACTTATTACATTATTGGCAAAATGTTATTATGTTATTTGTTGCCACACATGAGAAGATCAATAAGAAAAATTAGAATAGGAAAGTCCGTGGGCTTTCAGTTGTCAGTCACTGAAAGTAAAACCTCTGTCAGTTGGAAGCTAATGACTCTCAGATGGTAACGCTTGTGGCTTTCCATGGTGCAGGGAACGCTTTGGCTCGCAGTGACGCTGGTGTGACAAGCTGATGTTGTCGAGGCCGTCATTAACCATCAGAGAGGATCGGTTTTATTCTGAAAGAGCTTTGTTATGACATACTGTAAACGTGTCAGCGTCTAATGATCCAGACATTAGAAAGATCTCATCCATTAGAAATTTCAAATGTTCTTACATGAATCTGTTAGTGGTGACAGTAGATAATCAGCATGCAAATGTAATAATAATTTTGGTATCGACGATGCTGTTTTGCTTGCTAGATTGTGATTATTTCAGATATTAGTCATAGTGACTCTAGTGTGATCATCGCTTTAGGGATTTCGACATGTATAGCAAATAAACTGTCGTTTTAACCAAGATCAAGGGTGTATTTAACTTGCTGTGGTTGCAGTGTCCCAACGCATGAATACTTTGGCGTGATTTTCTCGAGGTTGGATCAAAGAAAAAACACTTTTCCATAATGAAATGTGCTTTTCATAATTTAAAACATCACTTTGAATTGAATAAAGTCTCTGTTTTCATGTTTTGGTTTCTTGTTTTTGCAAAAGAAGAGAGATTTTTTTTTTTACAGTGGATTTATTACACTCCGACTGCGGAATTTCGACAACATGAGTGAGCTGCGTCTTTTAAAAATGATTTTAATGTCTTTCTGAACAGTGACGAGGGTGGAATGCATCAGTATCAAAAGGAAAAACGGAAAATATGGGCTCTTTCAAGTTTACATTAACCGTCATCTGTTCAAAACTTAAAGCCAAAGTCCAGCGTAATAATGGATCACATGTGAACAGTTTCTTTATGCTTTATGGCCAGAGTTTATGATAAGCGGGCCGTTATGTGTAAACAGCAAGATAAATGACGAGGACGGCTGATATGTGCTACACATGGGTGTGTTGTAAAATAAAACTTGGCTTTCGAGAAGCTCATCTGCTGAACCCTCAGACTAACAGATACACAGGGTGAAAAGGTAAATCAGATCTTCGTGTCTGCTTTGCTTTCAGAATGAGTTATATGAATGCAGCGTTCTCGGCTCCACGGTGGAATTTTTCACGAAGGATACGCAGCTAAATTGTTCCAGATAACATCCAAGGCTTTCCTCAGCTTCTATTTTATTTTTTCCATCGCATCAATCTCCTCCTCGCTAAACACATGGATGGTGTCCTGGATGCTCCGCGGAAAACAGTCATGTGTGCGGGGAAGCTTTTTCTCTGCCTTCAGCCATGACTTAAAAGCAAAACCATTGTTTACACGTGGGCTCCTATAGAGCAGCTGTGTAGGAAAATGTTAAAAGAAGAAAGACACATAGACACAATATAAACCCTCAAGGCTGGTACTTGCAGAGGTTTAGTGTGAAATTAAATTCTCCTAAACACAGGAAATTGCACCGTTTGAGCTACATTAAATATATATATACAGTTCTACTTGTGATGTATCACACATACAACTAATGAGCTAGGGGAGCTACTGATTAAGAGTCATTGCTTTCTTTCTGCAAGTGCAATCCTCTGAGCTCTGGACTACAACTGTTATTACAGTGTTGTAATTTTGGGGAATTATCTCAAAGAAAAAATGAACTTGATGTTAATGCACCTGCTGTTTGCAAATCCATTGCAAAATGTGAAGTTATCCCAAAGTTCCTATTATGAGCTCGGCCTTAGCTAGTGAAACCTTCAGCAAATATAGTATATACACCGATCAGGCATAAAATTATGATCACCCGCCTAATATTGTGTTGATCCCCCTTATGTGCTCAAAAATGCTCCGAGCCATTGGGCATGGACAAGAGGACCTCTCAGGGTGTCAAATGGGGTCTGGAACCAGGACGTTGCCAGTGGATACTTTGGGTACTCTGGCTTGTTCAGTGGGGCCTCTGTCAATCAAACCTGTTCCACTGCATCCTGTTGATGCTTGATCACAATGGGGTGTAGGAAGTTTGTAGGTCAAATCAACATGTTGGGCCATTGTCATGTTCCTCAACATGTTCCTGATTGTTTGATGTTTTTTCCATGTGGTGGGGTGCATTTTCCTGCGGGGTTAGGCCAGTAACACAGATGGCAAAATCCAAGGTTTTCCAGCAGGATATCACACAGTACCAATATTATCAATGTTATTCACTTCACCTGTCAGTGGTCAGAATGTTGTAGCTGATGGGTGTGTATAGCACCATTCAGTCAAAGCCAAACAACTACAGTATATAAAACGGACTGTTGCATCTCTAGCTATACTGTAGCTGCCTATAATTGAAGTTTTAGGGAACACGGAAGGATGTAATAAACTTTTCTGCCTTGTAAATTTAGACAAAAATAAATAAAAGCAGGTGTTGCCATGTTTTAAATGTGCATTTATTTAAATATTAATTAATCTAAGGATGTCTAACCCTGTATACAGTTAATCATTTATAACAACCAACTCATGTTTGTAGAGTTGCTGCCTCTGAAATTCCTCTGTATGCCATTATGTGCCCTTTCAATATTGTAAAATTTTAGGATCAGCATACAGTGTCAGATACTCTATGTTAGTCCCATGAGCATTCCCTTTGCCACTCTTTACCATGATGAAACTCTTAACATATGCACAGCACATGCAAGAAACCGCAAACAGAACATGTCTACAGGCTCAAGTGCCGGCAACTGCGACCCGAAAGCGAGCTGAACTTTACATCTGTACTTTTGTGTGTGTGTGTGTGTGTTAGCCATGTGTGTTTATGTCTGTCATGTATTAGAGTAATCCGCCCTGATTGTACAATATTACCACATTAGTTTGGAGATGTATACAAACGTTAGGCAGGAATTTATCTTGCAGACAGACCCGATACCAATGTGGATCTTTTGGGTTCCGCTTTCAAAAACAATTCAACCTGGATCTGACACAGAAATTAAAAAAAAAAAAAATCATTTTAGTAAAGCAAGCTGTCAACTTTGTTTTTGCAAAATGTGCATTTTGGGCCCTTGAAGTGTCCTGATGAATTCTGTGCATGCAAAGTTTCCTCACTTAAATTTAAGGAGGCCATAATAGAGTCGTCTCAGTTGCCTTTCAGAGGTTTTGTGGCCGTCTATGACTTTACGATTCGGAAACATGATTGAATACAACAGCTGCAGCCAGCTAGTTTGTGTTTATGTAGAAATAGCCTTTTTTTTTACAAGAGAGAGGCCTTTTGACTCTGCATAAATCATAACTGTGTAGAACCGGTAAGCTGTATCCTCTTATTTGGCCTCACACGCGTCATCTTCATTCTCTCCACAGCAAATGCTTTTAGGATGAGTTTACCGCTGCCTAAGTTATGGAAATTTGGAGCAATTTAATGCTTTTTTTTGTTGCTGCTTTATAGTTTGGCATAACATCATTGTTATAAACTCTAAAATTATCCAAGGCAGAAATGAGGAACAGCACAAAACCGAGACAAAAGCTTTCTGTTAAATGCTGATGTCCATCCATTCTCATCAGGGAAATTCCTTCCCTTCAAGATGACACCGCGCCTGAAATTTTAACTCAATCTGCTCGAGTTGTAGTTGTGCTGTTGTGGAAAATCTGAGGCAGGAATCGTCAGTACATTGGATCTCTTTGGATACAGAATCTTAAACAGATTTCAATTTTCACCAGTCATGTGCAATACAGGGATGCTACAAATTTTAAAAAGTCAACTTGAATTTTATTAAACTGGGCATAAAGATTCAGTGAGATACCCTTCCTAGCATCAGGGTGCTTTACTTTGTTGGTGTCACCACATGAATCACAGTCATGCAACTTTGTACACACTGAGAACCTTCACTGTAACCCCACACCCAGTGTATTCTAGCTAAGGAGTGTATGGGGAGCTGTGGGAGTGAGCACAATAATCTAGTTGTCAAAAAAGTGACAGATAAATGGTGGAAAAAAAAGAGAACAGATTCCCGAAACTGCTCTGAAGGCAGGGGTAGAACCGAGGCTCGCTCACGCTTAAACTTCTCGATCATTGTTACACCGCGGATTGTTAATTAAACTGATATACTGGCCATGGCATAAACAGACACGGCTGCAAGAGTAGAAATGCTTCTCTCCTTTATGGAAGATAAATGTTAATTGGGGAACTCGAGACAAATTGTCTGCGCATCCAAACAAGTCCAAATCAGAACCACATGACCTCCGCATTGTAGATGATTCTGTGTAATTTAGCTTGTTTAGCAGAGGACGCTGTGGGGCTCCAGCAGCACTCTACCAGATGTCGATCTTTGATTTCACAAAGTGATTATTAAACATACTTTTCAACCACGGCTTGCTGGATGCTGTCAAAAATGTGTCTAATGAAACCGGGGATCTGGGTTGTGTTATTTTTTTTGTGTGTGTGTCATGAGGTTTATGCTTCCCGCAGAGAATCGATGATGATTTGCATCAACGGCTTTGAGATGCTGTAGCTCAAGAAAATGCTGCTGCTTATTTTTTATTTATGATAATCTTGCAGTAAATGAATGCACCCAATTATCATCAACATGCTGTTGTCAGACCAGCTCCAGATTGTTAACTGGAATTCATTCTTTATCTTTGTGTCTGTATTGTCGAAGAGACTTTCTCGCAAGTGAAAAATGAGAATCTGTACTTCACTTGTTTCCAGTTTTGATGTCCATTGGTTTTCACTTAGGCAGTGAAATATCTCAACATTTCCTTGATGGGTCGGCAATAAATTTAGACTTTAATTATTTTCACATGATGAATCTTGATGACTTTGGCGATACTTTCCCACTGGTGCCATTTGCGGTTTCGAGGCTAAAATTCGTTTCAATCCATTGGATGGATTGTGATGAAATTGGCCTGACGGATACATCTTCCCCCTGAGCTTGAAATATACGATTATGATCCCATTACTGATTTGTGAAATATTTTAAATTACAATCCTTACATGCAAACTTAATTACACTTTCCTCAGTCTCAGCTGTGCTTTGTATTTAGTGCTAATTTGCAAATGTTGGCACTCTAAATGTTGAATGTGAACAATGGTAAACAATATAAATCTTAAACTTTAATCTTTTAGTATTAACATTGTGAGCATGTTAGTATAATGTACTGCAACAGCTATTAAACTGTCTTCCAAAGACTGACTCACATTTCAAATTTACTGAGCAAATTAGCTTGCGTGAGGACTATTCAGAAACAAAACAGCATTGTCCTTTTGAGTCTGTGATTTTATTTCCACCCCCACTGTAAGTAGCACGGTAGAATCTGTCTATGTGAAGCTGCACCCATGATTAGTCAACATACACTGATCAGCCTAACATTAAGACCACTGACAGATGAAGTGAATAACATTGATCATAATGGTACTATGAGATGTTCTGCTGGAAATCCTTGGATTTTGACATCCGTGTTCATGAGACTTAGACACCCAAATGAACATGGCAACAACATCAAACAATCAGGAACATGTTGAGGAACATGACAGTGGCCCAACATGTTGTTTTGACCTACTAGACCCTATTGTGATCAAGCATCAACAGGATGCAGTGGAACAAGTTTGATTGACAGAGGATCTACTGCCAACGTCCTGGTGCCAGACCCCATAGGACACCCTGAGAGGTCTTCTTGTTCATGTCCGATGGTTCAGAGCATTTTTGAGCACATAAGGAGGACCACCACAATATTAGGCAGGTGGTCATAATGTTATGCCTGATCGTTGTAGATACTGTTAACAGAATAAAAAACATTTTAGTATCAGAAGTGATTTAAACCTTTGTTTGTAAAGCTGTCTTGGAGCCGGTTATGATCAAATGAAAGTGTGTTTGTTCTGTGAGATTGGTAGTTTCTTCCTGGATTGCTCTGTCTTGTTTGTTTTCGCCCGCTTGTCATATAAAGAATGATTTATTCCACAGCTCAGCAAAAAACACACAAGCTAGTCGATGTATCAACAGAACAATTTCGCTTCAGGTTATCCTCTTTTGTAAAAAAAAAAAAAGAAAGAAAGTTTCACGTGGATCAGCATAGCCTTTATTGTTTCGAGTACATTCAGTCCAGACTGCTTTTTTTCTTTTTCTTTGCAAGATCTCAGATCATCTGTTCAGATGTTTGTCTGTGTGTATCTATCCTTCATTTTTATGGCTGATAGTCTCATGGATTTCACTGTGTGGAATTTCCTGTAATGCAGTAAAGATGGCTAAGCTGCAACAAATCAGCCCAACAACTTCAACTTTTTCACAGAAAACCTTCGTGTTGTAAGTTATATAGGTTGAATCATGATGCACTCATTAGTGGCTTGACCTTTTCTTGACTTACAGACCAAATCGCAGGAGAACAGCAGACATCACTAGCAGCCTATTAGGGGTTCAAAGCTGTGCTGCTTTGGAGGCCACTAGGCTCAGCAGTGCCTCTTGCGCAAAGGGAATTCTTTATGTCAAATAATTGCTTCATAAACACTCACACCTGGGGCCCCGGTGTTTTCCAAACCTGGTGGGAGCAAACCTGACCACCTCTTGTGTGTACGCATGAAGATCGCACATTAGCTCATGTTGTCTAAGTAATACGGTCTATTTTTTCATGTGGGTGTACGAGTGGTGAATTATGGACATGATGCAATCCCTTATAGGGTTGATGGCTCCCACATGGCCGATGATTTAAGGTCCCTCCTCAGTTTTGCTGCATGCACGTCAGATAATCCTCTTATTTGAGATTGCGGTGCGAGCGAGGCTATGAAGGATAGGCTGCTCCAAATGAAAATATAGATCTCAACTACATGTCAACATATCTCAGCTTCATCCCTCCGAGGCTGGAATCCTGCATGAATGTGTTCATCACAATTAATGACAATAGTGCTGTTATTTATTTTCATTCTGCACAGGTTCCCCCCAGATGGATGTTAGAATACCGTAAGGGGTCATCACTATAGGCGTTTCTTTATGTACGGCCTAAGAGAAGGGAACAGTACAGCCAACCTTTTCAACATGTATGTGTTTTATTTTGCGGCTAATGTCATAAGTCTGCGCCAAAAATGTAAATACCATATTTCAATAGGCAATTTATCGCAATCTGAGTTAATGGCAAGGTCAGCAGTGAAATATGTATCCCTCTCTGATCATAATTTGACCCTTAAAACTGCATATCTGCATATCAAATTTACATGTTTAGAAATTTTCCACATGAAAATAATCCCTTCATGCTTTAAAATGCCTTAAATTTAACACTACACCATAGTTTCCTTTAGAATGTCCAGGTCTATGAAGTCCCCGCCTCCATTTCCATCCACCCTTTAAACTCTTACTCCAGCTCAAGCACACCAGCTCACCCACGACTCTGTTCAAACACTGTAAATCTACTCTATGCGGACACAATGACAAGTTGTAATACTTAAGTAATTCATCACATGTTTGAACTGGAACATAATGGCATTGAAAGCCCAACTTAGCAACAGATGCACAGGATTGGTTGCTTAGGTTTGTTATGTGTGAAATTCTGGTCGTCTGAATCCGTGTTTTTGTGACTGTCATCGGTACGCTGCAGTTTCAAGGTGGAAATGTTGACTGTGTAAATGTTGCACCATATGAACATATTACCAAGGGGAAAAACTTGATATCTCCTGTGAACATAATCATATGAGCACATCTAGCCTGTTGGACACTGTTGCCTTTATACCCTGTACTGCTATTCAGATTAGTAGCAATAACAAAGAGTAAAGGGAATGAATAAATGGACAGAACAGTAAAAACATGGATACATAGCACGCAAATCATGAGCTGTAAAGCTATGAGGTCAAAAAAGTGGTTACGTTGCTGTAAGGAAAGAGTGCAAGTGGTTCAAGAGTCAGACCACATCCTTGTGGTTGCCAGTAAAGGATGTATTTTATATTTTATATGTAAATTGCATTTAAGATTTGCATGACATCCAGTGCCAATGCATCTAAACTGAGCCAAGGAATTTTGACCTTGCCTGCCTCTTTCAGCCGTCCCTGTATCAGTGAGTTGCATTTTTCACTCATTACAGCTGAGATAAAAGGATTAAAACAGCCTCAAGTAGACAAGATTTGTTTGATCTCAACTGACTTTTAAGTTCTTTGGAAGTCTGAAACAGAGAATTGCCTAGTTTAGATTTCGCAGGAATTGCCTGGCGCCAGTTGGGATGCACATCCACCCAACTGCATAAACACACACACAGACCAACACGGAGATAATGGGGAGGTAATACAACTGTCAGTGTAACATTTACAGTAATTACAGAACCCATAGCAATGGGCTAATTACTGCCGAGAAGACATTCATCTCTGTGTGTCCTTTAAATGTCACAGAGGCTGTTGTGCCTGTGAGACGCAGTTTTTTACCTGAACTGCTGAATCCTGATGGGTTTGTTCCAACGGCAGATCACATAGGTCAGCTCACTTCAGGAGCGCATTCCATTAACATTGAATTTACATTTATTTGCATGATTTTTTTTGTCATCATCACCGGGGGTTTCATCGATCAGTAGCTGCTGTATACACATAAAAGACAAAAGGTGCACCTGTCAGATTTGTCACATGAGCTGTTGTGTGCTTTTAAACGCACAGCTTCAATTGTTATCGCTGGATAGCTTTTATTCATAGGTGCATATGTTGCATATTTTTAAATGAAAGGCCAATTTACTCAAATTACAAGTAGAAAAATCAGGTGAGGGGCTGCACAGTGGCTCAGTGGTTAGCAGTGTCACCTCACAGCTAGAAGATCCCCAGTTCGTGTCCCGGTTAGGACGCCTGGGATCTTTCTGTGTGGAGTTTGCATGTTCTCCCTGTGCATGCGTGGGTTTTCATCGGGTACAGTCCAAAAACATGCTGAGGTTAATTGATTATTTTAAATTGTCCGTAGGTTTGAATGAGAGTGTGCTTGTTTGTCTCTATATGTAGCCCTGTGATAGGCTGGCGACCTGTCCAGGGTGTCCCCTGCCTTCACCCTGAGTCGACTGGGATAGGCTCCAGTGCCCCCCGCGACCCTACAGAGGAATAAGCGGTGTACAGATAATGGATGGATGAAAATCAGGTGATGAACCTCGTTACGATTCAGTATTAAGCTGTTAAAAAGAGAGAAACAGTATTCAAATGGCTGTTTGAAATAAGTTATTTCTGTACACTGGCAAAGTCTTTGTAATTTCTATCATAATAATAATAATGCATTGGTTTTATATGGCACTTTTCAAGGCACTCAAAGATGCTTTACCTTGCATTATTCATTCACTCTATACTCGATGGTGGTAAGCTACATGTGTAGCCACAGCTGCCCTGGGGTAGACTGACGGAGGCAAGGCTGCATGGTCAGAGGGGCCGATGGCGTTCCTTTCTGGTGCTCCCTCATGGTCTCCCATCCAGGTACTGATCAGGCCCAACCTCACTTAGCTTCTGAGATCTGACAGGATTTGGCATCCACAAGGTGATACGTCTAACTACATATGTTAATGCTCATTTGTTCATTGTACCTTTAAACCTAGCTCTTTTTTCATATCATGAAGTCAAAAGTTTCAGTTCACTTAAGTTTTTTTCTCCTTTTTATTGAATTTTATATTGGAGCAGAAAAGCTGCACCAGTTCTCCAGTTGCTCTCTTCTACTATGGAGACTCTTAATGTTTACTCTAAGACATCGTGGACCGAAAAGGGCCAAGTAAGCATCCATATTGAATGTTTTGTCCATCACCAAGCACCGCAAAAACATCACGAAGCAGCTTTTCAGCGCCAGCTCCCACATCCCCACATTCATTTGTTACAGTCTGGGCACCTTCTGGTATTCATCTGCTAATGCAGCTCTGCTTTCACAAACCCTGCTGCCTCGGATAGTTGTTTTATTTATATGACAGTTCAGAGGCTTTATTTTGAGCGAAAGTCTAACATCTCTGCATGTGTTGCGTTACGGTGCGAGCCAAAGCCTGCACCTGTTTGCTTTTTCTGAAAAATTTGAAACACTGAACTGCAAACTGTCAAAGTGAAATGTAGCTCGCTAGCGGGCGACTGTGAAACCAAGGTAAACCAATACCTGCCTGACACACACAAAGTTACAGAGTTACTCGGAACCCAACAGTCAAACTCCTATTCGAAGCTCGGAAATGTGTTGCCTGGCTTTGCAGGACTCTCCACTCCTAAGTCATTTCACTGTTCACTGGATGATCTGTCCTTTCTGGTTCATACTTTGTTTACATGCATGTGTGCACTGTGTTTCATAACGCAGACATTTCCTGTGTGTGTAGAGATGAGCCAGAGTTTGTACAATGAGATAAACCCGAGTGATATCATGCCTGGGCCTTGTGACTTGTGTGAGTGAGGTCAGCGCCTGTGAGAGCAGTCTGTGTGTCGGAGTGTGAAGATGAGCTGCAGACGGCTGGATGAGGGGAGATTTATGGGTGAACACTGGCTTTGTAATGTGAACGTGTGGTATGGGAGGGAGATCTGTGATCTCAGTGCTGCTGCTGCTTCCACACTGTCTCCATATAACAGGTCTGCTCAGTCGGGGGACTCCTTCTGATTGCAGAATCCTGAGCTCGTCTCAGGCCTGCTGGGAGCTGGGAAAGAAAGACTTCTGGCAGTGATTATGATTCAAGTGAGAAATAAATCCTCTATATCGTAAAGCCTCCCTTTAGTATTTGGGTGTGAATTTTACTGTGTCACTGTGGAGCACCTTTTCTCTGCTACTAGGATTCTTGTACACCTGTTCTTTGTCTAGTTTTCCTGCTCCTTTGCTCATTCTCTCTTGCAGTTTTTTCAGCCTTAAACATCCCCTCCAGACATATTTGAATACACTTAAAAGTGCTCTACTTCCGCTAACATTTAGTGTGTATGACTTTTCCATAAAAAATTAAATTACCTCATTAGAAATTCTTAAAATGACATCTGTGCCTCCTCCCTTGCTGCAAAGTTTAGAATATATGAATATGAAATACTTTTTCCTTTCTAAAAGTTTAACTACTGGATACAAGATGTGTGCTGCATCACTGAAAGTCCATTCAACTTTCCACATCCCACTTGTGTGAGTTGCCCGTTGGAGCAGAACTAACTTCCAAACAATGAGTGATGTCAGAAATTGCACTTGCATTTTGGATTTCAGCTGAGAAAAGTTCCAATTTAGCAGAGCAATCCGATAACTTTTGTCAAACTCTGAATATACATCACTCTTTACAATGAAAGTAAAATTTTACTTTTACTTTTAAAGTAAAATTTTACTTTTAAAGATGCAACAGAAAACTTTCTCCTCTGCTGGGTTCCTGTCCTGTGGACAAACCGCCGGTCCTCATCATCAAAGCGTTTAGCCAGAGGCTAATTGGTTTCTCACAGACTTCTGTCCACACGTTCTGGGATGCTGCATATGGGTGGAGTGTGTTCGGTACAGCTGGCCCGCCACTTCTAAAGGAGAGAGGCTACATGAAGAGGAAAAAAAGAAGCCTTGATCTGATTAAGCGCTTCAAGATGTTTGCATGTCGGTTTAAACCCAAGAGAGCGAGGGCCACTCGCGGCATTGCATTGTCACATCCTGTTGTTTGTAACGCCGCATGATCTCCCGCTCCCTGCATGCTTTGCTTGATTCTCACAAAATGCATGCGGCTGTTCAGTGGCCACGCTATTGTTGTGAGTTTTGCAGCAGAAAACAGACTACATCACTGCCTCCAGAGAGTACAAAACAAAGCATTGGAATAGATGCACCGAACAACTTGTGCTGGAACCAAAGAAGACTCTCCATGGGAAGTGGAAAGTTGTTGCACAAAATGAGTGGAAAATAAGGCTTATTGGCTGCCAGAGGTCGTCTTCAACATCCTAAACGCATTAGTTAAATTACCTGATCCAAAGGCATAAAAAAGTTTCCGTATTATGTTATTACATGACAGGACTTTCACCTTCATTTATTATTTGAAAGCAGTGAGTCCTGGTTTAAAACAAATGCAGATGGGTTAGTTAATTTTAGGCATGCAGAACAACACACATCACATACTGATGCTGCCTCTACAGGAAGGGACAGTGTCCTGATTTCTGAGCTGCCAAAGATTTCTAAAACTATGTGTGTTTCGTTTGACTACACAGAAGTAGTTCATCTCCTTCTTTGCTCCAGAAAAAAAAGGGTGAAGCAACCTCAGCAGAACTAAACAAAATTAGGTTGGTCTATGTACTATAAACCATTATACACCGATCAGGTATAACATTATGACCATCTGCTTAATATTGTGTTGGTCCCCTTATGTGCTCAAAAATTCTCTGAACCTCTCAGGGTGTCCTATGGGGTCTGGAACCAGGATGTTGGCACTGGATCCTTTGGGTACTCTGGCTTGTGCAGTGGGACCTCTGTTAATCAAACTTGTTCCACTGCATCATGTTGATGCTTGATCACAATGGGGTGTAGGAAGTTTGGAGGTCACATCAACATGTTGGGCCATTGTCATGTTCCTCAACATGTTCCTGATTGTTTGATGTTGTTGCAATGTGGTGGGGTGAATTTTACTGAGGGGGTAGGCTGGTGACTTTTGTGATTGGCATTTGCATGTTTATTTGGGTGTCTAAATTTCATCAACATGGAAGGCAAAATCCAAGGTTTTCCAGCAGAACAGCACATAGTAGCAATATGATCAATATTATTCACTTCACCTGTCAGTGGTTTCAATGTTGTGACTGATCGATGTATTATTATAATCACTGTACATCGAGGCATTCTGTTCCTTATTGTATTGGACCTTCACACCTTCTGTATAGTATTATATACTCACTATATAGCTTTATGTGCACTGTATATATTATTCATAATGATATCTACTGCATATGCCTGTTATTCATAATACATTAAATGTGGTTGCTAGAGCTGCTTCACTAGATTTGTATTTCTTTCACACAAACAAGTGCAGAATTGATTATATAGCAGAAATGATAATGTGCATATTAAACCCATTTCATGTAATCTCTCTAATTTCTTTCATTTCTTTAATTATTGTTATTTTCATGATTGCATTCAAACATATTGCGTTTTCTTAACTAATTCCCAATACAGGGGTGCATACACGTCCTGTTCAAAGTTTGAATGTCCGCACTGACTTTGGATGAAAGTAAAGTAGAGTTTAATGTTTTTCTCATGATTGTATTTCTCTCCCCATTATAAAAACAATTTGTTTAACTGAACTTTGCGCAACCTTCCCTTAATGATTGCAGCAAGGACAGAAAATTGCATGATGAATTCGAGGCTGATCCACCCACTGATCATCATTATCATCATCATTAACCTGATATTGCTTCAACGCATGCACAGTCTGGAATTCAAAAGCCTGCCGTTAGTGTTCACAGCAACAGAGACATTGATGAATTAGCAACACTCAGACCTTTACAGATTGGCATTTACAGTCTTTTCATAAAGGACCACTTACGTTAAATGAGAACTCATAAATGCGTCTTTCTATTACTCGGAAACACTGGAGAGAATCTGGTTGTTTGCCAAATCTTCTAGTTCAGACAACACGTTTACCTCAGATGGGTGCTGCAGCCATTGAGTATTGAAAAAATAAATTGCACTTCTGCAGTCTTTACTTTGTGGGACTCACAAGAGGCCAATTATAAAAGTAATGGTCACAATCAAGAAAGCAGAGGCTGATATATCAATAGTGTCTTTCAGTAGACCCTGATTGCTCATTTATCAAACTCTGTCTCCCATTAAAACCACAAAAGACATTATTATTAACATTTTCTTTCTTTTATCTGTATCAAAAAGACACTATTCTCATCTGTAAGTTGGTTGAAGATTGTGGATGTAAGAGTGAAAATAGTGTTTTATACAAACAGCAACCTGCAGAGCTGATGAATGAAGCTAGCACAGATGTACAGTTCCTTAAATGGCCACCAAAAGTGAGTCAATCCCCATAGACGCCCATGTTAAAAGGCCCAACTTTACAGCAGAGATAAACATGTTTAAAGACTTGTACATAAAACAATTTTGGTTTCTATAGTTAACTTCCTCATTCGTGAAAACTGCACAGTGGGGAAATTTTCATATAACTCACCCATTTAAATGCATTAGGCCTTAAAATTATGTCAGATTAAGGGATGGTAGCGGATGTATCATCACTGGACAGTTCATGGTCCAGAGTTGTCTGCGGGGTTCACCGCAGCTCCACTCACACTCCATCTCTTGGCTTGATAACTGGAAGTTAGTACCGCCAAGAACAATAAAAATGCAGATAACGATAATTCGAAAAGGCAATAATCGGTCTGTCCTTAATAACAACAACCAAAATCACCACAGAGCTTTAAAACCACTGTTCATAAAGCCTGTGGTTTATGCCACAGAGGGTCCGTCCAACTTATACACCTATCAGGCATAACATTATGACCACCTACCTAATATTGTGTTGGTCCCCCTTATGTGGTCTAAAATGCTCTGAACCATTGGACATGGACAAGAGGACCTCTCAGGGTGTCCTATGGGGTCTGGAACCAGGATGTTGGCACTGGATCCTTTGGGTGCTCTGGCTTGTGCAGTGGGGCCTCTGTCAATCAAACTTGTTCCACTGCATCCTGTTGATGCTTGATCAGAATAGGGTGTAGGAAGTTTGTAGGTCAAATCAACATGTTGGGCCATTGTCATGTTCCTCAACATGTTCCTGATTGTTGGATGTTTTTTCCATGTGGTGGGGTGCATTTTCCTGCAGGGGTAGGCCAGTGACATTTGGGATTTCCATTTGCATGAGGGAGTGTGTTTGTTGTGGGACAATGTTTATTTGGGTGTCTAAGTCTCATCAACATGGATGTCAGAATCCAAGGTTTTCCAGCAGAACACCACATAGTACCAATATGATCAATGCAATTTACTTCACCTGTCAGTGGTCATGATGTTGTGGCTGATCGGTGTATACAGTCTATGGTTTTATTGCAACTGAATCTACTTGGCATGCAATCTGTGAGGTCGCCATGGTTCCTCCTGAGTAGCAGGGAAATTCCCCGTTGGAATCCCCCAATCTATCTTTAGTAACAAATTCACTAAAATGACAGAACTTTACATGACCCTGGAATGTACGTTAACATCGTTTTAATACAATGTAAGCTATATGGTATTGTGTGACGTAAACATCGCCCACATTATCAGAAAAAAAAAATAGAAAAAGATGCACTGAAAAACAAACCTAAGAGGCCTCACCCACTCACAGTCGATACGAGTACACAAAAAGAGGTCGAAATCTTTCATTGAATCACTTCCAGATGTCCGAGAACAGAAATACGCTCAAATAAACACGTAGACCTGCACAACACAATCTTCTTCAAAATTGAAATGTTGCGGAAAAATGTCCAAACATTATCAAGCCACTGTTTATCACCAGTCAAAATATTTTTCTCGACATCCTCCGCATCTGTCCCCACCCATGTCTGCAGAGTCTGGCCGCCGCGTTGAAAGGATGTGCAGATTAAAGGGCCCATTAGAGCCTCGGTGACACCGTATCCTATATCACAGGGCGGTGCGGTGGAATTGCAGAGCAGAGGGTCTGTGTAATCCCAGTTGATGATATAAACAGTTTGAAATATCACAGCAGCCAAAAGCGCTGCAGAGGACAAAAGACATCATTATGCGTGAGGAGGAATTCCACTCATGGTCATTATTTGTGATACGAGGCTGCTGAGCTGTAGCATCAGAGCACTCTCTGTAATTTCAGTTGCTTGGAGTTGGAGCTATTTTTCTCCTCTTATTATCTCCCAGATTTTGGCAATGAAGAAGTCTGAGCATGCACTACACTGTGAGAAGGGTCTCTCTTGTTACTTCATGTCACTTATTCAGTCGTGATTAACAGTAACAGGCTGAATCTATCAGAACACTAGACACAGCACAGTTTAATATTAGCTCTAGGGGCACTTATGAATCAGATTTTCTTTTTTAAACCTTAGATTTAGGATGAACTGCTTGCTAGTTTTGGAAAGTGGGAATAATGGAAATCGGTGGCAAACAACTTCTGCTCCACCTCAGTCTTTTTTTTTTTCCTTGGAAAATACGCTGCCGCTGTTACATTCACTTACATGTCTGTGATACGCCAAGAAAGCAAAGGACTAAGTTAGAAAACACATTCCTGGTTGTCTGATTTTTTTTTTCTTTTACTCACGCATCATAATAAATTGTCTCGCAGTCAAACTCCATGTACTTTAGGGCCCGGCAGATGTTCTTGCGTACATGCGACATTTAAATCCAATTTCATTACATTTGATGGAAAATATGTTGAAGTTGCTTTGTGGTACTGTGGTATTTTGAGCAGTCAGCCTTTGTTTAGGATCTGTCATCTCTTGGCCTTGCATTGCGTGAGCTGGGAGAAGCGAGTGCAACAAGAGCCCCTGTGCTGTTGTCCTGTTTTAGAAAATGCAACTTCGACTCAGATTGATTATCATCATAACGTTTAAAAATTTGGCACTAAAGACATCCTTTGCAAAGACTTTATGCATCTGGTAATATCAAGCATGTATCTCTTTCTCAGTCTCTTCAGCAGAGATCACATTGTCTTCATTCTGCTGTTTTTTGTTTAGCACATTTGAGATCTGTCAGCGTGGTGCACAACAGCTAAGAGCAGCTACTTCTAGATGTCATTTCCATTTAGTTGAAATTGGCGCTGCTTTCTTCCTTAATCTCTGAACAACAAATCCAAATGTAGTATGTCTTCTGTGATCAGGGCTCTGGGTAATACATGCTCCAGTGATGATTTACGCTCATGCCAACATGAAAAAGAACAGGATCAGCTCAAAATGTCACTAAATCTCAGAATTAGACCAATGACACATGGAAGTTATTAGGTATTTGGTAAGAAAACTGCTGATTTTTGAACATTTCTTACGCATTTGGTTCCACATGTTTGTCTCTGAAGACATTCGTCTTTGCTCTGTCATACATGTAATGACATTATTAACCAAAAAAAGATGTGGGATTTCTCTGAAGTATAACGCACATAATCGCCTAAACCACATTATATGGGCAAATTACAGCCTAAGAGCACTTCTTTTAGCCCTAAACAGAGGTTACTGCATGTCCCCTTCATATCAATCCAGCCTAATATCCTGTGTGTGGCTCCACTTAAACACTTGAAGCACCATGTGAATTTCTGGCCCTGAACGCTATTCAAGCTGGGGAGAAAAGGAACGCGGGAGAAGGACAGACAAAGAAGCTGGAGGAATTGGAGCCACTCGCCTCCCCTTGCTTGCACGTTGTCTTCGCCACTGAAACTATATGGCCTTGTAGAAAACATCAGCTGAACAATTTGTCAATTTGTGTGTTGTTTCCTCAGAGAGGACACAAAAGTTAGTTCGAGCAAGCAGAGGAGTGGGCACAGAAGAGAAATGGAGGCGGAGGAGGATAGGGAGAGAAATGGTGTGACAAGTGTGTTGGCAGCGACAAAAAGAGGGAAGACATTTGTATGCAGGGCTTAACTTTGGCACATTAGCATTCAGCGACTAGTCATTCTCCACTATGTGTTCACTCCACTATAAATCAAACGGCGTGTTTACAGTAAAGGAGTGCAGCGATGGAGGCGTTAGTGCTGATGCAAGGCACATCTTGAGACCACTCTACGTCCTCCACGTTTTATTTTTTATACACGCAGCCTGCAGTTTAAGCTGGATGTCTGTGCTAATGAAATTCAGAAGAACATCTTGATAAAACTGATTTGACTGATAACTAACATCTGACAGACAATAAAACCCGCTTTTCTCAGGAGCGTCTTCCAGGAATTGAATTAGCGGACTTTTTCTTCCCACTAACAAATGCTTTTCGTGATACAGCACCTCTCACTCCATCTATGGCTACTCTGCCGCTAATATCATCACATTCACACAGAGTTTAAGGGAAACTTAGTGGTGAGATTATGGGCAGGTAGCATGGATTGACTTTGACAGCTTGCTATAAAATTTATGAGGTACTTTCAGACGGAGAGCAGTTGCCACCGCCACCTCCATTACCAATCTAAACATGACGGCAGCCATGCAGCAGAAATTGGGGGCAGCAGCACAGAGAAAGAGTTTCAGTTTACGAGGGTTCTGCTTCATAATTTACATCTTGATACATGACCATGGCAACCACAGAGTTGATGTAAATGATACAGAAAAGAGTATTACTGTATTACTATTGTCGTGGATCGATACTCCTTTCAAAGTACGGGTGTCTGATGCAGGTGTACTGCATAGTGCTATTGAGCCTTTATTTTACAATCTTGGTCTGTAGGAAGTGTAATGCTTAATGGGCCCAGTTAATTCTGCATGAAGATGGCAAAAGAAAAATATATGTCACTTTGAAAGAGGGCTCATTGTTGAGGCACAGATGGCAACTTGCTCATGTTTCACCAGGAACTAGTAACTAAAGTGGCATCTGCATATAGATCTATTGGAAAAAGATGAGTAAATAGGATGGGAAACTATGCTTGACAGCACACATTTGAAAGTAGTGGTGCTCGTGCATTATTGTGATATGAAAGGAAATACAGAAGAACAACTCTTCATTAAGCTGGTGTGACTCAGGTGAAAGGGCCGGTTGTCCACTTATCTCAAGGTCAATGGTATAAAACTGAACTCGAAGTTGCTCCCAATGGCAGGCAATCACCTTACATGGCAGCTCTGTTGCCATTGGTGTGTAAATGGGAAACACTGTAAAGCACTTTGAGTACCGCTAAGTAGAGAAGCGCTTTATAAGAGCTAAGCATTTCACTGAGAATGTCAATGCAGGATGTAAGTCAGCTTCAGCAAGAGCAGCCCATCAAAAATGGGCACTGAAAGGGATAAAATAGTAGTAGTAGGGTTGTAGTGCATAAACCCATTACAAGATTGATGTACAGTTGAGATTGAGATTGCAGTGGTGCAGAATGTATAATCCAGTGGCTACTCTAGATCGCTTTACTAGCATGCTTCAGCACCACTTGTCTTCTTAGAGGGAAGAGTCTCTGCACATCAACACAAAGCTGTTCTGAGTGATTACCTTTATCCAGTGATGAAACATTTCTATCCTGATGGAAGTGCTTTCTTCCAGGATGACAACGCACCTATCCATAGAACAAAAGGGGTCAGTGAGTGGTTTGATGAAAATGATGTGACTCATATGCTATGGCCTTTGCAATCACTGGATCGCAAACCAGTTGAACACCAATGATGCATTTTGGGTCAACATGTTAGACAGGTCTCTCTGCCACCATCATCAAAACACCAAATAAGAAACATCGAAGGAACACCTGCCACTGGATAGCTCAATGCCTGACACCCCTGACCTTGGCAAGAGAAATCGGTGGTTTAAATCCAGGTCAGGGCGCAAGTGTCCAGTGAGGACCCTTAATGCTCACCATCTACCTATGTACACCACTTTGGATAAAAGCGTCTGCTGAATGGAACTGTAGAACACCATTCTTCTGAAAGACCAGTTCAGTTCTAGAGACTTGCAGAATCAATGCCAAGGTCAACACCTTACTAAGACATTTTATGTTGCTTTTTCCTTTAACTTTCCACTTGTCTGTACATCCTTGCCTCTATGCTACAGGTCTGATCAGATCAAAGTGGGTGAGATGGGTGGCCTTTATGTTTTTCTGGCCAACCACCTGTTATCATGTCACCATGTTTGTGTCATGTGGACAGAAACTAAACCATTTCAAGTAGACCACAAGATGTAGCCAAAAACTTCAGAGAGATTAAATTTAGCTGCCTCAGTGTAAGAATCCTCATATTTATCATGGGTTAACCAAAACTAGAATAGGACAGAGCCATATTTGGTTAGTAACTCGTGCGCTTTTCCTTTCAATTCAAATATTTTTTGGCCCAGTATAAAAATGTAAGCCTGAATTGTTTCTTGATGGCAAGTAATTAGTCAAAGAATGAATGGTACTCCACTCATGAACATGTTTCCTTATTGCCTTCTTCTGGTTGTCTCTGTCAGCCACAGAATATTTCACTCATTCAGGCATCTGCGTAACTGCGGCAGACCCAAGAGACTCACGACCAGCCACCGTGTAATTCTGTGTAAGTCTCAGGACATGACATCAAACAAAAAATGCACAGTTCCATAACATCATCGAGACTTTTATTCATAGTCGTCTCTGCTCTGGCGTGCACTTTCCAGATACAGCGAGGAGAGCGAGCAGGCAGAAGAGGCCTGCGCTGATGTTTAAAGGATCCGTCCAACTTGGCTCTTCTCTGAAAAGCCTCTGCAGAACGCATTAGCCCAGATCAGCTGTGGTTCTCATCAGAGGCACTCAGGCTGAGGACCAAATGTTACAGTTTAAAAAAAAAAAAAAGAAACAACCGAGATTGATGCATAAACATACACTCTTATAAACAGACACTCTGGTTTGTGTGCATGAGCAAAGCGTCCAGACACTCACAACCTGTCTTTCTGGCACTACGCAGCTATAGTGTAGCCGTGGGATTCACAGCTCAGGTTGCTGAGACAGATTCAGCTCTTGGTTCATTAAAATCGCTGTGAACAACCTCTCACTGAACACATTCATGGGGTTTTATGTGGCAATCAAGATAATAGATAATCACGCAGATGAAACTTATATATACAACAAGTTGAATTACATGTGCATCTTTAAATAGTCCTATTTCACTTATTTATAGACCAGAACTATTGAGTTTTACTGTGACTTTGTTGAGGTTTGGAGTGGAGGGTTCACAAAACTGCCCTCAAATCTGCTTCCAAGAAAATCATACTGCCTGGTTGCATTGAATATCTAAGGGAATTTATCAAGCAAAAACAAAGGTTTTTGTACTGTGGAAAGGCGGTCGGCTAAATGTCCTTTGTTGATTTTTGCAGCTTTTAAAGGTCACAAAGGGATCCGGTATGTATCCAAGAGGCAGTATTGCGCAGCCCAGTCGGTCCGGTACCAGCCGTGTGATGGCAGAGGTTAGGAATAACAGGAGTTTCAGTGATGGTCTCTGGAGCGGAGACGTTGATTCATCCGTGGAAAGACCTTGCTGCGGGTAATTTCATTATGCAGATGAGTACGAGCGGCCCTGTGCCTGTGCTGAAGAGGACAGAGGCGGCTGGCGGGACACATATTCTCTGGCACGGTTGCCCGTACGCCACTAAAGTGATCTTTTGATCAGTTTGCAGTTATCCCCTTTCCTTGGGTTGAGTTAACCGGGGGAAAGAAATGGCATTCAGAAAAAGCCACAGCATTCCTCTGACAATGCCTATGTCTGTATAGCATAAACAGATGGGATTTCTTGGCGATGCAGAGCTTCGGCTTAACTTTACTTGAGGATCTATTGTTTTTTTATTTATAGCCTGGCTGCTGCCGTGTTGGCGTTTCATCCTGTGGAGAATTTGGGGCCTAAACAAAAAAAAGAATTTGAAGTTACTGAACCGTCTTTCGCTAATGATAACACAAATGAAAGCCGACATTTAACATAACAGGTTTCACGCAAAGTGTTGAAATGCGCCACCGAAACAGTTCATTTTGTCGATGATTCTTCTGTTCCTGTAGACAGTTTTTATTGTTCTCCTTCCCCTCGCTCTTTGAGCCATAAATAAACGCTCTTGCTTCTCTCGCCGGTTGTTAAAACTCAGCTATTCCCTCCGCTGTGGCGGATCTGTTTTTGAGTGAATGATTGGTTGACGGCGCAAATACATGCCGAACCCTCTCCAACTTTGCATTATCGTTTCAGGTGGCTGGCGATAAGGAGTGCAAGAAGAAAAAATAAAGCAGAAATCAATGTTATTCATCCACGGGTAACCCACTCCAGCTTGCTTTCATTTCACCTGGCAAATAACAAGAATCTGCCTTCGGAGAGAAAAGACAGCGTTCCCTACGTTGCCAAAGATCAAGACTTTCCCTTCTCTGCTCAGACTTGAGAGAAAGACGAGCTGCGTGGCTGCCGCTGCGAGGGGGGCATCTGGGTTCAAAGCGAGAGGCAGAGCGCTCGCTGATGGACTTCTTAGATGATTGCGGTTACTTGAAAATAAAACGTGGCACGGCTCTGTTTGAAACAGCCAGAGAACCTTTAGGTTATGCACCACCGAGCCGGGCGAGTTCACTCCAAAAGAATAATAGCGAGCTGCAGTTTTGCGCTCTGATAATGCCGCAGATTCTCTGCTCGCTCCAATTTAATTGCTTTTTAAATTGAAAATGTTTTCCTCCATGCACCGGTGCACACTGAGAGGTAGCGGAGGGAGCATGTGTGTGTGTGTGTGAGATGGAGCTGTTATCTCCATGTTTAAAAGGAGCAGCTTCAAATGTAATCTCCCCGACATCGCAGGTAGCTCGAATCTCCCAAGACCAAATGCTGCAGAAGGTCCATCAAACCTCCCTCTCCTTCCTGTCACAGTTAATGGGCCTGCCAGGTGGACAGAACAGCTAAACTCCCTAATGAAAATGAGAAACAACAAATTATATTAATGGAAATGCCACCGCCCCGTGTTTGATGGACACCTTCCTCTTCTACCTCCACTCAATCTGTCTGTCAGCGTTATGTTTTTCGTCTGCCACGCCATCAACTCTGAAGTGGAAAAGTAATTTGCTGATGATAGTTTACTGCTGAGTAAGCCGCGTCGAGATGTATGTCCAAAGTTAATGTCTCACGCTAATCATCTCGTGTTTTTTTGCTGATTGCGAGATGCTATCAGGTTCTCACGTGCAGAAGAAAGAATGTTTTGATATTATTTCAGCACAAAAGGTGTGGTAACATGCAATCATGTTAGTATTTGAAGCATGTTTTCATTTCGTTTACTTGCGTGCAGTTCTTGGTTAGGCTATTTGCTGATATTACATGTTTCCTTGTTTGATACTCCGCTGAACGTCAATCCCTCCGAAACACCCGCAAAGCAGATAAAGCCGCTTGGCTTCATGCTAAAGCCATATTTAAGAGAGTCTGCATTAAGCATCACTTTCTGTTTTACCGCACTCACGTTTCTTCCTCTGTGTTTTTTATTCCATGCAGAAGTGATTTGGGGCTCAGACGTAGGTTTGAACCTGTAATTATCAAACAGCCAGAGCGGTGTCCCTGTAATTCCTCCGACTGGGATCCGTTCAGGGAGGTCTCGCTCTGTCACATGCGTCGGGCAACACTCCCGCCTCCCCCTCGTCATCCCCCTCCAGGGCCTTCTTCACCCACACGTACACGTGGTTTTACTTTTGAGGAACCTTTACATGTGTGAAGCCGAGAACTTATCATCATAGAGAGCAGCTACGGTGACTCCCTCCCATGCAGAAGTTTCAAACAGTAGGACTGAATTTGATTCCCTAAATACACAATCCTCCGTCTTTGCTGTATCACACAGGAGAAGTGAAGAGTTCAGTTCTTGCTATGTTCATGCAGGGATCCAGTGATCTGTGTGTAACACGTAACAGATTCTTTGTCTTAAGTAACGGCACCAAAAATAACACAACGCAAAAATATACTGGAATAATTGAAAAAGTTCAGCCTTATCATGAGCAAACTGTAAATGATGTCCAAGAGAAAAATTACTTTTTTATATAGGAAAATGGTTCCTGTCAGTGTTCTATTCATAAATCTATCTCATATTATTGTCTTTAAAGGATTAGCATACAATTGTCAAATTTTATATCTGAATGTAAAAACTTTCTTTCCTCTTTACACTCGACTTTGTTATAGTTCAGAGAGATTTATTTTTGGCTTAACTGAAATCACGTGACAGAGATTTTCCTGACAAAATGATGAGAAATTATAAACGATGTCACGCATGAATAAATAAACAAATAGGATACAGTCTCTAATGTTTTTATATGAAAAACTGTTGAGTTAATTTAACTTGGCTAGATTAACACTTTTCCAACTCACAAGGTGATCTTTTTAAAATATTTTTTTTTTGGAAATGTTTCCATTTTTTAATGATAGAGGGAGAGACAGGGTGAAAGGATGTATAGAGAAGAGAGAGAGACACGCAGTAAAGGGTCGTGAGCTGGACTCAAACTCACAACCACTGCTGCCAAACTGCTCCTACACAGTGACGCCCTAACTCAGAGAGCTATACGGCAGCCTCACTAGGTCATTTTTAACTAAAATTCAACACAAATGTAGTAAATTCACATTTTGTAAGGCAGCAGGGGACTCATGTTTCTAAACTTAATGAACCTTTAAAATCATTTTTTGCATTTCTTTTGCATTTCTTATTGCGACTGATAAATAGTTAAGTAAATAACAAATGTGTGTATGGCACAATTAGCTTGATAAGTGATTGTTCAGTTTATTCAACATTAACGACTAAAGCTTCTGAGATGTGAGGATGATCTGCTTTTCTTAATATGAACTGAATAATTTGGGGATTTTAGCTGGTTAAAACAAGAACTACTAAACTTAAAGGTATGACTCTGAAGCGATCACTTTGGGCTCGGGGTAAATAATGACAGGCATTTTTCACTGCGTGTCGGTGTGTTTAACAAGAAAGCAAGTAAAATAAAACATTAGTTGCATCTCTATGACACAGCTCAAACAGTAAAATGCTGGTTCAACCTGAACGCATCGCAAAAAATAATAATTTAACACCCAAAGAGGCCATTTTTCTGCTTTGAGGATTTTTACTTTTAATACCTATTTACATGAACTTTTTAATTAGCATAATAAACACTTTTACTTGTTCTGGAGTAAATACTACAAAATTTCAAGTGTGAGGCGTCTTTTTGAAGATGAATCCTTGAATGAATCCCCATGAATCCTTCAGAGTTCAAAATTTGCATAAAAACAGAGACACCTGTGGCATAAAGAAGAGCAGCTGTACATGTACATAGCATAACCCCCATTTCATCAGATAAGCCCAGCCAGGTATCTGCTTTGTTTTGTTGCGACGTAATACAGTGACGCATTTGGGCACATACTTTGAACCCGATGGAAAAATCGCAGTGACTCACTCATGTTTGCATAATCAGTCGACAGTGAACTGTAGTTCATAAGCAAAAAGGAAAAAAAGTCTAATTAATTCCTGAAACGTGTTACATCATAGTGTCCTGCTGCTGTCCTGTGAAAGGCTACACTGAAAGGCCGCGCCGACAGATGGGTTCTGTCTATTGAAACGAACCTGAATGAAAATGCAGAGGGCCCGGCGACTCGCTTTGTCTGCGAAGCACCTTTACAATTATTCTTTTTCCCCTCTTTTCTTCTTTCTTTGCCGCTGGTCTCTTCTTTATGCTGTGAAATGTCCGCTGTAGAAGGGGAGTTCAAGAGCACTTTGACAGCCGTGCTGTGTATTGTCTTTGGAAATTAAAACATGTTGCTCATGCCTGAACTGATCCAATCGAGGAAAGTCTGATTATAATCTGATAAATCATGTTATTGTTTTTGTGCTAAAGCAGCCATTTTTGAGCTATTAGATAATCACCAGATGATTCTGAATTCACTTAAGGTCAGACAATGCATTCAGTTATATACTAAAAGCTGGAATAATTGCCCTCTATAGTCTCCCCACAGACATAATGCACTGTGAGCCCTCTAGTGGTCACTGCAGGGCCAGTAATACACCCACTCTGAGACTGGTCAAACCTAAATCAGAGGAAAGCAATTACTGAAATCGCACTTCAGAGACCCTCAGGGTTCCAGTGTGATAAGTGTGTCACCTTTTCCTCACATCAGCAAAAGGAAAAAGGTTATTTCCTCATGATTTCATCAGATGTCCTCTCTTTTAGATCAAAGAGAGCCAACTGACCACTTTCAATCATAAGAATCACTATAATGTGTGTTTTCACGATCAGATGTGATTTTTTATTTTAAATGAACAGAAATCAAAGCAAGGACTCATGATGCTTTTTTTTTGCAGCTGCTGTTTCCTAGAGCTTTGATCACTGTTTAGGGCATTGAAGGCAGATTGATATCAAAGGTTGTTCTGCATAATTTATAACTTTAATGGGGATTATTTTTCCTAAAACAAGCCATATATTTAGCTAATACCGCAATTTGTTCAATTTGTGGTAGAAGAGGATGTGACTCCACTGATTACAGTCATATTCCATCCATTATGGTGGCAAACCTACAGGGAATGATACTGTAAAAAATAAACAAAACATCCATACAGGGAATTCAAGGATTATGTACCTGAAACTTCACTCTGGGGACCACCACCACATTATGGACTGCTGTTAGTGGCAGCAAGTGACCCCTACCAACGGGTCTCGGCATCATGTAGTGTGATTTATCCCCGTCTGTGGAGGAGGGAGGGGTGCCGCGCATGCGCTGGAGTTCTACTAACCACATGCGTTTGGACCAGAGCTCCGTCAATTGCGCGGAGAAGCAGAGAGCAGGAGAGGAAGTGGGGCAGTTATACTTCCACAATAAGGCTCAGATGTAGCGGCTAATACTGGGGAAGTTGATAAGGATGAAAGATGCATTAATTTAATTATGAATTATAAATATATATGAATAAAAACAGAATTTAAAGCTTCCAATATCAGAAATGGTGAAATTGATAATTAGGTGTTTGAAAACAAATCTGATGGCTGTACATGTGCAGGCATTGCGTTCATTAGGCTTTCATTTCACATTTTAAAAGTCTAACTAAGGATGCCACATGATTTTAATTCGTAAACTAATTTCATTTAATAAGGTTTTGATCACATTTGCACCATCACCAGTGATAAAACAGAGAATTTGTACTCGGAAGTCTTATTTTGAAGGTCTAACAGGAAGCTGCGCAAGTCACGGCGGCTAACTTGACCTCGCTCCGAATCACGACGTTGATCCAGCAGCGGCCGCTGAGCATCAGAGCGCTGATCCTCCACTCTGTGTGTGTGTGTGTCGGGGAGGCGTGCGGCGTGTTGTCACTGATTCACTGATCGCTAGCTCGTTTCGTGTGTCTGTGCTGTGTTGTGTATCTTTTTTTTTTTTAATTATTTTTTCCGCCCAACTCCCAGCAGGAAAGACAAGCTCTCGGGCTCAGACCCAACATGGGTTAGAGAAGGGAGAGAGAGGGAGAGAAAAAAAAAGCCACCTATGGATTATCCACTTTGTGCACTTCGCCGAGGATGATGGAGGAGGAGGAGGGGGGGAGGACATGGACTTGTTTTCGCGGAGACATCCTGACAAAGACGGGGACTGAGAGGGAGTAGAGAGCCCCGATAGGATCCGCTGCCTCTCTCTCTCTCTCTCACTCGCTTCGTATCTTTTGATTTTTATTGTTTTGTTTTATTTTGTTACTTCCTCCCACCCCCCAGCGTGTGTGTTCGAGACAGAAATGTTTGCAGAATTGCTGTGCGGCGCCGTGGCTCTGGTCCTGTATGTCAACACTCTGGGCGCCGATTTCTGCTACGATGACAGGTACTTTGAATGAAATGACATCCACACTCACGCTGCTAACACGGGGCTTGTGTCACCCTCGGATCTGCTGTGCACGATAGGGCTTCATTCCCGCAACCCCTCATCCCTTGCATCACAGCTGAGTTAGGACAACTTGCAAATGTGCTTGGTGGCAGGTATCAGGTGTCAGTGGAGTGGAGTCACAATGCAACTGTTTTGGAAATCCCTCCACACGTGTTAAATGACAACAACCCCTGCAGCTGTCTTGCAAAAAAAAAAGAAAAAATCCTGCAGCATTCCTTCAACCACATCTCCCCAGGATCACCATAGATTGGAGACAGTAAATAGACTACAGCCTCAAGTGTTGCAGTCTCCAGAGTCTGGGGTTTGCTCAAAAGTAAAGGAATTAATTGATCTCTGGAGGAGGAAGCATGCTCTCTTCCCCGTGCATCCCAGGGAAAGTTAGAGTGAAACTATTTTGGTGTTAGCCTACTTGAATAAAACAGGCAAAGTTGTCACCCACACCCGCTCGAGACCCCATCAGTGCATGGGTTGAGCGGGCTGCAGCGCGGGGGTGATGCATTACTCATAGCTGGCCTTTTGATATTTGATGGCTGAATGGTTGTCAGTGCCTCGGGCTTTTTATTCACCATCCACGCCTTGATGTAGGTCAGAGGCATCAACATTGTTTTTCCTACCCCCCCACTCCCTTTCCTTCCATCGCTATATCATCCTCCCATCATCATTATTAATAATCAGCCAATAATTATAGATATGAGGCTTGAATCCTCAACTAATTGTTATGCTTTTATTTGTGTATTGCCCAGCTTTGTGAACACACACTGCTTTAACACTCAACTCGTGGTGCGTTTCCTGTGCAAAAAAGAAAAAAAACCTCCACTCACTGCTCTGTATGTCACTTCACTTCACACCCAAGGCCCCCCCTTTCTTGCACCCTTGAAAGTCTGATACTTTTCTTGCAGTTGTCGTTGCACTTTGCTTCTCAGGTCAGGTGATTCTTCTGTGCAAGAGAGAGAGAGAGATGGTGGTCCGCGTCCATAAAGCTGTCAGGGAGTGGCGGAGGTGTGTGGAGAGGTGAGAGGCTACCTCTGCTGCTGCTGCTGCTGCTGGATAGCCTCGAGTCTCTCAAGTCTGAATGCAACACAGGAAGCCAAACCATTCTGTGTTAACATAGTGTTATTTATAACTTATTCCAAGCTCCTCGTGAAACAGATAAACGACAGAGGCTTTTTAGAAAGATTTTCTCTGACGCACCCTGTCTCTTGATGTGTTTTTTCATTGTGGGGCTATCTGTCATGAGGCGTTATCTCTTTTTTTTTAACACCATGTGTTTGGGTTTGCAGGCGGACGTCTCTTGTCCCCCTACCCAAGGGCTCCAACTAGGAGGGTAGGGAGCTGGGGGAAGGGTGGGTGCGATGGAGATATATCATATTGTTAAGTAAAGCAGTCGCGTAGGCTGATCTCACTGGCTAATGCTGCGTTAGTGTAAGAAAAGGGGGGAAAAAAAAGCTGATGTGACTTGGTGGTGGTAAAGAAGCTGTCATATTGGAAAAATATTGAATGTGTGACGGCGATAAATCAAACCACGAGCTTGTCATTACCAAACACCCTGCAGCCTGTAAATTAGATTTATTTTAACTGTGAAATCTGACAGTAATTTATGGACCATTCAGATGATGGCTTTCATAAAGGGACACCAGCATCACAGAGAATAAGGCTTCAAATGCAAAGAGCAGTAGCTGATGTCATACTTAGTGTGCATTCATTTAAAGGGAAAACAAAACAAAACTGTGCCTTCCGTTGAATGTTTATGATAAATAGTCGTGAAGCAAACAAATATGGATGTTTTTGTCACGGTGCAACATTGATTCTCGCCTGTGAGAAGACAGATTGTGTTTGAGCTCTCCTCCTGGCTGCGAAACCAACGCGCAGACTCAACTCAGCCAGTGATTTGAAGTCAAAGTCCAAGATTGCGCTGTGTGTTTGGGTGTGTGTCAGATGGCTCGAGGCTGTGAAGCTGGCATAAAAAATACACCTGAGATTTTTGCAATCGATTGGCCGATGGTCTCGGAATACTGAATAATTGGTTGCTTTTTTCCTGTTTATTAAAGGAGTGTCAAAGGATGCCGGCGTCTTTTCAGTCACATAGTTCTTATCCAATGTGTGTGCAGTGGTTACACATTAATTTGAGCAAACATATGTAGTCACCAGGGCCATTAGGAGTCCATATTATGGGGGGGGGGGAAACGAGTTTACACGTGTTATTGAATTTTTATCCTCCAGGCTCAGAAACATAATTCCATGCGAGGCAGTTTTCTGACCCCGCAGTCAGTCACAGCCCCTCCCTCGATAAAAATGACAGCCAGGAAGAGTGACCTGTTCCGCAGTGCCAAATTGCCCCGGGAGGGCTTTTCCTCTCCCTCCCCTGGACGCACTCATCATTAGCACATACACAGCTTTGACACCTGCACTGGAAAATGGGGATCATACGTCATGTAGCTCATATCTCTGCTGCTGTAATCTGCAGTTAGGGCTGAGTGAAGGAATGGGGGGGGGGGGCTCAGATAAATGTCAGAGGAGAATTACTGGTGCAATATTCTGTGACTTCCCGCAAACCTGCATCAGCAAGCTTGCACCCTAACAGAAAACATCTAATGAACGGCTTGATTGCAGGTTGCTAAATTTCAATATTCGGATTTAAAAATGACCTTTTGGGCCGCAGGTTAATCGGGGTGAAAATGCAGGCAGCGAGGCCACAAGTGTAGCCACTTCCTCCGTTTAACAGCCGAAAACGCTGAACTGTTTTCAAGGTATATTTCCGCTCAACCCACACACACGCTGGCTTTTTTATGGATTATCGCCTCGCCGTCGGGGAGCCTGATGGATGTGATGAACTGCGCCCGCTCCTCGTCCCTCCGCCCTCGCGTGGCGTCGGGACGGTTTGACTGCGTGAGGATGTGTGAAGGTTGCGGGTCACGCTGAAGGACGCGGCCTCCCTGGGCATGGCCCGGTGATTTATGACGCTCAGACGGTCGGTAAAGGCGAGTCGGCGCTCTGCTCCGCGTGCCTACAGCTTTATTAGAGAAGTCGGGATCGAGGGCAGAACTCGAAAACACTTTAGGTTAGGTTCCATGATGGCAGGGTAGCCACATGCTGCTTTGGGTGGTGACTCATGTTGTTTAATGATCGTGCCAATGCGGTTATGGAAAAAATTGGTAGTGCATCTTTGTGTTTTGTTTCCTTTTTTGTTGTTGTTTTTTCTGGCTTTTAGTCAGTTGTTGTTAAGTTAGTCTCTTAAGACTACGTGTACTCAAAGATGCGCAGACAAGCAAAAAGTAGACCGTGTGCAGCCCTATAAACAATGCGTCTAGAAGCATAATGCTAGGCTGCGTGTTGCTCTGTGTGGTCCGTCTGTGTTCGACTACCTGTCCTGACGTGGACTCGTCTGCACCCATGACTGCTTCTGATCTGGCACCGTGTGTCAGTGCAGTGATCTGGAACCCTCCTCTCGTAGCCTATACTGTAGGACTGGCTGGTTAGCGTTGCGGTTATGTTGAGGGCCCAAGGGCGGCAACCCAGCAGTCTGAGTATCTCCACTTTTTTTCCCCAGTCAGGCTTTCTCTGTCTGCGCCCTGTAATTACCGTCCTGCCTGCAGAGAGGGACTCACGACATGGTTTTCGTGGATGTAGCTGCTCCGCTGTCTTGCTGCTTTCTCTCTTTCTCTTTTTTCCCTGTCTGCCTTCCCTTCCTCTACCCCCCCAAAGCCTTTCAGGCCTCCAGCTCCCACCATCCAGTGCCTCCAGATGGTCCCGTTTGGTGAGCAGTTTAGGTTTTTTCTTTTCTCCCTCCACCAGTTTGAAGGGGAGCGTTTGAAGTGGATTCAATTGGAGGATGTTGTGATTGGTTTGCAGTTGCCAGGATAGAGACATCAAAGTTCCCCATGACACAGACGGTGCATAATAGAGTCAGCGAAGATGGACTCATCACAAAATAGCATAAATTCATATAAGTCGCTATAATCAATATTTGGCTTTGTTTTGTGGTGACAAACCCACAAAGAATTATCACTGGGCTCTGCTGATTCCCAATAATCAACTGAGCTTTGCGGCTTTTTTTGAAAGTTGATGCATTTCAGCATGTATTTGTTTTCAAATCAAAAAGCTTTCAAAGCCACTTTGTTACTTTTCCAACACCAAATGACAGACAGACTAAGTAATCCACTAAGTTGTGCACCATTTAGCAACAAAAAAAGCCTTTTTTTCTCGCCCAATTTGGAGTTAAATCTGCCACGTGGCTAAAAAATTACTCCCGTGTGAAGGGTAATGTTTTGTATTGGTCTGACTAGGCGGTGGCAATGCTTTAACCAAGTTTGTTCCGACTGCCTCCATTTTGGAAAAAAAAGAAATACTTGTTGCCTGTTTAAATGCCAAATTAAAAATAAAAACAGATGATCAAAGAGACATGTGCAACGTGGACGCAGCTTTTCTCAATGTGTGATGAGTCTGGAGGAACCTTTGCACTTCCTCCATCAGACCACCAGGAGTTACAACCTGTTGGCAAGACAGGAAGGAGACGTGTGGGAGGCATCCTGCCCAATGTTGCTGGCCCCACACTTTCACCAATAGATATTCTCAGTCGAGGGGGGAGAAGAGAGTGTTACTGATTTCTGAGCATCATTTACAGATTAAACACATTTGCTCTGTGCCATGTTGACACTGTTCACATGCCAGGCGTAGTCGCTGCCAACGTTTAATGAATGTGAAAAGTTCTTACGAAACTTTGTTCCAATTTCGCTCTCGTTTGTCTTTCGCGATGCCTTAGGATCACAGAAACTTGACAGAAAATCAATGAAAGAAAACAGAAAATAGATTACATTTGGCCTCCAGTGCGAGCATCTTTACTTAAGCCACACCAGCCCGGAAAGATTAACTGAGTTTTAACCACGGATAGATTGGATCTCCATTTTCCAAGGCGCTCATTTTCCGACAGATAGCCAGCGAGGGCAGAAATAGTTATTTTCACCCTCACCACAATTGCAAGATAAGCTAGCCTGGCAGAAATGCATTTGTTTCTAAAAATACCATTAATGAGGGGGTTCTGATGTGTTTGTGAGTTTCTTCCCTCACCAGCAAAACCCCATAGAGTTACTTGAAGCATCTTGGATGGAGTGAGTTCATATTTAGGTTAATAGGAAACAGCTGACTAGATACGATGCTCTTCTCTCTCCTCTTCGCTGTCATCAGGCCCAAAATGAGACTACATTATACTGCATCATGGTTGCTGAGTTTCACCTCCTAAAGTTCATTTTTTTTAAAAATGTTGGCCTTTGCACTGCATTCCCTGTGGTGAGGGCGGACGGGGAGAAATCTGAAATACCTGTATACTTGGAAAATGTGCAATAGAGATTAAACTTGAGAACGTGTTTTATTGGTGTGCTTCCTAACATGCAAAAAGCGTGGAAACGCACACATTGCAGAGAGACATTGCATTCCTGTTACCTTACTGGGGACTTCCTTTTCCCTACCTATCAATTCTGGCCCACCAGATCGCTCTTCAGACTGCTGTGTGGATAAAGGCCAGTTCATGCTTTCCATGTCTGCGAGGATCTGCGTGTCAGCATGCCCCTGATTTTATCATCTGCCCAAGTCTGCGAGAGCCCGTGCGTACTCCTCGTCGAACGTCCCTGTGCAACCCAAAATTTGCAACCGTGCGGTCTGTATGCAACTGCACGTGTGCCAGGAAAAATAAAATGCGTGCTTGTTTGGGGAGAGGTTGCGTGAGGAGATTTGCCGTTATCTGCACATTTATGGTTCGTCATTAAAACAGTAGTTACTGTAGTCACCTTCGGAGGCGCTTGTGATTTTTGACATGCTTTCCGTTGACGGTGCCCAAACGCAGTGGGAAATTCCAAATTCTCCAGAAGCCCAGTGCTATGTCCACCCACTGTGCTTGGGATGGGAACAAAATGCAGCTGCTGGCTATTCCACAGTGCTTGGCACACCTCAGGAATAATCACCGACACGGTGTTATACTTTGCTCCTGTATCCTGTAAAAAAAGCGTCATAACAGGCAGCCTTTCAGAAACATCCACAGGAGCCCTGTGTGTGTTTTTCTCTATTAGGTGTGATGCGTCGACGCAGCAGACTGATGTGTGATCTTTTTGTTGTAATAATGGAGACATGTTTGCATCAGCTGACTTGAAAGCCTGCATCTGTCATTGCACACAGACGTGGAAACCATGAATTTGCCTTAAGAATGAGAAGGAGGCATCCAGTGTGTGATCAATGTATTGATGGATAAGACCATGCTGCGCTCAGGCTTCTCTGTCCAGCAGACCTCTCACTGTTTTTGCAATTTAAAGAAGGTCTGGATTTTTTTTCCATTAGAAACTGCATTCGAAATATCACTTATTTTTCCTCCACAGTACGTTATATGACTTCCTGTAAATCACCAGGTCAATCTAACAGACAATACTACCTTATCAGACAATTAACAAGGAGTTAGGGTGAAGAAATGCAATATATATGTTTTAAAATTACAATAAAATGACAATATAGAAAGCTCTGTTGAATCTGGCTGTATTGATATGTGAAGCAGGACTTTGATGGTCCCATTTCTGCTCTAGTGCCACCAAAAGTCAGTATTGTGGATAAAAATCAAATATGTATAGTTTCCATTGCTGTGAAATTCTACAATACTAATAGCATTTCCATCATCTTACTTGACAGCTGCGCTGTGGAGCTAATTAGCAAGTGTTGGCATGGTAACGCACTTATATGAGATGGTGACCACAGCAAACATTATACCTGCTTTACTTCAGTGTGCATAGCTGTTGCCACTGTCACTGTGAGCATGCTGTTATGCTGACATTAACTCAAGGCATTGCTGTGCTGTGAGTGCAGCCTCCCGGTGCTGCTAACAAGACTGTAAACTCTTGCTTTTTAACGCTGAAATGTCTGTTGGTGGTATGATAGCACACTGACTTTTGAACCAACAGGGTTTTTATTCTCGAATCTAGTACACAGTATGCTGCTACTACTACTACTCAAGTAAGCACTTTAAACGCTGTAGCTTCTAAACCTGATTAGTGTGTGAACAGTAGCAGGCTATAATGCTGAGCATGGTGGTACCAGCAAGCCATAGTCTAAGTTATTTCACCTAATCACAGTAATCCCGACTGACATTTTACACAGGGAACACGCACCTTCAACACTATCGGACATGCATAACCTCCACGTCCAGATGGTGTCTAGACTTTAGAGAAATGTGATACATACACGACTCTTGAAACCCTACAATAGTTGATGTGCAATCGATCACATGGTGCTGTCTGCTGCTGAACGTGTGTGGTTAGGGTGCAGCAAGCCGAGTCAACAATCAGTGACAGTGGCCGTCATTTTTGATATTCGGTGCTGGTGGACCATTGGTTTAGCTGCGGGGTTGAAAGCTGATCATGGGCAGTCACCGTGCCCACCAGTTTCTTGAAAGCCCTCTCTGTGCTCCGGCCGGGGCAGAGCAAGCTGCTTTTAAAGCTGCATTAATCAGGCTCTGATGCTTTGTAATCACCCGACTGGTATGCAGCGGGATGAGAAATGGGCCATATGTAGCTGTCGGGTTAGCTGCCCGGTGTCGGATTGAGGCATTAGAGATTGTCTCCGCTGCACTGCACAAGATGTTAACCTTAGTCCTCTCAGTGCTCCTTGCCTGGCTATTTAATTAAAAGCCAGCAGATTATCTCTCTTAATACATCATGTGGTTAAAGCAGCACACACGCAGAGACAGACAGTATACTGCAGACTGTCAAAAGCACACGCAGAGAGATAATAATTGCCTTAAATGGGAATGACGTGCAGCGCCAGACTGAATCATCCGACAAGCAAATCCGTCACATGGTCAGTTTTGTGTGGCAGACGTTCAACACAACTATTCAATAATGTGAGAAAGGCGTTGAAGCTGCCAAGGAATACACCGAGTTAAAACGATGGATCAAATGCAACAATTTGAGATTGATCGGATTTTTAATCAAAAAACGCAATGCATGTCGTTGTACATCCCCCCTGGAAAACAAAAACAGTATTGGGAATGGGTGCATTGATCGGTAAACTCTCGCTATAGGTTATGCTGCCGTCATTAGACATGGGTCTCAACTGATTTGACTCTGTTGGGCTAAGTTGTTAATGGGTCTAGACAAGGGTTTGGATTTCCAGGGCTAATGCTGGCTGATGGCTCTTAAGCTGTGGCCACTCTCAGGCTCTTGGCCCTCTTCATATTAATGGGATTAACAGCACTGTGGATGAGAGGGAGCACGACGTGTAAGCAGAGAACCCCAAGCCATTAGAAACAAAAACTCCCCTGTCCTCCATATCCAATAGGGATGCCATAGTTTGCCCTTTTCAGTGAGGAAGAGGAGAAGCCCCCCTCCCTTTTTTTCTCGCTTTGCCTCTCCATCTCGGTGGCTTTATTCTCTGTCAAGGAGCACTGGCTCATTTCGATAAGGTTATGACACAAGTTGGCCCGTACGGAGGCAGCGCCTTTGTTCATTGTGAGAGGAAGGGTTTGTGTGGTCCCTCTGTTCTCCCTGGACCCAGTAAGGGAGGCCATTTGTCGCCAAATAGAGGGGAATTAATCCCTGGTTGTGTTGGCCTGTTGTTTATGAAGCACAAAGAAGCAAGACCTCAGTGTTCAGTGTTTGAACAGAGCAGAAAAGTGCTGCAGCATTGCGGACCAAACCTGTCAGAACCAATTGGGTAAATTCATTACAGCCGTACGTGCTCTGGTACGTGCTCTCAAAGCCCTGGCTCTGTTTTTTATGTGGTGAGACACAGGAACGAGGTCAGGAGGACTCACAGTGAGTGAGCTCACTGAAGCCTAATTGTATTATGAATATGCCAGCTCAATTAGTTAATTTTGGGTGGCCTGGTTCTATCTGTAGGGAGATCATGTGTCAGTCAAGGCGCTTGGTTTCCAGACTGGAAATATGCTCAAAGTTGCCAAAGCTGACAGGCTGGCTGATATTTTTTAATTTGTAATTGGTACAGTTATGGTCCTGTTATGTGCAAGCCATATTTTAGTATTAAAAAAAACATATATATACTAAAGTTAAATAAAGGGTGAAGGATTTGCTGTTTTTGAGAGTGGATTTGACGGTTATAAAGTAACCCCATTTGCTGCATTCATATTCTGAAGTCTGGCGGTGTACCGCTGCAGTGCTCACCCGTTCTACCCGGCTGATCGGCCCCATATTATCTCTTCAAAATCTAAGGGAAAGTTTCTCCTTCTGTTTCATTTCCTTGTGTTTGCAGATAGTGCTGTCTGGTCAGTCACTGCTGCTGGCAGTCCATTGTTTGCATTAAAGTGCAATAGAGGCAGCAGCATGTGGAAGAATCTCCACTGAGGGAAACAGAGCGCCTTTTTAACACAGTGACTGACAAAATGAAATGTCCGACGGTGGCCTAAATCTCGTTGCCCGAGACAACTGGGCCAGTGCTACTGTTGATCCCATGGGGGGAGAGAGAAGACAGACTTAGCAAGCCACCAGTGACAACAACAAGTTCAGTTCAGGGTATACTGTCGTTACACGGTTGAAATTTTTCTCTACTTCTTGTCAGGTCCAGGTTCACTCTGTAAAGGGAAGTGTTAAGACGTTCCCTGACTCGTGTTATTATTGTGGTTTTAATGGTTTTCACATATGATTACAGTATCTGGTGTTTCCTAAGTGTGGTAAGTGAGTCAGATGCAGAACAGTAGGGCCTGTGGTCTGGCCGGTTCAGCTGCTGTGGGTAACCTGCTGCTCCCTTTAGGCCTGTAACACTGGGACGCAAATGAAGATGTGCCCCTTGAGGCGTTTATTCTAATTCTGTGTGTTCTCCTGCACAGAGTTGAGGTAGCTGCAGAGAGAGAGAGAGAGAGAGGGGAGACATTACTGTGCACTTCAGATGAGGGAAAGGAAATCAGGGAGGACTGGTCATTTGTGCATCACTGCACACTTTTTTCTATTTTTGTGGACAGACGAGCTGACAGCAAATTGAAGACTGAATTCTTGTGGATCCGAAGAGTCCCAGCTGCAGGAGCCGCCTCCTCCCTCTCCCTTCCCTCACTTCCTACCTCTTACCAGACCACAGCAGCGGAGGAAGCACATCTTTTCACAAGCTGCCTCTAATTGATACTGTCGAGCCCTGGGAACCCAAGAGCGTGGCTTTAGTGCTCTGCAAAATGCACGCGGAGCACAACAGCCCTGCAGCATGCCACCCTCTGGGACACCACAGGTTATTTACAACCAGACGACCGCTCTGGTGTCCAGGCTCACGTATAGTTTCATTTAAGTAAATCTCGGAAAAAAAGGAAAAAAAAAACTGCACTTGGATGTGACCCTTGCCAAGCCTTTCATCAAATAGCTACACTGGAAGAGGGCAGGAGTTGAATCCAATCCAGAGCTGTAATCTCAGCCTTAGGGGGCTTTTCACTAAATGCTTGTGTGGGATCTGAAAGAATGAAACCAGATATATATATGTAGGCTGAATTCTTACACTTGGTACTGGCGTGTTTTTTCGCTACTGTTTCCTTTCCACCGCTTGCAGAGTATTCCGACTTGTTTTATATAAATTATCGTGTTTAGAATTAATCACAGATTTGCGGCCGTATACACATTTTATTTGTGTGTGTTGGGAGCAGCGTATGTGGCATCGCCGAATCCAATCAAATGTGGTGTAAATTGACTGCTTCTAATGTAGCTTGTCATAGCTCGGTGCGGCAGACGAGTCTGACATCCCTCCAGATGGAGAACAGCTTGTGTTGTATTGTATTTCACACACAGAGCCAACACTCTCGTTCGCTCTCTCTCTCCCTCTCTTTCCTCTCCCCCTCCGTCATCATGAATAAAGTCAAACCGGTGACTGATTGATGGGATCGTGATTGTTTACAGGCTTGATTTCAGCGGTTTATTTTGGCTGAGCGCTGACCCTCGGTATCCGCGGCTGCCGTGTTTTCTCCTCATCTTTGACCTTTTTACATGTGCGACTTTCCCCCCCCCCACTTTCTGGCTCTTCTGCCAAGTTGAGCTCTTCCTCTTCATCAGGATGATGGATACACACAATCGGCGCAGGTTTATTTTTCGTCCGAGAAGGAAGTTTAGGTTGGGAGAAAGTGTGCGCAACTGCCTTTTTTTTCCTCTTCTTTCTTCGCCGACTCCGCTGAGGTTTGAGGATCTGGAGAGAAGCTCCGTCAGCTGCTCTGACAGGATAATGAGGTTTCTTAAATGTGCTCTCAAGAGAAATAGATTCCTAATCTGAGATAGAGTATGCAAAAGGAGAAGAACTGGCGAGAAAGAAAGGAAGATGAAGCCGCATGGCACTAGATGGAAGTCTGATTGTTTAAGTGTGGCTCTACAGGCCTGGAGGCTATCTGTTTCAGTCAGCACACGTGTTGTCCTGACTATGAACTCCAGCTGCGTAGGCCCTTACAACATTTACCTGATGAGCTCTTAAGAAGGTCCAGAACCGCACCAGATCCCCCAAGCGGCTCCTCTGAACGTGTCCGGCATTTACAGTAGACGCATTTCTCCGCGCCACATGGTAGAAACATCAGCAGTTGTTTTAATTAGGAAGCAGTTTAAAGGGAAATCCATGCTCTGCGCTGCTGGCTTTATTTTCATCTGTGTGACTGACTGCTGGGGTCCCAGATGAAGACCCTCTTACCCCCAGACATGTCTATTCAAACAAACCGTCACTCAGAAATCTAGAACCGTCTTCCCTTCCGCCAAAAATATGTTAACCTTAGCAAATCTTTCAGCCTCACGGTCGGGTTTAATCTTTTATTTCTGGAGAAACAAGCTCCATTATCTTGCACCACGAGGAGAGTGACGGTTATATCACGAAGACTTCTCAAGGCGAGACGATTTCTGTCCGGGAAGGAGGGAAACTATCTCACCCCTGTTGGCAGATTTCCTTTCACTCGTGTAAAGAAAAATACATTATCAGCACTAAACACTAGATTAAACGAGTCGCGCGGCGCTCTCTCTGCCTCCGCTGCTCATTTAGCACCACTCTGAAACATTTGCTAATGCAGTGCGCCCATCACTCTGCATGATTGATGGGACCAGCGACTCTCCCGGGTGACAGCTGAAGCAAAGCAGGCAGGCCTCAGGTAGGATCCACGCGAGCTCGACCCGCTCCCTCGAGACCCGTCGGCCTCCCCCGTCCCTCTGCTGAGAATAGACCTTGATTGGCGCTGCTATTATGTCAGCTCCTAAACAGCATGTCCTGAAGCTCTTATTCTCATTCTCCTCAGGAGCTAGCAGCAGCTCATTGAGAGGTTATTGATTTTTAGCGCAGGAATAATCCAGCATAGTTTCCCTGCGAGCACACAGATGGCTGGTCCTGATTAGGTGAATAAGGATTTCATTTATTTCTTCCTGCAACCGTTGCACAGCCCATTCATTCATCTATCCATCCATTCACTGAAGTGAAGCCCATAATGGAAAATGAATGACTTGTGTGTTTAGCGCCTGTAGTGTCTCAGCAGTATGCAGTTTTTATGTAATATAAAATGATCAGCCACAACATTAAAACCACTGACAGGTGACATGAATAACATTGATCTTATTGCTACTATGTGCTGTTCTGATGGAAAACCTTGGATTTTAACATCCATGTTGATGAGACTTAGACACCCAAATAAACACTGACCCACGACAAGCACACTCACTAATGCAAATGGAAATCCCAAATATCACTGGCCTACCCTCGCAGGAAAATGCACCCCACCACATGGAAAAAACATCAAACATGTTGAGGAACATGACAATGGCCCAACATGTTGATTTGACCTCCAAACTTCCTACACCCTATTCTGATCAAGCATCAACAGGATGCAGTGGAACAAGTTTGATTGACAGAGGCCCCACTGTACAAGCCAGAGTACCCAAAGGATCCAGTGCCAACATCCTGGTTCCAGACCCCATAGGACACCCTGAGAGGTCCTCTTGTCCATGCCCAATGGTTCAGAGCATTTTGGATCACATGAGGGGGACCAACACAATATTAGGCAGGTGGTCATAATGTTACGCCTGTTGTAAAATCACATATTTTTTTGTGTTTTGTGATCTATAATGTGGCCAGCAATCATAGTTCAGATTTTGCGCAGGAGATTGCTGTGCATCTCACACTATGCAGCCGGAGACGTCTGGCTGTAAATCACGCAGATGAATGATTGATACCGCCTGTCACCATGAACAGATGAGTTGGCAGCACGCACGCTGGCATGTTTGCCTGCCCGATGAGCTTTTAATTTGCAGTAACGACTTGACATCAGCAAATTAGGTCTGAATCAAACTTCTGTGCAAAAGCAACTATTTCTTATACCTGTTTTCAAGATGCTCTGGACCGCAGACAAATTGCTTCTTGAGTGTTGAGAAAGTGAAGTTTTTAAAAAAGGCAGAAACAGTGTTTTCTTTTCATGGGAAGGCCTTCACTTAACGACTCCACGGACTTTCCAGAAAAAAAAGACTTCTTACAGAGTGTGTGCTGCTGTTAAATACAAACAGCACTTCATAAAAATGCTACCTGTTTTATGCAAGGCACAGAAAAGAACACAAAGCATGCACAGAAAGTGTTTCACATCATCAGGGGGGAAAAAACTCTTTGACATGCGACATTATAGTAAATCTACCCTTTTTTAGTTGTCATTCAACACAATTTACAGTTGCCTTTATGGTTAGTTTATTAATTTTTATTGTATTCATTCATCCAATGCATGTAATTATCACTCGCTCTCTGTTTGGCTGGGGTTGTGCTTGTTTTTCAGTCTAATTGGCTGATGTTTTCATGGGCATTTTGTGTTTTACACTAAATTGCAAGCTTGGCTTTCACTCAGCACAATTAGAATTTTCCTTTAGAGAGTCGTGATTACGCCATGCTTGATGTCAACAAACCTGCTTAACGCGAGGCAAGCGCCCCGTTGCAGTTAATAAAAAAACAATATTTTACATGGAAGTATTTTAAAGTCGAAATATGAATCAACAAGATCTTCCTCAGCGCATTGCTCGAGTTTTTTTGTCTTTCAGTCGTGCTTCGCGTTGCCAAAGCCTAATAGTTTTACAATGCACTGTCTGAGTGAGCATATTGTTGGAAGGGACGCGTCCAAGGCTGTGCCATAATCACATAATCATCATTATGAATGATCTCATGGCATTTATAAGAAGGCTTCTGGCTTCCTTCAAAAACAGGCTCCGCTGTCTCACATTATGTCCAACATCTGATTGATAGAGAAAATACACGTTTGAAATTTAGCTTTTTTTTTCACTCTTGGAAGCTCATCACTGCTATTTCTGTTTCTGTTTATGCTATTGCATCCACAGGTAAACATAACAGACTCAGCTCCATTCAAATATATTTAACCTCAGCAGAATAGCTCCACTTGGGAATTGTAGTCCCATTGTTCTTCCTAATACTCCAAATCAGATGTGCTTCTGCAGATTCCCTCGCCTGAACTCCACAGATATTAGTGTTACAATAATATTGGCAAAGGCGCCCCATTCCTACATTTGATCTTTCTTTGTAAACTACATAAATCAGATGGATGATTTAACCGCTGCTTCTTCAAACTAGATTTGGTACGTATAAATTAACAGAACAGTCGATTCTCCCCCCCATGCGTTAATTATTTGCAGATTTGTCTGACTTAGGTTTTTTTTTATGTGTTACTGTCAGTGGACCACAACGATGAGTCAGCTTTTGCAGCAGTAGACGCCCACGGTGTAAAACCAGATTAAGTCTTTAAACTATGGGTGGGCGAACAGGCCAGAAGATCACATGACTTCTTTTAAGGTTGAATCTAGATCTTAATCTTAATTTTTCTGCACTGATTTAGTTGAAGTCATGTGATCACCTTAATTTGTTGCGCATATGTTTGGCCGGATACAAAGACTGTCACCTCAACTCAAAGGCCAAACTCACAAGCCTCTGCATCCTGCATCCTGTTTATTTGCTCTGATGTCCTTCTGAAAGGTGTGACCAGAGTATTTCCGCGCTTTGACACTTCTGTCAGGATCTCCTCGGTGCTAATCTTTGTCTGCTATTCTGTCCTCTGTGTGTCCTGATTGTGTCTCAACTGATTGTGCTTTTGGAATAAGTGTGATTGCTTCCAAACTTTCCGCCTCAACTCATGTAGATTAATAAAGTTTAGAAATGTGCTGATATTTATTTATTTAATGATGTGATCTTTACGATTCCTTTGAAATGCAGATCATATGCTAAGTTAAGATCATCCTCGATTTAAGATTGTCAGATCACCCACAACAACTTCAAACATTTTAGTCTCTGGTCAAGAGTCTGTTACACTTCTCTTAATTTAAATCTCGTTCTTGTGACGCATGTATTGTAGTTTTAGAAGTTCTTAGATATGAAAAAGTCAGTATCATGATTTTTTGGGTGATGCATGATCAAACCAAGTTTTTAAAGTTGAAAAAGAAGAGCTTTGAAGGTGAGGCGCATTTGATCTTGATCAGAGATTTCATCATAGAATTGACGATCGAGATCAAAGTGTCCGAAAACTGGTCGAACATCATCTTCTTATTTGAAAAATGTATCAAAGAATCGACATGTTTTTGTTGATCTCAGTTGGAAAAACCAAGATGAAACCCAGTTCTCCTCCGCGTGCATGCTCAACGTTTTGACCTCAGCATAGTTACGCTGCCTGACAGCTCGAAACCTTGAAGCAGAGGTCGCTTGCATATTCATAAACCTCGGCGTGTTTGACCTGGATATCGAGCTTTATGCATTTTCATATATGTGCAGGTAATGAAGAGTGGTTGTTATCATGTTGAGAACAGACAGCAGCACAAGCAGAATAAGGGGCGACTGCTCTCTGCATAAACACAGTACATCATTGTGCTCATTATCCATCAAAACACTCAGTGCAGTATGACAAGGCCCTAATGTAGAATGTGGAGCTGCTGAGAGCTTTCACCTTGTCAACCCTTATAAAGCCGCTATGATGCAAGTTTAGCCGCATGTGGTGCAACCTCTGACTGATCCATGAGTCTCCATGCCAGCTTTGTTCAGTAGCCAGCATTAGCTTTCCTGGTAAATCCGCCTTAGCTTATCACGTGGAGACTTCATAAACATTTGATATGTTGAGCTGCTTTCCTGATTTTCCTCTTTTTTATTTTTTTTATGGAATGCAAATGGGGGAGTTCTCCAACAACCCTCATTAGCAAATACTTAGGAGGTCGGCCACCCTTTATTAGCAGAGAACACACAGTGTGTTGTATGTTCTGAAAAGCGGGAAATACGAAATCACACCTGATGCCTTGTGGTGTTTGCCGAAAACGATGCAGGTTAATGAGGCATTCCGACAGCGCACAAACAACACGTACCGTCTCAGTCCTTTAGCAGAACTGACTGAATCTCATTTAAATCATTCATAACTGGATGCACTGCTCTGGCATCCTGGAGAAGCTCCAGCATCGGTTCACAAAAACACCCCATTTCCTCACATAAGTTTGAGAGCGTTTGCTGCTTGCATTGTTTTTCAGCAGCGTTGGTTTCTGCTATTAGCTCAGTTGCTGATGTGTTTATGGCTGCTGGGACCGTGTTTATTTGTTCAAGATTTTATGTTGTTTATTTGGAACCAGTTTCCGCAGCGTACAGTGAGTCCATTCAGATAATTGAGACGTTTATGTGTTGGATGAAACACCAGCTCAGTGCTCGGCAGTGTTTACCTCCCGAGTTTTGCCGCAGCTAAATCATCGGGTTTCATTCCTGTCCGAGTGTGACTCGATGAATGAACGATCGGAAGGTACCTGTTAATTTTCCCTGAATGCTCTGTGATTGTGAGGAGCTGTGAATATGACTGACATCGACTCTCGCAGAGCAATTATCTTGCTGCCTTTTTTTTTTTACCTAGTTTTGCTGTAAATAGCCTGAAAGGTGGCCTCATTTCTTTTATTTTCCTTTCCTCAAATGTCACATACCCGATCCTGCCTCTTCTATAATGATATTGAAGGCTGGCATTACTTTCCTTTGGTGTATGACTCATTCTTAAGCCCCATTCTTTAAATCTTTCAAAATAACTCACCAAAAATATGATTTTTATTTCTTTAAAGGCTCGATATTGTCCTCAAACAGCCAGACACTGCAGTTTTTAACAAGTGTTACTGGCTCAGGGGTAAATAGTGCACCTGTCAGGACTAATTTCAGTTGAGGACTGATACACATTTGTTGCTTTTGTGAGTATTTATGGCGTTGTTAATGATGGAACAAGTCAAGCCGAATAACACTGTGGCTCACTGAACTGTTCCTGGACACCAGTGCTGGAACAATATAGAATGTTTCCAGCCTTGTCCTTAAAAAGCATGTTCCTCAATGGGACAACGTGTCCATTTGCATTGTTCATTTGCTGTTTCAGTTACACAAGGTATATTTGTGTTGGCAGTCAGTAAAGACATGTGGGGCTTCGTGGGTTTAAATGAGTTAAGCATAGAGTAGCTTTGGCTGAAACTAAGTTCCGTGTCCCTGCATGAAGGGCTAGCGTTGGTCCCTAAAAGAGCGAACCAGTCAGCGGCCGGTAATTGATTTGGGAAAGTGTCCCTTCTGGCTTTGTGAAATGAGATGACAAGTACAGTCCCGAGGCATAGTTGAGTGAGGGGAGGGTAGGGGGAGAAAAAAGGGGTCCATGACCCACTGGAAGATCAATACTACATGACGAGGCTGTGGAAATCGCGCTGCAGCTCTTTGTTCCCATCCAGCCTTTGCAATCAACCAACCATTTTGCCACACTACACTTGGAATGTTATTAGAAAAAACACATCTCAGCGACACAGGCCATTTGTTTTTTACTGGCCATGTGTTTGACCATGTGGTTTTCCATACTGCAGGCACAGAATAATTCTTTTTAACTGCCCATCATTGTAAGTGATATCAAGGACATAAAATGCAATGTGGATCCCAACAAAGGCGTTTAATATCCAGTACCATGACATGGCGTCTTGCTGCAGATGAACTGAGGCATCACACATGGATCCCACATTAGAAGTTTTTACAAGGATTAATAAGTGCAATTCTGCTCTGTTGGAAATGGGCGAGTTCACGTCTATGGGATGTCGACTTACAAAACCTGATGTGTGTGAGGGAAAATGGTGTCCATTAATTCTGCTATATTCTGACATTTGCTTGGGGCAAGACCTAAATAATTTGTTGGTATAACATTAATAATACAAGCAAAGGACAGTAAGGCAGAGATGGAGTGAGTGTTTTTTTTTTTCCTGGGGTATGTCTTCGGCTTTGAAACCAGCTTTCATTCATCTCTTCGCATGTACAGTGTGCAGTCCTACCATGTGGCGTAGAATTTGGCAGCATCGCCTTCCAAGTGAGCATTTCTCAGCCAAGAGAAGGGGGATAGGTCAATTGCAAATGCACTTTTCAAGTCATAAAAATCCATATACAAGTATTTTTCTTTGGGGTTTAGAGAGAATTCCTCACCCTCAGGAAAGGCAGCCGACGGGTTGGAGGGAATAATGGCTCACTTTGCACCTCATAAAGACCAGTGAGCACACCTCAAGTGCTGCTGCTGAAGGCCTCTCGCTGAAGGCCTCTCACTTCATGCCCTCGAAGCAATCCCTGAGGATTTTAAAAGTGAAGAGGAGTGGGGCTCAGAGGATGCTATCTGCCTCCACACCACTGATGTATGTGTGTGCAGCACTCCTCTAGCTGTCCTTCAAAATAAAACACAGCGTAAGTGCTATCCAAGGCTGATGGAACATCCTCTTCTTCCCTTCATTTTGAGAGTGACAGCCGACCACTCTTTTCCTGCTGGCTCTTCTACATGTCCACAGCTGCCAGTCAACACTCCAAAGTAATAAAAATTGTATTTCTTTGCCACAAATGAAAGAGTCTAGCCTGAACCTTTGGCTACTGAGCTGAACTAAATGTGTGTGCGTGTGGCATTTTAACCCAGTTTGCATGACTTGAATTTTTAATATCTGTTAGAGCTCCAGGAATATACTCTGTTGCATTGAAATAACAGGCTTGGCACAGAGCAGGGTCTCCATTACATTTTTTTTTCTTCAAGTGGTTTTATTATTTTGCAGCGGTTCACTTGTGCCTGCCCCTACTTCTGGGCAACAATAGGATAATGATCTAAAAGTGAATCTCAGTGGATGGATTATGAGTGGATAAACCGTCAAATGAGCACTTTGTTTTGTCTTCGCTCCCAACTGATGTGTACAAATTGGAGCCGTGCGGTCGGAAATAAACCGGCGGAACTAGTGGCAATCGATTATCTGAGTTGTGGTGAACACCAGAGACCAGAAATGGTTCAGAAGATGCACGACCTCAATGTCAGTGGGCTTGGTCTCACTGTTGCAAAGAACATTGCTCTCCTTGCTGAAGAAATATGTTGATAAACTGTTGGGGTGGGGGTTTGACAAAAACAAGAGTTAATAGTTTACAGCCATTCCAGAGGCTGCACTTTGGCCCAGTGGTGCTCTGAGTTCAGTTCTAATTTCAGCATGCTAACATGGTTACAATTAACAAGCATGATGTTTACTGCGGACAATCCTAGAGACCAACCACTAATCCATGAACTGGATGTAAAAGCTGGATGAGGCCACTGGTTTGTGGGAGAAGCCTTGTGTTTATCATTGTCAGCCTTTTCCAGACTGGTGGATCTGAACCCGATGATACTTTGCACACCCATGCATAAGCTACTCTCTTAAGCATACATTCTTTTAATCATCTCTTTTATTCTAAATGGGAACAAAACTAGAAATGGAGACCATAAACGAATTTAGAAAATGTTTACTGAAGTAATAAATCAAGTGAGAAGCTGGGTCATTTTCTCATAGACTTCTATACAATTAGACCTATTTTTGGAACCAGAGGAGTCGCCCCCTGCTGGGCGTTAGAAAGAAGCAGATTTATGGCACTTTCATATTGACACTTTCTAGACATGGAGGTTACGTCCATTGTTTCTATGCAGCTTGTGTACAAATTTTAAAAAAACACTCCAAATTCAGAATGCTACCGAAAGCACAACACATACGGAACATCACAGAGAGCCAGTTAGCCAAAAAATAATTTGTGCTTCTCTTCTGTAGACCTTGAATGGTGGAACAACATTCCGTAGCAATTTATCAAATAACTATATTTCGGGTTTGGAACAAAACGGTGGACAGAACGACCAACCGACATCGCAATCCATGGAGTCACGCTGCTTGCACGGGTGAAAAAAAATTCCACCAATAATGAGACAGATGCATTTCTCTGCACCTGCGTCTCAAGTTAAGATCTAAAGAGGGAGACGGACGGGAGTACACAGCCAAAAGCGTTTGACCTATCGTAACTCAGGATTGTATATGGCTCACTGGGTAGGAGGCTGAAATGAATCTTTCCTCCCGCTCTTAATTCACCGACTTATTTCAGGTCAAACAGGCATAAAATCTTTTCCTCCGAGAAACACCCGTCTTCCTCTGAACTCTATTATTGGGGATCTCACACAGTAACGGGTCCGTGTGATTAAGCCCTACTGATTTGTTCACATCTGCATGCAGCTGTGTCTTACATGATGTCTTTAGCTTCAACATGTTCTGCTCCCCACTGAGTGCCTCCTGACTGGATTGATTGCAGAGGATTTGCAGAGCATGGTGTAGTTAACACCGCAACACGGATCGTCTGTATAGATGCTAAAAGCAATTTGACAAACTTGAATTAATAGTCACCAAAACGTCTAAATTTTCAAGCGCTTAAGGCAACATTTTATTTTGTACTGTCCAATTAAGAGTCTCAAAGTTATTTGGTTATATTTCAGCACTAAACAAGTTATTTTGCACGTTATGTTTTTATTTGGAACTGTCAAATTCTACTGCGTCAGATGAGCAAGTCTGGGAGTTTATTTATTCCCCCAGTACCCTTGAATATTTCATCACTACTAATCTGCAACTGTGAGTCAGAGGATCACAAACCGGGGCCAGTGCAATTTCTCGGCACCTCACTGTTCATTACGACAAAACTGGTAGCAAGACGAACGTACACTTTTCTGTCAACATGTTATTTTTTGAGATTACGGCTTCCTCGCTCCTTCATGAGGAAATTGGGTTGACACAGTGAATTTCTTTCCATTTAAGCAGCCTTAATACTTAATGCTGTTTTGTCTGCCCTTGGGGCCTGCTGAGTGTGCTTTGCACTTTTCTGGGCTGGCACAGATTCTCATTACCCCTGGAAAAACTTCCCGTGCGCATGTAAAACGGTGTAACCTGAAACTCGAAAATAGTTTGTGGGAGAACCTGACATCGCTGGCAATCTGGCAGAGGGCAATTTTCTGCTTCCCCGAGACGAGTTGCATAAATAGAAAACAGCCCCATGGACGATGTAAGGAAACAGCATGTGCTCATTTAACACCTATAAATATCTGAGGTGAGGTTAACATCATCTGTTTGCTCCGGTGAGAGGATTTATCAAAAGAGTGGAGGGGACTTGCAGAGTGGTGCTGTGTCAACTATTTTTTTTTGTCCTGGTGTGACCTCTTTCCAGGAGGAAGTGGCATTAAATTGCAAAACAAGTTAAAATCTTTGCAATCACAGCGTTTCAAAGTACTGCTCTTGTCTTATAGATGTAGAATTGCATATACATCGATCAGGCATAACATTATGACCACTTGCCTAATATTGTGTTGGTCCCCCTGATGTGCTCAAAAATGCTCTGAACCATTGGGCATGGACAAGAGGACCTCTCAGGGTGTCCTATGGGGTCTGGAACCAGGATGTTGGCACTGGATCCTTTGGGTACTCTGGCTTGTGCAGTGGGGCCTCTGTCAATCAAACTTGTTCCACTGCATCCTGTTGATGCTTGATCACAATGGGATGTTGGAAGTTTGGAGGTCAAATCAACATGTTGGGCCATTGTCATGTTCCTCAACATGTTCCTGATTGTTTGATGTTTTTTCCATGTGGTGGGGTGCATTTTCCTGCAGGGGTAGGCCAGTGACATTTGGGATTTCCATTTGCATGAGGGAGTGTGTTTGTTGTGGGACAATGTTTATTTGGGTGTTGAAGTCTCATCAACGCGGATGTTAAAATCCAAGGTTTTCCAGCAGAACAGCACATAGTACCAATATGATCAAAGTTATTCACTTCACCTGTCAGAGGAATTAGTGTTGTGGCTGATCGGTGTATGCTGAATAGAAGCACAGCTAAAACTTTAGTGAAGAATTTTAGGTCTCATGAAAGTGTTTCAAACTAATTCCACAGTCTTTCCCCAGTGCTCGAGACTAGTAAACGCTGACGACATAAACACCATCAAATGAATGGGATTGCGAAATGTTTACAAGACGCCATCTATTGTGTGCTGAGAGGAAATTATTTCTTACTCCCTGGTGAGAGAATCTATTTTCACCAGCAAGTTGTCACGCCGGAGCTACCCGAATAGAAAATCAAACCCCCCGACCTGCTGGATAATGGGGCCTTTGAATCCTTTTAGGACTGATGATAGCGCTTGCCTCTGCATTCATTGGGTAAAATTTGATAGTTGTGTTTGTTCGGATGCGTCAGGTGTGTGTGTGTGTTTGTGTGTGTGTGTGTGTGTGTGAGCTCGTGTGAGTAAACGCTTGTCCGAGCTTTTTATGAGCTCATCTGAGCTGTTTCCCAGCGAGTTGTGTGTTTTACAGCCGGATTCCTCCAGGATGAGTCTGACTGTTTGATTGAGCAGCCCCGTGGCGGCCTCCCAGTCTCTAGCCTAATGAGCATCGTGTCTAACAGGTGGTCCATCAGAGCACTGAGAACAAGAGGAATTAGGCTGTTAGTATAATGCTTATTTGCTGTCTGGAGAGGCTCTGTTTCTTTACCAGTAGCGCTACTCTTTTCTCCATCCAGTGAGGAAAGTGAATCATGAACACAGTATTTCTTGGATCAGATGTTGGCAGCCTGTCTGTGGTCAGTACTGTAAGTGATCAAACAATCACAGAGAACCTGAAATGGAGTTTCAGTTTATTGACAGAATTAAAGTTACTGACTGAATTCTACCGTGAACAAGCTGCTTTGTTTCCTCCCACTACGGAGGGATTATGAAAGTACAATTTACAAAGATGGGGTGAAAAGTGTTGAGTGTTTGCAGTCGCACTTCCTGTTTATGTTATTGTACAAAATATTGGTTTACAACATATTATGTGTAAATCACTTGTATGACTCTACATACACACTAAGAAACTCTGGTCTACAAGTTAAGCTTATACAGCATTGGAAGCCATACACTGTAATTCAGTATTTCATATTTTATGTACTTTTTTTAACTTTCAATGCCAAAACACTCACATGCACAACCCAATTTATTTTATTCTTACTTTAAAATGGTACAAATATTAGCATGCTAACATGGTAAACTAACCCTGCATACTACAGCTACCCTTACATGCATTATATATATACAGCTGGGACATACCACTTAGTTAGTCATAATAATATGCATTAAGCTTTGTCATGTGTCTATGTGCTCTCAACACCTCAAGCTTGTTTATATGTACATCCACTGGCAAAGGATTGTGGGTCAGAATGGCCAGACATGCATGCCGGCTTTACATACTGCAAAGCACAAACAGGGACCTCTTTCATTTAGTGACTTGACCAGATAAGCCAGGCTTATTTTAGTAAGTCAGACTTAAGTCAGACTTATTGTTGGGTGATTTCAGTCCTATAAAGCAAATTCAATCTACTCCAGCAAATTATGATGGGAAACTAACCAAGTCAAGGCCATGCTGAGCCAGAGTTCAAGTAACACTGACATTCAATTTACATGTTCAACTACAATCTCCACTCTTCTTGGTGTGCTTCACAGAACAGACTGATGATCCTAGTATTATTGGCATACTGCATTTAACATGTCTTTTTAGGCATATGCTGTATTATGGAAGTATGGGTTTGAATGCGCCCAAAGATGGGAAATTATGCCTCCTAAATATCAGCATGTTAGTATTTAGCTCAAGGCAATCAGCAGTCTGACACAGCTGTGAGCAAAACTGCAGATTTATTACTTTTAATTTTGCTCTACTTGAACATTATGTAATCAGGGTGGTCTGTGGAGGGAGACAGAATCCTGTCCAGATTGGCAGCATAACTGCACTGCACAGACCAACAGTGATGCAATGTTGACAGAATGAAAATGAAATATTACAGACTGCACTCGCCCATTTTTAATTCCTTACATGTCCATGACTAAAAAGTCTACCATGTCTTGTAGTCGCAGCCTTCTTCAGTCTGGCTTATGTAGAACATTAATCTTTGTTTCCAGCAAAGATCCTTATCTAAAATTACGCTACACTACCCTAAAGTGTTAACTGGGTTTAATTAGGCTAATTACCTAAATCTTACTTATATCTAATCATAATAAAAGTCAATGTTATGCTAATAACTCAGCCAGGAAAAAAAAAATCATTAAACCCTATAAAGTTTTTATGGGAATGACAACACAAGAGTCCCGTTTGCTAATGTTGTTTTAGGCATCCTCACTGGATGGACATAAAAGGAATAAAATGCCATCTGCTGTGAGCGCTTTTTACATTTTTTCTTTATTTAGAAGCACATTTGCTGCAACTTTAGTTTTGCAGCTTCATATTTAATATTTTTTTTTCTGATTGAAAAAATCAGAAAAAAAGGCTTTTGTGTCTGACACGCATGATATCAGACACAAAAGCATGTGTTTGGCATGGCCGAAGCACGTCTTTTGTTTTGCGGTGAGCTCATTAGATGATGGTGTGTTAGAATGCATGGGCACAGGGTAGGGTGGGGTTACATGCATCCACCCCCCCTCTTCTTCTTTCTCCTGCTTGCAGAGGACTTTTAATGGAATCTGATTTGAAAGCTTGTGAATAATTCCCATGGGGTTGTGGTTTGTAGGTCATTGTGCCATTATGGTTTGTTCCTGGTCTGTCTGAGGCAGGATATATGCATGTGTCTGCTGTGTCTGGGGGTGTGTGTGTGTGTGTGTGTGTGTGTGGGTGGGGGAGGGGGTAGCAGGGGGAAGAATAAAAAAAAAAGAGGCATGGAGGCTTCGTCTCCTTGTCTGGTCGAAGCATCGCAGCTTCTCCCTCTGTACGTGGACACCAAGTGAACCCACCCACCCCCTCAGGCCTCCTGACCCACAAATCCCTTCCTCTAGGCAACAAAGGGATTACGGGAGAAATAGACTAATCTACTTCTGCGAATTTACTTATGCAAAGTGTTCGCCCTGGCATCAGCTTAATATTAGAAAGCAACAATCCTGTTATTTTATTTTTAGTTATTTCATCATCCAAAGCTCCATGTTTTTTTGTACTTTCCGCGCAAAGAAAGAAGACGCTGCAGTTCCAATGTGAGAGCCATTGTTTTCTTTATTTGGGATACCTGAGAAGGAACACTGGGCTTGTAAGGGGCCACCTGCAATAACAAATTACTCCCCGGTGTGTAGGAAACATCCAAAAGCAGCACTCTAGATGATTTTTGCTTTGATTTATTAATATTCTGCGTACATCGGAGGGCTTGTGTGTGAAATATAGCTTAAGGTGTTGCAAGATTTTAAAAAAAATCTACCTTTTGTGAAGGGCTTCCCAGTCTATTATATTCAGTAGCACATACCAGATATGACAGTCTGTTACTTGGACAAATACTCGGAGAGCAACTTTCACCTCAGAATGGTATTTCTTGGCCGGCCTACTCCAAACATCTTTGATCTCGACTTTCTAGTTTATATCTGGATGTCGTGTCTTTGTCTGACTGCGCGGTGGGAGTGGAGTGATGATGAGTGAAGGAGGCTGAATAAGGATGAACTTATCACCTCGTCTTTGGACGGACAGATCGGGTAAAGGCGTTCGCCATAGCTGAATCTGCTTTGCTTGTTTTAAATGTTCCTGTCTTGATGGTGTGATACGGCATCTCCCAGCCTAATTCAGACAGTCCGCGGGGAAGTAAGCCGGGGGATTTTCTGCAGCAAAGGTTAGCACGCTGGAGTGACTGGAAACAGACACAGCGAGAGCTTCTTGGCCGGCATCGCTGTATTGTTCTTCCTCGGACATCCCCGGACTCTTGGAAATAAGCCTGCATGTTGTTTGCACAAACTCTAAAATGATTGTTTCCCCCTCCACATTTGGCCTGATGATGAAAGATGGTGAGATATTCTGTTGGGTGATGTATTTATCTTAGAGGGAAGGGCTTTGATTTCTGCACCAGAGGAAGAAGATGTGGGTCGTGTTTTTTATGTGTGTTGCACAGAGCCGGATAGCATTTGACTCATGTGCAGAGTAGATCCCAGATGCTGGACATGGGTGGTCACACCCAGAGTAGTGTTGCACAATGCGTATTTATTATCCCTTGTTCATTAACCAAATATTGTTTTTGTGTTTGATTTTAACTGCTCGACCACACAATTTAGCAAAGGAGGCCACTAAATTGTCATGGATATTTCCTTTCCAGATGCTTTAATGATGCGCTCATCAGCTCTCACCACCTCAGTTTTCACAGTGTGTTCACAATGCGAGCCAGATGGGTCGGAGGGTGGAGCAAGATGGTTCAGCAGCATGGCTGTGGGAGCACCCTGTTACCACAATATGAGAATTTCACAATAAGACATCCTCCCTTACCAAAGTCTATTTTTGTAAATAGACTTTTCGACAACACTTTGTCAGACTAGTCTTCATGGGAAAGTAACCCTGAGATACCTTTAATGCATGGAGAAGATAGTCCTCAACTTTGAAGCTGTTTTTGAAGTAAAATATGAAATGCTTCATTTAACACAGAACCTAAATCCCTAGGTGTAGGCTTGGCTGTGCGGCTAGCTGTTCATTCTGTTCATCAGTCCCACGCTCTCAAAGCTCTTCGAAGCGGACTTGTTTTTTTTGCGTTTTTCAGACAGTTCATGACATTGTAACAATGGTACTTCTTGGCTGCTTGACAGATTCGGATCCGAGTCCTTTTCAGCAGTAAATTTTGACTTGTTGTAACTCATCAACATATACAGGTCTTCAGATGTTCCTCTAGGTTAAACTAAAAAAACTAAGAACCTTTAGGACTGACTAAATCTATAAAGACACACCTAAAAAGTAGCAAAGCAGCATTAAGGTTATTATGCTTAAATATAATATGCCCTTGAGACTTTCAGGAACAAAATCCAATGTAAGTGCCAGTGTCTAATTCTTATTTATTTTCTGCATAGTAGTGTTTTATGAAATGGTGAAAAAACTTGGACTAATTGTGCCATTTTGTCCTCAGAACTACAGCCGATTACTTACACTGAAGTAAATGTCAATGTTCTCAATTCTTCTGTATTTCCAGTTTCTTGTCACTGGTTGACTTGTGCTGATGTTTCTTCTTCAGCTGAGATTTTGGCTGGACCCACTGACTGACTGTTAATTGGTTGACGTTAGTGAGAGGTTCAGACACGGTGGCTTTTCTCATCCCGAAGGCCTCCTGCACAAGCTCGAGTTTCCCTGCTCTCTCAGCGCTCCATAGGAAATGAATGGCCCTCTGGTGACTTGTTGATCTTGTTACTTATTGTGAACGTGCCGGTAGACTGACTTGTTCATTTTATCGCTTAAATGCAACCGCGAGCGTTGCCTGCAATTTCTTTAAAAATGTAGCTTTTACAGCTGCACGATATTATATATCATATTTTACAACACTGAAACACGCTACCCGGTCCAAGAACAAAAAAGCACTCTCCATGTTGCAGTTTACTTAACCTCATCTGAGCTGCATTCAAATGGCTTGCTGCATGGAAACAGGAGTGCTGTTAAGCTTCTTGAGCACATCCAGGCCACTCCCAAGCATCCATCACACACTGTAACAAGCTGCTGAGTGCTGCTTGAAGCATGCGTGTTTATTTGCTATACATGCTCAGTGCTGACGGATACAGAGTGACAGTTGTGAGATATGGCCTGCTGGACATCCAGGACAGGGATTGTCGTGTCTTATGAGCGCCATCGCAGGCTTGCTGCTCTCTGAACTCCTGTCTCATCTGCTGTTCGCAGCGGATAACGCAGCTCCAAAGCCTCTTGTGTAAGAGACCTGGTCACCAAAGCCAGGCCAGGAGGGGACAGGGAATGACGTAAGTGTCCTCCCATTCTTCCTTCCATTCCCCCCTGATTTTCTGATCCCGAGCACTTGGGAGGTCAGCCGATCTGCTCTGTTGACCCTAATTCCTTAAGGAAAAGTTTCCTGAGAAGAGATGCTGCCTGTTCCCTTCCCCCTTTTCGGCGGCTGACCTGGAAACAGCTCTGAGAGCAGCTGACGCAGATCGGGCTGCAGACGAGGCGCTCAAGTGCCTGAACTGCCTCTCTGGTTTTTTTGATCTGACGAAGGACATGGCTCCATCTGTTTCCTGCTCTTGGCGGCTGCGGCATTCGCAGTCAGAGTGGATGAAGACAAATGAATAAACGGAAGGATGAGTCACGGCTTTATTTTCATGTTATGACAAGTGTTTTCTGCTCGAGCGCGTGAGACTGGAAATATTGACATGCCTGTTAAATAACTTTGAGGATGCTTGTGTGTCAGGCATCATCATAAACACACAAACGCAAACAACAGACAGGGTTGCTGGCAACGTTTCCGCCTATAGCTGTTTACCAATTCAACATGTTTTCTTGGTAGGTTTCCATTGTATGCTTCGTCAATAAACGCGCCAATTGAAAATGGAGAACGTAGCCACTTGTTGTGCTTCCCTCAGGAAGCCTTCTTAGGGGGGTCTCTCCCATTTCTTTCAGCTCCTTATCCACCTCCACACTCATCCGTCTCCTTTCTCTGGTTCTGTCCTCTTGTCCGTCGTCCTCCAACACCTGTCAAATCTATTGTCCCCCCCCAGAAGAAAAGTAAACCCAGGCAGGCATGCTCCTGTGACCTTTTCAATGACCCTCTCCCCACAGGCCGGGTGCCTTTGTTCCTCGAGCCTTTCTTACCAGGTTTTGGGGCAATCAGCAAGGGGGCATCCGTCTTCCCATTGAGGGAGGCGTGGCCCTTGCTGCTCGCTGGGTGTTATTATGGACCACACATGGTCGTGCTCCAGTGGTTCTCCAAGACCCGGGGACTCGGTTCGTGGGCACAGGCCTCGGCTCTGCCTCCTCCAGCCCATAAAGCGCTCTTCTTCTCAGTCTTTTGTCTGGGGCCCCTTTCACTTCACCGGAGCTCCGCTGGGCCCTTTGTCCTCCTATCTGGGGGCCCAATGCCGCAGCATCCACTCCCTCAGCTTTGTTCGCTCCACCCACAATGTGCCACCAACAAGTATTCCAGAAATGCAATGAATGCACGTCTTTCTGTCAGGGTTATTGTGCCTAAGTAAAGAAGGGAGAAAGAGAGTTTCATGTTGCTCGGATGGTTTTTTATTGAGCTGAGCTGATGATGATGTGGATAAACTCGCTGGAATACAGTCAGTACAAGAAATCCCTGCATTCCTTTCCTTGTGTGTGGACAAAATTAAATGAAATTCTTGCTTTCAGGAGTTGAACATTTTTCCTGAGTTGTTTACACGATGCCGTTTATGAAATTTCCTCTAATTTTTTCAGTGAATTAAAACCTTATGCATGCTTACGATTCAGGCAGCTCAGCAGTCCCCAACAGTTGAGTAACCTTCATCACCCAGAAATGGCTTTTTTTTAAAAAAATAAATCAAACCTGTAGACATATTTATCATACTTGAGTGAATTAAAGAGCCAAAAAACCAGGCGTCAGTCTGCGTCTGGATACTACGCTCAAAACTTAATGTGTGTCTTTGTGTCTCCACATCCACTAACATGTCTGACTTTGCAACCATAAATCTTTATATGCAAGGCTTATTAAGTTTCCTCTTTTTTTTTCTTTTTTATCTGCCGAGTGGAGCTTTTTGATGTTTGACACACACGTCAGGGAGGTTTTCTTTCTTCTTTCTTTCATTATATTGGAAGCCTCGCTAATTTAGAAAACTTCTGTCAAGGCTCGCAGTAACGATACCACCCTGACACTTTATTACCGTGAGACACACTGGATGTTAGGGATGTAAATTTATTGAAATCCTTACCCTTATTTTATGTGATTTTTACATATCCCATGAAATCGTTTACCAGTTTACTCCGGCTTACTGGATAAATGGCGCTGATTTGTCGGCGCTGGCTTCACGGACCTGCAAGAGTGAAGCGAAGGTACATTTGCTCATGCTGGTTTGCTCAAGTAATAAGTCCACCAGACCTCCGCACCACATGGTCCTTTGTTGTTCTGCCGCTAACCAGCAACACAGCGCTGAGAAACATCAAAGAGAACTGGCCACCTCTTGGGTAGCCTTAGCAGAGACCTTGAACAAAAAAAAACTCTTCTTGCTTCACTCACTCAGAGAACCATGTTTCCTGGAGTATTTGATACCGTTTTTTTATAAATGTTTTCGAGGTATCTGTGGATTTCAAATCCCCAAATCTACAGAGCTGGGGTAAATTCTTTAATATCCTTGTGATCCATGTAAAATTTCCAACACTCTCTACTGAACACCATTTTATTGCCACTAACCTTGTGCAACATCAGATGTCTGCCTTGCCAAACTTTTATAACTGCTCTTCAAAAAAATACAAGCTTCAAAACCATCTGTGGCCAGTGTGCTTCTGTTGCTTCCACAGTGGAAGAAGCATCTTTGGTTTGCTATTTACAATGAAGAGTCATTGGAATGGGGCGAGTAGTTAGGGCCTGAGCATCCCCAGTGTCCTGCTTCTCTTCACATTCCTTATTGGACAAAGACTAAAAAAAACACAAGTAATTTGAACCAAGAAAGGAAAAAAAAACCCATCCTGTGATATTACCTCCTGAGTCGGTGTATGCGTTTGTATGTTCGACCCCAGGGGCTGTTTTTCAATTTTAACACATGCCTCTCAGGCAAATGTTGAAATCGAGTAACTCTCCCTGCGGAGTCACATGATTCCACTCATTTACGGCAGCCAGTTAGGAAGAAGAAAACAAGCAGCTGTCTGTTTAACAATCCGGCCTGCCCTCAGGAAGGAGACACTATAGATTGCTGTTGTGTGATACCTGCTCTCAGAAGAGGGGTGGGGTGGGCACCGGCCAAACACAATCGATTTCCGCTCACTTTATCCAATTGATTCTGTTTAGTTCATCCCGCAGTAATTCAAAGCTAATGATACAGCCTCATCGGCATCCATTCTCATCTCATTTTTAATATTATTTTGCATCTCATTTTGTTGAATGTAGCATTTTTTGCAAAGCCGGGATCGCCCAAGTTTTATGATTGGTTTCTTTTTTTTTTTTAGAAAATCCAATAGTGCTGACAGTCGAAGTGCAATGCAGCATCTTAGTTGGGAATTCAATTTAGCCCAACGACGGGAACTGAAGAGAATTGCCTCTGAATGTTATTGACTCGGAGAAAAAGATTAGCCGGGCAAAGTCTTTTGTGACGCGGCGAGTGGCGGGACAATACGATACAAAGGAGACCTGAGGAAGACACGGGAGGAAACATTACTGTTAATGGAGAAGCTTTTCCATTTTGAGGCATTCCAAGGCACAAAGACCCACTGTTAGAGGCATGTATGCTGAATTTGTAATAGTAAAATGTGTCATTTTTGCATGCATTCTTGTTAAATTTCCAGTCCTTTCTGAATGGAATAGGATAATCCAGGAAAATCAGTGAGGAAGTTTTGGTTTTGCGTGGATTTATTGCATCAGTTTACTCAACAGTTAACTTTTGCATAAGCACACAGTTTGCGTGCCATAAATAAAAGAGCTGTGTGCGACAATAGCGAGCATTGTACAAGCTCTTCCCTAATGATTTGAACGCATGAAGTCAGCTTGTGTCAGACCAGTGTGTTTACTCGTGTTGATTTATGTATCTGAGAGATTCTGCACTTTGCAAATGGAAAACTAGATGGGGAAATTGAAAGTGTGTTAAAAAAGAACAGGCCCTGGTTACGGGGGCGGTGTGGTTTGTTGATTCGGTGGCTGTAAAATTTCAAATGCGTAAATGAGCTCCTTTGCAAAAATGCAAATTGACACCATGTGGAAGACAAAGCGTTTAAAAACACGTAAGAGGCTATTTGGGTTCCTCTCGGACATGTTTATGGGTTTACAAGGCGCTGCAGTCTCACGCAATGGCGAGCGACGCTGGAGATATTTAGGCTCCTTTTGTATTAATAGAAGACTTCAGGCCATAGAGATGGGGCTGATTTAAAGTCTTGCTTTAGTTATTTCCTTTTATATTCACTTTTTTCTCAGTGCTGCTACAGATTGTTTACTTGGTGGAAGCTGACATCTTTCATGTGCCTTTGCAGCACATAAGCATCAACCCACACCAGAGTAGTTTCCAATTTAAATGACAGCAAACACCAGATCACTGTTGCACCTAAACCTAATTTCCTCCCCGTGTCCCATCTCACATTGCCGCTGATTATCTGAGAGAGGGCAAGAGTTAACGAGGCAGCAATATCAGCTATCAGAGTTCATTCTGTCACAGAAAGCTCTGTGCCGAGGCCTTAAGGAACACCAAAGCCCCGTCCATCCACGCTAACACTTGCAAGCCTCCCACACGCTCACGTGGCTGCCGATTGGGGCTCTCAATCTCTACGCGAGTTAGCTACATGTGCCTTCAATTAGGGTCTGGAACTGGGGGCCGAATGGGAGAGCTGAAGAAAGGCTGGGATTGAGAGCAGAGGGAGAACACTGACTGGCCTGTTGTGGTGGAATCTAAAGTGATCACTCAGAGCTGCATCCTCGCCATTCGTGGATGTGATGATTCTATGAGGGTGCCTCAAGCTTTCATGCCGTGGTCAGGTTGTTGCCTTGTGGTTAATGGGGGAGAAGCTGCAAATGTCTAGTTTATTCAGAGCTTAAGACAATATGATCTGCACAAAGAGCAACGTAATTAATTGCTCCCTTTCTGTTGGTGTTGTCCTGATTTGGGCTTTTTGCTTTTTCATATTTGTTTGTATTTGATTGGTTGCTCAAGGCTGCAAGAAAATAGCCACTAGTCGCTATGCCCACAGGAGGATGCACTCATTGAATCTGCTTGCATCTTCATATTTGGACAGACATGGCTATGAGAACTGAGACAAGACACAGCTGTTTCAAATGCTGAAGATATAAGATGTTAGGGGCACTAAAGATGTCTTCTCCTTTCTGCTCCGTTGGCACTCTCAAAGGCCCTTCCGGCACTTAAGCCCCCCCCCTGCAATAAACATCAGTGAGCAGAGGCCTCAGTGTTGATGTCCCACGATTCAGGCTCATCCTTCAGGGCTGCCGGGTCTCGTAAAGGCCATCCGTGCAAAAAGGTTTGGGGAAGAACGATGGCAGAACGCTGGATAGATGAGTCATTCACTCAATGTGTTGCTTCTCTCCATATGAACTCTGGCTTGCGCAGGATTTTTTCCATCTGTCTGCTCTGTGTCTCTTTCTCTCTGAACCCCTTCCATGGGTCAGCATCCTCCAAACCCAAACCAGAGCGCCCAGCGGTTGGCCGGACTGAACGGGTCTCGCATGCAACAAGGCCAAAAGCTCGTCAGAAGCAGCCTCCCCGGCATTGATCTCCCTCTCCATGTGAAAGAGAAGCACTCTGAACACGAGAGGAGGAACAAATCAAACAAATTTATTACCGCGTGGCCGAAAAGGTCAGAGTATGACAAAAGCCTCCTGTTGTGAGGAGGAGTGTTGTGGAGTGGCCCCCTCCAAGTGGAGCTTGGGCGACTACCACGGCATTAGACATGGGTCAGGCCGGGGGGAAACACGGAGGTAGAACGGGTCTGAGAACAAAAAGCTTCATTCTTGTTGGGTCGCCTGTGACGTCGATTAAATAAAACTCTGGGTAAATTTTCCAGCTAAGTGTTAAATTGGCTAAAACGCCAAGAGAAGAGACTGAGAAATTAAATTTTTCAATTTGTTGACCATTATGTGACCATTCAGTTGAATTCAGCAAACCAAAGACGCTTAAATTCATCCTTTCAAGTGACTTTTTTGCAACCATTTCATTGCAGGAACATATTTTACCTTTCAATTTTCAGAATGTTTTTTCATGACAAATGACAAAATAGCTTAACAGGTACCATACAGTGGATGGATGTGAAGACATCCCCTTCAAAAAGTTTCAAAGATATCAAAACAATCCTTCATGAAAAAAAATACTCTGAAAATGTCCTAAAACGCGAATTTTCAGCTCCAAAGCTGATTTTTGGAAGACCTGTGGCAGTCAGTTTTAGACGTATCACCAAATGACATTTAGATGTGAGGAAACTACTTTGTTTCTACCAACAACACAAATTTGGTTGAGACTGAGTGAATATTATTGGAGATATGAAGTTTTGAAAATGAAAATATTTCGTTTTGATGGTAAATTACGGATTTTTAGTATTTTAATGTCTGTTAAAAAAATAAAAATCTGCACTGACTGTTGACATGATCACAAGTTCCAACTAAAATCAGCCAAATCCTGCGAAAAATAAGCAATTAGTGAGGCTTTAAGAGAATCGCTGAAGTGATCAAATTTAACACAGATGGCCTATATTAAAAAATTCATAACTCAAAAAATGTTGTGCTGTGGGATTTTGCAAGGTTCCGTGGTTTAGGTAGAAGTTTTTGCATGAGTTTTCTCAAGAAAATCCATGACCTCAACTGGGAGGCCCGAGGTGAGCTGGCATGGAATGACTCTCATGTTAGCAGTGGGGCGCTGAGATTGGTGTTATCTGTTGGCCTGCCAGTCAGGGTGTGTATCCGCCCACAGCTTTTCATCTAGACTGAAATATTTCCATAACTTCTGAATTTATTGCCATGTAATTTTGTACAGAAATTCATGGTTCCCAGATGATATATCTTAACGGCTCTAGTGACCCCCTGACTTTTCCTCTTAGTCCTTATTAGTGGTTTTGAGTGAAAATGTCTCATCGGATATTTTATTGATTGCTTCTGGCATCCATGCCCCCCTTAGGATGAATTATACAACTTTGGCGAATCTCTGCAGCCTCAGCTGAACTTTTGTGTTCAGTGTGAACAAGTAAACGTTAAATCAAATGAAATCAGGTTTATTTCTGTAGCACATAAACAACCGCCAGAGTTGACTAAAGCACTGTATGAGGCAACAACAAAAATGTGTGCCAAAAACAAAAGGAGAAAACAGAATAGAAACCTGGGAAATCAGTTTGTGACACGAAAATAATATAAAATATCCCCCCAAAAAAGACAGAACAGGGCAGCTTATGAGATCATTTTCTAAATTACAATGAATAAAAAATACTATAAAAACACAAAGAGCAGCCAAAAGCCATTGGAAATACTACGTCGTTGAACCTTGCTAGACATTTGCACACCCCCATGATGGCCAAGTACCTCCTTGCAGAGCTGGTAGCGTGGCTGTGGACTTGTTTTCTGCTTTTTCACTCTTTATTTTGAACAAACAGATGCTTCTGCGTCATCAAGCCTAACTGCAGGGGTTCTGTATAAATTTCACCTTCGAGCAGTAAACAAACTCCTATAAAAACCCATCTAAACCCCAGGTATGGAAAAGTTCTTCTCCTTAAATGCCACTTTCTCAGCGAGGCCGTCGGCTGAAGGGAGACGCAGTGACGGATACAAAACTCCACTTTTCTTTTTAGACACGAGACACAAAAGAGAGAAGAGTTAGTGCCTGAGAAAGAGAGGGATGTGTGTGAGAGAGAGAGGGGCCTACAGGGTTTGACCCAACAGTTCTCTGCTGCCTTGCCACAGCCCTGCACATGCTGACAGATTTATTGGATACAATAATCTGAGCGTATATCACTCCGCTCTGCTCTGCACGGCCAGCTCCTGTAATTGGCAGTTACACCTGGAATCCACTATAAACATCACACAACTTTACACTTGGCCTGCAAATATGACATTAAGATGATTTATTCAGGACACTTCGGACGGTGATGGCTTTTGTCTTCTAAAGAGCAGCATTCTCCATATTTGTTAAAGGAAAATCAGTGTTTCTTCACTAATGAAACGTTTCCTTTAACAAAAGTTGCTCAGGGGAGATTAGTAGCGAGACTTTTAGATAGTTTTATCAAACAGGGCTGCGACCCTAAAGGCCCCTGCTGGATATCAGAGGATCGAGGAAGGCTCATGCATACCCCTGGCAACTTTACACTGAGGGATTTGATGCCGGAGCTGCCAGGATTCATGCTCTGCCAGTCTGGTTGGCTGGATAGAAGCGTGGCTCACCGGTTGGTTGGTTCTCTGGCTGCCTGGCTGCCTGGCTGGTTAGCTCTGGTGATCAGCATTCAGGTCACACCCTACTGTGCCCATCCCGCGCAGCACAAAGGGCTGATCAGGGATGCTAGGCAGCAGGCACGGGTATTCACCAAGCTCTCCGCAATGCCGGACAAGCCGGCCCCCGCTCCAGACTCAGTGTCTCAGTGTCCCAGTGTTTGCTTGTCTACTGTGCCATGAAATGGAGCGAGGGTGTATGATTGTGCCAGTGGAGCAATGCAAATACGCTCCTTAGGGGGGGGGGGGTTGGATGGAGGGCCGAGGGAGGGTTGGGGAGTGCTGCAGGGTGAGTCAGGCAGAGTGTCGCATGTTGCACTCTGAAGAACATCCTTTTGAGTTAGCCCATGCATTTCTTTGTTTGTGTGTGCATGTTTTTCTTACACTTTTTGCAAAGCTTGAACCAACAGATCCATGGTGCTGGACCACAGGAAGCAGAATATGTGAATGTGTGCACACTAAAAGAGTAAAGCAACACTTTAGCTCATATAACACAGTAATGGACATGGACTAATGATATCCAGTGAAAGGATATTGATTGACTGAATTGGTTTTTAGGAGCAAAGAGGAACCCTAATTTACCTCATCCCTAACCTTTACTTTGATTGCACACATCCACAAACTCATCCATCCTCACTGTCCTCCCTTTCATTAATTACAGTGATGGAAGGCGGTATCAGGTGTTTACAATGAGAGCTACTAGTGCAACACTTTTCTCTTAATGTGTTCCCTATAAAAGTGAAAAGAAACTGGCTAGTTTTGTAAAATTGCACATAGATCTTTTTGTTTGTTTGACGAAGCAAACAGTTTAGAGGTGTAAAATGACGAGTGCATCTGAGAATATAAGTGCAGAACAGGGGTTATTTTCAGAAGACCGGAGCATTTCTCCTGCCTAAATATAACTAAAACGACATGACAAAAAAATGCTCCCTTGCACCAAAGACATGCTCCACTATGTTTCCCGAGGCTGTTTTCTTACTATCAAGGACTTTTATTATAAGCCGGCTAATCGCGTGTGTCAAACGGAAGAAAGAAGCCATTCATTCTTGACAATGGGGATTTTACGGCAGCCTCTGTGGTGTGTCGGTTACAGGAGCTACCCCGCAACGGCTTTTTCTGTTTAGTCCCATCCAGCCCTCTTCTTTCATTCAAAATGTATCGAAACATTCAGTGACACTTAGATACCGGGGTTATTGACAAAATTTTAGCCTGACAATTCACAAATTTGGACCTTTTTTTCTCTGTGTGTTGAATGGCGCTCACCTCTTTTTGTCTCCCCTCCTCAGCTGAGCTCAAAATGTTAACGCTCGATCACATTTTATCTAGTTGGGCTGTCAGATCCCACCCATATTCATTTGCCGCAAGAAGCAATTTGTAACAATGCCTCCGAGCAGTCGTCTTCTCCCCTTTCAATTTTGGTAAATTATTTCCCCCTCGTCTTTGTGCATTTCATCTCCATCGCCATTTTTATTAATAATTAATGTACTAAATGAGCATTTTGAGAGTTGGCTTTCCTGATGCCACCGAATATATTAATTATAGCTCCCCAAAGGCATGATTTCTCTGCAATCTCATGAAAACGATTCAAGAGATATGGGTAAAATAGCTTATTTGGTCATTTATTTTTAGCTGGGTCGCATTCCAGTATAGAAAGCAGAATAAATATTCACTCTTACCCATATAAAGAGGTTTTTTTTTCTATATTAGGTACCTTAAGAGCAGCGGAGGTATGGCCATTAATGGCCTGCTAGCATGCCCATGGGAAGAAACATTAGACAAAGAGCTTTCCGGAAACAGTGAGCGGGCTACCCCGATGTCTCTGTGGGCAGTCTAAAAATACCACTGTGCTTCTTTTCAGATATTGAATCTGGGTGATGACATATTGTTGGCAGACCTTCGATCACTTTCGCCAAACTCCCACCAGACCTGATTTTCTTTGCACATGCTGTCACAAATGGAAATCTTTATACGCCTTGTATTTTAAAAGGCTCGCTTTCTCTTTAGTGTTTCGACTGTGGAGTCTGTAATTTATCACCGACTTTTAAATCATTGTGAATATTAGTATTCTTGCACCTCATGGGGCACGGGTCAAACCACAAGGATCCAACGAGAACGCCTTACAAAGAAGGTCGCTGCTAGTTAAATTTTAAAATTTCCGTTCAAGTGTCTCATATTTTCCTCAAGCTCATATTGTCGACGTGGGTGTTGCTGCACTTCCTGTTTACTTCTTGAATGCCCTTCAGTTTGCTCCCATACTTACAGCCGCGCAAAGCATCTGTTGCTTAAAACAAATCCTAGTACTTCACCCTTGTGTGATTTATTTCTGGGCAGATGCCCAGCATGTGCATTCTTCGGTGAGGATGGTTTGGCTATTTTTGTGTCGTTTTCCTTCAGGCATTGGAGGATTTTAGAAAAGGTTTTTAGTCCGGTCATACAGCTCTGTTCCCCTCATAACTTCATCTCAAATTCATTGAGAAGTTGTAAAGGGGGGAAAATCCCGATGACATGTCCTTGGTTTTCAATCTCCTTTCTAATATCCAGCCCCATCTCCCGTGTGCTCCTGCTGCTTTAGTCTCTGCACCGAAAAAGCCAATCAGTCTTCAATTTTAGATGGCCTCTATACATGGGATCATGCAGTCATTGGATCTGGCTATTTTCTTCATCCGACTGCTGCATTCACATTACGAGTGGAACTGTTCAGGGGTAAAGAGGTTAGCTCTCACGTGATTATTTCTCAGATAAGGGAGCATTTTTCATGGAAATGCTCCTTAAACGGTTTTGTTCTGGGTTTACAAATTACACAGTCTTGAGGTCACAGTTACACCAAGGAACGATCAAAGTGAGGGTGTTTCCTGCATTTTGATTTGATCACAATATCATGCACTGCACAAGAAATGGGTTATTTCCAGCGTCCCGTCTCTGCTTTCTGACGTGGTTTTCGAATGAAAGTGATCGCTTTTGTGGAGCCTTGAGGAGACTTTGATATGTAGAACAGACACCGTGCTGCCTTTGTGTTCTCTGTTGAGCGGGGTCACGCCTTTGTTTTGGTATTACACATATTTTTAGAAATATGAGTTGTAATCAGACTCGGGGTTCTCCACAGTTATTTCATTTAGCTGCAGTACGTACAGTTAAATGCATACAGCAGACTCAAAAACCTTACACGGTAGCCTTATCCATCATGCTGTATAAGTAAACAACCCTTTCCCTGAATAATCCAAGACTTTGCTCACATAAAACGAGGATAAAGCTGCAGCTTCTGACTTCACTTCTCCCCGTTTCGGTCCCGCACTGTGACAAGCAAACAAACAGCGACAGCTTGATGCGCCTGAATGAGATCCAGACATGTTGCGGAGGAATCGAGGATGGCAGCCAGAGGTGGATGATCGAGTGAAGAGTAATGGGAAGGTAGAAGAAAGATTTCGTGGGGCTTCTCTTGTTAGTGGCCACATGATCTGCTTTGTTCCTCTGGGAGTCGGTGTGCGGGGCCGGCGGTCGCGGGAGGAATGTGCTCCCGGCTGGAAAAGACTCGCAGTGCATGGAGAGGTCCTCCCCGCTGCCAGTTTTGCTGAGGAATGGGCCCGACCAGCAGCAGAAACTCAATCTTCCTCTCCAGCTGGCCTCCTAGCTGGTAGAGGTTCGATGATGACGATGATGGACCGGCAGTGGATTAATGATTTGCCTTAGATTGTCCATGACGGGTTGGGCTATAATGCAAATGTGTTAATTCAGCTGCGGGGGTGTCTCATTTATCCTTGCATAGTGGGTTAAGAGGTTACACTCCCTCCTTTTCTCTGCATTCCTTGAGTCCTTGCTCGTGGACCACACTGTGCTAGGCGCTCCTTTGCCTCTGCAGTGTATAAAAAAAGAGACAATTCGAGAAGTGAACCTTGTGCAAAGCGAAGTGCAGCAGGCTTTTGTGTCTGCTTCATACTGGATTTTGTCCGTGCACCGCTGCCAGAAAAGCTCTGGTGTGGTTTTGAGGCAATATATAATGTATCTGGCCTCGCTGGCTCCACCGCACTGTGCAATGGAAAAAGAGCACACTTGTCTCCAAAATGGCTTTGAGATGTAATTGAACCATAATGCCTCTTATGTGAGCATCTTGCGGTGGAATGAAGATCTCACTTGACAAATGGGCCAGAGAAAATAAACTGGCATATCTGAGTCATGAAGTGGGGAGCTTGGGCTACCGACTCCTTGAGCCCGCCGCTGGAGGGTTGGAGCTTCCGTCAGCCTGGCTGCAGAAGGTAGAGAAACCCAGTCGTTCCTTGCGCTGACATCCGAGGCATTTCTATTATATCCCCGCTGATTATTTGTATGTCCTTTCCAGCATACCGAGGGCTGGTAGTATTTATTTCCCTTCAATCCGTCATAAGAGGAGCACTCTCTACTCAAACTTTTCACTGAGGACGGTTTCATTTTGTGATTTGATGAATGCCGCAAATCCCTGCTGCACCACACCAAAACTTCCCATGAGCCTTCTGGTATTGAAAGGTGGCAGCCGTTCAGTGGGCTTTAGCCAAGATACAGTGTTATGCTTCAAAACCTCAGACCAGTTGAGGAATTTATTCACTTTTCTCACATTTATGGTTATTTTATTCAAGCCTCTTGTCATGTGCCGTTCGAGGCTCCCTCCCACCTTTTCTCCACCGATCTCTCTTAGAACTAATTATGTGTGCTAATTGTGACTACCACGAGGACAGATTACAACCTGGTGCACTTGGCTTGTTATCACTTGTCATGTAGCATCTATCACACTCGCAATTAAACAACGCCTCGGTTCTGCTTTCCGACCACCTTCTCTCCGGGGAAGCGCGTTATGTTGCACATCATCAGTACTAGCATCTCGAAGAAAACCAGCGGAGGCCTGTTTCTTTGTCGAACACCTTGTATAGTGACAGAAAAGATAGGGAAAAACATCTATGTAGGGACTCCTGTAGAGAGAATCGTGATTTCCTTTCCCCTCTTCCTAGACCCCTGCTGACCGTTCCCCCTGCCACTGACACACACAGCTTGTGGCTGATGTAGCAGCATGGGGTTAGGTCATGCAGGTTCATCCCTAACAGAGAAAAAGCCAAACTGATCTGTACTTAGTGCCCATGCTTGCCAAGAGAGGACGAAATTACACATTTGGTCTTTTTATCGCCATTAAACATGGACTTGGCTATCAGTTTTGCACAGACTCCGAGCGGTTATGTTTGTCACCATTGGCCACCTTCTCTCTAAACTGCATTTTGCCAGTAATTCCCCTTTACTGTGTGCTTGTATTTGTGGCTATGGGTGTGGTGCTCTTGCTTAATCCCCAAGTCCACAGCTCTTAGAGCTGTGGCTGTGGTGGCACCCTCTGATTTTCTCTTTGTGAATGCCACATGACCGCACTCCCAGGGCAAAGCTGTAAGCAAGTGCAAAGTTTCATTTTATTGCAACCCATATTTTCTGCTTAGTCTGCACCGGTAAAGAATAGCTGTGCATCCTCCTCAGAGAATGTGCTCCGCTTTGTCAGGGGAAGTATTGTATGTCGTAAACAATGTTTTCAGAAGGAGCACTTTTTATTGAACGTGGCAGGATGCTAAAGTGGTCAGGCAGTGAGGCAGTGAGGCAGTGTGACGTTAATAGAATTGAGAAAGATGTGAACATTCAGCACTGCAATAAACATTTATTTGATCTATCCATCTATAGCAGCCTACATGCATTACATATTTTTTTTTGTACGTAGAAGTTCTTCTAACCTTTCCTGTTCTCTTTACAGCCGTGCAATCAAGACCAATCAGGACCTGCTTCCAGAGACCCCCTGGACAAACATCTTCTACGATGACTTCTGGGGCACCTTACTCACACACAGTGGCAGCCATAAGTCTTACCGACCCCTCTGCACCCTCTCCTTCCGCCTTAACCATGCCGTGGGTGGGCTGGAGCCTTGGGGTTACCACCTGGTGAATGTGGCCTTCCATGGGGCCGTGACAGGCCTGTTTACCTCCCTGGCTCGCCTGCTGCTCGGAGGAGGACTATGGAGCCTCCTGGCCGGCCTGCTCTTCGCCTCTCACCCCATCCACACCGAGGCGGTGGCGGGCGTCGTCGGGCGAGCCGATGAAGGTGCCGCCCTGTTCTTCTTGCTGTCCCTGCTATGTTACATACGTCACTGCAGGCTGCGGGGTCACGCAGAGTCGTGGCGCCTCGTGGCCTGGTTCCTCGGTAGCCTGGGCTGCGCTGCTTGCAGCATGCTGTGGAAGGAGCTCGGAGTGACCGTCCTGGCCATATCAGCGCTGTATGATGTCTGCGTTTTCCACAAGCTCAAATTGAGACAGGTCATCATGCTACTTTACAAGGTAAACAGTTGGCTCTCGTCCTGTCGTGCTGCTTTTTCGCATGTATCCTATTTCCTGCATCTGTTCCACGACTCAGGAATCCGGCAAGTTTTGGAAAACTGATACATGTAGGTGTGTGTGCGTCTGTGTGTGCTGTATGTGTGTGATTTGTTTGCTTTTCATCACAATATAATTTGAAAAACATTTCCCAGTGTGCACAGCTGTGTCATCCAGGTCAGATTGTTGTGTTTTCCATTATATGCAACACATGCTGAGAAAGGAAAGAAAACACAATCTTTTTCTCTCTGTGTCTGTGCATGACTTACATACATATATTTCAGTGTGTATTCATTAATTCATGTACTGACGGGCAATCTAAGACATAAGTTTGAGTATCGTTATGGTAATGAAAAAATATATTGTTAACCTTTTAATAATAATAATAATAATACATTTTATTTGTCAAAAGCGCCTTTCAGGACACTCAAGGACACTTTACAACACAAAAAAATATACATGTCAAACAGCAATAAAACACAATAAAATACAAAGGCAATGAATAATGATAAAATCAGGCAGTAAAATCAGACGGTGCAGGTGAAAACAGACGGTGCAGTTGACCTCAGGTGGGATAGGCAGTTCTGAATAGGTGGGTTTTGAGTGTGGATTTAAAGAGAGTAAATGAGTCAATATTTCTGAGGTCAGGTGGTAAGGAGTTCCAGAGCCGGGGAGCAGAGCGGCTGAATGCTCTGCTCCCCATGGTGGTGAGACGGGCGGAGGGGACGGACAAGTTGATGGAAGAGGAGGATCTGAGAGAGCGAGAGGGAATATGGACATGGAGGAGGTCAGACAGATAAGGAGGGGCGAGGTTATGAATGGCTTTGAATGTTGCCAGCAGGATCTTAAAGTCAATGCGGAATTTGATAGGGAGCCAGTGGAGCTGCTGAAGAACAGGTGTGATATGGTGGATGGACGGTGTTCTGGAGATGATACGGGCAGCTGAGTTCTGAACCAGTTGGAGTTTATGGAGTGACTTGTGAGGGAGACCGAATAGAAGTGAATTGCAATAGTCCAGACGTGATGTGACAAGGCTATGGACAAGGATGGCAGTGGCGTGCGGGGTGAGGGAAGGGCGGAGGCGGTTAATGTTACGTAGATGAAAGTAAGCAGACCGGGTAACATTATTGATATGGGATTTGAATGATAGAGTGCTATCGAGGATGACACCCAAACTCTTAACCTGTGGGGAGGGGGAGACCGAGGAGTTGTCAATTTGAATAGAAAAACTGTGGGTTTTGGAGAGTGTTGATTTGGTGCCAATGAGGAGAACCTCGGTTTTATCACTGTTTAGTTGTAGAAAATTTGAACTGAACCAGGTTTTAATGTCTGTAATGCAGTCAGTGAGGGAGGGGGGTGGGAGAGTGGAAGAGGGTTTAGTTGTTAGGTAGAGCTGGGTGTCATCCGCGTAGCAGTGGAACTTTTGAACTTTTGAACTCATGCACCTCTGTGGAAACAATACAATCAGAAGTAGAGAACTTAAAATGTCTTTTTTGTTGTAGAACAAAGACATAATGCCGTAAATCATAAAAACAAACATAACATTTATTTATTTAACAAAAAAATAAATGAAAAAAGTGGAATCAATATAAACACCATTTTTCTAAGTGCCCTTTTTTCCTGGGAAAATGGGAATTCTTAATACTATATATTTTACTATTTACTGTTGCTTCTATACTGGTCTCCTATCTGCTCTGTGTAAACACAGCCTGCAGTTCAGCCAAAAAGTTCCTGAATTTTTGTTATGTGACTGTTGGACACAGCTGCATCACTCCTGGTTTTTCTATTGCAATTTGAAATGCAGAATTTTTAGCTTTTTACAGAATCTGGTTAAAGCAAATGGTTTGTTTTTGGCATTTTTTAATGAAATGTGGAGTAAAGTGATTAATGTGACATATTATGATTACAAGCTCAGATCTGGTTTTCCCCGTGGAACCGCACGTCACAGATGAGTACTTCAAAGACTGTTAGAAAGTTCGAAATCATATTATTCTTTCTGTTTTCACGGTTTCTGGCTTTGATAAATGGTGTTGCAATGATGATTTTTCTAATACAACATGCCTTTGAAACTTCCTCGTGAGTTTACACATTTTGGGACCTGACTCACGGAGACTTTATCTGCTTAACTCCCAATCTGTGCCTTCATCTAAATCCACCTTCAATAGTCACGCATACTGTTACAAACTTGCAACAAACATGTCGATTAAGGACAGATTTAATCAATTAAACTAAACCTACAGTGAGAATAAACAGCTAATTACTAATCAGCCCATTAGTGTTAACTTTTTGAGATGGATGATGATGGGAATTGTGCTGTTTGCCACATGTTGTGTTGGGATTGGAACAGATCCTTCATGTGTCTCCAGAAGTTTCCTACTTTTGTGTATGTGTGTGTGTTTTTGCTTGGATATTCACATTGCACGTGAAAGAGAAGAAAATGAAAACATTTCTCGGAAGAAATAGCCGAGATAACAAAAAGTGATGGCCATTTTATATTTTCTTGTCGCTTTTAAAGCACCCGGCCATTAAGTAGCCCTTTTTCCCCAAACAGCTCCTGTCAGAAGTATTTACTGTTTGCTGTCTAGTCAATGTGGCGTCCGTGACTGTCTGCCCATCATAACAAATTCAACAGGACACGTGCACAAATGTGACAAAGGGGCTCCGGAGCAGCCAATGAGATGGTGGCTATCTGGCACGTCCCAGCAAAAGATAACACTTTTAAGAACTGCACTGTGGAAAGAAGGTTAGGGGTCAGCAGTAGTGGAGGGAAAACCTGAGAGAGGCAGCTCCAGAGACACAAACAAGGAGAGGAAATCATTTAATTGAGGAGCAAATCTGTTCTCTCCCTTTTAGTGCTCAGCACAGTGTGGAAATGAAGAGTGAGGGCCTCTGTTGGCTTCTTCTCCATGCTGTCTTCTCATGATTTAAGCCTTATCTGACTCCTCGTGTCCTCCAGAGTATGGCCCATCCATTGCCGCAGGCAGACAAGTCCACTAATGGCTTGTCAGGCATGGCTAGACTAGAGAGGAAACAGGGCCAAAAGGGCTGAGGGGGAGGATGCCTCAAAGCTGACAGTTTCTCAACTTTTTGATTGAAAGTCCACAAACCCTGCTGATCCAATTGTCTCTGGGAAAAAATGGACTGGAAGATCATTACAATTCTGGCACCGAGCAGCCCCTATATATTTCTTTCATGGTTTGCCATCGTGGTTTACTAAATTGGCAAGCATCTCCAAGGGGAAGATGTATTCTGCTACTGCACACCACATCCAGTGTAGCTTCTGAATCATACACTGTTTCTGATGTTGACAGTAGTTCTTCTGTGCTTTTTTGCTGTTTTTGTCTTTAAAAACGTGATTGCTGTTCAGTGACAATTATAGAAATTAATAATATTATAATAAACTTAAGTTATACAACAACTTTTATACATAAGTTGCAGCTTAAACTGTCTGTAAACAGATTATAAGTTCACAATTAATTTAAAAAGCAATCAAAATATGTCAGCAGAGTAAACAAGACAACAAGAAACTACATTATAGCAAAACTGTGTTTTCTGAACTAATTTACACTTACAACCTGAATGTTTATTGGTAGGCTGTTCAGTGGTTTTGACTAGTATTAGGCCTGTTGGTACATTAATTGTTGTAGCATTGGGTAACTTAGGGCAGGGAACTAAATCTACAAGTGCAAAATGATTCAGAGCCATGGAAGCTCGTCATAAAATGCTCATATTGATTAAATAAGAGAGTGAGCTGGTGTAAAGCTGATAAAATGGGTGCAGTGTGCTCTGCCAGGTTCTTTTTGTACAAATCTGTTCCCTTTATGCAATAATCAAGACGAGAAAGAAGACAAAGCCATGAAACAACTTCTTTACTTGGAAAAAGCGCATGATATACTTATACTTTAAATGTGCTATACTTCTAAAGTTGGAAAGATGCTGTCTACTTGTGAGACCTGAACTTTCTGACACTGTTTTGCAAGACTTGTCTCTTAAAATTCAGTCTTTCTTTAACAGCAAGTCAAATTAATTTTATTTTTAAAGCCCAGAATTGCAACTTTTCCTGAAAGCTTTTCAATTTGTTCAGTTCACAATGCATGGCTGTAAAAATACACAGTTTTATTCTATTTAAATCAGCTAAAAAATCATTATTTTGCAAATATTTCCTGTTATTTGAAAAATCACGTATATTAAGGACTGAAAAAGAGTAAATATTTTTCTAAACTGTTTTTTTTTTTTAACAGATTTTTTCCTGTTTTGCTAAATTACAGACATTTGGTAAAATCACAGAGAAAAGTACTAATTTACACGTTGGCTGTAAAAAAAAAAGTATTTTCTTTCTGTTAAAATTTGTAACTGTGAATTTCACACTTTTGCATTTTTTCATTATTTCAGAGATATTTGCTGTAATTTTTACAGTTTTTACAATTTTAGAATGTTTCAGCTGTATTCCCCTGTTTTTTTTTTAAACTTTGTTGGCACTTGGCTTATGTTTTTTACGTTTTTTTACAGTGTTTGACAAATTTAAAGGACACATAAAGAAAGAGTCTTAAAAGAATGTATTTTATTTATTCATACACAGAGGAAAAGTCAGGCTACGGCTCAGTTGCAGCGAATTAGTTTGCGTTGAGGAGACAAACAAGGAAGTGTGTGGGCTGTCAGGCACTTTTCAAAAAGAAAAAAAAACCCATCTAACTGTTTTGAGAGAGAAGACTGTAAAACAACATATTTTTCTGGAAGTGAGTTTGCCATACATGGCTTGATTTTTTTTCTCCCCCCAACATGCAACTTTAGCTGACAATTATCGTAGCATGTCATTTAGTCGCACCACAGCCGACATAAAAGCAAGCACAGAAAGAGAACTGTCATCATCACTTCAATCACGCTGACTTGGGAGGTTTCTTCCCTGCGAGATTCGACTGACTGTAATGAAACGGCGCTCTGTGATCACGAGCATGTATGTATGAGTATTGTGACCCGATCTGTTACCCAAATGGCAAACGGTCCACTCCTGCAGCATGTACATTTGTCTCCCTGCGTCTCTGCGGAGTGAGGCAGTCACTTTGAGTGATGGTGGGCGAAGGGGAGTTATTCCTCAGGGCGAGTTGAGCCTTCAACCGCCCGTATGAACATTAAATTGTATGCAGTGCTGAGAATGATCACAGTGAAAATAAATACAGTCCCCCCACCTTTAAATTCAGCCCTGAGATCTATCAGGTGCTGAAAACTCGCCGCTTACCCCCCCCCCAAAAGAAAAAAAAGCAGCATTGTAATTTTCTGCGATACAAGGGAAACAAGGCATAAAAGCATGAAAAAGTAACTGTCATTCTGTCCCTGCTTTCCCATGTTTGAGTGCATGAAACCCATTCTTCAGCCGGACTAAAGAGGCCCCGGCTTGTTCCATGACTGACAGGCCGTAATGGGCCGGCGCTCCGTTTTATCGCCGGGCTCTCCACTCAGCTGGAGTCATTTGACATTTAACGTTGGAAATGGTGAAATGGGCCTGCTTATCTGATTGTGGCGCACAGTCAATTACATTAGAGTTTTTATATCTGCTGCAAATCTTCCCATTGTGTCATTACGGCTTCTGTGTGCAGTTTGAGGGAGTGTGGAGACCGAGAGCTCCACTGTAATCCCGCATAGGTTCTTAACTCTCCGCATCTCCGCTTTAAACTGCAGACTCTGCATGTAAATCAGAGGCGAGAGGTAACGCGCCAGTTATTATCCTGACTGATTGTTTATGTGTTGAAATTTGCATAAACAATCTCAGAAGAGGAGAATGTTACGCTGCAATTAGCCACAACTAAAAATACACGTAGTAGATAAGTAGCTCTGCAATATAGGAGAAATAATTGCACAGACATGAAACCATGCTATAATATAATATTGTTTGCATGAATGGACTTGTTTGTACATCATGCATGCATCTTCTCTTTTGTCCATATCACTTTTAGAGATCTGGTTCCAGTCTACTGATAAAAATCTGATTCCTTAAAGGGATTAGACAAACTTGTGCTAACTTTCTATTCTCCAATACATTGGGAATATACACTGATCAGGCATAACCTTATGACCACCTGTTTAATATTGTGTTGGTCCCCCTTATATTTGTCCCCCATGGTCAAGAAGACCTCTCAGGGTGCCCTATGGGTCTGGAACCAGGACGTTGGCACTGGATCCTTTGGGTACTCTGGCTTGTGCAGTGGGGCCTCTGTCCATCAAACTTGTTCCACTGCATCCTGTTGATGCTTGATCAGAATGGGGTGTAGGAAATTTGGAGGTCAAATCAACATGTTGGACCATTGTCATGTTCCTCAACATGTTACTGATTGTTTGATGTTGTTGCCATATGGTGGGGTGCATTTTCGTAGAGGGGTAGACCAGTGACATTTGGGATTTCCATTTGCATGAGGGAGTGTGCTTGTTGTGGGACAATGTTTATTTGGGTGTCTAAGTCTCATCAACATGGATGCCAAAATCCAAGGTTTTCCAGCAGAACAGCACATAGTAGCAATATGATCAAAGTTATTCACTTCACCTGTCAGTGGTCATGATGTTGTGGCTGATTGGTGTAAAATTTGACACGTTATGCAATGCATTCAGGGTAAAAGCTAAGGACTACTTCTGCCTGTGTTGGCAGTACGGGAACTTCTCCAGAAAAACAAGAGAAACCAGAGGAAAACAATAGCGCTCAGACGTTAATTGAATAAGCATACGCTGCTTTAGCGGTGATGGTGGAGTCAAAGCTCTTGGCATCTTCTGGCATGTGAACTGTGGGGAAAGCTTTTATTAAAAGATTTGGTGGAAACTTTGACCTTTCCACGCAAGTGCACATTAGAAAGACACAGAAAGTCGCCCATCACAGCATAAATAACAGTAAAAAAAACATTTTTTCCTCACAAAATAGCTCTGCATTAATTTGCAGTTTAGCTTTTTAGGATCCTAAATCTTACATACTCTCAGCATGCCCTCCCCCCTTCCTTTCCCTCGCTACAGTCATTAGTCTGTAGGTTTAGTTTTGAACCAAGCAGCACTCACAGTGTTGATAACTGGTGCCTGTGTAAGCCCTCAGCTTACAGTGTGCTCTAATTAGTTCTTTCCACGACATGTGTTGTCTTCAAAAGTGGGGAAAAAAAAATCCTGTCATTAAATTGTTTACTCAAGCTGACCTTTACAGTGCTGATATTCTCCAGTTGCTACGTGCCTGATTAAAGCATTTACGGCCATGTGTTGCTATGTATCCAGCTACTCCGAGGCAATGGGTTTGTTTGAGCGTTTTGAACATAGCGCGGTTGGCAGTGGTGCGTATGTGGCACAACCGCAATTTATGTGGAAAAACGTGCTTTTTTACGAGACCGTTTCCTGCACAGCATTAGTTAATAGGCTCATTTTCAATAAGAGATACTGAAACATAATTAGAGCCTAATTAAGTTAGGGAAGGAATGCTTTTTAATGCGATCTGACGATGTTTATTCCATAGCATAGTGCAATAAATCGCTCGCTCGTAGGACTTGGTGCTCTTTCTTTGTGTGTTGACCAATAAAATAAATGTTTAGACAGTTGAAGACAGTGAAATTGGCCTGAACGCAAGCTCTAACAATGGGAAAAAAACAAGAGCACTCTGGCCTTATAACACTGTGTAAACATCTTCACTGCTTTTCCCTGCATGTGTTGCTTCAGAGTTGTTTATTTGTGAGCATCCATTGTTCTTTTGTTTGAGTGATCATGTCCACATAACGCTGCACTCCTTGTCAGCATCTGTAGCCAGAGAAAGAGAATGTCCATGAGTTTGTTTCTGTGGAGAGTGCTGATAATACACAGGTAGTGTCTAAGCCCCTGTCCCTGAGGGGCTGACACTCCTGACGCGACCATGACAAGAACAATCCTTTGAAGACACAATAGTGAAATCCGAGGCTTTAAAGCGAAACTGGATAAAGAGGAATTATCTGTGCTGATGTCACGTCAGTGCAGTATATCCATCAGTACCTCCCGAGCACACATGGGCTCAAATATATCTTCGGAGAAACTCAAGAACATTCTTTTGTCCGTGTCCAACATGTGACGAAGCAACCGCTGGAAAATGATTTCCAAATCTGGGACGAGACCCAGCTGGCCCCTTATTGAATGTGAAACGTGCACACTTTATCTTTTCACACCTCCTGTTTTCTGTTCACACTTCTGCTATTAGCGGAAGGTCGCTGCTCGAGGCGTGTGTGTGTATGAAATGCATCTGGAGGGCGATGGAGAGTTTACCTTGGGCTCGGAGCTCAGGTGTTGTGGAGCTGGTGAGGCCAACGGGGGCCGGAGCTCGAGGATGTCAGAGATCGAGGAGGTTTGAAGGGCACATGTGAGGTCGGTGTAAACACATGCAAACATGCAGCATGTGTCTGTGTGAGCTATAGAGCCTACATGCAGAATATGGCATCCATACATAACCTTGCTGTGCATTAGGTGGGGTAAAGACAAACACAGCCCACCCAATGCATTCTTACCTGGGGCTCCACAGATGCTCCTCCATGCTCTAATGGCTCCTGTCACCGCGTGATAGATTGAGCCTGGTGGGCTCAGCTAGTGCCCCCTGCCCTCACCCACCTGCCTCTCACCTGGGGATACACACCAGGCTTCTGGTCTGGACTGACAGATTGGCATTCGGAGGCATGCATAATGTAAACACAATCATCGTAAAACAAAAAGATAGCTGCTCAGATTGCATAACTTAAAGGGATAGTTGGATGTGTATTGATTGACTGATATGGTGGATATAAATCTGGCATCCCATCGTAGCTCAACACAAAGCGTGGAATTGGAGAACGACTAACGTGAAGTCTTGCAGCCACGTGAGGTTGCCAGGCAACAAGCAGGAAATCAAAGAAGTTACCAAGAACTGTGCAGATTAAACAAATGCTATAGAAAATAGGTTAGTTTTAGAAGCAGATTTTTTCAGGTTTGCTCCCATTTCTGCTAAATTAACCACCTGCAAGCTTCGTATTTGCTGCGCGAACATGACAGCAGTGCAGATCTAACTCTTAGCAAGAAAGCAAATAAGCATATTTCCCTGTTTTTCATATTTAAGGTTTTTATAAAAGATATAGTTAAGTCTGCAAAACAGCACACACAGTAGCCCTTGTAACAGTAGAGACATTCCAGTCTTTCAACCCCGGAATGCCTTCGCTTTGGGGTGAAATGCGGCAAGTGCAGCCTCAGTGATGGAAAGTGACACGGGCTGGGCTTGCTTCAGTATACCGTTCATCAGGCATAAGCGAACCTGACAAGCATGTTGCCAGCAACAGCCAGCACCGCGGCCCTGACTTTGCCCCACTGTGAGAAGATGGAAACGAATGAGAAATCCCTAAAACAAAGCCTCGTGTTGGTATAAAAATGAAATACTGCAAGAGGGGCCCGGAATATTTCACATTGTCCCTCGTCTCTTGCTGGAAACGATTCGTTCTTTTTATAGCCGGCGTGTCTGAGAATCGATAGTGGCGGGTTATGTAAGACCTCAGTCCTGGAAAGGAATGTCCCACAGCACCAATGTCCTCCGCTATCCTTCTTGTGCATGCATCAGCCGCCTTAATGGAGATGTGTATAGATTCGCCGGTTTGTCTGTTTTCCCCAAATCATTAAGCTTTCACAAGAGATAATTGATCCACCTGGAAGTATTACAGCTAATGACGGACTCACGGTAATGAAATCCCGCCTCATTTTAATTAACAGAGACTTTCAGGGGATGTTTTCTTTTCTTTGGGCAGTCCTAAACCAAAATGGCCCTTTTCTTCCAGCACATTCTAAGGTCAATTGATATTTTAAAGTTGAAAGTTTTGCAAGCTATAGTTTAGAACTTCAACACAAGTGAAATATAGTTCGGGCCTTTGTTTCGCTTTCTAACCATAGCTGCTATTTATGGATCCTTTTTTATGATCTCAGCAAATAAACTGGCATGTAAAATCAGTCAGCCAGAACTGCATTACTCTGGACTTCCAGCTACTTTACCAGTATAAAAGGCCTAGTGTTAGACTTTGCAAGGCCTTGCATGGACATGCTGTGTAATTTCTTCATCTCATCGCAATTTTCCTATTTTTTTTTCCCCCCCTTAGTTTTTATTTGCTCCACTGAAACTGCAAATAGTCACCAGAAATTAAGATGTTTACACATAAGCTTCCATATAATACAAAATCAGTTCAAAAACATGCTTTGTCCTCAGACGTTTTTGAGTTATCGTCACGTAAAGTCAACAAAAATATGAAATCTGGAGTGGCTCAGAGCCCCTATGACAGGTTTAAAGTGCTCTTGGGAAATTTTCTCAAGTTGGTTGTTTGTGTGCTTAGTACAGTAAATACAGCTTTTAGGATTCCTAATCAAAACAAGCATAATCAGATATCCAGTAAACTATAAACAGCTGCCGTGAATAAAATCATTCAGATGCGTAATGGGCAACCTTCCACTGCACACAAACAAGAGAAAAGGCAACAAATTAAAGGCTATTGAAAATTCTCTCCGCTGCTTCATCCCGTCGTGTCCTCTAATATTCAAATTTAGCTGAAGGCGGAGTGGTTCAATCTATTATCTGAATGGGTCCCATCAGAAATTCCCCTTGTGCGTGCTCCTACAAAAGAAAGAACCGCGGTCCTATCATCACTGTGGGCATAGCCGGCAAAGAGGAAAGGGACCTGAAGGGAACTGTGCAAAAGGAAATGGAGGAAAAAGGAGAGTGTGGGGGACGTTAATGGATGGGGGGAGCCATGGGGCAGAGAGAGTGTCTGCTGTAGATATTTTCAAGAGGCAGAGTCTGTGTGAAGTGTTTCTGTCAGATGGCCTGTCGCTCCCCATAAAGCATCAGCCGCTGTAGATTCCACAGACTAGGAATGGAGCCATACATCAGTGTTTTATTGAAATCAGGACAAACACGGAGGTTCCTCTCTCGGCACCTGCAGTGGCACATACTGATTTATTTGTTAGGTCCCATTTAAATGCACTGTATCCTTAAATGACCTTGTGGTTTAAGTCCTGCCTATGTTGCAGCGTGCCTCCATGCCTTACAGAAATACTAAACCTCAATGTAGGAATTCAATCACAGCAAGATGCTTTGCAAGTTTGTGAATGCTCGAAAGCATTTGTGCAGAAATACGATCAAAAACATCATCAGATTTTCACACAACGTGGATAAAATTATACAAGAATATTCCACTTGGCCAGGCATTTATCAAGGAAAATGATTGTGTTACATATTTGTGATTCTCTCGTATTTGTAGTGAAGCCTGAGTCGACAGGATGGAATCCAGTGTGAGCTGGTGCTCTATTGTATTGAAAGGACTTCTATCAAATGTTATTTTCAGAAGAGCCAAGATGTATTGAAGATGGATTTTTAGTTCCAGGCGTGCTGAAATTTGTGCATCACCAACCTCATCTGATGTTGTTTTTGACTCATCTGTTGTCTGCGATTAGCTATTTTGCTGCTAAGATGCCTTAGCATGCCAAGATGCCTAAGATGTCGATTATCAGCCTGGCCGATTATTGTGGCCGATATCTGGCGGTTTTCCGACTATCCACATCTGTGTTTTTATTGACCGATTATTGATCAATTAAATGCGCTACTTCAGGTCTCAGGACTGGTCTGGACGTGGTCTCATAAATGCCTCTTAAGCAGAGACTGTAAAAGCTCAACAAGAAACACAAGTGGTTGTCACAAACCAGGAAATTAGCTACTCTCACAGTGGCTAAGGCTATGCTAACAGCTAGCGGCTAAGTTAGAGGGCAGCTATAGATTAACTTGAAACAGACTCTGGAAAACAATAATTAATAATACTTTAAGATTTGGACTCAGTGGACAATAAAAGTGATAAAACAGAGATAGATTAAGAAAACAGAGAAGAACAGTAGACGTAACTACAGGAGGCAAACTGAACAATCTCAGTCGAGAGCGTCCTATTTTAATCACTCCTATTTTCATTTTACATATTCAGTTATAGTCACCCTTATTAATTAAGTCTATTTATGAATGACAGGTTTCCTGTTATCACATGCTGTTGAAACATTACTTTTAAAATGTACCAGTTCCGAATATCGGTTATCAGCAATTCTTGATTACCAATAATCTGCATCGGTATTGGCCCTGAAAGACCCACATTAGTCAGTCCCTACAAGGAAGTCCATGTTGCAAAAATGACAACCCTTTTATGTATCAGGAAAACCTGTACACTAGAGACAAGTGGATATAAAGTCGTCAAGACTGATGACAGTTGTCTCAGGAGGATCATATTCAAAATTCAGTGCAGACCCTGAAGTCGCATATTAATGCAGAAGGTAAATGCCTTTCAGCTAAAACAAAAGTAACACAAGATGGAACTCACAGTGTGGTGTTATTTTAATGGGTCATTTAAATAGCCGTTAAACTAACTAACTACATTCGCAAAACTATTTTTTGTGCTCTGAGAAGGACACAAAGAAGACATTGTGAAGTTGAAGAATAAATCCCTTAACAGATTGGTCCATGTTTTCACCCCCCAGGACTTTTTCCACTTAGCTCATCTTAGTTCGCATCTCCCCTTTGTTTTCTCTCATTTCTCAGTCTCACCCTGCCACTTCAGCTCCGCTGCTGCCCTCTCAGATAATATCCCATCACAGCTTGTGTTTAAACAAAGTGATTCACGAGCAGCGACGGAGCTCTCTCGCAATTTACTGAGTTTCAGTGCCGTTTTTGATTAAGCGCATGCAGATTGTTGGGCATGCTAATGCGGCCAAGTGTTGCTCCTCAGCTGTTTTCCCATCGTTTCTGCTCTCGCATTGTTTTCCCCGGTTCTTCCGTGTTTAGCTGCTGAGTTGCAGTCTTTGTCCTTAAACATCCAGTCAACCGTGTGGACTTAAATGAATCCTGGCCCACGCCCAGTTCTAATTTCTAAACTGTGACACGTTGGAATGATTATCGCAGCGGTGAAGCAAAGCCACACGGGACAATCTAGCAGTTGTAAACATGGATGCAGATTCTGGAAAGAATCCTCCTCGACAACGGGATCCGCAAATAGAAACTGTAGCATTGGAAATCACGTTGATTAAACCCCTTCGTTCTGTGTGATCAAAGCTTGGTTTTGTGCTAAACTTAGCATCTCTTCAAGACATGAGATGTTAATTGTTGGTGTTACTTCACAGTAGATCTAATTGGACATAAGAAAAGGTTAAAGTGCTGTGTCTTAACATCCTGGTACGGCAGAAGGAAACATACAGGTGCTTGATTTCTTCCCAGCACATCTGGGAATTCTCCTCTCAATCCCCAGATTCATTGGTAAACTCAGGGCATGGCTTTATAGAATTGAGTTATTATGCCCTTGTGTGAGTTCAAGCCTGCATGGAGGCATGTGGAAACTACAGAAGGACGTCTGGCATGCCCACAATATTCCCACAACTGTTTTTTTTCCTCATTTTTCTGTTTGATCTCTCACACAGTCTCTTTCTTTTATTGTTAGTAATATTGTTTTTTCTCTTATTCCCTCTCTGGAACTCTTCTGTTGCCATCTTTGATTTACTGTCCGTGTTGAAAATGACAAAATTAAAGTAATTCCCTATTCTTAAGTGACTTTTACGATTCTGTAATGATGACGTTACAATCTGTGAACGCTCCATGCTTTTGTCACAGCCAAACAACGAGCCGAAGCGAACTGTAAAGTCTCTGAGTCATTGTCTGCACGCTCATCGCTACAAGACTTTGTCGCATATTGTTTCCACATTGTCGTTTAACGCGTTGGTTTTATACGAATAATTTGTTCCTCGCACATCTTACTCTCCCCTCTGATTGTTTTTCAGTGTTCTGTGAAGAAACATTAAACGTTTTTCGTCCTTCTGTTCTCTTATTCATCGGTAGAAAGCGATATAACACAAAACCACGATTCCGCTCTGACTGAATTTTGACCTCGACCGCTTTACGCTCGACTCTCGCGTCTGCTGTCCGTCGTCATCTCGCGCCCCAAGTCGTCTTTTCTGCTCCGCGCTTTGCAGAGCGGCTCTCGCGCTGGTTACCGGCCAGTATAAACAGCAACAAATGGCATGCTGTCACTGGGACGGGGTGGTCAACTGTAACCTAACACACCAGAGAGCTATTTAAGAAAAAAAAAAAAAAAAGTGGTTCAGGGAAGGGAAAGAAAAAAATAAATGCAATTTGGAGCAATTTTCTACATCCAACATCTGACATCCCTCTGACAGTCTATCTGCTAAGCGTTGGACCTCTGCTCGGGCTTTGTGTCATTCTTTTCTCCAGCTTTCGGAGCTTACCGCCTCTATAAACCCTCAAATACAATGGCTCTGATCTCCCAAATGCATAGTAATGACTGGCAATCCTTGCATGTACAGGACAAATCGAGCCTGGACACAACACGCCTCAGAGACGACGCATTTTACTCATTTATCTCCTCTCTTTTCCGTTCATCCCTGAAGTTCTTGAGAGTCCACGAGAGGCTCGGAGCGCAAAATGCTGCCCTCCAACCAAAAAATCCAGTCGTCCCCCTCCTCTCTCCTCCTTCAAGCTTGAATCAGCATCTTGTCACAGCGAATTTGCTGCAGCGGTCACACAGTCTAGTTGGCCCTCGCAGTCCAAATAAATATGGGAAACGAAAGAGCAGAAATCAGGAACAGTCCGTTTATTTTTCAAACCATTACTGTGGTTTCACTCAATAAATATCTCCTCTGAAATGTTAAGGGTTCTAGTCGGCTTTGGTTTTCCATTGTCATTATGTTCTTATTGTTTGGTCTGCCTGAGCCTGTTTGCCGTTTCAGAATTTGACTGTAATTTGTACCGAGCACTAATGAAGATGAATTTGGAGTGATTTTGGGGTTTTTTTTGTGCGTGTGTGCTTTTAAGTTGATGAATTATGATGTGCAAACCTTGATGTGGCCGCGTGACCCCGCGAAGACATTTTGAAAAAATCTCACCGCTTCGAGTCAGTGGGTCAAGTTGGTGCACGGGTTGAGCTCCGAGACGCCAAACTGCCACGTTTTTACTGGAAAAGACGGCGTGAAGTTTTGTTGCTTCTCTCTGCATTTTCTTTTTTTTCAACCCCAGCTGCAGTAACCACGGAGAATTTGGCAAAGTGGGAGATTTTCCATTGATTATCTGTTTATGTTCTTTTTCTCAGGCTCGCCTTCATCTGCCTCCTGCCTACCTATACCACACTTCTCTTTTTACTCTCAACCAGACGTTCAAGTTTCACCGTCTTTCGGCACCCTCTGGCCGGACAGGATGATCCATGTCTTTCCAGTGCCATTAGATTAGACGTCTGATTGCCGCTGATGACTAAAAAAATGTACTCTGATTATGGCGCTGTGGGAGGAAGACCTTTTTTGACCCCTAAACTGGGGTCATCTGGCTTTGGCATGAGAAAACGACGTTTTCTAGCAGGATTCAGACGTTTTAAATAAGCGCGTTTAAAGAGGTTTAGCTAGAGTGAGGCGAGCTGGAATGTAGAGTGAAGGTTTCGAGAGGAATGGATCCCGTGTTGGTTCAGTGATTATGGTTAATAAAAGCTGACCAGCAGAGCATGAGTTGGCGTGTTTTACAACGTCTTGGTTGGAAATTTTCGGACTCAAATTTATTTGCTTTCGTCATGTACATTTGGATCCAGACTCTTTTTGAGGCTTCTGGAGGTAATAAGTAGTATCATGCTTAAAAATATTCTTTACACATTTAACCCATCTGTGCCTTTAAACTATAGGCTCCCCATAATGTTACTTTTCCGACTTTCTCCTCCTTTGTGGTCTCGCACATGTTTCCCCAACCGCTGGGGACCGCATGTATTTTATTCTTCTACCTTTAATGTTTCACAGTCAATAAAGAGCTTGTTTTATCTCCAACAAATTCCAGCTCATCACTGGCATTCATCCAGGGCTTTCTGGGGCAGATCCTCTCCCATCGCTGTGCTCTGTTTATCCACCAGCCAGACCAGCTGACTCTGGGGGTTTTTCGGATGGGTTCATGTGGGTTAAAAGCTCAGATCATGAACAGTGTGCAGGGAAGGTCCACTGTGGGGTTCGACCTCATGACCTCTCGCCCCATGTGGCCCTCCATCCAACAGGGGCTCACTTGACTTTAGGTAAACTCTGCAATGACACAGTCATTTATAGTGGGCTATCAATCCTGGAGTGATGACAGCTTCCGTGTGGCTTATCTCTGGGAATGTTTATTTATTGAAAGTGCGTCGAGATGATTTACAGTTGGATTTGCTTGAGCCTCTGCACATGGAGGAGACTTTGAAAAATTTGTTATGAGATGCTTTGTGTCTTCTTGGGTGTTCACTCACTCTCATGCCTTTCGCACATTTGTCCCATTTGAGCGATCAAACTTCGTCTTATGTACATCATTTTTTGGGAAATATGCTTATTAGCTTTGTTGCTAAGAGTTGGAAAAGAACATATATACGACTTTTGTGCCCATATGGTAAATATTTGGCTACATCCAGCAGCTAGGCTAGCAGTTAGCTTAGCACGGCTTAAAGTCTGGAAACAAGGGGAAAATTAACAAAATGCAGCTACCAGTACTGCTTAAGCTCTTTAATTAGCTTGGTACATTTAAATTTGAAATAATAAGTGCAAAATGAAATGTTTTGGTGCCAGATACAATATTGTTCTGATATAACCACAAAACTATGCGCTTTAACATAGGAAATTAAACAACCTTAGATTCATATTCATATAAACATTAATTAGAAAGCAAGCAAACACCTTCCCTAACATGTTACTTTAACCAGAAATCCAAAAAACTTTTAATGCATTGACCAGATTTTGATATTTTTATCATTGACCCTCTGAATACCAATGGGTTTCTGAGTGTTTTTTTGCTTTTGTCACATTTTTACTCACTGTGGGCACATTTTTCACTGCAACATTAAGTTCCGCACCTCTAAGGAAACAAAGCACACCCTTCCAAAACACAAAAACAAATGGGGGCTCCACATAGGTATTTGACTGTAAAGATATTTCACAATGCTGAATGTATCTTTCAACAAGCAAGCTCACTCCTCTGTGTACCATTGTCGAGCCATGCTGCATTGCTTTTATTCTGAAAAGTAAGTTTTATTTTCTCTCTCAGTCTCTCGAATCGGTTTTCATACTTACGATTTTGTAAAGATAACGTGCTTTCCAAACCCCGCAGGCAGGTTTTAAACAAATCAGCCGAAACACATTGCGACTGCTGCGCTTTGTGTGAGAGCACATTGTGAGTGTTGAAATGACATTTTGTTATCACGAGCCAGCTGTTGGTGATCCATAACAACATTGTTAGGAAGTGAATAGTTAGGCTCTTATCTTGTCCTGCTTGCTAACAGTCAGGTTTTACACCCAAAGGTCCTTTACTGTCTCAGAGGAGGGGAAACACAACAGCTGTGGCTGATAAGGAGGGGGAAAAGATAGATGGTGAATTTGTGGTTCATCAACCACAAGCTTGATTAGTTGATCCAGCAGTTAAGGGGCAAGGACACAAGCAGAGTGTGTATCCATCCATCAAACCTGTACAGAGATTTATGCAGACTTCCAACGGAATCCACTGTTCTTACCAAATTTTAGCTTTCGGAGTCTGTGTTTATGTGTCTGCGTCCAAAGGCTTTGAGGATGGTAATACTCTCTGACTGCTACCCTGAGCTCATTTTCACTTCCATTACAAGTCTATCAATGTGAGGCAGGATCCTGATGAAAGGCCCTCTGCAGACAATTGATCTCGGTAATGATGAAGAGGAGGGGATAGGTCAGACATGCCACCTCTTTCACAGGATTTCTCTCTGAGGTGCTCGCTGGAGTGTGAGCCAGTCACGGCGCAGCGTTTTGATGGGCTAGTTAGGTGTGTTGTGTGATGGATCGGTCTTCAAACGCTCTTGGAAAAAAAATGGTACGGTGCACATCAGCCAATTATGCAAAAGAGCCTGCGTGTACCTCGATAGAAACCCCCTTTTTTTTCCAACAAATTAATTAAATTTCTCTCTGGGCTCTTTATTTCTTCACTTTATTTCAGCCACAAACCTGCGTTCACAACACCCTAGCGGATGTTTAGAAAAAAAAATCTTAGATTGAGTTTTCTTCTCAGTCAAATTAGCCTAATCAAAGTGAAGAGGGGAAAAAAAGGCAGGCACCGGCACAAATAGGGGATCTCGTAATTGGCCTGTTTTGCATTTCATCTCCAAGGATATTTTATTCACATGCCTGCCTTATAAAGCCTAAATTGTTTCAGTTCTGAACTGATTGCGCCTGAAACACAAAAGAGGAGAAAAAAAGCCCTGCCCTCATGCCTCCTACGGGGTTGTGCTAAACCACTTATTTCAGACTAAACTGGATTATTGACAAAAGACACAAAGCTGGAATGCCTTGGTTTTCCTGCATAATAGAGCTATAGCACCCTGGGAGCCGTTGCCCGGCTGGTAATTGAACTTATGCTTTTGAATGGTAGACGTTTTAACCAGAGGCACATTATGAAGGATGCTCATGTTTGTTTATTCAAGAGATAATAGACATGGGGTTCGTGTTGTCCCTCTGTAATATGTCCTCCAGAACATCACTGGGGCATTTCTTTTCTTCTTTTTTTTTTGCTCGCTACCTATATTTTGTGCTTTCACCTTTATTTTCCTTAGAAAGTCAGAGCTTTTTGGCAAAGTAGGCCAAGAGGAGGAGCAGTGGGGTTACAAATGTGCTCTGAAGTTCAATCAAAGGATTGTTTTATGTTTTCAGTGCTGCCCAAAGACTTTATCCTGCACAGAAAAAAAGGGGGAGATCTCAATGTGCGAGTGCAGCACAAGAATGTAAATGTAACACTGCCCCAGTCTACGGCACTGACATATGGATGTGGTTAAGGTGGTGGTGTCTGAGTGTGTGCTGCGTCTGGGAAGAGTCAGGATGACATATCTGTTTGTCACCGTGCCAGGTATGAATGAGTATGTGTGGGAGCAGTTCCAGAATATCAGCAGCAGCAGCACTTTCAGCCCTTCAGAAACATGAAACACATGCCAACTCGTTGCCCTACGGACGGTGGTCTCCTCGCAGCAGGAACAAATATGATTTGCGGAATCGACGGCACAATATAAATCGGTCATAAACACAACAGATACTACCTCAGAGGACATCAGGGCGTTGTCTGGCTGGAAAGCTGGCACTGTGCCCCATGCGTACAACGCCAAGTTTTGAATAATCACCTCTTTCCAAAAATAGACAAAGCTTTCCTTTTTCGTCTCTCCTGCGGAGTGCTTTAAGTTAATAGTGAGGTGGTGTCTGGTAAGCCCTGCGCTCGGACCAGAGAGCCATCTCGAGAGCCTGTTGAAGATCCTCGTAAATCCGAGCTGGATCTCCCCGAAGCAGTGATTGAGATGTATTAACACTGCTCACAGTACAGCTGCTGGGCCTCAGAGAGCACTTCAGTCCACTTCATCTCTTTGCAGAGTTTCCTGCTCACCTGCTCGGATTGAGAAGTAGCCAGAGGACCTCTGTGATTGGAGGGACGGATTGGAAGCGTAGATTGAAACTTGGTGAATTTGAAAAGGATGATCTCCATCCATCCTCCCTGAGAGTTCATGTGAAGTTCAGATGACAGGTTTTTAATTTGGGCTGGAGGAGAGACTAGGGGTTTTGAAGTGCTGGTGTTTTTAAATGGTGTTCTCTGGGAACTACACATTCTCTTATAGTGTGAGTTTATCCGTTTGTTAGTTAGAAAAGAATAGAATTTTTTTTTTTTATCCCCAAGGGGAAATTCTGTTGTTACAGTAGCAAGCAGAAAGAGTAAAATGACCACCACCACAATACAAATAAAAAGCAGAAATATCCGGTAAAGTATGGTACAAAAAGTGTAAAATATACAAAGATTGAAAATGTACTAAAGTGAAAAATGCACCATAGAGTGTCAAGCATATTATTCTAATGTACACCAATCAGCCACAACATCATGACCACTAACAGGTGAAGTGAATAACATTGATCTTATTGGTACTATGTGATGTTCTGCTGGAAAACCTTGGATTTTAACATCCATGTTGGTGAGACTTAGACATCCAAATAAACATGTCCCACAACAAGCACACTTCCTCATGCAAATGGAAATCCCAAATGTCACTGGCCTACCCTCGCAGGAAAATGCACCCCACCACATGGAAAAAACATCAAACAATCAGTAACATGTTGAGGAACATGACAATGGCCCAACATGTTGATTTGACCTCCAAACTTCCTACACCACATTCTGATCAAGCATCAACAGGATGCAGTGGAACAAGTTTGATTGACAGAGGACCCAATGTACAAGCCAGAGTACCCAAAGGATCCAGTGCCAACGTCCTGGTTCCAGACCCCAACGGACACCCTGAGAGGTCCTCTTGTCCATGTCCAATGTTTCAGAGCATTTTTGAGCACATAAGGGGGACCAACACAATATTCGGCAGATGGTTATAATGTTATGCCTGATCGGTGTATGCTACAGTATATTATTAACTTCTGTGCACATGGCCAGAAAGTGCAACAGTTTGCTTTGGGCTTTATTTTATAAGACAGACTGTGGTTATCGACTATGCTTAATATGTTATTTTAGGCTAAACGTAACTCATGAGCAGTTTGCCTGATGGACAATAAAGTCAAGATCAAGATAAGTCCAGTTTTAAGAGGTCGACATTTGAGACCTCTTGTAGATTGTTAGATAAGAACTTTCAGAATGCCTTCATGTCTGTGCAGTAAATATGAAGCCACATTTATTAGGCAGCAAAGTCTGGAAACAAGGAGAATCTGTTACCGTGACTCTATGTGTCCTACTGTTGACCCTGAGACTTTGTTTAATCTGTCCAAGAGTAGTACCAAACCGTATGTTTGACAGAATGTGTGTTGTGCACATTCTTTATGCTAAATCGAGCTTGCTGGCTGCTAGCTGTTATTGACATGAGAGTGCTATTGAACTCTGGGCTCGAATGCAAACAAGGATTTTTCCCAAAATGTCAAGCTGTTTTTTTTTTTTTTTTTTTTTTTTTAACGATAGCGAAGGATCGGTCTCATCTCCTTACAGATGTGTTTGTTTTAGCGTTGAGCACACCTCTGTGGGTAATCCAACAATCAGCGGGGACGCAGATGCTGCATTCCTCTGTTACTCAGAGCGTATTAAAATGATACATAGCCACGGTATTAACTTCTGTTTGACAGGCAGGAGGGCTTATTTGTTTATTTTTTGTCACCAGACTATTTAAACAGCATTTTTTTTTCTTTTCGCTTTACTCATAGTGACAGATGTTAGTACTTTTCCTTTTTTACTTTCACTAACATTAAAATAATTGGAATTGTTTGGCCTGGACGCCGTTGTTTTGTATTCAGTTGCCTAGCTGTGGTCTTTTGTTTTCCTATTGAACTTTCCGACATAAAAACGCTACAGTAGATTCTTTACCACTGACTTGTGGCTCATCCACGAGGTCCCTGCATAGCACTTTGATTATATTTTCTTTCTTTAGTGATTTTTAACAACATCTAAATAGAAATTTCTCATACATTTTCCCCAGGGGGATTTCCACAGGGAGATGATCGTCACTTTTAATGAGAAACGGTGATCTCGATTGAAGCTATGACCTTTTCTCTTCTTCAGCAAGGCTGTATTCTGGCATATCTTCATGAAACACTGAATCACTGTGGGTTGTTGTCAGCTCTCTCCAGGATGGTTTTGACGGAGCTGACCTTATGCAAGTGTTTATTCTTTGTGCTTGTGATATTTTCCCAAATTGTAACCAATCTTTAGAGCTACACATTCATTTTTTTCTCTCTGCAGAACCATTGGTGACGGGAACAGATCTCTTTAACTCCTCACTAAACACATTGGACATGTCAGTTTTACAGTGGTGGGATCTGTCGCAGAGTAGTTCTGCATCAGGTGTTTGTCTATCTCGCCAAAAGGAGTATTATAATTATTTGTTTGCACATCATTTCCATGGCGTTGCCATGGTGGCGTCTCCTGCGTTTCCAGTGTTGGGCAGCAGCTCTTTGCATTAGCAGTGATCATTAGCAGACAGCAGCTGTCCCCAGAGGTTAACCGAAGCCTCTCTTCACAGATACAATCTGTAAATGACAACCGACAGGCAAGGAAATCAATAGTACACCCCCAAAGCAGTGGTGGCGTGATGTTTATGATCACAGATGAGATGTGGTTGCGGCCTTTGGCATGTGGAGCTGCAGAAAAAACGACATCCACTGGAATAAAGATAAGGCTAGACTGCATTCCCTTGGGTTTCAGTTTGAATAATACAAAACATCTCAGACTGTGATGCCCTTGGGGTGTAGAATCAGACGGCTGAGATTAGTGGAACATACTATTACCACATAATTCATGTTTGAATAATCTATATTTGGTTCTTTTTGTGGTTTATTTCCCTTTTTGATGTATTTCTCAGACATAATGTGAGCTAATACTGCACCGCTTAAGAGGACACAGCTATGCGTGTTTTACTGCTACTTTTTTTTAAGTTGGGTTTCCAGCATGGTCACATTACAAAAGGTCAGTTGGTCCTAACACTGGAACAAACTTGTGGGTAAATATATCCAGTCATTATTCACTGCTGCGCCAGCAAAGCATTAAACAACCAAACACGCTATAAATATTTCATAAGTATTTCCACACACCATTTGGGAAAGTGTTTAATATCAAGTCTATAATATGATGAATGGAGTTCATATAGTTGTGTTTGTTTTGATATGTCTATGGAGGCCGCAGAGTTAAGAGGAAAAATATGCATGAATAGAAAGTCACGGTGTCAGGTCACCTTCGTTTCAAACAATCGATGAATTGACTCGGTGTAAATGTTCTGGCTTTAATAAAAGTTTATGTGCTATTTTTTTTCTCTCAGTGTGTTAAAAAAAAAGCGGTGTAAAGAGTGGATAATAAAAAGAGAAAGAAGGTTCTGAGCTGATTTGTTCCTGTTTCACGAGTTTCCGAAAAGATCGCAGCGGCCAAAGCTAAACTTTTTAATTAAACGCATATCAAAGCTACTCAATTTAGTCAACGCTTTTTATTGTTGAGCAGTTATTCTGTTCCCAGCGGCATTACACAACCGCGCAGATGTGGTCACGAAGTAGCCGTTTTATTCTTGACAGTCGACATGATGTAAGATCAGACATCGCTTTGATCAGTTTCCAGCCTTTATTCAGGGTCAGAGTAAATGTCAAGGTCATAAATATTACAGCCACCTAGAAAACAGGTTTGCCATGATGCTCTTATATGCGTGGTAAAATTTCTCCAGCAGTCGTTTCTTTCCTTTCCAGTGGATTGAGGATCTCTGTGTTTTTCTTTGTCTTTCAGAGGAAGAACGTCCACCTGCTGCTGAATGTGTTTTTGCTGGCAGCCTGGGGAGTCGTCCTGTTGGCCTGCCGCTTCTACTGGATGGGCAACAAACCCCCAAACTTCTCCAACTCGGACAACCCGGCGGCCGACTCGCCCTCGCTCCTCACCAGGACTCTAACGTTCTTCTACCTGCCCGCCATTAACTTTTGGCTCCTCCTCTGCCCAGACACGCTCAGTTTCGATTGGTCGATGGATGCTTTGCCTCTGATCAGGAGCCTTGCTGACTGGAGGAACTTTCACACGGCACTCTTCTACCTGGGGTTGCTGTTGCTGGCTTGGTTCAGCCTGTGGACGCAGCAGACGGTGAAGGGGAAGGACACCAATGGCAAAGCGCATCATTACACCAATGGCAGAAATGGGAACAGTAATGGACACAGTTACCAGTGCAACAATCATGAACACACGAACAACTCCCACACAGATGCTCATAATAACAGTGCACAAAATGGTACCAAAAAGCACTATGAGAGCAGGACTCCACTGCCTACCACTGAAAATGTCGTGGTGTTCTCACTCGGCCTCTTGGCTATCCCTTTTCTACCTGCCACAAACTTGTTTTTCTATGTAGGATTTGTGATAGCGGAGAGGGTACTGTACATCCCCAGCATGGGCTTCTGCCTGCTGGTTGCAGTCGGGGTGAGATCCCTGTACATCCGGATGCGACGCAGGTCCTCCAGGACAATGTTGGTGTACTTCAGCGCAGCCCTGGTTCTACTTTTTGGCGCCAAAACTGTTCTGAGGAACCGGGACTGGCAGAACGAAGAGATGCTCTACAAGTCAGGGATTTATGTCAATCCTGCTAAAGGTAAGGCTCAACTCGGACGCATGCTTTTATTCACATTAGTGTGCACACGAATTGAATGCAACTGCTCCGAAATGTGCACATACACAACCGTACACACTTCGTCATGTCTGAATAAAGTGAGCAAGTTTTCAGGCAAGCTTTTGAATTTCATAATGTGCACTGTCGCTTTTCTGTCTCCTGCAATTGTAAATTATTCAGAGGAAATCTGCTTCCAAATGTCTCCTCTTCATCACTCAGCTTTACCGCAGAATATACAAGTTGAACTCAGTGCACAAGAAGCCAAATTAAACTAGTGTGACTTTTAACACTCAACAGCAGATATCTGCTTAAGAGCACTTGAGTTTGTTATTGTTCCAAGGACTACAACAGAGTTCCTGATCACACGTTTCCTTATGCCCAGCATGCAATCTGTTTAATGACACCAGATGCCCTGTCTCCCTTGGAAGGGCACCATCACCCATTTCTGATTGGCACCTTCAACAGGAGATAAAATATTCAAAAGCGTTTGCGCTCAAGGTCATCAGATTCCGATCCAAAGCGAAGTTTCTCGGAGCTGCTGAGGAGAGAAGCAGGGCAGGTCCTCACAAAGCACCAGAAGGACATGTTGTGTTAGCTAATTTCCCTTTCAGATTCGGCAGCGGAGCTGAGGCATGACAGCTGTTTGTTTTGGCAGGCCATCAGCTGAACACAGTAGCAGCAATGTCCACGACTCACATTCAATAAAGCTAATATGAGATTTGAAAACCTCAAACACACGTACACGTACACGCACACGCGCACTTATTGAACTGTGAAATTTTGGGATACACAAAACACCTCTTTACTGTGAAACTATATACATTCCTCTAAGCAAGCATGCATAACCGAACGCACATTTGAATGAAGGAGGCTTGATTTGTTTTTGTGCCTGTCTTTATTTATACTGAATATCCTTGTGGGATTCCATAGACTCTGGATTTTCGACAGCTTGAAAAAGATATGTTGCTTAAAGGCAGACTGCGTATTTTAGCACTATAAACACTTGATGGAGACATGATGTTATCTTTGTCTTCCATATGACTAAAGGAGATGCTGGAAGAAATAAAATCTCAGTGATTCTGTTACACTTTTGCATTAATTCACAGCACTGTAAATGCTTCATCAGGCTGTTTATGTGTATTTATTGACACTATTTTTGAGAAATTCACTCTTTTGAGTCGTCATTATCTGCAGATTTATACAGTCTGCAATTCTTGCAAATCAAATCAGTCTTATTTGATGTGTTACATTCATATGCTGGTAACTGTTAACTAAAAAAAATCACATTATTCTGCCATATTCCGCCATTATTTTACATCCAATTACTTTCTTTTCCTCACTTTGTCTGAATTCATCTTCACACTCCACCGTCTCTGCACAAAATGCACAAAAGCTCCATAGCAACCTCATATCACCTGTCAGTTACTGCACTATGCCATTAAACACTAATGCCATTAGCTGCTCAATAGCACGGCGGTGGCCTTTTCTTTTCATAAGCATTCTCGTAGGAAGGACTGGTGGCTAATGCACAAAGCTCCCCTGGTGTGCCATCCCCTCTATACACACACACATGTATATGTATACGCTACACCAAGTGCAGCAGAACAGCATCCTCTTTAGAGGTTAAAACACCCTGAACTCATGAGACTGTGAATAACAACATGAAATTATTACTTGCACACAGAAATGCTCTCTCCTGCTGGTATAATTCACAAGAAAAAAAAAGTTTTTTTTCCTAAAGGTTGCCACATTTTTTTTCAATTCTTTTTGATTAACCATTTCCTTTGTCACCCCACAGCATGGGGCAACCTTGGAAATGTCTTGAAGAGCCAAGGGAAGATGGAGAAGGCTGAACACGCTTACAGAAATGCCCTCTATTACCGCAGCAACATGGCTGACATGCTGTACAACCTGTGAGTTGGATTTCTTTTATTACATTTTTGTGTGTTGTGATTGTAAGTCTCTTTTAAGATTTAATTTCATTTGGTATTTGTTGATGTTGGTGTGAATTCATCGCCGTTTGAACATCTGAAGAATGTGCACGAACAAATGGACAAGTTCTCCTTTTACATGTGCGTATCGATCAGAGCGGTTGTCTCAGAGGAAGTGCCGTCTTGTCTTCTATTCCCCAGAGTGCCGTCCGCCTGACAGCTTTATTAATGATACTGCTCCAGCCTGAGGGGAAACACAAAACAATCGGCCAACACTCACAACAGTGCGCTCGGATGTCTGGGGTTTTTGCGAAATCGTCCGCCTCAGTTTTATCTGCTGTTTGTGTTCTCGTTCAATCCTAACGGAGGCTTTCAACCTCTTTAAACCTCTAAACTGTCAGAACCGTCATGCCTTCTTTCTCTTCCAGCGGTTTGCTGCTGCAGGAGAGCAACAAGTTCTCCGAGGCACTCCACTACTATAAGCTGGCCATTGGGAGCCGGCCAACTCTGGCTTGTAAGTACAGCTCTTCTTTTTTATTGACAGTCTCCAGCTCTTGTGGTTGCGGCTGTGCTGTGTCCAGGCAACAGTGAACACAGGCTGTGGTTATGCGAAGGGGAAGGAATAGGCGGCAAAGGGCAGCGGGTATACGGTTGAATTGAACATTCAGCACAGCTGTGTGACTGCCTTTCACAGCCCAGTTATGTCAACAGATCGAGCAAATGCATGATGTCATTTACTATGAATCCAGGCCATGATGCTCTCATTTATTTTATTCCTCCGATGCACACGACATCTACTTCTTTCTCACTCCTCTCTCCTTTTCCTGCTTTTCCGGATTTCAATTCTCCATATTCTGTCACCTTCAGCAGGTTGATTAGTACAAACCGCTCACAATCTTACCTGATCATGCAATAAATTAGCTCCCCGTTGTTCTAGGGATCCGTCAGTGACAGATAAACAGACAATCTTAAATGTCTCTTCCTTTCTTTCCCCCAGATTAATTATGCACCTAATCAAGATCACGGTTAGACTAGAAAATTCTCATTCAGCATGCAATTATCCAATCTGTTATAGTCGATAACAAGGTTAATTAATTACCCTAAGCAGCGCACATTTTTTGAAGCCAGAATGAGAATGTGACAGTTTAAGCGTTTTTTCCAAGGTTACACCATTATTCACTGCCTAACTGTGATTTAAGTAGGCCAAACTGTAGCATTTTTATTCAGTACACAGTTATCCTGTTCTCTGATAAAGAACCATTGATTTGTGTCGCATTTCTTTTGCAGAAAATCAGTCTAGAAGGCTGGTGAAATTGGAAAAGACTTGTCCCTGTGTGTCTTTTTTCTTATCTGTTGCACATTTATTGCACATCCTTACAATTGAGCAAAATCTTGATAATAAATAATATCGCTGATACTGAATGCAATACCGTGTAGGACAGATAAGACTGTAAGGTGTGAGGACGAGGAATAAAATAATGGGATCTTTTAAAGGGAGCAAACTTCAAGAACAGAAGAGGAATATAGCAGATGTTGCTAAAAAGGTTTGCTTCTCAACCTCTTCTGTTAAACTTGATACTAAATGTCCGCACCCTCTTGAAGAGCCTTCCAGATTGATCTGGTTCATCAAGTTAATGTATTCCAGCAGCCAGGTTTGATAGTGAGAGGAGGGTCCACAGAGACTAATTAGTCTCCAGCTACGTATTGATCACTTGATGTCTTTGACCACTCCAGAAAAAAAACTTAACAAGCTTCCAAAGTATCCCACAGGGTGCGCGCAAAGGCCAAACATACAGTAACTTTAGAGCGTGCAGGGTTAATGGACGTATACGTAGATTTGCAGCAACAAGGATTATACAGGGAGAATTAATCCACCTTAAAAAGACATACATGAACATTAGATCCTGGTCAAATCAACAATAGCGGAAACTTAAGGAGGAGGTTGTGGCGCCTTTAAAAGCTGCAGCATTAAAAAGGTATCAGGTGTCAGGTTATAGGGGCCACAGTGGGCATGTGCATGAATCCACTGTGACTGATAAGGGGTCCGCACCATTACCACGCCAGCCTATGTGACTTCTCAGATAACACATGCAGTGCACTCAGTTCAAACAGCCAAAGCACCTCGACCACATGGCATCTTAATGCAAAGCAGTGATACAAATAGATTCATTTGCTGGAATCATTTTTTTCTCTGTGGCATCATTATCTCATCAACAATTACTAACATAATAAACCCCGATCACTCTGACAGATCCGTTCTTTGTTTAGGGTGACACCTCCTCATGCCAGCAAATGTTCTCATCTCCATTTAGGATATATGCTCCCCGCATCACTTCCCTCTGGCTTGTGCCCTGTGTGCTGTAGGACATAAAACGCACCCACAATGAGTCATCTGGTAGCTGCACAGCTGCAAATGAGACAGTGATTGGGCAAATAAATGAAACAGCTGATACCAATCACTTAATGCAACCACAATTAACACTGGGCAAGACATTTATAACTATATAGCACATTTCATTACAGGGGGACTCAATGCGCTTCGTAATTAAAATGCATATAACAGCTGGTAGATGATGTGGTTTCGATGCTGGAATCTGAGCACCGTGTTTTGTTTGGTTCTCTCAACAGCGGCCTACTTGAACACAGGCATCATCCTGATGAATCAGGCTCGCCTAGATGAGGCCAAGCGCACCTTCCTGACCTGTGCTGATATCCCCGATGAGAACCTCAAGGACCCTCATGCCCACAAGAGCTCCGTCACCAGCTGCCTGTATAACCTGGGCAAGCTGCTGCACGAGCAGGGACACCAGGAGGTGAGAACCAAAGAAAAATACATCACATTTTGCTTGAACAATCTTTAGGTACATGTTTATATTTCAGACTACACTGATCAGCCACAACATTATGGCCACTGACAGGTGAAGTGAATAACATTGATCATATTGGTACTATGTGCTGTTCTGATGGAAAACCTTGGATTTTGGCATCTGTGTTGATGAGACTTAGACACCCAAATAAATATTGTTCCACAACAAGTACACTCCCTCATCCAAATGGAAATCCCAAATGTCACTGGCCTACCCCCACAGGAAAATGCCCCCAATCAACAATCAGAACATGTTGAGGAACATGACAATGGCCCAACATGTTGGTTTGACCTCCAAACTTCCTACACCCCATTGTGATCAAGCATCAACAGGATGCAGTGAAACAAATGTGATTGACTGAATTGAATGTACAAGCCAGAGTACCCAAAGGATCCAGTGCCAACGTCCTGGAACCAGACATCATAGGACACCCTGAGAGGTCCTCTTGTCCATGCCCAATAGTTCAGAGCATTTCTAACCATATAAGGGAGGGCAACATAATATTAGGGAGAGAGTCATAATGTTGTGCCTGATCGGTGTATATTAGGATAAGATAAGATAAACCTTTTTTAATCCTACAGTGGTGCAGTGTTACAGCAGCAAAGATAGTGCAAACATTTAGGAAACGCAGTACAACACAAAATGAAACAAAATATATGAAGAACTAATTATAGAAATAACAGTATTGCACATGCCAGTGGTATTGCACAGATTCTGTCATGAATGGAAATACTGACAGAAGTGTTCATTTTGCACAGATTATAATCTATATTGGACAGATTTTACATAAGTAAAAAAATACCTATATAGCATATGCTGTAGATGAACATCCCAGGTAAAATTCACAAAACTCCTATAGTGACTGTGTTCACTTAAAGCATTAGTTTACCTGGAAAATGGAAATTGAAAAAAGGAGTATCTCAAGTTTTACTAAGTTCCAGAATGGTTATTACCTTACTGATCAAAAGCTGGGGTCGCAAAGGTTAAATTGTGACATATAATTTAAAGGAAAAGTCAATTGGTAATGTTATTGGTCTATATTTTGCACATACATTCCACAATGGAGAACTCTTCGTGTTTTTTCATGTAAATTACATTTTGTCACCTCAGTGTATGAAGTATGTATTGAGTGCATGTTACCTAACATTAAGGTCGTATGTCTTGTATTTACAACATGTGTTCTGAAATGTATCTGCAAACATATTTCTCTGACACCCCCATTGCTACTATGTGAGCTGAAACAGAGCTCCTTTGCATACTGCACATGTTGGAAAATCTTAAACCGTAGTGAATTGAGATAAAATGCAGGCAATTGCCCAAAGAGCCTTTTGGGGACACTGAGAAAATGCTTACTTTTATATGGACATGTTCCAAAATTGCCTCTGTCATAGGGGACACAGTGTTTGTGCAGATAATCCTCAGGCTCTTTCTAAAAAACTCGCTCCCTTTCATGCCCCTGAAGACCTCCACTTCTGGCTAAAGTAACTCGGTTTTTCAATGCAGCACATTTATATTGTACATAAGCACTGATGCTGCTGATTCAATCAAGGAATGAAGCAGTGGTACTGCAGATTCAATAAAGGCCTTTATAAATTGTTGGCATGCCGGAGAAACAGAGCAGTCCCACTTCCTCTGACCTCTAACCACAACATTTGCTTCAGCAATAAAGTAGTTTCAGGTCCTTTAAGCGTTTAAACTCGGAGGGACTCTGAGGTGAATTGCTAGACCTACACACTATACATGCTAGAGTCAATAAGTGACACTGCTCTGGTTGTCTTAACAGCCGTGACACTGAGGATAGACCCTTTGTGCCGAGCTCTGTATGAACCAGCCTCCCAGCGACCCCCAATTCCACGCTGTGTATTCATATTGTCAGGGCCTCGGCTGCATGGGAGGAATGACTAGTTACCCCAGAGCTGGCTTCTCTGGCAGGGTCTCGCCGCTCTCTAATGCAAACCTCCCCCAACCTTCTTCTTCTTTTTTTATTTGTTTCATTCACAGGAGGCCCTCTCGGTGTTTAAAGAAGCAATACAGAAAATGCCAAGACAATTTGCACCGCAGAGCCTCTACAACATGATGGGTAAGAGCCGCTTTTGTTTCTGGACCACGAGCATAAATGCTTTTTAGCGAGGAAACAAAATCGGCAAGTGGAACTGAAGGTAAAGGGTCATTTTTGGAGCAGTTTGGAGGACAATCTGCAAATGATATGCATTTATAAAGTCCTTCTTACTTTAGAAGTAGGCAAAATGCTTCACATCGTTTCTCTTTCTACCATTTACACACATGCACACTTGCTCGCTTGCCTGCAATCCGGAGAAACTTCAAGTTCAGTGTTTTGCTCAAAGACTCTTCGGCATGTGGAGGACCCAACAGCCATGGCTGCTATGCATCACACATTTTTGTAATCGTTTATGTTGTGCATTTAGGGTTTTGAGCCCCAAAATTAAATGCTTTCATCAGGATAAGCAAGATCTTTAAGAGTCAGGATAGGAAGTAAAGGCAGTGCTGGCAGCTTTGTTAGCCATGGACCAAAGTCGTCCCAAACTTTTACCCCCAAAGTTGTATTTTTTGTATTTACATGAATTGAACTTGGAACAAAAAACACAAAAGTACTTCATGTTAACTATATATTTCATCCTTAAATGATTAAACATGAAAATATGAGCTCAGATGTTTCAGAAATCTATGGTGCTGAAAGAATCCAGAAGATTTTAAGAGCTTAGTAGATATACATATGGAAACTTGGTTTAAATCACTATAGCTGTCTTCTGGATTATGGTTTGGATTCATTTTTTTCCAAATTCAACCACAATATATAAGAATGTATAGCCATTTATATCAATTTATAGAAGATAAGACCTTGTTTGGGACAGCTAATTTGACTTCATGCTGTTAAACATTGTTTTGACTAGACAGTGGTAAGCTTTAAAATATCATGTTAACCAGACTTAATTTGCTTTTCAATACAAGGACAGCCCAGCTTGTTATGTTACAGCTGTAGAGCAGCTGCTTTCAGGCTCATTATATGTGCTCACTGCATTGCTTTTTTTTTCTCCTTTTTTGTCTCCTTCCTGCTTTCTCTCTGCCACACACACACACATGCAGCTACTTACTGCACACACACTGGAAACCTGGGACGCTTGTAATCCAGGCTTGGTGCTGCCACGGGTTTACTTATGCGCCGGGTAAAAAATGCAGTTTGACAGAACTCCAGAGATTATGTCAAAATGTTGATGAAAGCTCCAGGCACCATTAGGAAGCAGCACTGCGTCTGTAACAGAGGCACCGAGCCAGAGATCTGTGATTTCTGCAGCTTAGCGTTGTTTCCTCACTGAACTGATTTGCGCATTTGGCACACCTGCTCGTATCTAGTCTCGGTTTCGCTCGGCGCGCTGCTCTCATGCTGTTTGTCAGACGCCAAGACGCAGGAGCTTTCATCAGAGGCGGACCTGGGTGGTAATCTGCACCCCGCTGGTCCCGCTCCAACACTCTCTGGTGGGCCGAGGAATGTTCCGCGCCGAGGAGCCGGGTTTTCAGCTCCTTGGATTCGATGTCACCTCTAATTGCGCGTTGATGTTTTGCGCTAATCTCATGCAGAGGTCTGCTGCCAGGAAGGCGAGTCAAGTACTCCTGGCTGCTTTTAAAGCCGTCAACAAACGAGGAGGTCGTGTCGAAGCAGACTTTATTTTTTCACACAGTTTAGCACCTTGGGTTTGTTGTAAATCACCGAAACCCTGCTAATCCTGTCTGTAAACACTTGGAAGATTTGTGAAAGTTGCGACTAAATTATTCAAGATTCTTAAGAAATAAGATGCGTTGCTCCCCTCTCTTGCAGTATAAATGTCATTTTTAAATGAATAGAAAATAAAATCCAATATGGGAAGGTAGTAAATGATGGAAAATAAAGAGATTGCTAACAAATTGGCATTATCCTCTAATCCTTTTATCTATTTGATGGCAGCTGACAAGCATATATTTAAATCTGTAGTTACAAAATCATGGATTTCCAACACTTACTTACTGATGTAGAAACATACACATATAATAAGGTAATAAGATTTGATCTTTTTCAGCGATAAAGGGAAGGTTAAGTCTTAAATTTGATGCCTTTTACATGGCTGTGTGTTAAGAAGTGTCAGTAACCAGTGTTATCGCTCATCGGAGAAGCCATGTTTTCATATCATTAAAAAGATCCACAAGTTCTGATTAGGAGTGCGTCACCTGTTGCTTATCACAGGAAAGCGACTTAGCGCTAATCCCCGCGGAATTCAAATTTCAGTGCGCTCCAGTCCAAACAACTCGTCCAGTTGTTTGACAGCTCATCAGACTTGGTGCAGATTGAAAATATAAACCGAGCGAAATTTTAACAACCGGGATACGTTCGGGCCCTTTCGCTACAAACATCACGATGTTGATTTTAACTGTGTTGTGTTACCAGTCCATGTTGTCAGATTTCTTTTTCTTTTTTCTGCAATAATACAAGGGTTATTGGACGGCTATGAAAGAGAGGTCATTGTTGTTTCAGGTGTGAGCAGGCGGAGGGTCAGATCTGGCGGTGGGGGAGGTATCGGGTGATGTCTGACAGATCAGGGAGAGCGTTTCAGACTCCTGTGGTTCCTTCAGCCACACGCTGAACTGATTTGAAATTGACAGGATTGTATACATTCAGAAAATCAAAATACTTTCATTACCGAGCGCGAATCAGGCGTTCGACACTGAAAGAAGTGCATAAATCATATCTGCGGCATGAATGTGACATGTTGAGGCATAACAATTGCATCATTTCAGTTCAAAGCCTAAAGCTAATAAACTACACGGAGCTTGTGCTTTATAACCTCACCGGATTCAAGTCTGGCCCTCAGTGCCCCCCCCCTCCCTGTTATGGAAATCCTCGGAAGGACAATAGAAAGCTGTGTGATGTCTTAACCTCTGACAGTTTGACCCTCGCTCTGCTCTCACAGGAGAGGCCTACATGAGACTGAACAAGCTGACTGAAGCCGAACACTGGTACCGAGAGTCGCTGCGAGCCAAGCCGGACCATATTCCTGCACACCTCACTTATGGCAAACTGCTGGCTATGACGGTAAGACTTTGTTTTTAGTGTCATCCTCGTTTTCCTATAGACCAGTCGAGTTAAAGTCCTTTTTGAGCAACACCCTGCCTTGCATTCATATAGTTTAAAGGGGCTCCACCAATTTAGGGTTTTTTTTTTGTAGTTAGTTCTGCTTTGACTGTGAAAGCTGTCGCATAATGCCTTCTTTGGCTCTCAAGAAGTTCTGAGGAAACAACTCTGACACTGATGTCATTTCAGCTTGCACTTGAAGTTTAATAGAAAATCTTCTTTACATACTTAGAGGCATCATATCCGCTGTTTGCTTCCCATCCCTCAGTCCTCTCCTGTACTCTCTCTGTTCTTTTCACTTCCCCCTTATTAAACTCTTCCCCATTTCCACAGGCTTCTCTTCTGTTCCCTCCAGATCTCAGCTAATGGTCGTAATGTTCTCCCGAAGCCAGTTAATCAATAGTGTGTGTGGGTTAAGGAGAGAGATGAAAAAGATTGGTAGACACAAAGCATAAGAGAACAATGAAACAAGGTGGTCACATTGTGTTTCTCGAGATGCTTCTGCCTGTGTGGGACTTGTACTTCCTGATTACAAATTTTGTCATGGCTGCCCAGTTTTGTCACCAGGTCTTAGAAAAGCAGCCGCATTCTCCTGCTGTTGGTGGTGTTACCTAGAAAGAACAGAGAAATTAAATCTCCCGACACTATAGAGAAACAAATCGGCGTCTAGCCCTTGAATTTTCCAGGTCAGTGGAGATAACATCCTTTCAGGGTCGCACAACAGTGCTGTGTTGCAATAACCGAAGAGAAAGGCCATCTATGCGCAGGGATCTCAGGGGCACGAGCAGTTTGCGGAGTTTACGAGTCGGAGGCCATGTGGTGGGGTCACGCGGTCGTCCATTAGAGATCCCTGCTAGATAGGTGTATTCAGAGTTAGAGGTGGAGAGGACTTTCAGAAGAGAAATAAACAAATCAGAGGATAACTTGCACAGAAGGTCAAAAGAAGGGTGGAGGCCTTCTCTTCAGCTGACACCCCTCACTCCCTAATAAGAGGCCCTAAATGTGTTCAGAAGCCTGGAGCGGTGGTATCTGGATTTCCACAGAATGGCTAGACTCTTCCTGGCCCTGTCTTTTTTCATTTCCCTTATGGAAATAGAGTTTTCTTTTTCTTTATAGTCATTCCTAAATTATGGTTTTGTGTGCATCCCTACTGAAAGGTGGAGACTTTTTACTGGCAAACGTATTTTTTCCAGAACATAATTTTAGCTTTTTTTTTTCTATCAACGAATGTTAAGCCCAAACTTTGACAGTCGGATACCGCTTTCATATCTGTGTGTGAATACAGTGCTACTGCCAGCAGCTAGTTAGCATAGTGCAGAACACGAGTTGGAAAGAGATAGCTTTGGCTCTATCTTGAAGAAAATCCACCTACCAGCACCTCCAAGGATCACTAATTAACACATTATATGTTGGCTGTTTAATCCATATAAATACTGAGGTGTGAAAACCACACATTGTGGTATTGTGGGGGTTTGTGTGCCAGAAGTTACTGAACCCAGCCAGGAAATAGTTTGGCATATAGCCCTTGTAAAAATGCTATGTGTCTTTTTTTCTTGTACAGGTTTTTACTTCTGGACAGAAACAAAATAACTGCTTCCACCTGTTTGCAATAAGCTAAACAAAATAAGTGCATGTCCCACAACGACAAATTGCCTACCATCTGAAAATAGTCTTCGATTGTTCACGGGTGCCATGTGTTTGTGGCTCAGTGTTATCAGCGCACTGGGTGTCCTTAGTGAAGCAGTTGAAGGCTGGTAAATCTCTGTGTGCCTAAATTAAATTGAGCTCCTGCACCATACTAGATTGATTTTCCATTCTGCACTCACACTGATTGTCAGCTGAAAGAAGAGGTCAGCTGGCAGCGCAGATAAAAGTCACTTGTTAAGCTGACACGATTTCCCTTTAAAAAAAAAAAAGCGACTGGACATCAAAAATTAAATGAAATCAAATCTTGTCAGCAAGGACTGTCTCGAGGAGTAACACAATTCTTTAGAGGAGAGTGTTAAGAGTCGGTGAAGTGGACTTAGGGAAGAATTCGGTGAGCCGTGAAGAGAAACTCATTTTATTTAAGAAAGTGTTATTGATTTTGGAGGAAAGTAGAGTTCAAACCTGCAGGGATAAATCTCTGTAGATCTCTGACCATGATGGATGGCAGAGGGATTTTGAGCCAATCCGATCCTCTGAGTGCAAATAATGCCATCAAAGAAGGGAACTTAGTTGCTTGAACAGCCCTATAGTCGCTTTATCCATGAGAAACACTTAAAAGAAAGAAGACTTTTATTGAAATCTTGCAGAAACTTTGCACCCATGGATACCAGTTACCGTTTAATGCATGCTCGTCTTGTTGTAGCTACGGCCTCAGCTTGATGACAACAGCATTTAAGCATGATCAAAAGCAGTGCAGGAAGTTGACCCGCCCTCCAGACTTCTATCATCCCCTGCCTCTGCACTCCCTGTGGCAAAACTGTGAGTGATGAAGACGCTTCAGATGCCGTCAGGGGTTTTGAGGTTCAGATCTCTGAGGGGAAAGGGTGAAAAAGCTGCGAGATAAGGCTCGACAACAGGGTCAGAAAGGGGTGAAAGGTGGACGGTGGAGCTGAGCTGGTAGCTGAGGCGAAGAGAGTAGAGGGAGTTGCTGTGATTTGTGCATGAGGGGAGGACAAAATAGAAGAAAAAAGGGGGAGGTGATCACGGAGAGCGGGGGAGCAGCATGTGTTTCAGGCTGCGCGAACACGCTGCTGGACAGAGATGGACACTATGATGCTTGCAATATTGGATTCAGTCATCCACTTGTCATTTCCTCGGCTAATATAACGCAGGCCTCATTCATAATCACTTCAGCGCCCACAGAGCCGGAGCTACATCTGCAGTTTGTCTGATGTTATCAGGAGATTTGAGGTGTGAGGCACGCACGAATGAACTCAGCATGTGTGTGACAAAAGGGAGGATATGGTATTCTCACAATGAGCTGACTGGAATAAGAAGTGGGTATCGCTAGACTTCTTATGTCTTCCCTGTGTCTTCCAACCCCCATCCCCGAGCTAGAGGCCTCAAGGTGCTTTCAAAGAGGGAGCACCGCAACATCACGTAATGTACAAGGGGAGAGACGGCGAGCAAGCAGATTGTGCACTCATGTCACATACAGAAGTTGAGATTTTTTTGCCAGTACATAGGCTCTACTTTATGAAGAAAAATGCTGGCCTGCATACTAATAGAAAAGGCAAGCTTGACTGAATGATCTCTCAACTCATAACAAATCTATTTCATTACCACAGTCTCAAAACTTGATAGGATGAATTGTACTTTGGTTATCCGAATGCCATCAGAAGGTCACAAGTTTTCCAATTCTTTGGTTTGTAGCCTGATCAAAACCTTGCAGAACTACAGTCTAACTTATATTTGGCAGATGTTATTATATTAACATGCTAAATTAAACTGTATATCAACATGCAGCTAAACCTGGCCTTGGCTAGTATCATTAAGACCCAATCTTGACCAAACCTGATGAGGACTTCCAAGTTTTAGACTTCCTGTTTTACCTTTTTTCATCTTTCTGTTACTGTCCTGCCAAAATGTGCAAAGTATCAACTACACTCTGTGTTCTTCCTCATCTTCCCACTGGTCAGTATATATGATATATGATCTTTAGGGTCCTGTGAGTTGCAGAGTGGAGCCTCTGTGGCTTCCTGGCGATGCTTGATTAGATTGCGATCTAAGGAGTTTGGAGGCCTGGCCAATGCCTTGGAGTTTTTGTCGTGTTTCTTGAGGTGTTCCTGAGCAGCTTTAATGGTGTGTTGAGTGCCATTGATATGAAGTAGTGTACACCGATCAGACGTAACATTATGCCTAATATTGTGTTGGTCCCCCTTATGTGCTTAAAAATGCTCTGAACCATTGGGCATGGACAAGAGGACCTCTCAGGGTGTCCTATGGGGTCTGGAACCAGGATGTTGGCACTGGATCCTTTGGGTACTCTGGCTTGTGCAGTGGGGCCTCTGTCAATCAAACTTGTTTTACTGCATTCTGTTGATGCTTGATCAGAATGGGTTTTAGGAAGTTTGGAGGTCAAATCAACATGTTGGGACATTGTGTTCCTCAACATGTTCCTGATTGTTTGATGTTTTTTCCATGTGGTGGGGTGCATTTTCCTCCAGAGGTAGGTTGGTGACATTTGGGATTTCCATTTGCATGGTATGCTATGTGTAGGCGGGTGGTACATGTCAAAGTAACATCCAAATGAATGTCAGGACCCAAGGTTTCCCAGCAGAACATTGCATCATAACAACATGATCAATGGTATCCACTTGACCTGTCAGCAGTTTTAATGTTGTGCCTCATAGGTCTCTATTGGGTTAGGAGCATTACAATGATTTAGCTTCAAATATTGAAAGGATAACCAGAGAAGTAAACATCAGTGCGAGCTCATGATTATATAGTGGCATACAGGTAAGCCAAATAAGTTCTAATCCAGAAATCTGAAGATAAAAGAGTTTTCTGTCACCAGTTTAAAGGGGTTCAGTAGTGAAGTAATAGAGCAAGTAGTATAACAAATTGCTTCCCTAGGGGCAAATAAGAACTGTAATTCCATTCCTCCAAAACCTTTTTTTGACTCCAAACTGCCATGTAGCTTACCCTGGACTTGGTCTCCAATAATATACTTTCGATGTGTCACAACCCAAATCTTCCATCCTCTCACAACTGCGACTCATTTCAATGTGTGAAAGCTCAATTTGGAGTTTTTTTTTTTTTTTTTAAACAGCTGTAGGCATCTGTTATTATAAAAGCAGCTGGCCCTCAAACATACTCATTCCCAGATCTGCGAATATGAGAATAAAAATACACAGAAATGATGCTTTTCAGACTGGAGCTGTGATCGCTACTTGGACACCATCGGCTCTGTTAAACATATACTTAGTGCGGGCTTGATTTTCTGCTGCATCAAGGGAAACCACACTCACGTATTTACATTAGAAAATGATGTATTTATTGAATCTACAGCTCAGTGAAAATGTAGCCGCTTGACTAAGTATACAGTCGTTAATACGACACTGTACTGAATGGATTCCAGTCCATTCTGCTATTTGACTAAAATCAAGTAATTTGCTGTGTTTCATCACTCATATGTGTTATTTTTTCTGGCTTATGCTGCCTTTATGTAATCCTCCTTGATCTTTTCTGATGCTTTGGCATATTATCTCAGCATATTATCTTAAGAGTGCTACAACTCTAATTTAATAGCATGTTTTATTCATAAAAAAGACATTATCTCTTGGACTAAAAACGCATACTGATGCTTGCATTATTAATGCATCGGCTTTTATTGATGAGTGCACACTGTTAATTGTTGATCAGATGGCATCTGGTGCCCAACTGAGAGCAGGGATGTGTCAAAGTCCCAGCTGGCACGTCTATAGGCCAGCTGCTCTGTTCTGTTTGAGCTGTGATTGGTTACATGTCACAGTCTAAAGGACCTGAGGGACTTCTTGAGATCCGCAGGGCCTCAGTGTTTCTGCTCCTGCTCAGCCTCCCAGTATGGATTCTTTCATCTTTCTAAGAGCTGGAACAACACTATACTCACAGATAAAAACTGTGTGTGTGTGTGAGTGTGTGTGCGCCATACACCTGTATTTGAGCCCAAAATTCCCTATAGACACATAAGCCTTTGTTGCTTCCTCCCTTCTCTCCTTTCCACCTCTTTGCTACCCTTCCCCATTTCCATGCATCGCCCGCTGCCTTGTTTCACAGCGGTCAGGCCACACACACCAGCAATCTGCGGTTATGCTCTGGAAGTGCTATTTGCACAGATAAAAGTATGTAATGAATGAGCCTTTTGGCCCGCCTGGTCCTCTGTGCCAAGCATGACATTGTGTACTTCGACGGGAGGACACATGAGCCTGAAAGAATAACATTCGTGGTCCGTGTGTTCCATGTCTGTTTATTAAGATTTATTGTTAAAGTAGGCCTGTGGTCGGCAGAGGGACATTAGGTATACACAAAGGTATTTTGGCCGTTGGGCTGAGTGTGGTGTTTTTATAATGACTAGTTTTGAGGAGCAGTTGAAACAATAATGACACTGTGTTTAATCCATCTCTCTCAGGGGCAGAAAACAGAAGCGGAGAGGTACTTCCTGAAGGCCATCCAGCTTGATCCCACAAAAGGCAACTGTTACATGCATTATGGTAAGTATAGATTTATATTTCTTTCTTTTGATTTGACATATCCTGATTTTATTCTTATATTACAAATATTTGATTTGGCAATTTAACACATACGCGCTGCACTTGTGTGCACAAAGACAGGAACTTGTACTTGTTGGCAGGTTGTTAGAACAACAGCGTTGGCTGACCCTTTTGCCATTTCTTCCTCTGAACGGCCATAAAGTCTGTCTGTACGTGGTTACAGGACGGTCACGAGAAGACAGGATGATTTCCTGAGATTGTTCCCCTTGATTTTGTGGAAATAAGGAACGTGACAATTTCAGCATTTCTCTTGTCCGTGACTCACACAAGCCGTAAAGTTGCAGCGTTCCCTCTCGGATTTAATCGTAACAGAGTTTTAAATAAGCTGACAAGTTAATTACTTTCTTACTTTACAAGCCTGTAAAAACCTTGTCTGTCTGAAAAGGCATTTTATAATGAAGTGATGTGTCAGTTCACTATTGCTGCACAAGGCTTCAAGTGACATTTAAGGCGATCAATACACCAGGTTAATGGTGGACTTTGCTGAGGTGCTGTATGTCTGAGTTGTCATCTTTAAAGGTTAATCGATCAGTTAATGATAGGATGAGCTGTATTGATCCACGAATGCATACAGATAAGCAGTAATACAGTATACTGATAACTTAAACACGCCTCCACCCATGTTTCAGAACCTTATTCAGATCAGGGCTGTAGTTAAGTTTGAATATTCCCTGAGTTGTAGCTTTCTGATATGTATTGAATCATTTTCAGTGAAGTTTCAGTCAGCACTATTGGAAGTATAGCAAAGAAATGTATCATCTCTTATCAAATTTGTCATTTTTAGCTAAAAATAAAAAATGAACATGGGTAAATGAAAGGTTTTAACTATTTAGTCCATCTATTCATCCATTTTCTGTATTTTTTAGGTATGTAATTAATCATTGAAATAATAATACTGGGTCATGTTATTGCTATTGGGTTGGACTTGTATTTCAGTGTATGTAGAGTTGAAAAAGCCTTAAAGTCTCAAATTAATTTCCTAATAAGTTAATTTATTTATTTTAATTTGGCAAACACTGGGTTAATTTCTGTGTTAAGGACTAGACCTTCAAGTTTTCTTCTAAAAACCATACTGTCATATCGTGAACATGCATCTCAGTCCTTGTATACATACCACATTTTTGAAATATTTTTATTCACTGGTACTTTTTGCTGTTGGGCTCTTTACTTTTCACTTACAGTTTTGCTTTGTTGTGCCGTAAACTCTACATAACTGCAGACGTGTTTCCAACCTGGAGCTATTTAATACATAGTCAGGGGTTCGTTTTTCACCTCAGGCCTGTACTAGCGGCTACAGTTTCATCCACAGTTAATAAGAAAAATATACTTAGGTTCACTCGGTGGTTTAGCATCCTGGTACAGTGGTCGAGCTAACCAAAGTCAACAGAGTATTAATTCCTCTCTAAACCTGGCCCTTACCAAGGGGTCCACCCCTCAGTTCATGGCCTTGTCAGGCTTCCATAATCCCGTCTCATTAGGCGAGGTTGACTGCAAGGCAGGCGCACCCCGTAATAAGACCCAAACCTCCTGCGAGGAACATTTTCATCTTAAAGAAACAGATTTATCAAGGTCGGTTAATCTGAACAAATGGGTCTGAAAGATGGCCAGTGAGATGCTGCACTCATATCTAGTGTTTCAACGTATTATTGCTGGGGCAGGACTAGGTTGTCGCTCTGCATAGGCCAAAGGCAACACGACTAGACTGTGTATCCCTCTGTGCCTCTGTGGGGATCCCTTAGTGTTTTAATAGTGGTGCTGTTCTCTCTCACCCTGCCAGGTCAGTTTTTGTTGGAAGAGTCGCGGCTGCTGGAAGCGGCAGAGATGGCAAAGAAAGCTGCACGCCTTGACAGTGGGGAGTTTGATGTGGTCTTCAGTGCAGCCCACATGCTCAGGTAAGTGTTTGATTGGAATAATTCTTTTTTTCCCCTTTTTATTTATTTATTTTTTTACGTTTGATGATTTCCGTAGTCCAACCGCATTCACAAAGACACTGTTCAGTTTGTATTCTGCGTAGATGAGATGGGTGGGCCGCAGTTTTCCATGGCTGAGTAGAAAGGAGGCTGTGTATGAGAGAGGGAGGTCTACTGTCTGCACGGTTTATCCAGGGGCTTACACTATCCCTCAGCCTGTGTGATTTACTTGGCTGTAGTTTGTAATCCTCTTCTCTTGCTGCAGTGCCAGCCCCAGAACTGCTGGTTTGTCTTAGCACACAGCAAGGAGGCTATATATCTTCAACTGCTGTCTCTCAAACTTCATATACCTCTTCTCCACTCTGTCTCACACTTCCTCTGCTGGTCCCTGGCTCATATTTGAAAGTATACTTCCAAATCAGTGCAAAGTTCAGCTGATGAGCCCTGAGCAGAAAAGCCCACAAGCTGTTGTGTTTGTGAACACGAGCCATGAGTCGGAATGTGTAAACACAACCATGTGCCAGCTTACTGAAAGCTGCCCCACTGACTAAACCTACAAAATTCTACCAGCCAGTGTAGAGATTTTCTTGTTTAGACTCATCTTGGGCGTTTTTGTGAAGATTACAGCTGGCTGTTGAAAGCAAATCTTCAAGACGAATGCATATCTTGACTTATCTTGGTGAAGCTGCTGGTCCTTTGTCAAGGGGAACATCAGCTCTAAGTAGGATTCCACCCAGCTGCATTTAGCATAGCTCTTCCTCCAGCAGTCCGACCATGTAGGATCCTCACCACCAACAGTTTTCAGAATAGAGAGCCTCTTCCAGGGTCCAGACCCCTGGCAGCTAAAGAGAGCTTCAAGCCGTGCTTGGGTTGAACTCATCTCCGCGTGCTTGGTATGGGGTCTCCCTCCTCCACAGCTCATGGTCTTTATGTGTTTGTCTTGGACAGAGACTTGGAAAGGCCCTCGGTTGGTGGGGACACAAGTGAATCTACACAGGAGAAGGGGAGAGATTAAAAGGAAGAGCAGAAGCTCTCAAATTTGCAAAATGTCATTTATGGCCCTCCTGGGCCTTTGCTTTTTGACCGCTTTGTCTCCAACCTATTAATTTCCCTCTACCTCCTTTGAACAGGTCTCATGTGTTTTTTAGAAACTACCTCTTGTTTATGGTGTGAATGTAGGACAGGAAATGTTGGTTAATAGTAAGACCAATGGGCATGCAGTTGTACTTCCCTTTAATATGTCAAATCCCACAAAAAGTGAAAAATTGCTCTGTGGAGTCTTGAAGTAAAGTACAATTTGTAGATATCCATAGACAGCCAGGGGGGAAAGGAAACATTATAAAACACACACCAGCAGGTTATGCACTCATAGTTTCCCTCAGCCATCTAAACCATATGACTTAGATAATGATATAATACACATGTGTATGATTGATTTGTATGTTAGTTTATGGTATTTGGTATAGCAATTTGTTCACAGTTGGCTGTCTCCAGTAAGTGTATGCATTGGTTTGATTTGATAATCCCATACTGGTAATAAAGAGAATTGGGTACCAAGTTACATTAGGTCTACTGCTCATACAATACTGCCCTTAGGGAAGCTGTCTGTGTTCAGTGTTGCATTCTAACTTAGAGGATCTAACTCTGTGTTTGAGACAGATGGAGCGGCTGCGGTTTAAGCACAAATATCTGGCTGTTGTTGAAAATACAGTTTGCTCATTCAGTCATTAGTATCCAACAATGTCACGCTCAGAAGAAGTATCTGTCAGCGCTGTGATTTGTGCTTGTCTGGGGTTAATAAACCATCACCAGACAACAAGGCAGGAAGATCAGTGGTTTGGTTGTTGATTTGAAACGCGGACAAGAATTTTTGCCTCCTCGAGGGAGTCTTGTTTTTTTCATTCATGCTCCATTTTCTCACCATTCTGTCTCTTTGTTCATGTGCTGCTGCAGTCTCACATTGACTCTTCCTCGGGTTCGTACCAAGGCAGTGGTTTACATAGTTGGCCTCCATTGTCTCTCCCAACCCACAGTCAGACGGCACTTGGAGGTCCTGTTGCTCCGCTGGTCACATTGTGGCGGCTCTCCAATACTCCTCTGATAATGTGTTTATAAATGTGATAATGACATTATAGAATTAGATCTGTGCTTTTTCTTTTTTTGTCAGGAGGTTGTGCTCTCTAAATATTATGCTGGCGAACAAACACATGGTTGTGGTTGTATGCGCAGCCCGCATTTATAATCTCAGGACAAATTCAGCAAGTTGGTGTTTGGATCACTGCTGGAATGTAAAATGCTTCTTTGGAAGTACTTTAGAAAAATTCTGTTGTGCTAAAACAAAAAAACAAACAGCAGTGGCTTGCTTTTCTGTAAATCTGAAGTATGTCAGTGAATAACGTGTGTAATAACTTCTTTGAGATCAAATTTTGACTCTGTGGCCGCATCGCTCAACCGCTGCGGTCACGGACTGAAATAGCTCAAGAACTATCAAAAAGCTCAGCGTGAAATTTTGTACAGACATTTATGTTCTCAAGAGGATAAATCACACCGACTTTGGTGATCCCCTGACATTTCCCGTAGCATCAACATGAGGTTCACATTCATGCTTTCAACTGAGATGTGTCAGCAACTATTGGCTGGGTTGCTATGAAATATGGTGCACACATTGTAAGTCCCTGAGGACAAATTGTAATCACAGTGGGGGACCTATTTATTTGCCATTGAGTTCCACCATCAGATCAAGTTTATGACCAAATGCCTACTAAACTAAAATATCTCCTTAAGCCTTATCTACCATTTTTTCCCTGTCTGTACCTTGCTTTTAGCCGACTCTAGCACAGTACACTGAGATGTGCTTTGTGAACAGACTTGCTGAACAGGAGGACAGAATTACCATTGCAATTGCAATTAGCGCTTAGCTCAAAGCACTGCTGTGCCTAAGTACGGCCTCACAGCGCTGTTAGCAGTGGCACGTAGATATTCTCATTCCTGTTGTTTTTGCTTTTGGTGGTAATTAGTTTTGAGTGTCACTTTTTTATTACTAAGACTAAGTAGGTCCCAAGTTGTTGTTTTGTTTTGTTTTTTACTATGTTTTGTGTTGATGACACACACAAATACTCCCATTACTGATCAGGAGTTTGAATCTCACAAGACAAATCAAAAATAAATACTTTGCATCTATTTAGGTCACTTTCCTGCAGGAACATGAGGCAGGCTCAAGGTGGGAGAAACATTTACAGGGACATCCTTCTAATTGGCCATTTCCATTGTAGTGTAGGACCCTTGGACTCAGGAGGTGACATAATAATTTTGCAGCTATTTCAACCACTATTTTAATTTTGCGCGCAACAACAACAATGGAGAGAACTGAGATGGTTGCTGTTTGACATGTTATCCTTAATGCCGACTCTTCAGTTGTTGACGGCAATTTTTGCGAGGACAGGACTGCTATGCATAGATGACAGAGATGAACAGTTGAAACAATTGTTGTCATTTTCTCCAGGTTCTACCAATCAACACTGAGCCATGCCCAGTGGTATTTCAGGGCTTCAAAGGTATTTACCCCAGAGTAGGTATTTAATTCTTCTTATCCTACACCGGTGATTCCTGCTATCAAAAGATGCACAAAGGTGCAGGTCTCCCCAAAAACATCCTGAAGGTTCCTGCAGTGGAAAAAAGCCTTTTGCCTTTTATCTGGAACCATACAGATGATGATTCTCTTAATACGCTGCGACAGCCTAAATGAAACTGTTGTTCCAAAGGCCCTGCTTCCTTTGATCATTACGACTTAAGGGGCTCCACAGCCAGCCGTCATTGACTCTGTCCTTGACTTTGTCAAAGTTAAACTGTTTGCAATTAGACAATCGTTACCATCAGTGAAAAGAATGCAGACATGGATTATAAAGGTGATTTCTAAGATGTATGAGCATTAATAACATGAGAGGTTTTGTGACGTTGGAGCTGCAGGTTCGTGTGTAACAGTACATGGAACTGTGGGTTATGAAGGAAGGTAAGGAGCATAATTTAGGGCATCCATGTCTTGACTGCAGGTTTTATGTCCTCTGGAGCAAAGTATTTCTGGTTCCAGGGACTCATGCCGACAAGCCATCTGCCCAGAAATCCTTTTTGTCGCAGTGTGGCATATACAGCATGTTTGGTGCATCTGTGCCATCCACTCTGCTGTCCTGATTTTTATTTTTTTTTAATGAAGGTATGATGAAGCGATTTAGTGTTTTCATAGCGTTTTCACATGTTCACTGTCTCATTCCCCATTCAGAAAGGCAAACCATGTTCTCCTAGACAAACTATAAAACTAAATGTACAGCGAATATTCCTGATCAGCCATGGTTTCTCTGTGTTCTCCAAGTATCCAATAAACCAAATGTCCTGACCTCAAGGTTCAATTAGAACAGAAAGTGCTTGCCGTGCACTCCTCAGCACAGATGTTATCGAGCGTAAGATGCTATCGAACGAGGAACCTACTGGCGACTGGATCGGCTTTTCTCATCTCTCATGCTGTTTCCCCCCCTGTTATTTTCTCGCTGACCCCTAAGCACCAGTAAACACACAGGGTTCAAGGCCTCATCCGAAGCCAGGAGCAATAAAAATGAGTAATGATTGCCTCTTTCTGTTTTCCCTTTGCAGACAAGCCAGCCTAAATGAGGCAGCGGAGAAGTATTATGGACAAGCAGCAAGCCTGAGACCCAATGTGAGTAAAACCACGACTAGCTAATCTTCCCCCCCATTACTATTTACTCTGATGGACACTGTGCAATCACAGTCTGGGTGGCTTTCCAATATTATTGCTGCCCAGTCTGGCTTCTCACAATGGCCTGCATTGTCAGTGGCGCTCAGAAAAATGAAGTTTTTCGCAGAGCTCAAAGGTTTGCTTGTGCGGCATCCATCACCAACTTCAAAGGGGAGGCCAGGGTAAGCAGATTGAAAAGAATAATGATAATAACACTCAGTCAGGGGACTGTGACATCTTGAAAATGAATGGGGTCCAGTCTTTGGCAGCTCTGACGGGAAGGGTCAAGTTGTTTAAGTGAGGGCCACAGAGGGAGCAAAGTATGTTTGGCATGTGGTCGCCCTGTTTATTCCTGTGTCTTGATTTGAAGAAATCAGATTAGGATTAATGGGGAAATATATCTGGGACCATGTTATACAGACAATAAAGTCTGGTCTGTGTGCATACAAACCGCAGTATGATATACACAAACACTGACAAACAGGAGAAACAAAAGCTGAAGTGGAACAGAAGGATGAAATTTTAAATTTCCACAGAAGCCATGAGATTGAGCTCCTATTCCATACGCTGGAAGTGTATTTTTAACATCTAATTAAACCCAGATGGAAGGTTAGAAAAATCATTTTTCCTATTGCTCCAGTTGAAATCCATACATAAATAATGAAACAAAACCTTAGAGCTTAAGATGAACAGTGGGAATATTTGCCTCTTCAAGCTTTGATAACACCATTACATCAGAATACTGCTCGGATTTCAAGTTAGAAACTTTCAACAGAACAAACACAGATCATCATGGAGTCCAAAATCCAGTTTTCTTAACACATCCAGGGAGAGCAAAAACATTGACAATTCTGAGGTAACAATTCAGCTTTTTCCAGCTCAGAGAGAGTTTCAAACACTGAGATCACCATTGCTGTGCCATCGCTCGACGGATATACACACATATATATATATATATATATATATATATATATATAAAAACATATATATATATATATATATATGTACATATATATATATATATATATATATATATATATATATATATATATATATAGAATGTTTCTTTGGGTGTTTATGTTCCCCACGATTCTATTCTGGGCCAGATCAAGTGTAATTTTCACATGACCATTTCTTGGCATCTGCATTTGCACAAACACACGTTTGACATGCAAACACAGGCCCTTTTGTGCCCCAACGTGGTCACTTTTGTTTGGATGCCTTTTGTATTGCTTAGAGCTGAGGCGTAATTATAATTTAGCATCTTTATCCGTCTTCTTTACCAGCGTCCTTTGTTCTCTCCGATATTTCTTGACTTAAGCCATGTACCCTGTCTGTCTTCATTTGTCATTGCATGCTTTACTGCGGCTTGACTCTTCACTCTCCAAAGGCACTGGTGTTTTATATTAAGCACATATGTCTGCTCGCTCTGAGTGAGAGAGGACAATTCCCTCCATTCAAGGGATTTAGTCCTTTAGTCCTTCAATCCGCTCTATCTAGACGGGCTCAACCACATCGGATGCTTGCTTAGCGTCGGTTGCTCTCTGCAACCTCTGACATCTGTCCTTTGAAGGTTTCCCATTTTATATAGATATTCTCTGCCCCGATTGCCCATCTGAAGTCATTAAGTCAAGTCATTCCCTAACCCAGCTTCACGTTGAGAACTCCAAGTCTTTAGAGCATATGTTGCTTTACAGTCGAGGCTAATATGGTCCGCATCTGGCCATGCCTCTGCTCCTAAATGCCAGTTTTGGCAAGGGTGGGGAGGCAGAGAGGTTACAGAGCAGCAGGAAATGAGAGGAAAAAAAAGCTGTTTGACCAGGCAGCATTCAACAAGGGCGAGGAAGAATGCAGGAGTAGGGGCATAAATCACTAAAAAGTCTTAGATATTTGTAGTAGGGGGGAGAAAGAAAGGCGTGTAATATAGTATATGTTTTAACCTACAGGAGAGACTTGAGGAAGGAAACTGCTCAGGAATTGATCAGTTCTGCATCTGACAGGACAGTTGATCTGCTACTCAGGAGTCTTTGTTTCATATGTAGCACCATTCATCAGCTTCTATACAGGGGCGTCAAGAGAAATGCTGCATGCAAGCATGTTAACTTTTTTGGTCGATTTCCCATTCATTCCCAAGTCTGATTTGTCTGTCCAGCAAATAGTATTTCATTATCTGTCTTTTAAACTTCTTCCATAGAAATGTTTACATGTCTTCATCAACATCTCATCCATCTAAACCCTGCTTTCATCTGGACAGACTTTGTTTTTAAATCCTATTAAAGGCAAACTGCCCGTTGGCCTCTCCTGCAATCCGTCTCATCTCTAAAGGGAAAACTTCCAATCTATTGTTGTGCTATGCGATATCACAAGTTCCCTGCATCGCCTCGGGGTAAAGAGAATGATACCAGACGCTTGCTAAAACAGGACATTTGCCAGGAACCAAATCAAAAGATGCAAGGAGATGCAGTCATCTCCAAAAAAGCCAAGCAGGGTGTTAATTAAACCATTGCCATTCTGTCGCTCAGAGACTTCAAACAGTCTGAGTTATGTTAAATGCTGTACCCGGCGACCTCTCAGAAACACATTGGAGCTAAGGGAGGATTGCGTTTCTCTTCATTAAAAAAAATCCTCACCAACTCCTCAGAACTGCATTAACACTACTTTTCCAATATACACCTACTTGTCACCTACAAATTGTGGGTACAGTATTTATGTGTGGGCCCCTTCAGTGTCATTTTCAGCTATACCCATATGTATAAACAGCTATATTTTGGTTAGCAATTTTCAGACTAGCAAAAACCACTAACTTGCAAATTGATCCCCTCGCGTTATTTTGTGGTCTGACCCTCAAATGGTAGGGGTCAAACAGGAGGTAATTTATAGCGCAAACAGCCTCAGAATTACCCCAGCCATTAAATACAAGAACCCTGGCTGCTTCCTAAAACACGGGGAGGAAATTCTGTTTTGCTAGCAGATTAATTTAATTACACAATGTGCAAGCAAGTGCGGTAGGCTTAATGCTTTAGAATTGAATTTAAACATGAGTGACGCGCATTTGGAGAATGTGAGAAACAGTTGAAGTGCCGGTCATGCCAGCCTTTCCTTTGGGTGAAGCACCTGCCGTGCGTTTTAGATGTGTTGAGAGAAGACATGGCTCCTCTCCAAAGGACAATTGGATTATTCCAGAGTTTCTTTGATTTATTCATCAAATTAATTCGGCCTCTGAGAAAAGCAGCGCTATTGGACATATTGTTCCAATTCAAATCCTCATGCATGGCGCATCACTCATGCTACCTTGACACTGGGAAAACAGAGGGATGTTTTGAAAGTTTTGTAAGTGCACTAGACACAGGTGGAGCAGTCCAGCTTCGAGGAGGCGGCTCACGCAAACTACAGTGTAAACGATACTCAAATTTCCACAAGTTACAGGTTGGATTCAGTTGGTTTGAATTTTATTGTATGTTTTTTATATTCTGTGAGTTTTTCTGTAGCACATATGTATCTAACATCCCACTGATTTCTCACAACATTTATGGAAAACACTTTTCTCTCATGCAAACAGTGTTGCTCTCGGAATTAGTCGTAATTAGTTAATTAGCCTCGAGAAAGAAATAGTTGGCCTCGTGCTGCAGCTCATCAGTAAATGTCAAGATGCTATAATCGTCCCACACGACAATGATCTATGCTCTGATAATTATAGGAAAAAGTGACAAATACTGCAGTAAAAGCACATGATTGGCCATTTTCACTTAGAGTGTTTTATTTGCACATTCCCTGTTCCCTAGGAATTACAATTACGCAAATTACAATGGCCTTAAGCAATAAAACAGTAGCTTCCCTGCAGGATTAGACATCTTTTCCACAGTACAACCTGAAATGGTGATCCGATGTGGCCCCTCCCTTGGCCTGGATACGCTGCTGCCTTGATGTGATTGCACCCCAGACACTTTTCCTGCACTTATGTCCTCATGACTCACCCTTCAGTCGCACTGATGATGATTTCGCCCCTTGGCACCAGCCGGGATAAACAGTATATTCATCTAGACCCACTTCAAAGTGGCGGTCGCTCCCTCTGACATCTGTTGCCACAGACAAGACACAGGGACACGCAAAGCGGCTTGGTTAGCAATTCCAAACACAGGCTGGGGGATCTGACGAGCGGGAACCAATAGCGTGTTAGGGGGCTGCTGTATAGCCTCATATGATGACCAAATGTTCTGCTATAGCCGCTGCTCTATTTAAAGGACGAAATAACAGTGTATTCTATAGCTTTATTTAGGACTCAATGCTGACATTTTCCAGGCTTTTTGCTCCCACTTTCAGAAATAACGTGAAGTTTGCCTGTTTGGTCACTAGTCACATTCCATTCCCTGTTAAATTATGTATACTCCCAGTGTGTGAGGAGATAAACTTTATTTGCATTATTCATCAGCCCCTGGATGTTGTAAAATTTTATTTGTTGCATTAACTTACGTCTCTAGTCTAAAAGACCACATGGGGTGAATAACCTACTACATGTATGTTAACTTGCTATCTCCAGGCAGCTGATTCACTGCGTTTATACCTTCTGTCCTGTACCTTCATCTCAATAACAGTGTATGAGTTGTTGCATTATTATTCTCCAACAGAACAGTGAGTGTGTCTTTGGAACACAGCTTCAGGCAAGCTGCAGGTCCTCTCAGTTACGAACCGCTGGTGCTCCAACTTGACTAAGATCCCTTTTTTTTCTTGGTTTCAGTACCCCGCCGCCTTGATGAACCTCGGGGCTATTCTCCACCTCAATGGGAAGCTGCAAGAAGCCGAAGCCAATTACCTCCGAGCACTTCAACTGAAACCCGACGACACCATCACCCAGTCCAATTTGCGTAAGCTGTGGAACATTATGGAGAAACAGGGCCTGAGGACCGCAAGCCCCTGAGCTCACCCGGCCTGCCTACCTGCCATCTGCACGCCAGACCCGGGGAAAGGACGGCCTTCGTGCTCCTCGTTCGCTCTTCTCAGAGACAGAGGAGACTCAGGGAGGATGTTTGCTCAGAGAGGCCATGACTGTTCCGCTACAGTCCTCCTAATGACTCCTGAGCTCTGCATACACCTCAGGCCAGCAGCTTTTCCTCAGAAGCATTGCTCACAGTTTGGCAGGCGCTACGTGGTATTTGGACCCTGAAACTTTCTACAAAATTAGTGCTCACACAGAATTCATGTGGTTTTTGTTCTTTTCTCTTTTTTTAACCGTAAGAGCACTTCATCTTGAAGTGGGACCACAGGTACATGCTTCAACATTTGTGATGAATTAGGTTTTTTAATAAGCAATTCCCATCTACAGGGTGAAACAAGTCCCCAAGTAGTGCAAAGTTAAATATAAAAGAGAGAAAAGAACCTCAGAATGCAGAGCTCTTGGTTTGACCAGAAGTTCCATCTTGAATATGAAGAAAATAAGGTAATATGAAGAACTTAACGCCGTCCAAAATCTCCATATTAATCATGTAAGTCAAGTTAAATCTCCAGTCTGGTTTTTTTTTTCCCACATCTTCTATTAATTTGCTCATGAGATTAAAAATTTGCTCCATCATTGCAAACCAATTGTAGCAGATATCGGTGAAAACTTGAAAAAGGGAAATTCAATTTTTTTAGCCATTGTAGCGTAGCCTCCAGAAAGGCGGGAATTTTTGCCAAATGCAGCATGTTTTGGCAGGAAAACTCTACAAAGCAAAGGAAATTCACAGTGGAAGGACCTAAAAGGTGTGGAATATTCAACATAAGTGTAGCATACAGGTGGCATTTTTACTTTTCTGCACTGGTTCGGAATGGTAACTTTTTCTCGTCAGCAACAATGAGACGCTACCAGTATACACATTAAGCTACCATCTCGTGGGAAGTCACAGGGCAGGTACTGTAGTTTCGGGTACACCGCCTTCCCTCACGCACCTCAAGCTTTTACAGAGCAGTGTGCGCGCGGAGCTGAAACAGACGAAGTTGTTCTTCTAACCAAATACAAAAGCTATGCTGATGCACACTTTTGAATCACAGGACGGTGCACAGCCGTGGCACATTCGAGGGAAAATGTTTTAATGCCTTTGTGTTGGAATAAAGTAATTTCAATGTGTTTGTATAAATGAATCCTAATATATACCTACATTGTGTATAGTATACAGAAAAATGACACAGCAAAAAAGTAGCCGCAAATAAAGTGGAAGCTCGGTTCCTGAGCAAGTATGGCTTGTTACAATACAAATATCTCCTGTTCTCAGTCTTAAGGTCTCATTTGTACATATTCTGTGTAATTAACACCGATTTGTTTGTCTTATCGTCGTCAGCATACAGTAAGTGAAACAGCACCTTCCCGGAAGTAAGAACATGTACAGTATTTGTGATCATTTGTTTGTTTCTTGGCCACAAAGCTCCTCCACCTCCTATCTGTGTCCTTAGTTTATTACATGGTAAGTTATTGCTCTGTGTTACCTAGCAACAGAACCAGCTGGCACTGTGTTTTTACATGTAAAATGAAGGAAGTTAGTTAGAGGGATGGTATGATGTATATCTTCGTGGTCATTGCTGAGTAAAATCTCCAGATACGCTTTACATGGTGAGCAACATCTGCAGTGGAGGGTAAAGGCTTTGAATCAACATGTTGCAGTCGGATAGTCACACTCATTCCTGGCCCATATATCACACACGCGTCACAATCAAAATGTGCAAAATTCTCATGTGTGTATATAAAGTGTTTATGAAGAAAACACTGAGAATTGTTATTGCTTGAGTGAAGGTGTAAAAAGTAAAAAAACAAAAAAAACATGGAAAAAAAGCGTTTCACTCTGTGTCTCTGCTCAGGGATCTCAAGCAGTGGGCTATTGCAGAAACTTGTTCACAGAGCGTTTACTAAATTAAAAATTTATTTTTGAAAGCTGTCGTATTTGTATAAATTATCGAGATTTGTAGCCTTTTTCTCCTTTTTGTATGATACGGAAATGAACAATGTGCCAGAATAGACTTCTTTTCTCTTCCCAATGTTGCTTTTTTTCCACAATAAATTTATGGTGTTCTGCTTTTGTGGGTTCCTGTGAAGCCATTTTTGATGTAGATCACAGATTAATTTATGAATCTCACGGGGGTTTTTTTTAACATCCACCGCCATCCAAAAGCACAAAGATCCAGCACACTCTGCAGCAACATGGACGGTCAGCGTGCCTTTTGTATTCATGTGGGATAGCAGGCTTAATGGGGTGGTCTCGCATGCTGTGGAACAGGTTTTACAGGGCATTTAAAGTTCCCCCCTGCAAATTTGCTAAAACGTGTCATAAAATCAACTCAAATGGATCTCCTGTACTTTGATCTCTGAACAACAAAGAAGACATGTAAATATTCCCATATGGAACGGGTAGCACAGTGTGTGCATATGGCTGGTGTGTTTCAATTTCAGCCGCCCCCACAATTCAGACCCCGCTGACAGGCAAAAGGCCCTTCCCTGTGAGCGAAGCCCTCTGCCTTGTGATGTTTCTCACATGTCTGCGTGGAAGGTCTGCTCCCATGATCCCGGCTCACCATGGTGCCCAGTTTCCCTTATTGGTGTGGAATGCGCAGGCCCCGCTCGCACTGTCCGGTCCACTTTGACTCTTCTTCTCATAACACAGGTGCGCCTCGCATCATCTTGGCAAGTAATGAAACAGGGAAGCTTGCTGGTTTGTGGGGCAGTGAAGTCACGCTACAAAGGCAATGCACTTTTACTTCTTAGTACAGGAAAAGGTAGACATTTGGGTTTCTTCCTGTATATACAGCTAACTGTGAAATTACACATTAGTGCACATGGTAGTCACAGCAATAGCAGAGGGTACTGTTTTAGGAACCTTTGAAATAACAAGAAACCGCTTTGAACAGTTTGATCCGGGCTGAAATATGGTGTCTCATCAACTAATTGAAGAGACATTCGTGATCTCCAGAGGATTAATCCTAATAATTTATAACATCCATTCATCCATTCATCCATTATCTAAATACCGTTTAATCCTCTGTAGGGTCGCAGGGGGGCTGGAGCCAATCCGACTTTGACGAAGGCAGGGGGCACCCTGGACAGGTCGTCAGCCTATCACAGGGCTACACATAGAGACAGATGACCAAGCACACTCTCATTCACACCTATGGAGATTTTAGAATAATCAATTGAAGTTTTCTGTTTAGCTATAAAATGTCTCTACTCCTAGAAAATTTACCCTAATGATTGTTGGATTCAATGTCATGTCATGTTTACAGACACACCCTTTTCTTTGACCACTTTTGTGATCTAGAATCGTCATGAAATCACAATTTCCTTTTGTCCTATAATTTCTTCATGACAAAATAGTTGCAAAGTCTATGGCACTTCCATAACCCTCACCTCTAGTTTGTGTTCATCCATCTATCCATTATCTATACACCGCTTAATTCTCTGTATGGTCGCAGAGGGGCTGAAGCCTATCCCAGCTGATTCAGGGCGAGGGCAGGGAACACCCAGGTCTATCGCAGGGCCACACATACAGACAGACTACCAAGCACACTCAAATTCACACCAGTGGACAATTTAGAATCACCAGTTAACCTCAGCCTGTCTTTGGACTGTGGGAGGCAGCCAGAGTACCCAGTGAAAACCCACCCTGCACTGGGAGAACATGCAAACTCCACACAGAAAGATCCCAGGCCCAGGCCAGGACGCAAACCAGGGATCTTCTAGCTGTGAGGCGACGTGTTTAGTGGTAAAGCTAATCTGCTAATCTGTGATAGTTTCTGTACATATGGGAAATATTAAATCAGCTTTAATGTGGTTGTGAGTAATTTAACACAAAAAACTCTTCACACACCTGTTTTATGATGAAGGTGTGTAGGAGTGAGTCAAGCATATCCAAAACAGATTCCTACATACTGTCTAACTGGCAAAAATGTATTAGCAGAGATGTGCTTTACAGATGAAAGTATAGCACCAAAATACCACTAATGAATATATTTTTGTAAATTAAGCAGTATACAATAGACTGTAATGAGTGTTTGAACATGCTCTCATTAGCATTTAGCTCTAAGAACTACTGGACCAGTATAGCCTCACTAGCATGGCTTTGGACTCTTGGTGTATTCACAATACATAGGAAAAACAATGGTCTTCACTATTCGTTCTGCAGTGGTTATTGCAGTATTTACCACTCAAACAGTGACTGTAGCTGCATCTTCATGCTAATATGTCATCAACTTCATATAGGCAATCTTCGAAGGATCCATTTGAGGTCAATTTCTTATTGTACAGTAGCTGGAAACTCAGAACCACATTTAATTTTCACCAGTCTTTCAATTCAGGCAGTGGTCAAAACTGTTCAGCCCTGCAGATCTTCCTCCTGAACATGTTTGGATGCAGGTTGGAGGCCGCCCAGCTTTGGTGAACCGCGTTGCTAACTAGAAAGGAAATTATGTCTCAGTTACTAACACTTCACTGCTGAAATAAGCAGACCTATAGAGTCTGAAAGCTGTATTAGTCTTATTAAAGTTCATGCAGTTTCAAAGACTTGGCCTGTCTTCTTGGATTTGTTAAATACAGTAAATGCACCAACATTAAACACAGGCCATGCAGCCACACTGGTATATTGAAATTCTGTCCACACAAGTCTGATGTGCAACTATTGCCAAAATAACCAAACTAGCTTTCCTAAAATGAACGAAACAGGCACATGCTGAGCTTATTAGTTTATTTGGATCTCAGTGTCAATGGCCTTAAAACAAACAGCGATGTTTCTGGGCTCTCGTGTCCTCATTTGCCTTTAAACCTCTCAGCGCTCGAGTGTTTGAGTGTTTATGCAAGCATATAATTTTGTCAGTTCTTGTTTGCACTGCACAGCTTGGATTAGAGTGGTACCATAAAGTAATTCAAGGATCCGCTGACAGCGTCATTATGGGCAGGAAAGCGCCTGCAAATTAAATAATCAGAAGACTGATGTGAAAAGCAGTGATATATAACAGATTTTAGTTTATATTTCATAGTGCGAGGTGCATTTCTTTAAAAACAGATATGTCAGAAAGGTTTGTGAAGAAAAAGGAGACTTGAAAATATTTTCCTCCCCGAAGGAAAATCTCATACACCCTTAATACTTTTTTATATGAAAATATCCACATTTGTCTCGTGGCATTAAACAAAACCTTGAACACCTGCATCCAAGCACCTCAGGAAATAAAGAAGCTCTGTTTTCTGCTCTCATGACATTTTAATGTGCTTCTTTGCTTTATGTGACCTCTTGCACTCGAGAACAGTTCAAACCGAGAGAAAGGAATTTGTCTTATTAGGCTGCGATCTGGAAAATCTTCCCGCTGTTATCAAGCAAATATTTCTTGGTATGTGCTGATGAACTATCGCTACTTTGATCTCGAGCGCCTGAGCCGGGCGCTCACAGCACCCGAGCAGCTTCTTTCGAGCGGGCCGGCTGTGCGTGATGCTGAGAAGTCCTCCCCTCTGGACCCAATACCCACTGTTATCGTTTGATAGAAGGGGCATTAAGATGAAGCTCCTGCATGAGATGCAGATTCTGCCTCACTTTATTAAAGTGTTTTGAAGTCCAGAAAGGATATTGCTTTCTTTGGCATTGTGTTACCAGGCAATATGTTCTACTGTAGCCTGGTGTAGCAGAACCTACTACTTCTAAATGCAATGTGGTCATTAAAACATGGCAAAGATCACAAGTACTTCAGACTGAGCTATACAGCACACTATTTTGTCCTGACTGTGTGAAGTCATCGTCTGTATGATGCATTTAAACAACATAAGTAAGCAATTTAAATTTTTTATCTTGTATAACTGCAAGATTAGCACTTGGGTTAACCACTCTGGAGTAATGCCAAGATGAAATAAAGGGTGTTATTCCTGGTTTTCCCATTCTGCTGACGTTGTGTGAACACAGTCATACATAGAGTCATACAGAACCCTAAGCATGCCTGTAAACTCCTACTCTAGATTATTTGTGAATTCCCATAATGTCTCTAAATCATCATCTGTAAGCAGCAAACAAGCAAACCCACTGAAATAACAAAACACATCAGTGGTTGGATGCCATGTTTCGAGGTTTACTATAACTTTCCCACTGTGACTGCTAAAAGTTTTGTCTTTTTCCCCTCTTTCTTTGAAATACTACAACAGAGTAGTGTGGTATAATACACCAGCTGAATTATTCCCCTCATATACCTTGGGAATCCCAAGCTTATATGCCCCCCCTCCTTTGCATATATTCTAACAAAGTCATAATGAAAAGTTAATATAGTCCCCAAACCCTCCCTTCTCATGAATCCCGACCACATTAAGTTTAGTCTACTAAAATGACATCGCATTTATCAAAATGACACTGTCAAATCCTTCTCTCTCCGGACTGCATGCAGATATGCAGTGTAATAACACCCAACTGGAATGAGTTTTTGATTTTATCATTGAAATTAGCGTGTATGCAGAGAGGGTGTGCTCTGGCACACGGCAGGAAATGAACACATTGGGTGGTTCTCTGTCGTCCGCACCATAAATCTTCTCTTCAACGCTATGGCGCGCTGTATTTGGTTTTTAGCTTTCACACCAGCGCACTGACAAGTGTAATGCGTGTTTGGAAAACATCTTATGAAAAGTCTGAAGCTGAAGCCGCTGATGCGTGTAATTTCCCGAACTCAGATGTAGAGTCAGAGTGCCAGGCCTAACGGAATCCTCCAAAAACCCATTATGGTTCTCTGACTAATTGTTGGCGATGCACTGCGCTATTCCTGTTCCCTGTTTGGACTTTATATATAGACCAGCTACTGCAGTCAAGACACATATTCATGCTTGTGTGTGATCCTGCACGGCTGGTCAGAGGCATGCTTGTGCAGGTGTGCAATGTTAACATAGAAAAGGAGTCCGAGACACAACCCAGATCCCCGTCTCCTGAAAATGGCCACCTCTGACGATTTACAGAGCACTATTAACAGTCAAACCCTAGAGGCCTTATGAGCACACCTACACATCTCAGGAAATGGCAATAGGGTTTTTTTTATGTCTACACTGACAGAATGTGCTTTGTCTTCCTTCTCTTGCTGATGTGGAGAAGCAGAGCTGCAGTAAACCCCCAAGCTGGAACAATATGATGTGTGTGTAGAAATATATGCATGCATGGGTGTGCATATGTCATGGGAGTGTGTGTGTGTGTGTAAACCAAAGAGGAAGCAGGTGCGCCCTGTGCATATCGAGACATCGGGATTGATTAGTTCCAGAGACGGAGACGAGATGTGAAGATCCAGTGGTGTACTGTCAAAACAACAGGCTCTTCTCCAGACAGCTGGATTTCCGCTCAGACCATCACATGGACGGCCTCCATGCTGAAGGGGAAAAGGACTCCATGGGACAATATTTATAGGTGACTAGTGTGTGAGCCAGTGTGGGCTCTCAAACGCTTTGGGCTGTGTTGCTGCCGCCAGAAGATCAATGTTGTGCAGCAGAATGATAAAAAGGAATCACTCATGTGACCCACAGAGAGGTGATTCCAGGTGATTTAACACATACTGACAGCCATAGCGGAGGTCCTCACCCGTTAGTGGAGAGCAGATTGGAAGCACTCTGCACCTTGTTTTCCTCAACAGACTTCAGCAGAGACAGTATAGTGTTGGAAGGGAATTCATTTGATTTCATCACTGATCAAAATGCAAACTTGGAGGTGGAATCTCAAGGGGAAATATGGTAAGTATATGGACTCACTAGGTGGATACAAAATGAAATCAGGAAATCAAACTGATGTTATTTCTACAAAAAGGTATGTAGGTTAAAAGACTGATCACAAGCTATTATGAACATTTAACTCCAGTTGTTGCTGTCAAAGGTGGCCCAACCCAACCAGTTATTAGGTCCAGGGGGGCGCAATTACTTTTTCACATGGGTGACATACACCGATCAACCACAACATTATAACCACTGACAGGTGAAGGGAATAACATTGATCATATTGGTACTATGTGCTGTTCTGCTGGAAAACCTTGGATTTTGACATCTGTGTTGATGAGACTTAGACACCCAAATAAGCATTCTCCCACAGCAAACACACTCCATCATGCAAATGGAAATCCCAAATGTCACTGGCCTACCCCCGCAGGAAAATGCACCCCACCACATGGAAAAAGCATCAATCAGGAACATGTTGATCCAACATTTTGACCTCCAAACTTCCTACACCCCATTCTGATCAAGCAACAGCAGGATACAGTGGAACAAGTGTGATTGACAGAGGCCCGATTGCACAAGCCAGAGTATCCAAAGGATCCAGTGCCAACGTCCTGGTGCCAGACCTCATAGGACACCCTGAGAGGTCCTCTTGTCCATGCCAAGTGGTTCAGAGCATTTTTGAGCACATAAGGGGGACTAACACAATATTAGGCAGGTGGTCATAATGTTACACTTAATCAGTGTAAGTTTTCAGCAATTCTTCAATAAACCATAATTTTAAAACAGCATTTTGTATTTTGTGGGTCATCTCTGTCTAATTTTCAATAAATACAGATATTAGTTTGGTGATCTGGAACATTTAAGTTTGAGAACTTTTGCACAGGACTGTAGCTGGTGCAGTCATAAGGCTTAGTGGTAATTACATCTTCAAGATGTAAAAGCAAATAAATTGAACAGTATCACCTATGGTATGGTATGTTTACTTCCATGCAGTATGCACTTTGTAATCACTGCTGTAATGACTTTACCACTACCACTGTAAGTATGCTTACTTATTTAGAATTGCTTTAGTTAGCACCTTTGGCTAAGGAGGATCAGTGAAATAAGAATTTCATTGTAAAGTGTAAGTGGTTTTCTGTGCACATGACAATAAATCTCTTGAATCTTTCACCTTAAATGAGAGAATAAAAATACAAAAAATGCCATGGAGGTGCAAGGTATTTAAGAAAAATTAAATATATAGAGATATAGTCAGCAGGAAGAAATACATTCGCCAACATAACAAGCCATATTTGTGTAGAGTTGCGAGTTACTACGAGTTACAACACAACAAAAGTATCTGAGGAGACCGTAAAACTAAAAAACTGTTATCCAATTTGCCAGAGCTGACAGCTTATTGAGGACACTGGAAGATGAGCTCATGGTGTAATATTTCTCACACCACATATTTGTTCTCAAATCAGTAAACGTGTGTCATCTGCTTTTAATTTATATGTGTTTGTCCTCAGTTCAGCCACCACAATAAAGTTGATTTACCAGCAATAACTTCCCTTTGATTTATGAACCTAATACTTCAGCTGGTCTTCTGAAATCAGAATCTTGTGTGCACGTCGTACTGTTTTGACTAACAGATGCGGTTCATGTCAGAGCGGTGTAACCAGACTTGGTAGCCGGATGGATCCTCGACGTCATACATCTCAGTCTGCTGCATTAACTGTCAGCTAGTCCACCGCAACCATCACATTTCATTGGGGGCCGTTTAAGCTCTTCACACTCGCATCCAATCTGAATGCAGATGCGTTTCTTATTTACTGCTGCTGCTCTTGCCAGAGGCTCCTCGCTTTCAGCCTCTACCTGATTTGCCTCTGCTGTGTTTGCGTGCGCCTTTAACAGTGTTTACATCGATTTAATATCCACTGGCAGCTTATCTGGAGGGGTTGTTTTTCATGTGTTGTGTTTTCACATTCCTCTGCTGCTGCTGCTGCTGCTGCTGGCTTCCCAAGATAAGTCCACAGCCGAATCAAACTGCGTTGTCATCCTTCATTTGTCGTGTGATGTAAGTGATTGTGACAGAACTTGACCCACACCCACACCACAACAGTCTTTTCAGTCATCTGTCTTGTTGTGAGGCTGCTCTCACAAGACATAATGAGATAAATACAAAGCCTAAAATGGTGACACGGTCCAAACAGGAGGAGAAAGATAGAAATGCGTACGCGCAAGGAAATTACATGACATGCTGATCATCTTTTCAGTGTTTCCATGTCTTTTCATGTGATCAGTTAGTTAAGATACAATATATATTAGGTACTATTGCCATTTTTGAAAACACTAGCTGTCTGGACCCGAGTGCCTACTAGCAACCTAACTACTACCTTATGTACCTTGTATTTATTTACTTAAACTACACATTTGCATATGTTTACATACAACTGCATCTTGTATGTGATTTTTCCAGTACTTAAGCCATACTTTTTCCACACATGTTCAGCAATGTGCAACATCCAGAAGTGCAACATCAGTAACACGATTGTTTGTTTTTTTTAATTCCTCTTATACCAAATAAGTTTTTCATAGATACTTTACATTTACATATGCCATTTTTCTCTACTAGATGCACATTTCTTATTGTACTTTTTAAAAAATTGTGTAAATGCACTGACAGGATTTCTGGTTAATTGATTAATAACAAAAATTCTATTTTGTTCAGAACTCTGACTATAGTAAAGGAATGTCAATGTCAAATCAGTAACTACAAGCAACAATCTGCTTGTCAGAGCTTGCAGTAATTTTATGAATCTTCATGAGATGGTGTTCTTTGCACACATTCAGCTCTTGTCAGAGAGCCACAAGGTAAGTCACTCATGCATTCAGTCATTCTGTTCTGTCTTCTCGGTTCACCAGTCCTTGTCATTTCCTCCCACCTGCTCTGCATTCCCACTCGTCAAATCACCTGAGTCTCCCAGCCTTCATACTCACCTTTTTCCACTCACCTAATCAGCCCCTCTGCATAAATACTAGCTCCACATCTAATCCTTTGCCTCATTGTCTTTCTGGTTTTGCCATAGCGAGTCTTGTTTGTCTGTTTCTAATGCCTGCCTACCAACTTGAAAGTATTCTTTTGCCCTCTGTTTGTCCGATTGCCTTTCTAAATGACTCTTGCAAGTATACTTCACGTTGACTTCTACCTGACTTTCTCGGGGTTATGCATTTGGACACAGTATCAGAGTCATGACACAGAACTTCTATTGCCAAGGGATCCATGACGCAAACTGCAAAGCCTCTACATCTGGGCAGGTTTCCCATCTCTCTGGTGTTGTGGCCTTGTCATTGGAGTGCAGCCACTCCGCTAAAACACAGACTCCACTGATCTGCTGATGTCTCATCCCTCCGTTACACAATGTGGCCCTGATAAATCAATGAGCCAAGCATTATAAAATAAACAGAATATGTGGATGCCAGCGAACGCAAGGTTTAAACAGAAGAGGCTATGATGAAGAGACAATGATAGATTCTTGGTAGATTCAATGAAGGGTGTAGAATTTTCAGAGGGGCTGTCAGAGCTGCAATTCATATATCTTCATTTGTATCTTTAAAGTTCAGTCCAGGTTGAATAATGCATTCAGCCTTTGGCGCCTGGGCTGGTTGTGGTGACAAGACTTGGGATTGAATGCAAAAAGCAAAATGTTAGCTGGTACACAGAGGGTGCAACATCAGAACTTGCAGGTCGGGTGAAAACAAGACAGGAAAAAGAAAATCAGAGAATACAAAACAGGCTGTAAATCTGGCGAGAGAAGAGAGCTATAGCAACACTACTGGCTGAAGTTAGACTTTAAAACAGCATGTGAGAGGGAAGGCGGTGTGTCGGAATAGGAAATATTAATCATGATTTGTGTGGAGTTGAATTTTTATTGAAATCCCTTTAAATTCCAGCTCTTATACTATGTCTGACTTGTTGTCTCAAGAGCAGCAAAGTGTTGGTCTCATTGCCGAACCGTAAATCATACAGAAAATTGCCACCCCATGAAATGTTTGTATTTACTATAATGAGTGTTTACAGTGTAATTGCTATTCACAATTTATCTCCAGGAGCTTCTGTGATTTCTTAAACACAGCTTGAGTTTGACATGTTTACAACATTGTTTCTCCAGTTGTTAGCCTTATCCAAACAGTACTGTGCAAAGAGTTGTAGCACTTCAGATGTTTAGATTCCTATCTGTCACGCAATATGAAAAGGTAAGAGTCTGATCAGTGCTAAATTCATTCCATAGCATGACAACTACCCTAAACATACCCCCAGAGTTAAGAACAAAGAGTCCTTGCAACCACAGAGCTTTGATGTCATGAAGTAGGAACAAAACATGGACAAAACATGGTTTGATGAGCGCAGTTTCTCAGTTTATCAGCTTATACTGCAGATACGAGTGGCTATTGTGAATTTATTCACTGTGCTGGCCAGTGGAGACTCGTCATTTGGCTTTTTTCCTTTTATTCCTTCCATTTCCAACCATCTGTTAGAGAACTATTCCAAAGCGCCCCATCAAAATATTCTTGACAAATGCAGCCATTGGTTTTAAGTAGCCACACAGCATTAGAATGCCTTTTTCTCACTCAAATCTTCTGTTGTGCTAGCAATTCTGCTGTCTTACACCCTCAAATCGGATCCTGTGCTTCCAAATCCAAGTATGCACACTCTCAAATGTTGACTTGAGACTCAAAATTTGGCTCTCTCAAAACTTTTGTCGCCAACACCATAGCCTTCTTGCTATGTTTTGCAAGAGTGCCATCAGTCCGCTCTTTCTTGGCTAGACCCCCCTAAACCAGGGTTGTCCAGTTTGTTATTTATCCTTAGCACAGTGGGAACGGCTGATTAAGTTCCTCGGAGACCCATTAGAGCAGGCAACCTGTCGCACTAGGCCACTGCCACCATCCATCATGCAAATCTAGAGCATGGACACCAAGCTCAAGTCTGCCACGGTCTGCTTTATTATACCCCGATGTCAAAAACCAGTAAAAAAGTCTGCCGCTAACAACTCTGGACACTTCCTTTTAAAAAACTCCCATAATAACAGAAATGGGACACCGGCGGGCGAGTGTGGAAGGAGCAACAGGTCTCGTATCAGTAGGGTTTGGCTAGCTGGGTTTGACACCCTCCCTGGTCCTGCCCCATATCTCTTCTCGCTGCAGTAGCTGACCCAGGGAGCAGGGTGTTGGGTAGACGGCAAGCTGCTGTGTGTTATTCTACACTCGAACGGCGGAGGAGGTAATTTGCAAATAGGCTTCAGGACGCTAAGCACCAGGGTTCCAGCCTAGAGGCCCCCTGACAGCTCCGATATGAATTCCGATGGAAAACTTCTCAAAGCTGCGGTTTGGACATCTACCAGTGGGTCTGACTGGGCTCCAGCAGAATCCTGGGGGCCATTAATTCTGATACAAACAATATGTTTCAACTTTTTGATACTGTTTTAACACGAAATTCTCTTGTGCTGATAATTATGGTTATATTTACCAGAGTAATTGGAGCTCACGGACACTGACCACCAACCTTGACGTCAAAAAGTTATCAAGGTATCTGAGAAAAGGGGCTAAGCATCTGTTTTATGTAATGAATACTTTTACTGGAATTCAATCTCTTGTGTGTTTTGGTTTTACAATCAGCATTCTTTTCCTCTTGGAATCTGCTTTTTGACAGGCTCTTGATAAGGCCTTTGGGTCGGACCATTTGAAGGTGTGAACACTCTGAAACCATATCAGATTTTGGCTGATAAAGCAACCTGGTTTTTGGTTTTTTACGGCGTTGAAGTGCTTATTCAACTGAAATCTATTCTGTGATGTTAAAACAGTTAAAATGCAAAACCGCATTTCAGTTTGTTTGCCAAGATGCATCTGTGATTTACATCTGCTTAAGCAACCTAAATGCAGCCTCATACATGTGTGGAGTCACTCTAGTCATACACAAATGTGTCTTCAGTCAAGAAATCCTTTTTTCCCCCTCTGTGAAGGTGAAAGATCTTTTGCAGATCAGCCCTTTTTCAAACAATGCTGATAGGCCAATTACATGCCTGATGGTAATTCATGCCTTTGATTGTGTCAAGTTTGCCATCCCCGGCCATGCGAGTAGCTTGGGGCCACAGACCTTCATCATGAGAGAAGAAATCTCCAACAAACAGCACGCACCGCTGCTTCTGTTGTGTTTCAAACCAGACAGAGGCGAAAACGAACAAAGTCCCCATTGATACCTAATGCAAAACCCAAATGCTGTAGATGGCGATCAGATACAGCAAGAATTCAACACTGATGAGGTGTTGCCTTGTAAACACCCTCCCGTTTTTGTGCAAAGTTTATGTAGTGTAGTGTATGAGCAGTTTTAAATAACAAACAGCTTGATATCAGATTCTGCGGAGATAATATGTCAGAGTTGTGGGAAACCAGCAAAACACTTTTTTTCTTCTTCTTCTTCTCTGGAGTAGCTTCGTATTTTTCTGCTGCGAGCCCGGAGGTTGTGAACAGTAACCATTTTTCATTCATCATATCAGTCATCACATGAGTGGATTTAGTGTGTTATTCCACTCTGGCGGGAAGAGCACTCTAGGAGATCTGGAAGCAATCAGGGGATGTTTGTATATTTGGCAAAACGATATTTGCTTAATGCGGAATATAAAATGGAACCGAGGCGAGGCCACTGGTGGTTTAACTGCTTACTATTGCAGTCATCGTGCTGTCCATTATATTTCCTCCTTAGCTTCAACCGCAGTGTCTTAAATGTCTTTGAGGTCTTTTAATGTGGAGAGTCTATACATGTTGGTGAATGCCCAGTCTACATTTTAAAAGTTACCTTACATGTACATCTTTTAATTTTTTTAATTCTGCATTCATCTTTTAATTCAGATCATTGAAAAACTGTTTTCTAGAGTGTTATTTTAGTGTGCGCATGTACAGTAATTATCTATAAAACAACATCTTTGTATTCTTTCCAACTACCTAACATTACAGGTGAAGCTTATTGAGTTTAACAGTAAAACAGTATGGTAAATAAGGAGTTTTTAAGAAGTATTGACCATATAATGTACATGTAGGCCTTCACAATAAGAGTAAAATAATCCATTTCTCTGTTATATCTTCACAAAACATTCACCAGACTCAAAGTAACACTCTGATATATGTTAATTATTACAGTTATTAAAAGTGCAATGGCGTATACACAACCACTACAACTCTGTGTAAATCATTTTGTTGTTGTACTCTCTTGCATAATTTACATCACGCATTGTCACACAAATGCCTGTTGTTGTTTGCCTATTTGGGCTGCAACGTGCATCAGAGGGGATGATGATAATGTTCTCTGGTGCTTTTAATGACGCACAACGCCTTCTCTTATTTCTTGCCAGCCAACGTTAGGAGATTGGGAATGTTCCTCTCGAAGCTAATGAGAGTCATCTTGTCAAAAACTACTCAAGTTTCGACAGCGAAGAGCGGTAATTCAGAGGGAAAATGTGGCGTTTAATTTCCCACGTCCCTCACAACCGCCGAAAGTTATTTATTATTTATTTGTGTTTACACTGGGACACAAAAAAGGCATTGTTCAACGGGACCACCGCACAATTTGATTGAGAATTTAATAAAATGAATAACGTCAGATTTATTGCTCATGAATTAATGACATTGTGCAGCTCATCGTAAATCTCCGCTGGATTTGTCAGAGCAGATGTGAGTGTGTCATTAAGAAATGTTTGAGAAATTAATTAGAGAAATTTTAAATGAACTCAACCTTCCCAAGGGCGTGTAAATCCAAACCATCGCTGATCACACAAAGCGGGTCTCCTCCATTTGCAAAATAAACAGGGAAATTGCTTGCTTCTTGGGAGGTCACACATGAGGTGGCCTGCTAATTTCCTTTATTGCATTCTGTTTTGTGAAGCACTGCAGATTAAGAGGTGTTGCCTAAGTAATGATTAGATGCCAGTTATACACTGATCAGCCACAGCATTATGACCACTGACAGGTGAAGTGAATAACATTGATCATAATGTTACTATGTGGTGTTCGAATGGAAAACCTTGGATTTTGACATCTGTGTTGATGAGACTTACACACCCAAATAGACATTGTCCCACAACAAACACACTCCCTCATGCAAATGGAAATCCCAAATGTCACTGGCCTACCCCCGCAGGAAAATGCACCCCACCACATGTAAAAAACATTAAACAATCAGGAACATGTTGAAGAACATGACAATGGTCCAACATGTTGATTAGACCTCCAAACTTCTTACACCCCGTTGGGATCAAGCATCAACAGGATACAATGGAACAAGTCTAACTGACAGAAGCCTCACTGCACACGCCAGAGTACCCAACTATCAACGCCCTGGTTCCAGACCCCATTGGACATCTTGAGAGGTCCTCTTGTCAATGCCCAAAGGTTCAAAGCATTTTTGACCACATAAGGGCAGCCAACACAATATTAGGCAGGTGGTCATAATGTTATGCCTGATAGGTGTATCTTAAGTGTGAACAATTTGTGGACTCATGGGTTCTGTTTTCTGTTTTGAGCCAGTCATCCAGATCTTAAAATTAAATCCTGCTTTTAATGTGATTTTTTTTTTTTTACAGGGACAGACATTCTGCAGCTGGACTTGACTTTAAAAATGTTTGATTTAAGGTTTTATGACTGAGAAAGTAGCCTTTATCTGTCGGAAATTGATTAAACTCAACCCAGAGTTGTCTGCTACTTGAAACACACAGTAAGTCTTTTTTGCATCTCTGCAGGATCCAATGAATCTGTCCACTCCAATGGCCCAGACTTAGGAAAGAAGCATAATGTTTTAATAACAGCAATCTGTATCAAAGATGGTCTTTTTTGGCCTTTTTTATGTGCAGCCTACCCTCTGTCATCGCACTGTGCCACACACACCGCAATAAGAAGCAGCAGAAGTCATGGTGTAACCTACAAAATTGTTGTGATACTTTTACATTAAACTGTCAGTTTATCAGAGACTGGAAGTGCCTGCAGCACTAACACTTATATACACACTTAATAAAGAAAAGGGAAGAAAACTGCTGCTACTGTTTGAGCTGCTATTGTTAGTGTATCCTTAACACAGTTTTTTTCTTCACAGGAAACACACCCTGCTGAATTTACAAGTTCTTAATTTATTTGAACTTCTTTTTTCAATGCACCAAAACATGCACTATCCAAGACCAATGGTGCCATTGTGCACGTGCTGTTTTGTAATGATCCCAGGTATGGTTTGACTCACAGAGCAGCTCTTTGTGTAATGGACACCTGGAGGAAATAGACGGAGGTTGGTGCAGAGGCAGGACTGGTCTGTGCTCAGAGACGCCTTTTCCTTTTTTCCCGTACTGTTTGATTCATGGCTGTGCTCGGACTGAATGACGGCATGTAAACATTAATTATGTGAAACCTCACCGGTTGCTGCGATTAATCAGTGTTACAGTTATGCTTCGGCATCACTAGCATCCAACAATCCAGTTCGACCTAAGTGCCATTTTGGTTTGCCAGACCTCTGACCTGAAAACGATGTCCAGTGACCTGCGCGGCGCTAAAAATGTTCCCCTGCAATTACATGTTCAACCACAATTTCCTGGAATTCCCAAGAGATCATAAATCACTGCTGGGTCAGTCAACTAAAACACTTGTGTTAATACAACATCAAGCGCAAATGGCCCTGCAAATCAACATCTGTGGGCCATATTGGGAAGATTTCCCTGTTAGCTCCGAGTGCTGGGTGCCACATGTGAAAGGTGGTGGTGATTCACAACTGAGTAAACAAGAAGGTACAGGTGAGATGAAGAAAACCAACACAAAATTTTATCTTCTGCCATGGTGGGAGTAGGCACTGGGGTATTGTTAAGAATGTGTTGCTTTTTGCTGCCCTTTTCCTCGTGTGCTGCAGGAGCTGATGTAGTGACCTTTTGTTCACACTCCGACTTATATAACCTCACAGCAATCGCCACTGCAACAGTTCCCACAAGTCAGGCCATGTGGAGTGATTTATTCTGTATGTAGAATATGTCTAGCGTTGATATTTGTCCTGCAAGGATACACCAAGGTCTACACAGCAGGGATTGTGGAGTGACAATGATGATCCTTTCTTACAGAATGAAGACAAGTGGAGGTGGAGGCTATGAAATGATATATCAGCAGCAGCAGTAGTGACTGCAAGTGATGACTTAGCTTTCAGGTGAATTCTTTGGCAGCAAGGAAAATAGCAGTGAGAGCACTCAGACATGAGGTTTCCTGCAACAAGGCCAAGGATATGTTGAATATATACAGCAATGGGACGATTTACTCCATATTGGACAAGGCCACATCTCATGCTTCACTGTCAGTGATAGTGCAGATACTAGTGTGTCCTTGCAGCAACTAGAATTAACACGTTGTGTGCCTCTGCCAGTCAGTGAAGTTGCAGTTTACATCCATGTATGTCCAGATTCATCTCATACACCGATTAGGCATAACATTATGACCACCTGCCTAATATTGTGTTGGTCTCCATTATGTGGTCAAAAATGCTCTGAACCATTGGGCATGGACAAGAGGCCCTCTTGTCCTATGGGGTCTTGGCAGTGGATCCTTTGGGTACTCTGGCTTGTGCAGTGGGGCCTCTGTCAATCAAACTTGTTCCACTGCATCCTGTTGATGCTTGATCACAATGGCGTGTAGGAAGTTTGGAGGTCTAATCAACATGTTGGGCCATTGTCATGTTCCTCTACATGTTCTGATTGCTTGATGTTTTTGCCATTGGTGGGGTGCATTTTCCTGCAAGGGGTAGGCCAGTGACATTTGGGATTTCCACTTGCATGAGGGAGTGTGCTTGTTGTGGGACAATGTTTATTTGGGTGTGTAAGTCTCATCAACACAGATGCAAAAATCCAAGGTTTTCCAACAGAACAGCACATAGTACCAATATGATCAATGCTATTCACTTCACCTGTCAGTGGTCTTAATGTTGTGGCTGATCGGTGTATATGTAGTGAGGGTTTTGAAAGAAGTAAATAGGTGGGCATCCAAGATTAGTGTCACCAAATTAGTGATCAAATTTGACCAAATGTGAAATATAATCACAATCTCCTCTTCCGTTGCTGAGCTACGATGTTGAATAATGGCCAAAAGAAGTTGTTCTCTGACCTTTTGAATATAAAAGGTCATCACTACCTCATTTTATTCTATTTTGTCATAATTAGAATATGAGTTCTTGAGTTCTGGTCAACCATCTGTTTTATAAGGCCACAGTGATGTTGACTTTTGATCTCTAGCCACCAAAATCGAATAATTTCCTTTTTGAGTCCAAGTGAACATTTGTACCAAATTTAAAGAAATTCCCTCAAGGTGTTCAAGACATATTGTCAACACATGAATGTCAACCCAAAACATAACGCTTAAAAAACATGAATATTGAAAGGGAAGGTCAATGGTCAAGTCCTGTCACAAATCTGAAATAAGTTTTTACCCTTTTGGTTACCATAATCAGAATCTTTCCCTATATTACACACATGTTTAAGTTGCCTAACACCATTTTGCATTAACATTTTAAGCAAAATCGTTCTGGGGTTCCAGACGGAGGAGATTTACCGCCTCAAGTAATGTCACTTCAGTCAATATATTCATTGGGTTAGAAGACTGCAAGTATGAAAATGAAAAAAAGAAAGAAATCTCAAGTGTAGAACTGCCAATATATGAGCTTGCCAGACATCTGAGGCCTGCTACTCAATACCACATCCTTGAATCTCCTGATTAACAAGAAAGAAGAACCCTTGGAATAAAACTGACAGCGTCTTGTTCTACTGCATTAATTTTCATCTGTTTTTTCCAGACATTGTTCTAGGTGTGCAGCGGTACATTTGTGGCACACTCTTTTAACCATAGTCATTTGGTGTAACTACCATCTTCCCCTAACTTTAACCATATACACAAATTTCAAATCACTCGTATTGTAAGCCAAAAATGAAAATGGTCAATAATTATGCTGCAGAATTTCCAAGTTTGATCTTCCCTTTGGAGATAGGGTTGGAACATTATGTTATCTGAGGATAGCAATGGACTCGAATTGGCTGCCTGTTACAAGCTCACATTCGTCCTTTCATAAACACTAGCACTTTTTGGGAGTGGTGCATGCCTATACTGTTTGCTTTTATGGAAAGAAAACATTGCAGTGAGTAAAACAACATCCAAACCCATTTTCTGTTCACAATCCAACTAAAACTGTTCATATTGTGTAAAAAGATTACAGTGTAAATCTGTAGGGTAAACACGAGCATTCAGCAGCGCCTGCCGCCTCGGTATTTGGCACATAGAAGCACATGGGCTCTTCAGGAGGGGGTAAGTTGTGTAGAGAAATGAAGAGAAGAATTGGAAGAAAAATGAGACTTATACCAAAATATGTTACTTTTAGTCATTTGTCAACAAGGAAAAGAGTTTTCTGGAGTATTGTTTCCAAGATTTGTACTATGACAACCGAGAAGCCCCTGACTGCAGTGTGCAGTTCGGGGTGGCGCTCAACATTTGACTCCACCCATCTCAGCGTTCCATAAACTAATCGCATTTAGTCAAATACAACTTACGTCATTTTGCAACAGTTTGGTGGCAACCTAACCCTAACCCTAACCCCAACTCTTCAGGAACATGTGTATCTATTGCAATTCAGAGTGGAACCACATACAGGGCCAAATACAGGTTTGTGACTATGCTAGGAGCATAAGACAGCACTCGTTTTCTTTTTACATGCAGGTAATGTCCCCTTGGGTGGAGTCAATTTTTGTGGGCGGAGTCAAATGTTAGATTCAGCCAGTAGCATGTTGATGTTGAGCAACATTGAGCTCCGCCCCAAACTGCACACTGCAGTCAGGGGTACTTGTGACAACCTGCAGCCCTCATCTACAGACTCTTCACAAGACAAATTTACCAACCATAGCAAGATAGACCAACAACTGAGCAAAAAAAGCCTTGTAAAACTTCCAAGATAGTGATCTGAGCAGCTTTGTTTAGGTCAACTGAGGAAGAACGAGTTTGTTTCAATATGGAGCCAAAAATAGATCACTGCCGATGTGCAGACCAGATCCAAAAGCATTATAGATTTTCACCATGCAATCATCTCCTCTCATCTATACTTTTGGAATCATACTAAAAGGCAATTGCAATAACTTTTCTGGTCAAATGTCAAATTCCTCAGAGTGTGTTTATGCATGAGAAATGTGAGCTTGGGATTTGTTTGTGTTGTGCAAAGGCATCTTAACATTCTGCCAGATGTGAGAGAGCTCAGGGCAGGGAGGTAAATATTACTAGAACGGCGGTTGCGGTTTGTTGATTGTTGCCTCTTAGAAGGACCAGGGCAAAACAGTCGCTATTATTTTCAGCTTTTGTGGTGAAAGGTGAAGTGAAATGATCCTCTTTAGAACATTTGGATGTAAATAAGGAGAGAGATGGCAAATGTGGGTCATATTTGCAGACTTCTACATGAGCATTTATTGTATTTGATGTTCTTTATGCATCATACTTTCTGATAAGAAGTAAGACTTACCAGCAGTGTGCAATAAACTGGATTAAGCATGACTTATAGATGCACCTTGCTCCATCATACATCCCTTTACATGAATCAAATATATTAGTTTCCAGTCAGTGCACTCCTCACTTACCAGACTCGCTTATCTGGACTCTCCTAACCAACATCATCAAGAACTTGACACTTCACCATCTGTTTTATCATAAAGCACCGTCTCACCGGATAACCGCTTTCACCGCTTATAATTTTCTCGATAAACAATCCCAAAGGTCAACGCAGGGGGAAAAAAAACACAGGAACGCATGAAAAAGGGCCTGGTTTGGTAATCTACTTTAACAGATGTCCTCGGCTTTGTACCAAGATAGAATAGCATTTGGGAAATAAATGCAGCTTATCACTTAAAAGGCTCCCGGTGGGCAGGATGCTCCATTTGTTATGAACATAAAAAAGCAGAACCGATTTTCATTGCAGAGAAGCGGCCATCCATCATGCCATGCTATGACAGCGTAGACAGTGGCCACTGTATATCCTGATGTGATAGATTTCCCCTTTTTTTCATCACAGTGGGATTTGCCAAGGGTTTGGGTGGTGAGTGTATTAGAAAGAGCATCAACTACATTCAAAGACGGCTTGTATTCGTGTGCATCTGCTGCAAAGTCTACCCAATAGCACCACAAAACCCCCTAAATAGCTGCTTTTTATTTGCTAAATTTTAATTAATCTATTATCTACCAGTGGCAATAAAAGCAGGACTGCCTGTTTTATCATTTAAGTCTTCACAGTGTTCATGTTTTAACCAGAATGTACCTGGAATTCTCTCCTAACCTCAATCGAAGTGCTTGAAAACCTTCTAAACTTAATCACAGTGGAAGCAAATGACAAGAACCACATTGTCTAACACATTTTACATCTAAAATACACTGATCAGCCACAACATTATGACCACTGACAGGTGAAGTGAAAAACATTGATCATATTGGTACTATGTGGTGTTCTGCTGGAAAACTATGGATTTTTGCCGTCCATGTTGATGAGACTTAGACGCCCAAATAAACATTGTCCCACAACAAGAACACTCCCTCATGCAAGTGGCAATCCCAAATATTACTGCCCTACCCCCGCAGGAAAACGTACCCCACCACCACCACCATCAAACAATCAGGAACATGTTGAGGAACATGACAATGGCCCAACATGTTGATTTGACCTCCAAACTCCTTACACCCCATTCTGATCAACCATCAACAGGAACAAGTTTGATGGACAAAGGCCCCCTTGCAGAAGCCAGAGTACCCAAAGGATCCAGTGCCAACGTCCTGGTGCCAGACCCCATAGGACACCCTGAGAGGTCCTCTTGTCCATACCCAATGCTTCAGAGCATTTTTGAGCACATAAGGGGGACCAACACAATGTTAAGCAGGTGGTCATAACGTTATGCCTGATCGGTATACGGCCTTCAGAATTCTATGCAATTCTATTGACTGGACTGGAACTTGATAGAAAAATCATTCCGTATCCTCATAGTAAATAAAATTGATTCTATTTTGCCTCTAAACTACTAAATGCATTTGGTGAATGAGAGCACCATTATTGGGATTTTTGAATCTTTGGCTCTCCCTTGCAAAAAACAGACACACGTTATTATAGCCATAATGTGAGGCATGGTGAGGGGCCAGTTTAAACTACAGAGTATGGTTGACATAAAGTAGAATTGCTGTGGATATTAAATGTTTTCATAGTAAGTATTACCAACTGTTTCCCTAAATTAAACATTTATATTTGCGGCCTTTCAGCGGAGGACGGTTGCCCCGAGGTGAGTGATTCACCACAAATCCAAGTTTCCAAAGGGGCCCCTCATGTATCATCACCTTATTTTTAGAAAGGTATATTCAACACACAAAGCAAACTGGGCTGTTGAAACCAACCAGGCAGAACTGATGAGAATATATAGACATTTACAGAGCTTGTGGATGTAACAACAACAAAAGCAAAACAATCTCCTGGCTTCTTACTTGCAGATGTAAAACTAATGCAACACATATCTAAAAATAAACAGGGAATGACTCATCGTTGAAAACAATCCTGGAATTTAAAGACATGGTTTTGAAGGATCTTGTTTCTCTTTTTCACCCACACCTGGGTGGTTACAAACTGGCAAAAATCACATTTCTCTTGTCATTCACCACAAACGTCACCATCCAACACAAGCACAGCTAAACCTTTTAGTATGTTTGCTTTTCCATGAATTTGAGACCACAGTCCCATGTGGACAGTGTTCATTATGAATAGATTTGTGCACATTTAAAATTAAATCAGAAGCCTCATGTCTCTCTCTTATGGTTGATACTTTGCAGGAGGCTATTTCTCAGGTCAGTGTGCAGAACAGAACGCTATTGTTCTTGAATGCATATTGTGCAAAACTCCTCTAAACACAAGCTGTGGTGCATCCGAGCCATTGTGACACTTGTTGCATTATTTATCTTTCATGAATAATGAACCGAGCATCATAGCGATCCGAATAACCCTGTGAGATAACAGATGAAGATATGTACAGTTCATCTACGGTGAACTGGAGGATTGTTTGTTTCTCTTCGTGTCACTGTTTTTAAAAGAAAAAACTAAAGCTAAAAAAGGGGTTTAAATATTTACATTTTGTATACAATTCTTGCTCAAGTGAAAAATATTGCATTTAATCTTTTGCTGACAGCCGCTGGGCAATTATTCAAGCATGCAGGGTTGATATGTGCCCAGTAATTACTTTCGAAGGAGACCATTTACGCCTCCGTGAAAAAAAAACAGTTTTCAACCAAGTTACATTAACACTGTTGAGTTGTTTTCATCTGGGAGTCTCCAGATATTTTAGGTTGTGGACTGCTGAGCAGCTCGGCCATGATAATTAGCCACTGCATTTCACTCATTGGTTGTGTTGATTTAGTCAAGCGAGGAAGTGTGAGAGTGAGAACAGACCAAGACAGTGGTTTGGGGAATTCTAATTCTGTTTGCCTTTTCTTTCTCATTGAACCAAGACTATGTTGTCTCAAAAAATTATCTTTTTAAAGACACAGGGATAACATTCCCTTTCTCTGAGAGACTTGGATGACAGAAATGCCACTACGACCACACTCATGTCTGTACAGTTAATATAAATCGACAACCAGCAACCACTTAGCCTATCTTAGCAAAGTTCTTCACCACTTGTAACCCCACCACATGTTGTTTTGACACTTTGATTTTGCAAGTACAGAGGTAAACTGGTAAGTATTGAACTTTACAGGTGCCTGTATTCAGATTTTGCTCTGACTATTCTGACTCGCTGGACATAGACTGTTGGTATAAGCTTGCCATTGACCATGCATTACTTTCTCCTCCCCTTCCGCTATCTACGTGCTACATGCTATTTTCAAAATCATCTTAACTACAGGAAACAAAAACGACAACTTCAAGCTAGCAACAAAACACACATAAAATTAGGTACCTATGGATTTGGATCGTGTTTGCCTTCCCACATGCAAATGTTCCACCAAAACAATGCTGCATCCTTCACTTAACTCTGCAAATGCAAAGAAACCAAAGCTGGTAGCTCTTTTTTTCCCTATTGCAGAACGAAAATGAGGTTCAGGCAAACCATTCTGTGCTGCAGAATGTATAATTGAGCACAATTAAGGTAAATCATTAAAAAAATAGAAAAAAGATAAGGTCCTAGTATGGAACCTTGTGAAACACCCTTTTCAACAATTAAATAGTGAGACTGAAAACAGTGAAAGAGAACACAAGGATGTCTATTATAGAGATGAGCAGTAAACAAGAGGAGAGTGCTTTGAATTAAACCAGGGGTGGGCAATCCTGGTCCTCGAGGGCCGCTATCCTGCATGTTTTAGATGTTTCCCTCTTCCAACACACCTGATTCAAATGATCAGCTCATCATCAAGCTCTGCAGAAGCCTGACAACGATGCTGATCATTTGAATCAGGTGTGTTGGAAGAGGGAAACATCTAAAACATACTGGATAGCGGCCCTCGAGGACCAGGATTGCCCACCCCTGAATTAAACCAATCGAGTAGAGTTTATAAATGAGGAGGTAGTGATCGATGATGTCAAAGGCCTTGGAAAGATCCATGAAAACTGCAGCTGTAAGTTAGCATTCGTCAAAGGATTAAAACACATCTTTCATTATATTAGAGGAGCTGAGGTCCTTAGAAACAACTGGGTTCAAAGCCATTGATGAACCGAGATTAAAGCGTTAAAGCATTACAGATATGTTTCTCAAGAACTTTGGCAGTAGTGCCAATAATAGAAAGAGGTTGATAAGTATTCCTGTCTGATTTATGTCCATCCTAGAAAAGAGTAATTCTGGCCCATGTCCAAATGGGTGAAATTAAACAAGTAGATTAAGACAAATGAAAAAATCAGCAAGATGATACATTAATGCATTGGCAGCAAGTTGGACAAAAATGGCATATCTTGACCTGTACTACTTAATTTGAACTTACATATTGCGTGAAAAACATCGGTATGCAAGATTTTTCTGAAGGAAAAGCAGCCTTTGGAAGTGAAAAAGTTCAAGGAACCACCCAGTGAGAATGTTTCGGTCCTAAAAACATGCTGAGAAAGTAATGTCTTAAGAATTAAAGTGTTGGGAACCACAGATGAAAGAAAAAAGCAGGGGAGATAAGTGAAGGATTGGAAACAATTTTAATATTAATTTGTTTCTGGTTTATGGAGCTTTTGTTAGTTATTGTTGAGAATACAGTCCAGCTGATTCCAAAACTCTCCAGGGGCTATGAAAGTTCCAAGAGAAGCTATCCTTGCAATAGTTGTCTTTTCAGAATAGACTTGTCAGAATAGAACAATCTCACAAGCATCTGAGCAAAGTGAAGAATCTTGAATAGTGATTTACACATTCCCCTTTGTTTGGCTGATGCTGCCTGCTGTGAATCATGTCTGCCCACTCACTAAGTTTCTCTCTCTGTTGAAATAAAGCGCTGGCTTTCACACTTGTCATTCCTTTGCTAATTCAAGATCAGCCTCACACCCCTAATTACTCACTCATTCATCCTCTTCACGCCGTCCTTTCTCCCATTCTGTTGCACGGCAAAAGCGGCCGGGAATGCTGGGAGAGCGTCCTCATTAGAGCGGAGACAGCAGTTTGGGAATACTTCTTCAAACACAAGTTCGGTAGCTGCTTCACTAGGAGAGATACAATCGACCTTGGAGTGTCCCTGTGGGGGAAACACTAAAGCTGAGTTATGCGGCTGAGTGTGGGAAGAAAAGTGTAATAACTTTCACCTGAATGCCTCCACTCTACCAAACACCATGGGTTTGTCATTCACAGGCATCAGACCCCCCTGTATTCAGAGAGGGAGGCCTGCGGGGATCTAGCACTAATGAGGCAGCAGGCATTTCTTTGGCTCGTTACAAACCAATGTGTGTGGAGCCTTTCTCTTGACTAGAAGCTACACCCGGTACCAGCTACTATTTCTCCAAGTGAAAGGGATGCACAATTAATGATGCAATTATGCTAATGGTGTTTCCAAGCTACTCGTTCGCCTCCCCTCCTACTAAGTATCAATCCTGCTGAAGAATGGCACAGTGAAAGCATCGCTGCTCAGACACGGAGCGTATATTCGAGTATGAGGTTTCCTGAGAAATGGTCTCCAGCGCAAAGTTGATGACAGCAATTGGCTTGGAAATAGCACAGCTCTTTCTTATTGCCAGTTAGCTTTTAATGCTCAATCCTGCTACCAGTGTTTTGGACATTGTCAGTGTTCTTTATGTCGCTGCAGCCATGTGAGCTATTCTATGAATGAAAGTTTCCCTTTTGTCGAGCGACGTCTAACCTTTTCCCAACCACATATAGCGTGCATTTGTCTCATCTACAGAAAGTCTGACTCAGTGTTCTTGTCTGTTATGGAAACAGCAGGTCATATGGGTGCACCTTGCCATCCGGTGGCCATAGAGACAAGTAAAAAGAAGCTCTTGAAAAGCCATATGTCATTATGCATAATTTTTCTATTCGGTGACAAATGAGCAGTTAATGAGTAGAGCGCAGTAGGCGATCCCCAAGTTGCCATAACAGTGGCCATGTTGGAAAACCAAGGGAAAAGCCCGTGTTTTCACTGGCTCTTCTACTATCGTACAATCAAGATTGGTGTATCTCTTCTGTTTTCCATTCAAAACCGATGCTTAATTTGGTTCACTGTTTAGTTAACCTCGGGAAACGGCAGCCAGTAGCAACAACAGACAGCAAGACATGTCAGCTTGCACTCCGATTTTTAAAGTGGAACTGTGGAAAAGCATTCAAAAATGTATCTAAGTACACCTATTTATAATTGTACACAAAGTGTGTGGGCTGCCTTAGCTGGATCGGCTATCGACCACGAAATTTCAAAGCCATATTGAAGCCTTCTGCTGCCTTAATTTATCTCTTCCTTTCAACTTCTGTGTACCTCTCCTCAGTCAGACAGGAGGTTATCAGGGAATACTAAAAATTATTTGTATGCGATCCAGTGTTTCAGTCTTCAAGGGAGTTCCACTGATTTTACACATCACACTGCATAATTGAAACAAGTTGTATAAAGCCTTTTTGTGGCTCCAGAGGGAGCGGCGTGAACTCTGATTAATTCCCTTAAATGAAAAGATGTGATGATGTGTATATAGAATAAAGAGAACAAACCGACCAAGCCGTAGGTTGCATTGTGAGTAGTTGTTTTTAAGTCTGTCCTTTGTGGCATTGTTGTAGGATTGCAATGCTAAATCAATGGAGGACTCTTGTAATCATTTTTGGAGGAAATCAAGATCATATTGCAAATATTTTGTAGTTGCTAATGCAAAGCAATCTTTTTTTCTGTCAGCGCCTTTTCACACAGGCACATAAAGCCACTCATGCAACACCTATTTGAGAGGTTCCTATCATAAACAAAACATTTTCTCAGAAAGTGTTGCAGCATTTTTTTGGTCAGTGTTTCCCCTGCAAGTGCTCAGCTTCATTACCATAAGCTGCAGTCGGGCGCCATTGTTTGCCGCCTTGGCTTTGGAATCATCCGAAATGTCTGATGGCCAAAACAGTCACAGCTTGGATACAAGCAACTGGTGCCAAGCTGCTAATCACACCTACTAAACAGGCGAATAAAAATCAACACATTCATGAAACACCTCAGCTAAACGGCTCTTTTTGTCGCTTATCGCAAGACAGATTGGGCACAACAAGGAACGGCTGCTTTTTGATGTTAATGTAACACTTTCCAGAAGCATCTTTGACAGCGCACCACCACGAGCTTAGAGCAACAACACACTGAGCAGCCAGCCCTCTAATTTAGAAACGTGTAGACGTTGATGCTCCGGGGTGGTTGTGTTTTTGATTAAAGCGAGAACAGCAGTAATTGAAAATGTTACACCTGTGAGTTCTTGCATAATCATATTACTTCCCTTTGCCAAGATCTTTCTACTCCCCCTCATTTCATCAGAGACATACTGCATTTGTGGGCATGAAGACATTTGTGAGATTGTTTTGCTCCACTGTGCTTTGGCTGACACGGATGAGTAAAGGTTAATTATATAAACAATGCACAAAGGACTCCTATGTGTCAGCTGCAGATACAATTCAGAATTAAATGGCTATGCATTTAAAACCAACAGAAACTGCGACACATCTTGTAGCATTTGCATTCCGCGCTAAAACTCTTAACCTTTTATTACCAAAGATTTCCTTTCCTCTTTATTGCCGCGATCTGATCTGCTCCACTAACAATAAGTGTCACTTTATACAACATCTGAAAACACACTACACAAACTGAACAAAGGCTTCCCACATCCAGACAATCAGCCAGTGGAAGAAATGAATACTAACTAATGGTAGACAATACTGTCTGTGTTTGTTGGGGCTTGTAAATGTTGGGCGGGAGGAAAGTCTGCAGAGGGGTTCCCAGGAGATTTCCCTCCAATGAACAATACCGTGGCTGCCTCGCTGTTTGCTCTTGTCAGTCACCTGTCAGATCACAACAGAGACCAACTATCCACCAGCAGCTTGAGTCAGCTCCAGATTATGGCGAGAAGCGAGTAGCACAGCAACTGAGCTGCCTCCAAACTTCTTGTGAACACGGAGCATGTTGCATGAAGGTGATACAAAATCAAAAAGAGATGTTGCAGCAGCACATTTGATAATTATTAGATGCATATTTCAAACATCTGCGTGTTTCGGTTTGTTTCGGTTTCTATAATTAATCACGCTGCACTCTGTTTTTTCATGTTGAAAGCACAGTTAATGAAATGAAAACAACCGTGCTGAAATCATAATAACTGTAATATTTTCACTAGCGGGGCTGCAACGCCGTGGAGCACATTTCAGAAAGTGTTGTTGATATTCCGAGTCTCCCCCGTTTCCTCACAGAATGACATTTCATACGTGTGATATATTGGAAGTGGAAAGTGAACCACAACACTTGCCCAGACTATTAATGTTATAACTGAAATGCAGAATATGTGGCTAAAGCTTCACAGATGGAAGGAGTTCATGGAAAAGTAGGACTGGATCATCATCATTCCTCCTACAAGATGTTAGAGTAACTTTTTAAACAGAATGCGCATAAAACAATATGTTTTGATGGGAGCAAGGGAGGAAGAGAGAGACTGCAAATATAAGTGCAGATTTTACCTCTGTATAAAGTGCTGTGACACGATAAACAGCATTTATTGTAAATAGTATTCAGTTCTGGAGAGAAAGACACTATAGTTTATAACTATACATTGCAAAATTTAATTTGGAAAAGAATATATATATGAAATGTAAAATGTATGTATTTTAAATGCAGATATTCTAATGGATAAGATAGCATAAACTAAATCGTGTAAATAATGTATGTATTTCTAATTTTGCACTCATATATGAAAAGGAATTATTTAAACTAAAGATGAAAACACATTTAATTCTGAAAAAAGAAGACAAGAAAAACAAACCTTTATTGTCACAAATACATTTTTACAGCATTGTGAAATGTTTTTTTTTTCGCATATCCTGGATGGGGTCAGAGCACAGGGTCAGCTATGGTACGGTGCCCCCTGGAGCAGGAAGGGTTAAGGTCCTTGCTCAAGGGTCCAACAGTGGCCGCAGTGGGTTTCGATCTTCTGACCTTCTGATCAGAGACTTAACCGTTCCACCACCACTGCCCCTCTACAAGAAATACTGTCCATCTGTGTAGGCTGAAGTTCAGCACAGCAGTGATTTAAGTTAATGCTAATGTCAGCAAGTATATTCTTCACCATGTTACCATCTTAGTTTAGTATACAACATAAACATTTTCTGATTTACGCTAAACACAAACTACAGATGAGGGTGTCAGTAGTTTTTGCAAATATTTGATCAGAAACCAAAGACAAATTGAGATTTTGAAAGTTATCACAGTTCGTCCTAAGGAGAGCAATGCATTCTCTCCACAGGCCTGCAATAGTTATACAGCTAAATTGCATTCTAACGTAGGTCAGGTTAATGTTTATTATCCCCGAGGGGCAATTTGTCCTGCAGTCAGCACTGTACCATTACAGTGGTACACAATGTCACCACACTCTGAATTATAAAAATGGAATAGACCAAAAATATGATGATAAACTGAAATAAAATATAAGAAAAACCAGTAGATTAAAATAATTAAATCATCATGAGTCATAGACAAAGGAAATATGATGGCAAAAATGGAATTAAAAAGAATTAAAATAATCCAATCCAATCCAATCCAACTTTATTTGATTAAGCACCTTAAAACCACAACAGTGGACCAAAGTGCTGTACAGAGACGATAAAACAGAATAAATAAATACAAATATAATAAATTAAAATCCATAAAATGTAACAGCCATACAATAAAAACAACAAAATAAAAATAAATAAATAAATAAAATAAAATAGAATAAAATAAATAAAATCAGGGACTTCCGGCAAGATGGCGACGTGACTAGCTGCATAGTTTGGAGCTCCTCCAGTCGGTTAAAAAAATCCCACTTAAAACTAAGTAACTCGACATACAAAAGTTTAATATCTTGTAATGAGTGGGGATAATCAACGTAAAAGCCGCAGAACCAAGAAATCAACACAGGATCAGGCTGCGATGGCAACGCTCCCACATCGAAGTGAGGCTGAACCTGGAGATGACACGGCGGGGAAAGCCGACCCAGACCACACCGAGGCCCTCAGAGCGGGACTAGCAAATATCAGCAGAGACATAAAAGACCTCCACCAGAACATCAGAGAGGAGCTGCGACAATTTAAGAACGACATAAAGAGCGAAATGAAACAAGAATTGACTTCGCTTCGAGAAGACATTGACCACAAACTCCGAGAAAACAACAAAGAGCTACAAGAGCAAAAGGCTAAGCTAGCCGAAGCCGAGGGTCGCATAACCGAGCTGGAGGAGTGGAATGCCGATGCGAACGAAGCGCTGCTGAAACTACTAAACCAGACCCGATATATGCAAGACAAGTTAACGGAGCAGGAGGTGAGGTCACGGAGAAATAATATCCGCATATTCGGTCTACCAGAAGAAACCGAAGGAAGCTCAATGACGGACTACTTAGATCAACTATTGAGAACAGAATTGGAGCTTCCCGAGGAAATACAACTGCAAATCCAGCGCGCCCACAGAACCCCGCCACTAAAGCGGAGCGCAGGTGCACCTCCGAGATCAGTAGTAGTCAACCTCCTACAGTTTGAAACCAAAGAAATGATTCTGAAAAAGGTATGGCAGAAGAAGGTGAAAGTGGCAGAAAAGATAATCCGGTTTGACCACGACTACCCACCCGAAATTGTTCAGAAACGCCGATCATATCTGGGCATAAAGACGGCACTGAGGGAGAAGAACATCCGTTTCCAGACCCCGTTTACCAAAATACGAATCCACTGGAATGATGGAGTAAAAAGCTATGATAACGCTAGAGAGGCCACACGGGATATGAGAGCAAGAGGATTCTCACTGGACATGCCGAACGACACCGAGGAACGAGGTCAAGGGAGACTCCTCGGAGCACAAACCTGGCAGCGAGTGAGAGACAGCGGACCGAACCGGGACACGGCACATCGAGCGAGGGAGAAACTACAGGAATACCAGAGGAAGTGATCACAACGCATCGGGAGAAATGGACAAAAACGCTGTTATTGAAAAACCTGGTTAGGGTAAGATTTCAATAAATGACATAAACGTGAAATTATTAAAATATGACTGAGATACAGCAGAGAGCAACATTAGCTATTATACAGGTTCAACTTGCATAGAAACGATACATCATAGTGGGAGATTACCAGCACTCTGGGGCTTTTACTATAACTATTCTAATTCATTACCAACCGACAGAGAGGAGGACAAGTTTAAAAAATGTTGGACACTTCTAGACAGGGGAGAGATCCACAAATTGGAGATATTACAGTGTCTAGGGACGGGCCCTCATGCGAGATGAGGACTCCCTGTCCACCCTCCAACAGGGACTCTGGGGGAAGTAGGGTGAGTACCCCCATACGGAAGTACAATCTTGTTCTTAATGTTCATATAATGTTTTCTATCCGCTTGGTTCTGAGTTGCTTGGGTGAACATACACAGGTAATAACTTGATATAATGGGATATAACAGTCTGAAAATATTGTCGCTTAATATAAATGGTTTGAATTCACCGGTAAAGAGAGGAAAAGTCTTGACAAAATTGAAAAAAGAGAAGGTACAGGTTATACTTCTACAGGAGACCCACCTATCTCAAACAGAACACGAAAAATTTTAAAAAATGGGCTTCAGGAATTCATACTACAGTTCATATAAACAAGGACATAAAAGGGGAGTCATTATATTAATTTCCAACTCAACTAAATTTCTCTGTGAAAAAGAAATTCGAGATAAAGAGGGAAGATATGTGATTGTGAAGGGGAAACTGGAAAATGAAGCTGTTACTCTGGTAAATGTATATGCCCCCCCAGAATCGGACAAGCAATTTTTCAAATCTATGTTTAATATAATAGCAGTGGAAACAGAAGGTATTTTAATCTGCGGAGGGGATTTCAACATCGTGTTAAATCAGAATTTAGACACAACAAGCACGAGGAAAAATAAAAGACAGTTGGCAAAATTTGTAAAGCTGTCCCTAGAAGAGATGGGAATGATTGATATATGGAGGAGCATTAATCCTACCAAAAAAGACTTCACTCATTACTCAGTGACACATAGGGTCTATTCAAGGATTGACTATTTCCTTATAAACAAGGGCGACAGGTATAGAGTTGAAGAATGCACAATCAAAAGTGCGGATTTATCAGACCACAATGCAGTTTATCTACAAATCCACCTAAATGCGAGGAAAAAACAAACTATATGGAGACTTAATGTAGGAATACTAAACAACAAGGAGATAGTCGAAGACATGAAAAAGGAAATCAGACAGTATGTAGATGAAAATAACGATGGAGAAGTCCAACCAACAATGGTCTGGGATGCTCTGAAGGCGGTCGTCCGAGGAAAGCTTATAGCAAGAACGACAGCACTAAAAAAAGCAAGATTAACAACATACAAGAACCAAACTGAAAGGTTAAGAGAATTGGAGCAGCAACATCAAATTACAAAAGAACAGAGAGTGTACCAGCAAATCCTGGAAACTAAAACTAAAATTAATGATATACTATTAGATGAAACGGAAAAAAATGTCTATACCTAAAGCAGAGTTATTATGAAATGGGCCCCAGATCTACAAAATTACTAGCAAAACGTATAAAAAAGCAACAGGCAGAAAACACTATACATAAAATTAGAGATCCAACCATCCAAAAGATCACTTATGACCCAGAACATATAGAAAAAGTATTCCAGACATACTATGAAAATCTATATACACAACCACCAGCTGCAGATGAGAGTGAAATGGAAGCCTTCTTAAATCAGTTGGATTTACCATCGATAGGTACCTCCCAAAATGATATCTTAACAGCTGACATCACCCTTGAAGAGATAAATGAGGCAATAAATTTGTTAAAAAACAATAAATCCCCAGGCAGCGATGGTTATCCAGCAGAATGGTACAAGATGTTTAAAGAGGAACTGATAACAGTGCTCCAGGCCTCATTCAATTGGACTCTTAAAGAAAACAAAATTCCTCCAACATGGGCAGAGGCAATAATCTCAGTTATACCAAAGCCAGGAAAAAATAAAGAAGAATGTGCAAGTTATAGACCAATTTCGATATTGAATATAGACTATAAAATATATACATCTATTATCTCCAAAAGATTAAATACCTTTCTCTCAGAACTCATTGACGAAGATCAAACAGGCTTCATAAAAGGACGCCAAACCCAGGACAACATCCGGAGAACACTCCATATTATAGAACAAGCACAGAAAGAAAAGCAAAGTACTGTCCTGGTAAGCATAGATGCCGAAAAAGCGTTTGATTGTGTCAATTGGAGTTTTCTTTATAAAGTATTAGAACGGCTAGGATTTAATAAAAAATCAATACAATTAATAAAATCATTATACAAAGAACCTACGGCTAGAATAAAAATAAATGGAAATCTGACTGATAAAATTCCACTGCAAAGATCTACCAGACAGGGATGCTGCCTTTCACCAACCCTCTTTGCCATCTGTATCGAGCCATTGGCTCAGGCAATTCGGCAAAATAAAGAAATAAAGGGAATTGCAATAAAAGGATTAGAACATAAAATTGGACTTTTTGCTGATGATGTAATAGCTTTCCTCGGACAACCAAACACAACGTTTCCTATACTGATGAAACTTCTTGATTCATATGGCTATTTATCGGGATATAGAATAAACATTTCCAAGACCCAGATCCTCGCAATTAACTATAAACCAACAAAAGTAATTAGGGAAAACTATAAGCTCAATTGGAGTCTTAAGTCTATTAAATATTTAGGTGTGTCGGTTACACAGGATCTCTCAGAACTTTACAAAGAAAATTATGAAAAACTAAACCAAAATATACAAAAGGATATAGAAAGATGGTCTACACTCCCACTAGATTTTAATTCAAGAATTGAGATAGTCAGGATGAATTTGCTGCCCAGATATCTATACCTGTTCCAATCTTTACCTGTAGAGGTCCCTCAGAGTCAATTCATTATGTGGGATAAAATTATATCTAGGTTCATTTGGGGGGGCAAAAGACCAAGAATCAGGTATGAAACTCTCCGGCTGCCCAAAGATAAAGGTGGAATGGCTTTACCAAAATTAAAGGAATATTTCTATGCAGCCCAACTAAGACCTGTCTACTGTTGGTGCAAGCCTAATTACGAGGCTAGATGGAAAGAAATAGAAAAGGAAGTAAACCAACAGCCGATTCAAAATATTATAGGAGACAAGGAGCTATACAAGAAACTTAGAAAGAACATAGATCCAATAACGGGTCATACTCTAGAAATATGGTTTAAAATATTAAAAATCTATAAATGTTACAACGATTCCAAAAGCTTAAAATGGTTAGCCTATGATAGCAATTTCAAACCAGCCCAATATGATCAAGGATTTAAACAGTGGGCAGCCAAAGGAGTAACAGCTTGGTGTGTCTTAGAAAGAGAAGGGCAGCTGGAGAGTTTCCAGAATTTGAAAGAAAAACATGATCTGGGGACACTTGACTTTTATAGATACCTTCAGTTACGTGACTATTACAGAAAAGAAATCCAGGCTGACCCCTCTGGAGAAGTGAACAGTGTGATCCAAATCATAAAGAAAGCATATAAGGAAAGCAACACGAGAATAATTTCAGCAATTTACCGTGGGTTAAACTCACATGATAAAAACTCAACCAACTATATAAAAGGAAAGTGGGAGAAGGAATTTAACATGGAAATTACAGACGATGATTGGCTTAATATGTGGAAGATACACCAAACATCCACTAGTTCGCGGATCTGGAGGGAGTTCTCCTGGAAAAATCTGGTGCGTTTTTTTATCACACCAAAGATGAAAAGTAAACAGTTAAATAGACAACAGAAATGTTGGAGGGATTGTGGAGAATTTGATGTAGACCACTCACATGTCTTTTGGAAATGTCATAAAATCACTGTATTTTGGGAGATGGTATGTGAAGAATTACTACAGATGATGGGCTATGGGATTCCAATGTGCTGCAATGTACTGTATCTGTGTAATTTCTCTGATGAGAGTCTAGTGGGAAGCGATATATACCTGGTCAAGATACTTTTAGTGGCTTCTAAAAAAGCTATTACCAGGAATTGGGGAAAGAAGGAACCACCAACAAAGGACCAATGGTTGACTATTGTTGAAGGAATCTACACAATGGAAAAACTAACTCACAAACTGCGACTCCAAGAAGCACAAATGGACAAAAAATGGAGCAAATGGACTGAATATAAAAAACGAAACGGCAGAACGACTGATTAATGTGAATGCATTGTTGTTACCCAGGCAAGGTTTTGATGTTGTTTTTGTGTTTATAAAATTTAAATAAAAATTTAAGTGAAAAAAATAAATAAATAAATAAATAAATAAAATCAACGTCTCACAAGGTACCAAAGGCCAAGGAAAAGAGATGCGTTTTAAGAAGACATTTAAAATCAGACAGGGAAGAGGCCTGTCTGATGAACAGAGGCAGCTCGTTCCAAAGCCTTGGAGCTGCCACAGCAAAGGCACGGTCCCCTCTGAGCTTCCGCTTAGTCTTGGGTACACTCAGGAGCAGCTGATCAGCTGACCTGAGAGAGCGGGTTGGCGTATAAACCTGAAGGAGCTCAGAGAGGTAGGGTGGGGCAAGACCATTCAAAGATTTAAAAGCAAATAAAAGAATTTTAAAATGGATCCTAGAGTGTATAGGTAACCAGTGAAGTGAGGCTAAAATGGGGGAAATGTGCTCATGTTTACGCGTGCTGGTTAAAAGTCGTGCAGCAGCGTTCTGCACCATCTGAAGACGGGTGATGGAGGACGCAGTCACCCCAACATACAAAGCGTTGCAATAATCCAGCCGCGTGGTGACAAATGCATGGATCAGGGTCTCAAAGTGTTGCCTTGAAAGAATTGGCTTCACTTTGGCCAGCTGCCTCAAATGAAAAAAGCTGCATTTAACCACTGACCTGATCTGGCTGTCAAACTTGAGTTCAGTGTCCACCTTAACCCCTAAGTTTGTGATAGTAGGTTTTAAAAACTGGGCCAAAGAACCCAGATCTACAAGGGGGGCCCCAGTGGTGCCACTAAAAACCATCACTTCAGTCTTTTTATCATTAAAATTTAAAAAGTTAAGAGACATCCAGGCCTTTATGTCGTCAAGACACTTGAACAACATTTTAGGCGAGTATGTGTTGTTCTTTTGAAGAGGCACATAAATCTGGCTGTCATCTGCGTAAAAGTGGAAGGAAATACCATGCTTCCTAAGTATGGAGCCAAGTGGGAGCAAATAAAGGGAAAAAAGAAGAGGGTCTAAAACTGAGCCCTGTGGGACCCCACATGAGAGAAGAGCAGAGGAGGACACAGAGTCACCAAGGCCGACACAAAAAGTTCGATCTGCCAAGTATGACCTGAACCACTCCAGTGCTGTACCCCTGATGCCCACCCACTGCTCTAAGCGCGAGATCAGGATTTCATGGTCCACTGTGTCAAATGCAGCAGTCAAATCTAAAAGCACAAGAACAACACATTCACCAGAGTCAGTAGCTAAAAAGATGTCATTAAAAACTCTTAAAAGGGCTGATTCAGTGCTGTGTAGGGTTTTAAAACCGGATTGGAAGACCTCGAGAATATTGTGCTCTTCTAAAAATGCCGTTATTTGGCTCTTCTCAAGGATTTTTGAGATAAAAGGCAGTTTAGAAATAGGCCTAAAATTAGCAAGAACTGCTGGATCAAGACCAGTCTTCTTGATCAATGGGTGCACAACTGCATGTTTAAAATGTGCCGGGACCACACCTGAGGACAGACTGCTATTAAACACAGCAACAACAGAGGGCCCTATACTGGGGAAAACCTCTTTAAATAGTCCAGGAGGGACAGCATCATTTGGAGAACCTGAGGGCTTCAAATGACCAACAATCTCTTTTAAATCGGAGAGAGTCACAGGCTCAAACTGGTCAAAGACAGCAGAGCAGATGGCAGAGATTGAAGGATCGTAAGAAGCAGGCGAGATAAGAGCCCTGGTAGAGGAGACCTTATCAATAAAAAAGCTAAGAAAGTTCTCACAAACAGCATATTATTATATTATTTTATTATAAATAAAATAATATAATATAAAATCCCAAAGTGTTGTTTAAAAAGAGAAATGATTTGTTAAATCTTTTTGTCCTGCACCTGCACAGACTGTATCTGCGAGCGGAAGGGAGCAACTTAAACTCACCGGATGACAGCTGTCAGCCAGGACTGACTGGAACTTTTTTTTATGGCTCTATATCTGTAAAGTGCTGAGAGATTTCTTCGGTCAGTCTCTGCAACTTTTCCACTTACTTGCATCATTCCTTCCAAACTGTTCTTGTTTTCAGGGTGAGTGATACAACTACTATTGTAGGGGAAGCCTATTTTATCCCAGATTATGTCTGTGACAATATATTTGACATTTATTTTACTGCTCTACTGTTGCTCCTTTGCAGCCCACCAATCATATATTCCATGGCGAGGGACAAGTAACCCCGTTGACCCTGAAAAATGGAAGAGAAGCTTTAAATATTTTATAAAACGATCTTGGATTTTAACCCAAACCATAATATTTTCTAAACCTAAGCAAGCAGTTTTGGTGCCTTTAACTAACCAAACAGCAAGTATTTGAAAATATAAATGAACAGCAAAAATGAGATTTAAGTCTAAGAATGGTTTCATGTGGGACACAAACCCTAGTCTTCTGGGTTTGTTGCAGACTAATGCTTCCAAACTCCTTAAGTGAAATTATTTCCTACGTCATAATTTTGCCTTTTGGAGAGAAAATGTGTTTCTTAATTTTGTAGTAAAACAACGTTGCAAAACCACAAATGTCAGCCTCATGGTGGCACTGCAGGAAATGTCAAGGGATCTCCAAAATCAGCCAGTTTCATCCTCTGTGGAACATAAAGGTCTCGGGGACGAACACACATTCCAACTGTCCATCTCTGGATCTTCCTGCCATTAGCGCGGCTGGAAAATACACCGGAAATAGTAGCTGCTCTCATGAAACAGAGCATTCATTCATTCATCCACTAAGATCCTATTTTCTCTCCCATAATGTGTCCTTCACTGTACCACGTACGTGCCAGACTCTGCACAATGACAGGGCTGGATAAAAATTTCACTTGATGGGAGATGAAAGGCTTTGTTCCACCATTACAGCCCTTCAGCTCGCTGGCTTGTCATCCAAATCCAACCTTTACCGCGAGACCTAGCAATGTATAATATATGCAATTTAAATCTATATTTAGATGGTATCATGATGAAATAACCCCCTCTTGGCGCGCTCCTCTCCTTAGCAGCAGAACAATACATCAGGAAATGAGTGCTCCTTTCACATCATGTCTTTCCCCCCTCACATTTTCATATTTCTCCCCTAACAGAGTTTCTTTTGACTGCCTAATTTACATTTCACTGGCAGTTCTAGGGGAAGGCCTAACAAGAAGCCTTCAAAGGCTTTGCCCAAGGCTTCCATTCAGATGTGGTCCACTGTTTGACAGATGAAGAACTGGTCAATCCCCACTCTATTTCCCTTTTCCTATTGGAGGGGATATACTGTGGGTTCTGGCAGTTGTTGACTTGTTGAGCGAGCTCCATGTCTGCAGGTCTATCGCGGCCGCACAGTGCAAGTGCTCAAATTTGAACCGAGTCACACTGAAAGGATGATTGCAGTCTGTGATGCTGTGATGAGGTTTCGCTCGCTGTGCAGAGCTGTTTGGCAGCTTGTCATAAGACAGAAAAAAGATATCTCCTTTTAGCTTTACCCAGTGTTTGTCTGTGAGTGTCTTCTGCAATAAAACTAGGTTTTCTTCTGATTTTCTTTGTGACGCTGGATCCTAAAGCCACATCCAGGTGGTTGCAACAGGTGGATCAATAATCAGCGATGAAGATCTCCCTCAGCGGGGCTTGTCACCATGTGTCCGAGGCGCCCATTGTTTCGCGACGTGTCCCCCTCACACTGTGACATTTCAGTCATGTCCCCCCATAACGGAATGTCAACCTGGGCGCTGTATCCTGGGCCATTAATCTCCCTAATTGAATAAAGATGAAGAGAAACCACTGTGATGAGAAAGGGCAGAAGAGTGTCTGGGGTGTGATTTAATGACCCAAGTGATTTATGGCGGAGGATAACACCCAGCTTAGGACTGAGTGGGTGGCGTGTCAGAGGACGCCTCGCAAAAAGTGCCCTTTCTACCGTTTTCCCTTCAGCACTCGGGGAGAACACCCCTGCTGCACCTCCGCATCGTAAATTTCAAGCCAACTTGATGAGGGGCCCTTTTGAGAAGGGAAGTCGGTTTATGGAATACATAAGTACTCGGAGAGGAAAGGAAAGCATAAAGGAAAGGTCTCTAGTTTGCCAGGTCAGTTCTTGTGGAGCCTGTTCTGCTGAATGCAGCATTAACTTGATAAATTAAAGTCAAACCTTAGTAGAATATGCTCTTTTTCAAGGCTCATTAGTGCACAATCACAGTTTGTCTCATTTCCTGTTGGCTACTGTAAATATTCTGTTTGATTAAGACCTCAACGCCTGGTTCGTGAATATGAAACACGCACTCCATACCTGCATCCCAGCTCATTCCTTTGATTGATTTCACGTGCATCGCAAAAGAGGAAGCTTGCACCACGTCTGTAGTTTAAAAAGAGGTTTTTCATAGGAGGAAGCAAAACGAGCACACACCTGTTTTTAAATAGCAAGACCTGCTTCCTCCTTCCTTACATATTTCAAAGGGAGGCTAATGGCATTCACAGACGCGGCGTGATTACATGGCATGTTAACGCTCCCGAAACACAGCCGTGTCTCGGGCCTGGAAGGGGAAATTTATTTTACAGCAGGGGCAGCCCGACACAGATGTTAACAGAATCACCATCTGCCCCGAGGTGGCCACCGCCGCCGTGCCCCTCCCGGTGCACCGTGCCATGTTTGTGCACAGTCACACTGCGACCTCAGCTGCTGGGTCATTTATAACGAAGGAAAGGGTTAAACCTGAACACAGGAAGGCAGGTAGAGAGACACACGCAGAGACCGAGAGTTCTCATTTTCATTTGTCTCCGCGCTGCAATCTATCACGTAAATCGCAATGACTGCAGGTTGGTGATTAATGAGCTTCTCAACACGTCTGAGCCTCCGGGTGCTATCTCCGAATATGCGCGAAAGTGTTATATTAGACACTCAAATACAGCAGAAACGTCGCCACGAGTGCCTTCGCCGGAGTATTTTTATACAAGCCCCCGGCAGCCTGTGTGGGGCTTTTTTTCAACATCTAGCGAATTTGCCTTTAATTCATTTATTGTTCCCATTATTCCAACCTTAAGACATCTGGGCTCAGCCAGGGAAGCTGAGTATACAAAGAATATATAGAGGTGTATCCTTTGTCCTTAAAGTTCTCCAGTGGGCACCAAAATCAAGTAAATTCAGGCAGCTCCCTCATAATGACTCAAAGCCAGAGGATCAAGGACCCAGGATGCATCAGGGGATTGCTGCTGTGGCAAAGCTGGTAGAAACCTAAAAAAAAGAGGAAATCAGGAACAGCTGTGACATTAAGAAAATAGCAGGGCACTATTCCTGGATGACTGGCACTAAAAGCACTGTGTGTTGAAAGTGAGACAGAAGAGAACGATGATTTCAGATCTCGGAGACTGTGACACAACAAGATGGTTAGATGGAAATAAACAAACCAAACCACCTGTGTAGTCATGTCTCCCTTATTATATCCCCCTTTCTGTTTCGTGGCAGAAAAAGAGAAGTGAAAAGTCAAAGAATCCCGGCATTGGAAGTTTTCACAGGAACTTGTTTGATGTCTCATCAAACATCTCAAGGCCTGACTTGAGTCAAGTCTCCAGCAGAGTAATTGCACCTTAGTGGCAGCTATTCTCTGCAGCTGGAGGCTCCCACTCAGCAAGTTCACATTTATTTGGGACCCTTATTGCCGCATTTGCATAAAATGAACAGCAGAAGGCCAGGCTGTGGGCGAGGAGATAGGGAGAGAAATAGACGGGCAGCCCCCTGGAGAATTTATTGGATTTTCTGAAGCATGTTATTGCAGGAAGGAACACATAGCATGCATTATCTTTACATAATGTTTTAAAAGGTACTCTGTGTCTTCGCATACGCTGCATAAATATTGAATTATGCTCTCTGAGAGAATGACATGCTCCCGCAAGTGGGTCCATGTTCTCCTATTCATTAACAGTAACAAGGCGGTTCGTGGAAATAGAATACGGTTTTGGCCAAAGAGCTCCAGCTGAGTTTCTTGCCTTTCTTCTATCAGGTTACAATTTAAAAACAGATAAATCCAATGGGTGGCCGTGTGTGTGTGTGTGTGTGTGTGTGTGTGGTATTGATTGATGTTGAATAATAAAATATTTATTTAAAGGTTTAATCAGGAGGAAAAGAATACTTAGAATAACAGTTTTGCACCCGGTTTCCAGCCATGACTGAAGCAGCCAACTCAGCTGAGAAAAGAAAGAAAGCATAACCATCTTTACGTTTATGGCCCCTGGGAAAACCCAAACACCACTTCTACCACCGCAACTCTCATGTCATCTGGTTTTAGCCATAAATTGTTCAAAGCTGAAACCTTCCAGGCTCCAAGAAGTCGTCCAGATTTGCTCCTGATGTTGCACATGTAAAGCAGAACCGAGCATAAAAACAAAGCCTTAATGCTGCTGTAATTGCTGTGCCAAATGAGAGTTTTGTCTGTGTGTGTATAAGTGTGTGTGTGTGTGCGCATGTTTATATATACATATATTTATGTATATAATGTGCAGTATGATTTGTAGCCCTCCTTCATAACTTGCCTGTAGGTTTCCTGAGACCGAAAAATAAGCCACTTGGACTGCTGCGAGGCATTAAATTAATTAAATGCCTGTCTTTAGCAGTAATGGTCTTTGAATAATATTGCGTTTTATACCCCTCATCAAATCCTCATTTTCTCTCGGATTGTCGGATTTTCCGGTTTTGGAACCTGCAGTCTAAACTAAAAACTGCACTTCTTGGCACCACTGACACTACCCCTGTGCGATGTTTGTGGGAGGTTAGGAAGGTGCCTCATATAGTGAAATTACATCCAGGAGCTAAGTGGTTTACCATGATGTGACTGGTATTATGCTTTCCAGCAGCAAAGGTGCAATGAGGATAATAATGGAAAATTTATTAAGGATAAGATGTGCAAACATTCTGAGTAGATTTTCACCTCATTGCATGATTAAATTAATGAAATACACCATAATAATATATTATGTGGTGCTTGTAAAAAGGCTTTCGCATGCTTGGACCACTGAATATCTTGTTTAGAGCTGAACAATCTGGTGGATTTGAACAGGAAGGCGTTAAAAAAAAGAAACCCAGAGAGTAAATAACCCAAGAGAATTCCTCTATAAAAGATAATTATGCACTAAAGAGTCTCTTTGAATGGCTTTTCTTGCTCCACATTTCATATTTCTGAATTCTGGCCTACTTTTATAACCCGATAAACTCAAACACAGACAAAAAAAAAACGCACCATCAGTTCTTCTGAAGGTTAGTTTGAGGCCTCCCTATGCGATAACAGCAGCGCTCAAACAAAACTTTACTGCTTCTTGCTCCAACCTCAGTCTCGCTGTCAGAATATATATCTCTACATATGGAGGTTATATGGCCGTAAAGCGTGCGGTATATGGAGCAAACAAACCCATCTGTTTGGCAGTAAAACCGAAAGACAGTAATATTCAGGGTAATGACGTGGATGCTGCCGGTTTGTCCGACCTCAACGCTCGCTCTTAATGATCCGACGTCTCGGCCGATTTCACGGTTTTGCTCAACTCTGACTCGTCCGAGCTCGCCATCTAACTTTTGGTTCGGGTCCCACTGCAGATGAAGAAGGAAAGAAAAGTCCCCGGTACTGAATGTTTAATGCGGTAAGCTCATTTGAAGTCTTCGTGATGCCTGCGCCCCGTCCCTGGATGTCATGCTTGTTGAGTTAAGAAGCTTTGAAATATTAGGAACAGTCAGATAGTCGCACAGTAGCTTGAAGACTCCAGTCTGACAGGCCACATCGAAAAGGCCTAATCCCAGTTTCCACTTGCACCAGTCCATCAATCTATAATGACTCATAATGCTGTAATCTGGTCTCTCTTTACTCTTCAGTCTCTGCCTGTCTCCTCAACAACACTCCACCATAAATACCCACCTACTGTAAAAAAAAAAACATTCTGCAACACACATTTCCTGTTGTTCCATCATGAGCCATTAACTGCTGAATTTTGTATTAGTACATATATGACAGACACAGATTTGTTGTGTTGCTGTCGTCTCCGGCAGACGAGCACAGAAGACGCTAAATTATAGATCTAGTCATCCCTTCTTGAATTATGCCACTGATCTGTGTGTAGTCGAACTGCTCGAGATTAGTGTGCGGACGCTAATGTATTCCGAAATTACAGCAAAAGAAACCTCAGTGTCGCAAGTGTTTTCCGTTACTTATTCATTTCAAACTTTCCAACTTCTGCCAAAATAGGCCAAGTTTATCTCCTTTAATCAGTAAAAAAAAAAAAAAAACACCAAGCGTCGAACTGAGGATTCCGTCAGCTGTCTCTACTTTCGCCACATATTGCATCAACTTCTGGAAATACTCTAATATTCGAAACAATATAAAAAATAAAAAATAAATTCTTTCTGCTATATGAGTGTGCAACCAGAAGCTCTCATATACTCTTCAATATTCTATAAGAGGAAAAGCACACAGGGACGGCAATTGGTCTCTGAGTGGATAAACATGAAGACAGATTCCTTTAATATCTTCGTCATAACACCGCCGTGACACCTTACCTTCGGCTTGCACTTCTCAGAGATATTGTCCAGTCAGAACTGATTATAGTTCTGTGGTTAGCGAGGCCACATATGGGGGCGAGGGAGCAGCTGTCAGTTCTCACGGGGCATCGGGACAATCCATCATTTTCCAATGACAGCTAGAGGCGGCAGGAATAAGGGCAAGGATGAGACACAAAGCTTTAAACGCACACGGTAGCAGTAACGGTTAGGATTTGGTCATTAATATTTGATGCCATCCAGCCACGCTTGTTCGAAGGCACGGAAGTTTATTTTTAACCCCAGACAATTTCGCGGGGCTTTCAAAAGATATCTGAAATGTCAGGCTGTGTAAAGGTGATACAAACATTTCTTGAACTTGCATTTGATGGAATTTTGGAGCAGCAGGATGTCGAATTTGACTCCAAACGTGATGAAACTTGAGTGAAGCACAGAAGCACATACTGAATATATATGTGTGATACTGTGGTAGAAATGTTATTTAAAGGGTCGTTTGCTCAAATTACACTCTCTCTGTCACTCTATCTCACACACAAATATAACCAAGGAAGAAATTCTCACTTTTGGGAGCTGTTTGTGGTTTTATTTGCATAGAATTTGGAGATAACTTTGTCTGAACAAGGTTTACACCAGATCTTAATATGAGTACACAGACATATCTATACTGACAAAGCTATCATCCTGCAGGTGTAACGTTTACTGTGTTCACTATCACAGGAATTAGTAGCTATTGCATTGGATGAATTAAAAATTGTTATTGATTCATTTAATCCAATCCAGAGCATAATTTAAGGAGTTCTCCTTTGTCACTTGGCTTTATCCTCTTGGAAATCTGAATTTCTGTATTTAAAAAAAATCACTTTAATTCATTCAATAGTAAGAGTCTGCAGTCTGAACCAACCTGGTGAACCCACTGACACTGCAATCTCTACAGCTAAAGCGAGCAGCATGGATTTTTTTTAAAGACTTGCTCACCATAAATCCAATTCAATTCACCTTTACTGTCTTGGAGTGCAGACAGAAGTCTCAGAGACCAATAGCACAAAAAAAAAAATCAGCATATAAAACCAAAAATATCTGGATTAATACTTTATCTATAGAGGTGCATTAAATGATAACATTTCAGTGAGTTAAAACTTTAAAGAGAAGTTGAAGGGGAGAGTAATGAAGCCAACGTGTATTGTCCAATAGCCACTGGGGGCTGATTTCAAAAGAGAGTCGGTACAAAGGAAATCACTGAAAAATTTCAAACATAGCATAAATAACCACGTTTGTGTGCTGGTAGAAAAAGACCTAAATGTCTATTAAGACTTAAAATTATGCATAAATTAATGATAGGTTGGTACTCTCAAAGCACTGTCCATGACTTAGAAACATTTGCATGGTCCACATCAACTCCACTCCCACTCCATCTTGTTGCTCATTTTTGAATTAGCTAGGAGTATGGAGGAGTCAGGAGTCAATGACAACAGCTGGAGCCACAACATTGAGCTTTAAGACCTCTGTAAATAGAGCCTATTTGTGACTTAGGAGATTAGCAAGGTAAATTACAAGATTTTGTCCATCTTAATGTACAGTATGTGAGTTCAAGTTGTTAGTTTGATGTTGTTTTTTTGATCCCCTTCACATGTGGTAAACGTAAATTCACTGTTACAACATCCAATAATTGATATGCAATTAGGTGAAGTGGATTCCAGGTACATTGAAGTTTATGTAACTGCATTAATGTTATGTAAATGTTTGCATCAAAGCAGTTTGATTTCATTTTCATATTTCTATGAGAACAGACACTGATCTGCTTTCAGAGAGGTTGAGCAAATGCATAACTCTGAAATAAAGTTTTATGTAAGTCAAGTTGGTTGCATATGAGTTTATATACACCGATCAGCTACAACATTCTGACCACTGACAGGTGAAGTGAATAACATTGATTGTATTGGTACTATGTGCTGTTCTGCTGGAAAACCTTGGATTTGAACCTCCCTCATGCAAATGGTAATCCCAAATGTCACTGGCCTACGCCCTTGCAGGAAAATGCACCCCACCACATGGAAAAAACATCAAACAATCAGGAACATGTAGAGGAACATGACAATGGACCAACATGTTGATTTGACCTCCAAACTTCCTACACCCTATTGTAAGCAAGCATCAACAGGATGCAGTGGAACAAGTTTGATGGACAGAGGCCCCACTGCACAAGCCAGAGTACCCAAAGGATCCAGTGCCAATGTCCTGGTTCCAGACCCTATTGGACACCCTGAGAGGTCCTCTTGTCCAATGGGGCCCAATGGTTCAGAACATTTTTTAGCACATAAGGGGGACCAACACAGTATTAGGGAGATGATCATAATGTTCTGCTGATTGGTATAGGAATTAACTCTGAATTAAAATCTCTTATGTAATTATCCAGTAAGTGTGAACTAATGAAGTCATAGTAACTTGATAAAAGGAATTCATGATCTTTCTGTATTAATGAGTCGTGAATTAGTTATGCATTATTTAAAGACCCTCTGCAGTGAAAATCGAGCTTTTGTTTTGCTTTGATAACATGTCCATGTGATATTTTTTTATATACTAAAAGACATACTATGCATGCCACGGCTGAACATTTCCACCTTGAGGCTGCTGTGTACCAATGATAGCCTTAAAGACACAGGTTTCATGTGTGACAAACTGAAGGAACTAATCCTGTCAGCTTGCTGACTGGGGTTTTCTATGTCATTATTCTTCAGAAGCAGTTTCTAGTTCTAACACGTATTGCTGCAGTACTCCTATAATACAACTTGGTATTGTATTGCACAGAATAGTTTTACGGTGTTTCAGCAGAATCGTAGGTGAGCTGGTGTGCTCCAGGTGCAGCAGCTGGAGAGAGATGCATGGAGAGACAGATAAAGATTCATGGATCTGCACTTTCTAAGGGACATTTACATCAATTTTAAATGCAGCAAGGGGGTATTTAAACACAAGATGATTTTTAGGGGTTTAATCAGTGACCAGAGAGGGATTTTAAGTATATGATTTGTGCTCTTATTATAAAATGTTACCACACATGTCATGAATAGGCATCTGATGGTTATTTCTAAACCAACCCGATAGTCCCACAAGGCTTAGATTCACAGTTAAAACTCAAATTTAAAACATGCTTTATGGAATCCCCTTGGACCAAACACAAAAAACATCTCTCCACAGCACTTAAAAAACAATTTCTTAGCATTAAACTGATGTTTGAGACTTTCTGCTGTGACAGTGTGGTCGAAAACATCCTAAAGAAGCTTGCAGGGTGAGAACAGAGTGGGAGATGTTAAATGTTATATCTCCACCATAATTCACGTATGACACACAGGACAAAAAGCAACAAGACCTCTTAAAAACAAGCCTCTTCCCAGCCACAAGAATGCAAGTGAACAGTGTGTTTTCAATTACATGAAACCAGCTCGACCATAGGTTGCTTCATTTAGCTGCCTGTCTCGGAGCAACATAATGCTCTTTTCAATGAATCACGGTTTAGAAAATGAAACACGCCTTTTGTTCAGCCACTGCTAATCAGACAGCCAGGAAGACTTGTCACAAGTTTCTAATTTTCAGATCAAACTGGCTGTGGATTACTGGATTTTCATTCAAAAATAGGCACCCTCCCTCAGGCAGAATGCACATTTTTGTGGGATCTAAGAAAAGAAAATGCCACAGTAACAATTATGAAATCTGTATTATTGCACGCTGCGGTGGATAAGCAGTGAATAATGTCAGCAAGACAACCTCACGGTGCACAGATGGAGCCTGAGCAGCATTTGACATCTTGTATTGACACCATAACTTTTATGAACAGCACATTTCATCATCCATAAAAACATTTGGGAGACAACAACAAATGATAATCTACATCTGTAATCATGGGATGAAGCTTGACAAAACTTGGATTCTCAAAAGTTCTGGATTGTGGTTTACCAATTCTCCCTAAAGGCCCATAAGCCCAAATCTTTCCCAGACTCTCCGTGTGCCAGATAGAGATTTGTTTAATTATTTCCCATATGAAGGGACCAGAGAGCACAATGTGTGTTATTATGCTCATCCACTGGGTGCTGGTTTTCACGGTGTGCCCCTTTGCACTCTGCGTTTTCAGACTCTGTAATTTCCCCTGGGTCTCTTGAACATGGCTGTCAGTTTGACTCTGGCTCACAGTTGGGAAAGTGGCCACCTTCTTCTTAGGCAGACATCTCATACCCACTCGCCTTGGCTTGGAGACAGCAGGCTCCCAGTTCCCAGTGCAGTTTCCTGCTCTCCATGGAGGGCCCAGCTTTGGTGTGCAGCCCTGGGAATAGAGGTTGAGAGGTTGGAGTGGGGACAGAGAGGAGGGAGCGGAGGCCGAGGGAAGAAGAAGGGGGCGCATTTGAAGGGATATTTCCTTTCATAGCTTCCGCTCTTCTCATTTTCTCCTCATTATCAGGATGTCTGGTGCCAGACCTCCAGCTTGATCCAGCCAAGGTGAGAGATGAGATACAAAGTACAGACAAGAACAGTGAAAGTGGCATTTGATCACTCCAAGACGAAGGGAAAATGCCAGCTGTTGTTCGGAGACCTGCTTTTGATTAAGCTTTTCATAGTTCTTCCACCAGGAGGAATTAAAGAAGGAACACTAGCTCGCTTTATTTGAAATAAAAAATACAAACAAGCCATTTATTCTTCTGCCCACTCGCTTTTTTTCCCCTAAACCTCTTCTAGAATAATCCCTCATTCTTCATCAGCGGCTTATTCCTCTTCACATCTCAGCATGTGCTGCACCTCCTTGACTTCAGCTGCCGTGCCATTCACAGGGACCCACAAAGGCCTCTGCACCTCCACTCCCACAGTCTTGAAGGGAGATAGAGCTTTTTCTGATGTTTAATTTACAGTGCACACTGCAGCTACAGTATACATCCACCAGCTGGCTACTGCCCCCCCCCGCTCCACCAGGCCGCAACCTATGTTGGCAGTCTGCAATGAGTTGTGCAGCCACAGCGAGCAGTTTTATATACTGCCAAAAAAAGACTCGGGTGAAGAATAAAACTGCGAGGCAAAAGCAGCTCCACAGGGCCACTGAGGGACTGAGTGGTTTGAGCACAGTGGGACGGCAACAGCCTCTTGAACACATAGAAAACATTCCAGACATGCACACGAATTGCTATAGAAACTGTTGATTGTCTCTTTCCCCTCCGAGTCTCATCTAGCTCAGCATGCATAAGCGGTCATTTGATTGCCCTGTGATGTATGAAGTTCCATAAGTTTTCGGTTTTGGTTACCACTCAGCATGTGCATTTTGACATTACCGCAAAACTCATTAAGCAGTGACTTCATCAGAAACACAATAAATTCTGTTGGGAGTTTGTGTTGCTAGTGTTCACAGTACAGCTAAACAAACTCCCTAGAATGTCTAATGCTCAAAAAATCCAATAAAATTAGCTGTTTTGTGGGTGAATTTTAGATGACAAATGCATATTTACCCTGTGGCCTTGTCACAACTAAGCAAATTTTTAATTTGAAGCCACAGTGAGATGTTCAATTGGCATTAGTAGTAACTAAATACAACTCGTAATTTCTTATGCATACAGTAGCAAATCTGAATCCACCTATGAGCATGATACAGCTACTCACTACTGCAGAAGAAATGCCAATTATAGAATCAAAAATAGGATGTGATTATAACTTTAAATGAGTCTTGTTTGGCTGTCAGTGAAAAAAAACAGTACCAGCTGATGAGAATAGACACAGCCGACTGCCCTCACATGTGCAATGACATTTTAAAATGGAGTCATTGCGTGCGTTTCCCTGGCAAACGGCTTTCTTTCAAGTTTGAACGTACGCTCCACTGCTCTGCATTTGTGGCCCCGTATTAAAATGGATTATGTGTTAAATCAAAAGTGACTCACAGGAAAACAACACAGAGAACCTGCCGACAGCTTACGTATAGACAAATAAAGACTTTATTGACCCAGTCCCTTTTTACAGTTCACTTCGAGGCTTTAAAAACTGCCTTTTCTATCTGGCCAAACATTAATGAGGTTTGCCAAACTCTGCTACCCAAAGGTATTGTGGTCTCCATACAGCTGAGGAACTCCCTATACTTGAGTTTACTATGTGTGATTATAAAAGTCTTATGGAGAGCGTTATAGGCTGGGTAGCAGTTTGTGGGCTGGATGGCATCAGCCGCAAGACAACAAACAGTATTCTGATGTGGTGTTCTGTACATTAGACGTTGATATATGGCTGTTGTAGAGCAGAGCTTCGGCTAAATGCTGAGGTGTGTGTTTACATTGATCATAATCAGTGATATTTCTGCAGCCACTCCTGTTTCCCCTTTCGCCATATGTCAGTGTCATACCTGCTTGCGTCCCCGTGCATAAACACAAGTGGAAAAACTCACACTCGCCGGGGTCATATTGGAGCAACATAAGCGGAACAACTCGGAGGCTGTGATATTTTGCAAGAGACACAGTGACAGGACAGCACAGGAGACAGAGGGAGAAACTGGAGAGCAAACTCATTATGCTGCCTTGACCTCTGAGGTCAGGGACAGGAAGGAAGCCGGCTAACACAGCGCCAAACTGGAACAGAGGTATTTTTTTGTGTGTGTTTTTAAAACCAGCAACAGACAATGAGATTTATTCTTTTCCACAGGAATGAGAAGAGTAAATGATCTATGAACAATGAAAATCAGTGTTTATTGTCACTTTTTCTATCTGTTTGCGGAATCCAAGCAAGAATTCCACAAAATGCATCACGTAGTATTTACAAGGGAAGAGGCCACTCAACTGGGAAGCTAGTGTGAATCTGTAGTAAGAACCAATGTGCAAGATGCAGGTTAGGTCATGCAAAAACCTTTGAGTGTGTTATGCAATGCTTCCTGAAGCTTTTGCCATTGCATTTTGATTCTGTTATAAATTCAGAGGGAGCGCAAAGAGCGAAGTAAAGACTACATCAGTCAGATTCATTTGGTAACATTAAACAAACAGGATTTCTTCGATGCTGACACAGTTACTAAGAATCAGGTTGGGAAGGTTGACTCACATTGCAAATAGCACGCAAAGTATAAGATGGAATGCTTTTTAACATGGAAGAATTATCAATAAGTACAAAATCAATAGAGCAAATTGCATTGAACATATACACTTGTCAGTCACAACATTATGACCACTGACAGGTGAAGTGAATAACATTGAACATTGGTACTATGTGGTGTTCTGATGGAAAACCTTGGATTTTGCCATCAATGCTGAAACGACTTAGAGACCCAAATAAACATTGTCCCACAACAAGAACACTTCCTCATGCAAGTGGAAATCCCAAATGTCACTGGCCTACCCCTTGCAGGAAAATGCACCCCACCACATGGAAAAAAACATCAAACAATCAGGAACATGTTGAGGAACATGACAATGGCCCAACATGTTGATTTGATCTCCAAACTTCCTACACCCCATTGTGATCAAGCATTAAAAGGATGCAGTGGAACAAGTTTGATGGACAGAGGCCCCACTGCACAAGCCAGAGTACCCAAAGGATCCACTGCCGATGTCCTGGTTCCAGACCCCATAGGACAACCTGAGAGGTCCTCTTGTCCATGCCCAATGGTTCAGAGCATTTTTGAGCACATGAGGAGGACCAACACAATATCAGGCAGGTGGTCATAATGTTATGCCTTATCGGTGTGTATGCACACCTCATGAATAAAGATTACGTCAGACCAGTGCAAAGCCTCATATGTATATGGCTAAAAACTATTTTAACGATTCAAAACAGCGCTACATCTTCACTGCATTCACTTGTAATACTATGCAAAGAGCCTGGAGATCTGCATCAGGCTTTACATACACAGCCAAAAATTTACATTAGACCCAGTGCAAATGTCTCGGAAGCATCCCATTGGTTTTGCGGAAGCATCCCATTGCCTACAGTTGTGAATAAATGAATGTAAACTGGTTGCACCTCCCCCTGAGACCAGACGACCAAATCATTAAATGTGATGAAGCTTTGCTGGAAGGATGGAGGGGGGAAAAATGAGGAAAGGGACAGAAAGAGGGAGGACTGGAGGATTGAAGGAGAAAAGGAAAAGGGAAGGACGGAGGGAGGATGCAGTCAGAGGAGAGAAAACACTTAAGTTTAATTAAGACTAATGTGCTCTGAGTAAGACTCATCATGTTTGGGGGAGGAGGTGTGCGGAGAGTTCAGCACAGCGGGGGAACATTGCGGTGGAGTTTTACAGCAGATGAAGCAGGGCTGAATGTAATAAAAAAGTTTGATACCTGCAGCGCTGATCGTGTTTTCCTACATCCAGCGGGACGCGAAGGTCAGCAGCTTTACTAGAGGACAATTAGTACCGTCTTAGGAGCACAAATGTGTTTCAATATTTTTTCCCTTTAGAAATGAGTACAAGCTGCAGCTGTGAAACTCCCTGACACAGAGGGTCAGGGTGAAAGGGTGAATTGTTTTTAAACATGTGGAATTTGTTATAATGATATAACGACTTTCAACATAATGAATATGCACATTTGGCTCTAAGTGAAGCCAACAAAAACCAAAGTCATAATCTCTGTAAAAATCATTTACAAAGAGTTTTTTCCAACAGGAATATCCTCATAATGATTAACATCTCTGGGAATACCGGCCACATGTCTACAGGCAAATTGGGGAATTTTTGCCTGCTTTGTCTTAATTGTGGGATTATAAAGAGCCAGTAGGATGACCAGATTGGAATAGCCATTTGACTTTCAACTCCCTGAATTCACCCATGAATTTACAGCAACTCCCTTGCTGGAGATGTTTCTTGTCACCTCTAAATTAATATTAATACTCATGTAGGTAGTGCAGATATTACTATGAAATATGTAGGTCATAAATAAAATAACAAGGAGTACACCAAGCAAAGTATGCGATGGCCTATCTTGTTTGTTCAAGATGGACCGAGCATAAATCTCTGAGGATTCTGTCTCAACATTCTCTGCCTTATATAGCAATATTTCCTGTGTTTTGTAAGTCTGTGAACTAAAGTGGAGAGGAAAAGCTGACTATTGACCTTGTGGTTTCTTGTTTAAATTGGTCTGATCTATTCTTGAACTTACTATGTTACACCATTCAAATATGCAGCTTTTTGGTGTGCTTGCATATTACACATGCTCACTTCCAGGCTCTATGTATGGGCCTGTTGGTTGGTTTGTCCACCTCTTCAGTCCAGTCGGAGTCTAAACCTGTCTGTAGACCTGTAGTGAAGTAATGTATAGACAGTTATGTTTCAAGACACTGTATCATAATGACTTTCCTTGGAAGGATGGACGGACAGACAGATAGATAGAGGTGTAAACTGACAGTAAATAGAGTATTATAAAAGCACACAATACAAAAAAATGGAGTATTATAAAAGAACAAACAAGGAGCAATGTGAAAATACAACTGACAATAGTGAGCATATAGGAGGGGTGCCGTGCACTGAGCAACTGTTGGGCAGATTGCCATGAATTTTTAGCATTTGAAAGCAGAGAGACCTTTAATTATAGACAGGCTGAAGGATTGACTAAATAATTTCTTTAATGTAGTGTTCACAATAAAGAAAAGATAAACTCTCCAGTGTTTAGATCTTTTTTAAGGTGGTAGTTATGCTATCAGCTGTACAGGAACATTGCTGACGCTGGGTGAAAAATAATGTTGAGAATGTGATGTGATGTGTGCAGTTTGTTGTCTTAGTATCGTACTCTGCGTAACGACAATTAAGCTAAATCTAGTCCTATATAAAGTGATGTAGAGAGGTGAATGAGGTGGAGGATGGGTGCATCAAGCTACCCCAAGAAGACATCTGTAAAAGACTTTGTTCTACGGATAAATACTTGCAAAAGCTTTGACATTATCATCACATTCAGCTGCTCTTAATCAAGCAACAAATAAATAAACGCCTCCCCAGAAAAATCCAGGTATGTTGAAGGCAGATGATTTCTGTCTTTCACAGAAATACAGTACAAACAATCCCCTCATTCTAAGTTCTCTGTTGTTTCCCCTGTAAAGCTCCTCTGACCAGTGCCGTCCCCAGTGTGTTGAGGTTTCAGCACACAGACAAAAGAAAACCCAATGTTGGTTTACAAATGTGGCAAACTTTAATTCCCTTATTTATCCATTTTCTTAGCCACTTATTCCATTTCATGGTCACAGGGGTCTGGAATCCATCCCAGCATGCACTCTGTGAGAAGTCAGGTTGTGGCAAAATTTGATTTAAACAGTGTGAGGTCTGGATTTTTTACTGCTCTGTGTGTCTAAACAGACAGTAAAACCAGCATTACTACTTCCTCCAGAGGTCTTGAGAGACACACTTTACAGCAATTTAGAAAAGGATGTACGGCACTTCAAACGGGAGATTCAATGGCACCGCAAGTTAAATCTACTTAAATGTTTGTTAAATCTGCTTTATCACGAAATCTACTTTATTTTACATTTATATTCTCTCTTTAATCTAATATAAAAGGAAACAACTCTTACTACAAATGCACGATTCAGGTCTGACAACAAGGTAGCACAGTGATCCTCGGCAGAGCGCTTGATTTATGTGATTGCGTCTCTCGGTAACACATATCTACATGTGTATACACACACAGATACTCATCAGCTACTGGGAAACCGTCCAGGCGGGCTGTGGAAACAAAACAGCTGCTCTCACACATCACCTTTCCCTACCAAAAGAGTAGCTTTCGGGGCCCGCTAATGTCCGTGTAGATACAGTTGGAGAGGAAATGTCACAGGTCCCCACAGAATGCTAATGGGGCTCATCAAACAAATACCCTTAGAGGCCGAACAACGCGCAGGAACCCTTTAATGATATTGTGTGGAAAGGCAATACTCCTTCGTAACGCGTTAACAAAATCAGATAATTAAAATAACGAAATAAAAGGCAGAAGAAAACGGAAGAGTAATTGCATCCGTTTGTCGTTTTGTGCCGGAGCAGAGAGACACTGCATAATTGGCTTCATTTGCTAATTTTGATCCACATCCACAATGTATTCTAATAACATAATCTTTGCGATTACTGCAAGCTCGGCAATCTGGCCCTCGTTTTGCATCGCGTTCTGTTTTGAAATCATTATCCCGAGCGTTCCAACCCCCTTTTTAAATTCCACCCACTTAAAACTGTAACTAACAACCTGTCCAAGTGTGTCTGATTAATGAGATGCTAGCAGATGAGGCCATTACGCAAAGAAATCATTGCCTTGTATTTTATAGCAGAGAGAGGTGTTCAGTCTTGTAGTTGTGTTGCATCCTCACTATTTATACAGCTTTATCATGTAAGATATTAGTCTTAGTTATTCATAAACTCCAGCTCTTCTGCATGTGAAAGGCCTATTTTTATCTCCCACAACTGATTGGAAAATGCAGAAACTCCAATTTAATTCAGTTTAGTGCATTTTTTCAAATATTTCTTTTGTTTTTGTTAGATAAATTTCTGTGGATGTGTCTCCCATTGATTCAGCATTGTTCTGGTTCTTGCCAGCCCCCAAGACAATATCAATGGTGTGACTAAGGGTCAGAGATCCTGTTTCTATCACCAGTTTATTGCTCATATCCCAGTTTCTAGCTCTGACAAACCATTAGTCACACTGCTGACCATTCAGTAGCAGACTCACTGTCCACGGTGCCCATCTGTTATTGTTTATAACACAGAATTATCGCCTTTAATCAGTAAGTTCTCTGTAATTTGCCCACTAATATGAGTTCTTGGATACACTTTGCATACAAAACAGCCTCACAGTCCAGCATGTGAGAGTAGCTGAGGGGGAAGACCGAAACCGAAGGGAGAATGTGCAGTAATTCTCTCCCTGGGGCGAAATTTAGCGGGTTACTCAAGACAGTAATTTTCAGTAAGTCCAGCAAAGAACTAAATACCTGCTTGCAAACCAAATCAAACTCTCCTTTTGGTGCGTGACACGGCTAGTGGTTGAACCACAAAAGGAGTTAGCTGCCCACCCAACATTCCCGTAGACAGAAAAGTTGTTTTGATTGAAGCTGCATTGCATGTGACGGAGAAATTATCCCGGAGACTGCGCAAATCGGATTCCAGTAAAACAGTGCATCCTGCCACGAGGCCAGTTTAGTCATCTGGGTGCAGCGTTTTCATCATTAGTCACCTACTTGAAAAGCTTTGCATGTTGTGGTGGATTTGATTTGATGAAACAAAACTGTGTACTGGTTGGAGAATCAACAAATATAGTCAATTTGTGATGTATACTGTATGTTCCACTGCTTTGCTTCTGTTTTTGTTTGTACAGTTCAGCTGATTATTGAAGTGAAGCATTTCTGTAACAAGGTCATCAAGACAAGCACCTGTGCATTTACAGTGATGATTCTGAGTGATATAAAATGCAAACATTGCATCATTTTGGGGTGCAGAAGGATCACAATCTGCTGGTTTTCTCTGAGATCCCATTTTTATCTGTAAAAATTGGTGCTAGTATAAAAATTAATGATACAGAAATACATTTAAAGCTTAAATCAACAGGTTATCTGTAACTCTCACTGAGTGATTACACAATATCACCACCTCCCTGTCTCCCACTGAAATCCGACCCGGACACCCAAACACACAGTGATATGAAACATGAGTGCAGCAGTAACCTCATCATCACTCTCTGTGCATTAGAGCTGGAATCCCTGCATTTAGCACCGCCGGGGTATATGATTTTATTACAGATGCTTAATTCAATACTAACAACTCCAATGACTTCAGGTCAGTTGCTCAATGACAGCGCCACAGGCAACACCATCAATCACCTCCAACTAACCTTCATCCCATCCCTACTGTACACTGCAGCACAACTCCCATTCACTGTAACGGCACACTTGCAGTTCCCATTTCTCCCATTCTGAGCTCGGCTTATTTCATACATATCACTCACTCTGGCATAAAGCATCAACGCCAAGGGCAGCTGCTGCGAAAACAATCACTTCATGTTTATTTCCCCCAATTCTGTGTTTGGGCTTTGTGCTGCTACCTGTGTTCCCACACAAGCAGGTCTGAATCAAAAGATGTGAGGCTGACAAGGTAAGGTTTCTCTTTTTGAAAGCCCAAGGTCATACTACACCTGACACATGGAAACAAGGATGTCTGCTTCCTTAGTGGAGGAAGACATAAAATAACAAGACCTACAGTCTAGAACCTGGCTAGCTGCTCTGTGAGGCTGAAGTAAATGGTAAATGCTATGCCAAGAATCTCACAATGATGATGCCAACACCTTACTTAAACCATTTTAGTTTAACTTGTAAGCATGCTAACCTTTGCTGATACTGCTAAAATCAAATTGCAGCTGAGGAAATAAGATTATGGGTACAATAAACCAAAGCATAGGGCAAATTCTAACAGTGACCTGATGTAAGCATGCTAACTTTTGAATAATACTAAACTTAAATTGCAGTCAAGGAAATAAGATTATACATAACACAAACCAAAGCACTGAGCAAATTCTATTATTAATCTGATGGTGGCACTAGAGGAAACAGCAATAGTTCACCAAAGTTGATAATTTTGAAAGGAGCATGAATTCTAGTTTCAAATTTGATCACAATTCATCTCACCAAACCAAAATTATCAATTACAGTGTAGTGTTGAAGAGATCATCAAAGCCAGTTGGATCCATCCTCTGGGAACCACGATTGCCTGTATTGAAATAACTAGCATTCAAGTGGATATTTGTTGTTGTTTCTCACTAAAAGCCAAAAATTTGAACCTGCGAGCAGCAGAGGAAAAGCCCGGTGATCCTCAAAGTTAGTCAGGTTAAACCTCTGGGGAGACGAGACTATGAATTCCTCTACAAACATCCATGGGACATACACCGATCAGCCACAACATTATGACTACTGACAGGTCAAATGAATAACATTGATCATATTGGTACTATGTGGTGTTCTGCTGGAAAGCCTTGGATTTTGGAATCTGTGTTGATGAGACTAAGACACCCAAATAAACATTGTCCCACAACAAGCACACTCCCTCATGCAAATTCCGCAGGAAAATACACCCCACCACATGAAAAAAAATCAATCAGGAACATGTTGAGGAACATGACAATGGCCCAACATGTTGAACTGACCTCCAAACTTCTTACACCACATCGTGATCAAGCATCAGCAGGATGCAGTGGAACAAGTCTGATTGACAGAGGCACCACTGCACAAGCCAGAGTACCCAAAGGATCCACTGCCAACGTCCTGGTTCCAGACCCCATAGGACACTGTGAGAGATCCTGTAGTCCATGCCCAATGGTTCAGAGCATTTTTGAGCACATAAGGAGGACCAACATAATATCAGGCAGGTGGTCATAATGTCATGCCTGATCAATGTATAGTAGTGGAAGGTAGTGGACTGGCTGAGATCGATATTGCAACGCCGCAAGCATGCCTGAAAATGATTAAAAGGAAAGGAAGGAAGAACTCAGGTCAAATGGATTAGTGGAGACGATGGAGTGAAGGAGACAATAAAAGCTTAAAGGGGTTAATACAATTTCCGTTGGCCTGTGAAAGAGCTCAGATAGACAGACAGTGGCCTTAATTATAATTTCAATGTGATCTGGGTCCATTAGGATATTGACCACCATGTCCAATAAACTGCTAAACATAAAAATTGGCCTCATATTATCCGATGAGCTCAGACTGACATTTTATTGAGCTCGTGTGAGCATGCATAATTACACTCTACTATTCCAGTATTTAATCACCAGTAGTTCACAATTTTCCCCTTTTCTTTGTAATCTTTTGTTTGATGGCCACTAAAGGTATGATTAAAAGTATGATTTCCTTTTTTGCTGATGTGTTGAGATGCAGACCCAGGTCCCAGCTCCCAGCAGGACCTGCAGTTATAACTGAGGTAATGGCCTTGAACTGCAACAGTCTGAAACAGAGCCCTACGGTCACTTGCTCAGATTATTGAGCCACTGCTGCAGCTTAACTAGGAGAGGGAAGCGGAACCCAGTCCACTTCAAAGGAGGGTGCGAGCGAGCCGGTTGTAAACTGAAGAATCCCCTGAATTGTACTAAAATATAAGTGATGCTTTTTTTTTTTTTTGTGCGTCTGACTTTGCGTAACTTCTCATCGCTCCGCTTCTCTGCATTTTTCCCTCTGAAGTCTGAGGAAAGACGGCTGACGGTGGATGTCCAACGTCAAGGTCGGGACAGATGAGAGGAAGCAGCACAAAAGAGCAAAAAAGAGGAATTTGGAGGAAGAGGGATATAAGAAGAAAGAAGCAAAAGACCTTGGATTTACATAAGTGTCTATTGTAGATCTGGCTCAGGATGTGCAGACACACAGGGTATATTCCAATAAAAGTGAACACACACATATATGCACACACACACACCCACAAACTCAAACAAAGACTCAAAGAGCTGAATGTGAGCAATGAGGGGCACATTCAAGGCCCTGCCACTGCAGACAGCTCATCTGTCGTCCTCAGAGATAAGAGGAGGATTCGGGCAGAATGGGTCCAGACTGTGAGGCAGAAATGCGTCTCTGAGCGTTCAAGATTGAAATCCTAGAAAAACAGCTTTGAATAAAACAAGAGGTGGAAAATACAAAAGTATATGTCTGAGATTTGCTTGCAGTTATTTTGTGTTGGAAGTACGGAAGGTAAGACGCGACAGCTTTGCATGAAGAATGAATGTAAAAATATACAGAATAGTGTAGAATAGAGTTGTCAGTGAGGAAAATCTGAATTTTTCTGTGGCTGTAATGAAATTAAATGTGAAATGGACTGGAATTACTGGAATTTTATTATCAGATTGACATTTACGGCGAAGTACTTCCTGAACTGCAACTTCAAGTGAAGAGTAAAGTGTAAAATAGTGCAAAATATTAAATTAAGCTCTTTCAAATTCACATACAAGAGACTCAGTTTACGTTTTCTAGAATTTAACATTTAACTAATTTGAAAATGGAAATGCAAATGTCCATTTCAATTAACCCAATTTTTAAAAAATGCACAATTTATAATGTCATTTTAATTTTGGCCCTCATGATTTCATTTTAATTTAGTTTAAGTAGATTTTACCTGCCTTCTGACACACATACACTTAAATGTCAGACTGAATTTCACATTTACTTTTCATCCATCTTTGTCAGTTTAAGACATAAAAGATGTTCAAAAGAGACAACATTTTGACTATGAATGCTCTATAGATTTCCACCATCTGTGATTTATTTCCCTATAAAAAAGTATTTAACCTATTTTTTTCTTTTCTTCTCTTTTCTTTTCAATCTGCCTTTGTGTCTCCTAAAAAACCCAGGAGAGTAAGAATACCATGACAGCACTCGGAGTTATTCTCATCACTCTGAGACAATGCAGCTGTTGTTCCCATGTCCTGACGGGGGCGGATATTTGTTGCAGCTCAAAACCCAAAATGCCAAAACACAGGTCATTCGTCAAAGTACGGTAACTGTGCTCTCTCCAGAATCCAGAAGTCTGTTCTGATTTCCCACAATGCTATTTTTGTTTGCAATTTGGATTCCGATTGTCCCGGAAAGTCACGTTTTCACTGCGTTTTGCAGGGAATTTTCTCCATGCAGCTAATTACAGTCGTGGTTATGGTCTGTGTCTATGAGGAACAGATGGACATTGAGTCTGAATGGCCGCTGATGTGTTACTACCCCAGCAAAAAAAGATCTGGTCAGGGGAGAGTGTCCCAAAAGTCAGAAATGATGAGGAGTTAGTATCACTTTAAAAACAGCAGGGAGGCTGAACGGATCATAAAATGGGGTTTGGCCTGAAGACAGCCGCGTACAATACAAGTGTGTAGTGATGACAGATGGCCTGTGAAAAAGCTGGATGTCTGCAGAACCAGGCTGTGAGGTGGCGTCTGCCCAGGATGTATCTCCAAACTCTGGCAGAGAAAATGTTGATGGGTTCATATGGAATTTATACAATAATCTGTAAACAACTGTGTTAGGAGATGGTTTAAAAATTAACAGCTTTTCTGAGTTTAGTGGAAGTTCACCGGATGTGACCACCTACAACCAACAATGTTAAATCTGAGTGGTAAAATTATGATGTGTGTTTACATCAGTTATACGTTGTTTTTGTGTCTTATTAATTATGGGACAGTTGAAGGAACTGAACTGAACATATCAGTTTGCAATCAACATGATGCAGCCCATGCCAGTTGAAAATTAGTGCAGATAAATGCTACCATCTAGTGGAACAAAGTAGTCATTACAATTTTAATTATATATTTTCAAAATTGTACTGAAATCGGTGGGACTTGTTCTTTAAGGCCATGTTCTGCATAACTGTTGTTTTACAGATGTCAGATTTTGAGGCATAAACAGGAATTCAGCGAAATTCACTAAAACTTTTTAAACTTAACGTAAATGCAGAGGTTTTGATAATTTCTTAATTATTCAACCTAAAATATCCAGTTTGTATTTTCAGATCATTTAAAACTCATAAACATTAGTTGTCTGATCGAAAATAAAGCAGGTTTTTTGTGTGTCATTTAAAATTTCTGTATGTAATATTGAAAACAATGCTAACCATTAAGAAGGATGGTGCTGTACACTTGTTTTTGTTGTTGTTCTTGTTATTTTATTTATTTGTTTGTTTGTTTTGGGAGAAACTGGAGCGCGTCTTACATGTCGTTTTAGGTATAAAATGGTTTCAGCACATGCAGTTGATTGTTCTGAATGCCAAATAAAGAACTGACTCCATGGATTGAAAAATGAACAACGTAAAAAAGGGAAGGTGACTGTCTGTGAGACTATTGATTCAACTTAATATCTTAAGTTGACTAAACTTGTTCAATTAACTGAGCCAATTTTACATTTTAAAACTTGTGAAGTGATGGTGAAAATGTTATTTAACTTAGGTTCAGTCAACAGTGTTTTTAAAGGCTTGGGTTTTTAAGTTGCATAAACTTTCATTTACACTGTGCTGACATGCAGTAGGTGACAGAAATATGCAGTATTTGCTTTGGATGAATCTACATTTACATTTAGACCTTTTTCTGATTTTGTAGGACTGACAGTTCTAATTTTTAATGTCATGGATATCACCAGGTGTTGTGGACTTTCTGGTTCAAACTTAAATGCTTGCATCACAAAAGCTGTGGTAGCTGTACATTCAAACTGTGAATCACCAATTCCCAAAGGTGTTGGATTGGACTCAAATCTGATGACTGGGGAGGCCACTGAAATAAACTCATCTTGATGTGGCTTTTCCTTTGTGACACGGTGCTTTGTCATGCTGGAAGTAGCAGTAGTAGAATTTTGGCCATAATGGGATGCACATGATCAGCAACAAAACCCCACAGTTACAGCAGCAGCAGCAGCCTGGACTGTCGACACAAGGCAGGTTGGGTTCACAGATTCATGCTGCTCATGCCAAATGTTGACCCGACCATCTGCAGCCTCAGCAGAAATCAAGATTCATCAGGCCAAGCAGCATTTTTCCAGTCTTTAACTGTCCAGTTTTGTTGACCCTGAGATGCCCTGAGATGATTTTCTGTCCTCTACAGATAAAAAAGAGCAGTTATCTACTGTAGCCTTTCTCTCAGTTCAACCAGTCTGGCCATTTATCGCTAACTTGTCTCATAAATGAGAGATTTCTGTCCACAGAAATGTTGTGTGTTGTAACTGCTTCCCATGCATTCTGGAGTTTTTGCAATAAGCTGTACCGTACATTACTATTTGGATAATCATTGCCACATAATTAAAGAGACTATCCAAAAATAATATCTGTTATGAGACGAATTTACTTTTGGTTGTTTACTTTGTTGTTTTGCAATTTTGCAGGACAGAGGTCAATAAAATGCTTTCATTTTTCCCTTTCTCATAGCAGACATTCTGCTTTGTCACAGCAGGAAAAGCACAGGTGTCACTAATAGGACAAGTGAAGGCTCTGTTCATCTGAATGCATTTAGCCATGTAAGTGGGCCAGCATGTGCAGTATCAGAGACCTGCAGTAAATGGAGCACAGCCATGACTAATGTTATCAGTTACACCTGTGTGTGACACACTAAAGCAAAGGGCCTGCCATGAGAAAGGTCTCCCTCCTTATCAGTTAGATAAGAACCATTAGATCCTTTACCTTAGTGAGAGCAGAAATGTCCCTATGTAAAAATACTGCACTGTAGGTCCGGCACAAAAATATTACTTGAGCAGAGATGCATTACGCAAGTGTTGTCTGCAAATGTAGCCAACTTAAAATATGAAAATTCCACAGAAAAATGTTATATTTTACATTAATCAGTTACAACATTTAAGCCAGTGCAGTTCTGTTCTATTTACATGGCACCAATTCACAGCATAAGTCTTCTCAGGGACCTTCACATAGCAAGTTGAAGACCTTACAGCATCCTATTAGAGAGAGAAACCCAACCAATTCAAGGATTTCCTTTGAGCAAGCTCTTTGGCAACAGTGGGAAGAAAAAAATACTTATTTTTTTAAATACTAAAACACCTGCAGAACCAGGCTGAGTGATCTGCCTCGACAGATTGGGTCAAGGTAAAGTGGAGAGAGAGAGAGAAAGAAGCAGAAAGGAATCAAGCAAATAGCACATGAGAAAACAGTAAGCACTGAGAAGCCAGTAACTGCAGATCAGAAACATGTAGCTAGATAGAGATACATGCACAGAAGTCAAAAGACAAACTACGGGAGAGAGAAGATGCAAAGTTAATGACATGCAATGGTGGTATAAATGCGTGGAGAGAGAAAAAGAGGAGAGTAGCAGGGAGGTGCCCAGCAACATAGGCCTGTAGCAACATAACAAAGGGATGGTTGAGGGTCAGTTGATCCAGGCTTACATGTAAGTGTTATCACAAAGGAAAGTTAAAACTGTAATCTTAAAGTCAAGAGGATGCCTGCCCCCCAAATCCAAACTGGAAGCTGTTTCCACAGGAGAGAAGCCTAATAGCGGAAGATTCAGCCTCCGTTTTTTTACTCTTGGAAACTCTAAGAACCACGTCCAGTGTTCTGTTGGGATAAAACAGCACAATAAGGTCTTTAAGATCCAATGGAGTTTGGTCATTAAGGTCTTGGTATATTAGGAGAAGGATTTATAGTGCTATTCTCGACTTTAAAGTGAGCCAATGAAGAGAAACTATATGCCTAATATTTTGTCGGTGCCATCTTGTGCTGCCAAAGCAGCTCTGACCCACCTGGGCATGAATGCTGGACCTCTGGGTGTTCTGTAGTGTTTGGCAGTGGGACGTTGGCAGCAGATCCTTTGGGTTCTGTGGGTGGTGGCAGCTCTGTGGCTCGGACTTGTTCAGATGCAGATACTTGATCAGGTTTAAGGTTTGAAGGCTGGGTCAACACCTTGAGCTGCACCTTCTTGTGTCTCTCGAGCTATTCCTGTGCAGTGTTATGACACCCTGGGTCACTCTGTGTCAGTGCTGTACATCTCTCTCTCTCTCGTCCCTTCAGCCAGGAAGAGGAATGATGCTGGAACAGGTGGAGCTTTATCATTGGTCCATATGAAGGAACTGCTGTTCCGGGATTAGGCCACAGGAAGAGAGCAGCCTTTTTAAACAGAGACAAACATCCTTCTTTCCTTCTCCCCTCTGCCACTGCCAACAAAGACTCAGTCGGAACTATAGTGGTCAAAAGTGCAATATTTCCCTCTGTAAAGTACTGGGTAGAAGATGAAGGTATGACATAGAAGGGCACTACTTGAGTAAAGAGTTAAATTCCAAACAGATCATTATTTCCTATATTAAACCTCTCAGTATTCAGATTTTAGACACATGAGTAATCATTATTTTGTGCCGTCAGTAACATTTCTAGCATTGCTGATAATCATACACCATCATTGTATTGTTTACATGATCAAGCCTGGAATTACAGAATTATGTATTACAGCTGTAGCTTCCTTGCTTGTTCATTTTTCCCCCAGATAATTATTCACTTTGATGCACAAATGTCATCTTCAGAATATTTTGAAAGAGAATGTGGACAAGCAGCATGAGTCCAGTCATCCTGTCGCTGGGTGATATCTCATGAAGTATAGTAGACCTGCTCTTCTGCTTTACTTTTTAAGAATTTTCTTCACCACTGACAGGTTGCTTTATGCATCAGGAGGGATGCACGTGTGCTCCAATTAACCGCCCCCGTGACCAATTACCTACTATCCATTTTATTTCTAATAATCAAAAAGACAAAACCTTTCCTATCTCTAACTGCTCTCCTTCAACTCAGCCACTATATTAATTTGAGAAAGGAAATTATTTGGGGTACTGTATTGCCTAGAATAGCATTGATGCTTAATTTTCCTATTCAGAGAAAAATGTGTTTGTTCAACGTTCTGGAGCTGTAATTCTTGGAGGTTTCTCAGAGGCCACAGCTCTCCTGCCAGCTTCAGCACAGTCCGACTGCATTCCTCTGTAGCAGCACATCTCTCTGACTCCATATGACTGAAACCCATCACACTGGACTAATCGCTAGAAAACAGAACTGTGTGCTGTGTTCACATGTTGGCAGCATTCGAATCCCCCAGTGGAATAAGTGTATGCTAAAATTGTGCTAAAACAAATAAAAATTATTTTATATGGTCGTACTTCAGGCTTCTGGAAGAAGGTGAATGGTGCCAAGCAGCGAACAAAGTCTTCTTTTGTGGTTTCTGCAGATGTTTTCAGTGCCAGAGCTCAGGGTGCACGCACTGTATAATTAGAAATAATCACTTAGCTGAGTTTGGGTGTGAGCTTTCAGTATTTGTTCTCATGAACAACACTGGCGGTCATCCTGGGACCATCGGATACGATCCAACCGGCTGAAAAACAGAGCTAACTCGTGACATTATGTTAGTAATATGCATAAATAGAGCTCCTATAAAGGCATAAGAAGGGCTTCTCGAATGTTCAGTTTTTCAACCCACAGAAAGAAGCCAAGAAAAACACTAATTTGTCCTTCAAGATGTTTTAACAGCAAGCAACAACAAATGTGTTCGATAAACATGCTTCACACGACAAGCTGCTTTCAAGGCTCAGCAGCCTGTAAACACCAGTGACAGATAGATGAACTGAAGCACGGAGTAATGACTGAGTATGCTGGAGATGATTACATGGTTTGGTGGTTGCAACTGAACTGCAGTAAAATTAATTAGAATGAATGTGATGAGCGAACTGATGAGGAAAATTAAAAACAACCGTGGATTTGAGGTTTTGACTAGAGAATGACTTCACAGAGGCGTAAAGTGAAGATGTGTAAACAGTGGTTTACAAATCAACAATTGGCTGAACTGCCAGTGATGAAGGCCACACCAACAATAGGACAATAAAGTCATTCATATGTACCTGAAAAAGGTGAATCAGAAGCAGAAAGATGATGTAAAAATGAGATCTAGTCTCTGAAACTGATGACAACCAGATGAGAGCATTAAAATGCTGCACATGAGAGCCAGAGAAGGAGAGAGAGAGAGATCAGATGTGGATGGGAGGCGGAGAGAAAGCTCACTGCTGAAGACAGACGGAGTCAGAGAACACAAGTGATGAAGAAAGTGTGATGTTATGTTAGGGAAGAACAGAAGCGAACAAAGCAGAAGAAGAACTTGAGACATCTCCCCAGCATCAGGCACATGACATTTTAACCTTAATCCAGCCAACATGTTGCCCTGGAGGATGGTTGTAGTCAGTCTGTTCTACTGCTGCTTCAAGACAGGTGTCACACGATGCCGAAATAAAGGTAAGACTTGAACTGGAGCTTAGTAATATACTCCAGAATATATATCCACTGAGTTTTTGCATGTGGCCGTAACCCTATAATGCCGTGGGTATCATATTTGATACATATATTTTTGAGACTTATTGTGTCACCATATGGTAAGAACTGTATTATGACGTATAAAGATACAGATATTACAGATGTGAGTTTTTGTTATTGCCTAAATTGCATATAATGCCTGATGTATCAAATATGATACAAACAAAAACACATATATGTCAAGAAGTTTTTATTTTATCTTATTACATTTTGTTAAAGGGCCAAATAAGGACTTCAGATTCCAAAGAGTAGAATCTTCTGTCAGTTATTTCTTGGGTCAGGCATTACAGGGTTAATTCATGTTTCCTCACAGAATAAAACATAAGAATTAAGTCCACTTATTTTCTGTCAAAAGTTATAGCTTTATATCTAATTATGATTAAAAGCATCTTGAGTGATCCTCGTTCTTTACCTGCAATGTATGCATTGATTTTAATTCAATTCAGTGCAGTTTTGTTTATATTATATTTTCCAGGTGTGATATCAAGGAACTGCACATACTAAAGTGAAGACCTCGCAAAATTATACTATAAAGAGAAACTTAACAAATCCAAAAACACGTAGGTTAAACATCTTACTTGCAGCATATTTCATTTTTCGTTCTTATTCAGCCACTGCTGCGGGTTCAAATATCATCTGGCGCCTGTTTCTAATAACTGACCGGGGTCATAAACTGATCTGAGAGAGGAAACCCTCTCTGAATAATAAAAAGCATGCTGCCAAGATATCCAGACCACCTCGTGTTGGATGGCTCCTCTCGCCTAATGAGGTGAGATGTTTTTTGGTGACTTGGTTCTTGCACTACAAAAAGGAGCAAATTAAACAAATGAGTGCAGCGCGACGGTCCTGGTGGTTATAAATAATATCTGGTTTTGGTTATGGACACTTCTCCAATGACAGGAAGTCAAAACTGAAGGAGCACGTCGTCATAAAAATCTGTACTCATCAGTGTTAGATTCCATTTTGAAAGGTCAGCTGGTAAACATATGAGTCCTGTGTGCTGATGTGAAGTTGCATTATTTCTGGCTATGTATGTTTTTTTTCCCCAAATAATTACATTTCACTGCCAGGTGGAGCTGCCAAGCATGTAAAGTTGCCCGACAGAGTTTTAAAGGCAACATGATTATCATTATTCTTCACTTTCTGAAATTACAGTATGGCTTACATCAGCAGCTCATATGGGCTTCAGTATCAGTAAAGACTGCGTGACGACAGTCTGGCTCATACGATGTTGCCCCCAGATACAAAAAGACTGCATTTATTTCGTTATGCAGCTGGACCAGGTGTGTTTGATACTGAAGAAATATGTACTCCAATAAAGCTGGTTAGAGGAAGTATTCACATCCTTTTACAAAAAGGTATTTGTTTAATGCACATACATGTTCTTGATTATACTTAAACAGGAACATGTTTGGCCATTAAAAAAATTCCAGAAGTACGCAATGTACAGAACTGGCCCATGCAAATGTCGTGCTGTTATATATCATGTTATTACTTTATTATACACATTAATTTGTAAATATAATTGTAGTGTAGTGTTCGGTTGAGATAGAGTTCATCACTATCCTATGTAGCTGAAGTCTATTTCCTCATGGGAATGATTTCCTGATTTTTTTTTTTCTTTTTTTGGATTAATGGCTCCAGTACAGAAGGATGGACATCACCAGCCGTGGGCCAGGAACCAGTTTCGAGTTTGCCCTGACGATTGTAGAGGAACTTATGGGGGCTGAGGTTGCAGCTCAAGTCAAGGCTCCTCTTATTATGAAAGAATGACTGTAGCTATGTTCTCTGACAGTTCTGCAAGCAGCACTGCCCCCTGTACAAGTCTGGCATTGCTGAGACAGCTTATCCAATGTAGCTGGCACCGAGAGTCAAAGTCACCAGTGACAAATCATCCTTTCCCGGGGGACGCAAGTCTGTTTTTGTTCTGACAGGTTATCGTCTTCTTGTGTGGTTTGTAAAAATGGAGGCATAATTAGGTATAATTACTGAAAGCCCAAAATGGCATATTTAGAATGCTCAACCAACAATCCAAATCTCAAAATTAATACAAACAAATGAAAAATTATTGAAATGATCCAATGGCAATAATCTGTTCTTCACATTTGAGTAGTCATTTTTGCGTTTTTGTTTTTGCCAATCACATATTTTACAGTTTCGTATGCAAAAACCTCCATTTGTGAAGTGCAGTATGTCTTTTTGAAATATAATGCAGTAAAGGTAGAAGGAAAAGCATGATAATACTCATTAGTACCTCTAATTTGCACTTAAGTACAGTATTTGAGTGAGTCTCTACCAGTGATAATATGTGTTCATGTAATGCACACTAATGTGCTTTATGGAAATACAGATTTGCATGTTTAATCTTGTTGATTTGGAAGACTGTATCCTGTTGAATAGAGCAAGCCCTAACTGGCCTTATTGGGCTTTGATCGATGAAGATCATTATCTAAACATTAAGACCAAATTGTGTGAATGATTCAGTCCTGCAAGAGTCTATTAAAATGTCATCTTGTTTCATTCGTTGCTGTCGAAATAAACACATGGGAGGCTAGAAAGTAAAAGAGTTGACATTTGGGTAAATTACTTTGGCTTAGTGATGAATTTCTAAATGTGTTTCCACACCTCTGCCTCACTTTCTTCATCTAATTGGGCTGAATTGTTTTTTGCAGTGGGTAATCGTTAAAAGATGCCCAGCATGACCGAGTATATGTCATTTGTCTAGTTGGGATTTGAAACTGTCATTTCTGTCTGTATGTTTTTTTTTCTTCCCTTCATTTATCCATATAAAATATAAACCAGGCAGTAAGGAATGCCAGTCATACTAGATTGTACATGAAAGCAGTGGCGTCAATCTCTTTCTGGTCCTATTTTCTTCGTTAGTATTCCATTTTTATTTACCTTATGGCCATTTTATACACTATGACTTAACATGTCGGTCAGTTGGTCACTGTGTCCACCTCTTTGGTCAAACTGGAATATTTCAACAACTGTTGTATGCATTGCCATAAACTATTGCAGGCTACAAGCATTCATGGTCCTCAGAGGTTAAGTCATAATGAATCTAGTGACACCCCCTGACTGTTCATCTTGTACCATTATACAGTTTTCTGTGAAGTGTCTAAACTACATGGACTTTGCAGGTTTTCATGTTACAAGATGACATCAAAGCTTTGTCCAGCATGTGATCTCTAATATCCTTTAGATATTTAATGTCCATTAGCCCAAACTATAAGTGAGTTTAGGCTAAAATGAAGTTTAGTCTTGTTACTAATGATCTTGTCCATGAATTCTTGACATAGTTTGAGTAAAATGGGCCATAAACAAGGCAAAGGACCAGTTCTGTTTTTGTTCAATTACTAGTCTTTAAAGTGAGAATGTGACTGCATTGTATTGTCTGTTCAAAAGCATAGGGGTTATACATCTTCATGCTCTAATTTCAAACAAATGACAGGGAAAGCTTGTGAGTTTCTTTTGACCGCACAGTGTTTGTTGTAGTTAACATCCAGGTCTAAATCACAAGCATAAGGAATGCTGTGAAACTGAGGCCAAAACTCAAAGCCCTTCCACTGCATGTTGAAATCATCTGGAGTCTGTTGTATGATCCATGTGTTACTCCGCCTTTGATTCCCCTGTCGTCTTTGAAGTTTGAGGTCCCGTTTCATTGTCTGCAGACAGACATGCGTCTGTAAGGTCAGAGATCGCAGAGCTTGAAATGCGCATCTTAGATTAACTGCAGGACATCCTGCTGTGGACTGGATGAAGCTGGCTCTCACGTGTGCCAGAACATCAGCAGCCCTGTAAAACCTGCATTTCATGGTACCTAACAGGGTGTATTGTTGTGCTTGTCACAGGGATTTTCCAAGGATTTCCAGCTAAAGAGCAATAAAATCACAAGACAAACGCATGCAATAAACCTGAAAGAAAAATGTAGGTAATGAAACGACTCTTGCATGGCCACACCCATAATTCTCATTGTCTGTCTCTCTTTACACACCAGCTCTATTCCCAGCTGCAAGCAGAGTAAGAAGAGGGGCGACAACAGCGGTGAACCCGACCTTCCACAACACCTTTGAGGATGTTCATCTGTTATTTGAGGTAAAACAAAAATACTGAGTAGAAAACCAACAAAACATCACTGAGAATGGACACTTATTCTGATTTCCTTTTCACCACATAGATCCTCATGTCTGGTATACATTTTGAGAACAGTGGAGCGTTTTCAGTCAAAGACGCTGAACTGGCTTCCCTCCGAAAGACAAGAAACCTGGACATCATCTGTGAAGACATAATTCCCAAGAAGCTAACGGACATATTCAGGCTCATATCTGACCTTTCTAATCATACCTGTCGCCTGGATCAAGATGACTTTGAGCGTACCCTGCTGACCTTAGTGTACACAACCCAGCAGGTGGTCAGTTCCACAACTGAACACCAAAGGGACGCGTGGGCCGATTCTTTTGTTAGCTTATACAAAGCCCTCAAGAAGGACCTGACACAGACAAACTGAGCGAGCACAGAATGTTGCTACGGAACTTCCATATTGAAGTTTAATATGTACATAAGAAAAAAACTTTCATTTTATATATATAAAAAATTCCATTAATATTAGTCAGTAGTCCTGATTTGTGCATTGAGAAAAGGCTGTAAGGAGCCTGAGAGAAAAATTCTATTAGAAACTGTCTGCACAAATGTGTAAAGTGCACAAACATAGACACGGTTATTGACATATTGACTGTTACAGCAAACATGAGGTACTGCATGTACATGAAACTATATGTTGGATCTATATGTTGCATTAAAAGTCATGGATTTATTTACATTCACATGTCTTCTCAGTGTTTGTTCACTAGCACCTGGATGTAACTGCATTCTGAGATGAATAAGATGAGAAAACTGATGTCAAGCTTTAAATCATAGGTTATACTGACAGTATATGCTCTGTGAATATAGGTTACTGAACAGAAATAGAGGGATGGGGTGGGGAGCTTCAGTATATATCAGCCGTCTATCATCAGCTGATACCAAGTTATCAATGTCCTCGATTTGCAACAGATCTAATAAAAACTCCCTAATGGAAGTTCATGTACCAATTCAGGATATAATTTGCAAATGTCACTCCAAAAGGTCTGTTAAATACTTTGCACCCTGATGTTACAGTACAGTGCTGTCAACATAGGACAGAAGGTCCAAACTGAGCTGCCTTTGATGGTATTGTTTTTGGAAAATCCCCCAAAATGGCAAGCTGGAGTGCATCCGCCGCTCACAAACTGACTCCAACAATGATCTGTGCAGGCTCTGGTTGTCCCAGCGGCTGTTTAGGCTCCAGTGAATTAGCATCCGCTCTGCATCCGTTCAGGGAGCTGGGCATACCAGGAGGGCAGAAAGGTATGTACCGGCACCAGGAGGAAGAAGACAAATAAGAGCTGAGGCCAAAGGGAAGGTTGTAAACTTGTCCGCTCTCCAGCGTGTTGCTGGAGTCGTCCTCGTGAGCCTTGTTCCAGGCCAAGATGCCTCGTTCATGCTTTGATCCTGTTGGACACATGTTAATTGAGTGAAACATGGATTCTGCCTTCATGTTATTTTCTGACTTTACTTGCTTGTTTGTTTTTCATTAAACGTGGGAATGCTGTATTGAGCTCTATAGATGTTCGCTGTAAAAGCATAATATTCCTCCAATAGTGTATTTACAGTATATAGATAGTTTTCAAACATTTTCAACACTATATAAGTTGAGAATCAAAAGACTTTTCAGACCAAGTTACATGTGTTCTACCTGGCTGAATTCCACCACTATTAACTACGTGCCAGATCTACTATAAAAAAGACTGCTCTCAGGCCACAACTGAAGAAAAGTAGCATAGGAACATTATGGTTTTATATATTTCAGGGCTTTTTTTAGAGTCCTATGTTTGTAACAGGTAATGATTCTAGCATATTTGCTTAATTCATAGCCATTAACCACATTCCAAAGGGAAACTGTGTCTTTTGACCCAGTTTAACAATTTAACCATCACCACATGATATCTTTACAGTACTGTAATAATCACCTGACACTCAGCTGTCAGCCACCTACAGACATGTAAGGGTACATGTTTAATAGTAGTGAAATAACTCTCTGATCAAAATGTCAAGATCACGTCTTATGTTTTCCAAATCTTATTCTGCTGTTTATATTATTGTGTGATTTTAAAAACATAGACAAGAATCTAGAGTATGTAAATGATTTAAACATAATTTAAATAATTAAATTATCATTTGATTACATACCTGGAATGGTGTTGTCCAGTATGAAGCCAAAGAAGCCTCCAACAAACATACTGGTTGTCAGAAGTACCTGAAGCACTTGGTCGAGTTCTACCACACCTGTACACGACATAATGGACACAGTCAAACCTCTGTTTAAGTGATATTTTAACAGTTTTATGAAAAGTAAATGTATGTAAAGACATTTTTATCCATGCACCTGTAGAGATTGCTTTGGGGTTACTTAATATCCAGTTGGGAATGACCAGACCGGAGAACATGGAGAAGCCAAAAATGAAGATGTTTCGAGATGAATTCATGTCTGCGTACTAAAAAAAAAAATGGTTCAGACAAAAGAATAACAAATTAAATGTGAATGCAACAAACAAATGTACCAAATTGCTTGTGTGTTTACATTTCTTTTACCTGCAAATTTGAGACTCCTGCTGCAGAGATGACACCAAACATAACCATGAACATTCCTCCTATCACAGGTGATGGGATGGTGGTGAATACAGCACTCACTTTACCGAATAAACCCATGATAACCAACAGCACTCCACTGGCCACTATCACCATGCGACTGCCCACCTGCAAAAAAAAAATGGAACAGATTGTCTTCTTTAAGCATAATCTGGAATGGAAATGAGAGGTCAAAGCACTAAAAAAATAACTAGACAAAACTAAGAAGCTAAGAAAACATCATTAACAGTCTGATAAAATGTTGCAAAGAGGAAAAAACACAATAAAAAAACTGAAACATGAATTTCAAGTAGCACTGACTATAATGGAAATGTTTCTAGGAGGGAATGGACACGCTAACTGGGACATGCTTGTTGTTGCCATGGTAATATTAAGTTGTTGTCATCAGCTACCAAACAGTGGTACTGGAAAATTAGCTCAGATCTTTGTTTCAAACCCTGCAGCATTTCAGGATTTGATTTCTGGATTCCAAACCCCCCACCCCCATCCCACCCCCCCACGACTGAGCCTTTCCACCTTGAAACTGCAGTGCACCAATAACTGTCTCAAAAACACAAAAGATTCAAGATTCAGACAGCCAGGGTTTCATACATAACAAATCTAAGTAACTTGGAAGTTGGTGCTTTCTGTATCATTATTCCCTTTCAAAATCGGTTTCCATTTCGAACATGCATGACTGAATAACTTTAGTATCACAACTTGCCACTCTCAAGTGTGTAGTATTTTCACAGTGTTTGAACAGAGTTGTTCATTTGCTGGTGTGCTAGAGCTGCAGCGAGTGAGGGAGGTACTTCATAGATCTGCACATTCTAGCATTCTAGAGGATTGAGTAGAGTCACATATAAGCCACTTTAAGGCAGGAAGGGCTTATTTCCATGAAAAAAGGTTGAGATTATGCAACGTTGATACACAGAGATGAAATTTTAGGGATATAATCAAAGACTGCAGAATGACTTCAAGCTATGAATAATGAATGGAGCTGGATATTGCGACACCCCTCAGACTTGTTGTCCTGGTGTTCACTCACATTATTACAATGAAAAAATCCCCTGTAGCTCTTAAAACACTGGGTTGCAAGCGTGAGTAAAACTACTGACAGGCCCCTTCTGGCTGCAATGGAGGTCAGTTTTCTTTCTATTATGAATTTTTAATGTTTCATACTTGTAAAAAAAAAAAAAAAAAAAAAACTCCTCCTCACCTAGAACAGTGAGTTTTATTTATAATAGCCAAGCCAACCTGTTGGAGAAGCCAGCAGGGGAAACACTATTGTCACACATGTCCAGTTGGTTACACAATACAGAAGCAAACTCAGAAGCTAGAAACTGTTTTTTGCATCCTAGAGGCAGGCAGTTTTAACTCCAGTGTCCAGTTATCTAACAAGGCCATGGCCGCAGTATATTTAGCTCAGGGTTATCATTGCAGTAAAATAGAATAAGATAACTTCTAACTTAAACATAAAGGGTTGTCTTACCTTGGTAATCCCGAGGGCTCCAACGTTCTCACTGTATGAAGTGGTGCCATTTCCAGTACCCCAGGCACCGGCCAGCAGACAGCCTATTCCCTCAATACCAATGCCCCTGTTGATGGCATGTTTAGGTGGGGGTGGTGCTCCAGATAACCTCGCACAGGCGTGGTAGTCCCCGACAGACTCTATCATGGAGGAAATCACACCAGCCAGGATACCAATGACACCCGCCAGGCTCACAGTGGGCATCCCCCATTGACCTAATTTTGGATTCAAACATGAGGAAACAGAAAATTATACAATATGCATAAGCTGCAGCACTTTATTGCTAAAAACTCCCCTAAAGAATAACTTTGGTAATGTTCGGCACAAACCCAACACTGAACTGACACAAGTATTGTCTAAGTATCCAAAACCTGGTTTAGCTTATCAACTGTGCAATAAAAGGTCAATCAATATCCAAGACCTTTTAAAAACAATAGCCACACTGTTGCACTGCTGACATGTTCCTTCACTACAAAAATATATTAACTTCATAGACCAGAAACAGTGATCACATTCACCAGTAGATAAAGAGAGTAGTTTTTGTAAGAAAGAAGTCATGCTTGGGACACACGTGAATACTTAGTAGGCTAAACTGGTACATTTTCCACAGTTAGGAAAAAGAAAATCCTCAAGTTATTGCGTTATTTTACCTGGGTATGGGAAAGAGAACCAGGGAGCTTGACTCAAAACATCTCCCTTTAGATCAGTACGTGCCAGGTAACCGTACTGGTCTGGGTCAGTAGGAAGCACATTGTAGATTGTCAAAAGGTAACAGATGAGCCAAGACATCGTGATTCCAAGCAAGACCTGAGATACACCAAAAAAAAATAATAATATTTTTTTGTAATCTTAAGTTTAAACATGTGATTTCAAACAAGGAAACTTGTTTCCTACGTACGGGAAGAATCTGAAAAATGTAGACTCTTGAGGTGTGCAGCCTCTTATCCTTGCTGTATGTAGGAAAGGGCACCGATATATGACGGAGGTACTGTGAGAACAGGATGATCAGTGCTGTGGTCCTGTGAGAGACCGGGATAAAACAACACAGTATAAAATTCACAGTGTTAAATATAAGCAAGCCTAAGTCCAACCATCAGAAAGCAAAGTACAGCAACAGTGCAGGTTCTTGGGCAAGAAATGTTTAATAGGCTTTCCTTCCCTGACTTAAGATTAACACTTTACACAGATTTCCAGAGTATTATTATTTTTTAAAAACTTGGCTGTACTCCAGGCAGGGGTAGAAGCAGATTAAACATAACTTGTAGGACATGGCTGAGTAAGGAAAATGCATTAAAATGGCATGACCTCCTTTTTTGCAGGGATCTCTGTCGAGCCAAGAGCCCATTCTGTTGCTGTCTGACTCTTACAGGGATTGCATTATGTGTAACAGGATGAGAACTTAAGAGAAAAAAAGTAGATGTCTTCTTTTTGTATTTTATAAATCCATAAAAAGGCCCTGTTTATAAATTTTACCCACATTGCAGAGATGCCCCAGTGGTTGCCAGCACTGCTACCAGCCGAGTCAAACAGGGACAGTCCAATGAGGGAGATAGTGGGAGCGATGGTGAGAGGTCCGATGAAGCGCATGAAGAGGCCAATGAGGCCTGAGAAACCGACAAACACCTGGAAGAGGGAGCCCACCATAATGGATCCCTGCAGCTAAAAATAAACACAAGTGCATTAGCGATGTCAGTGCAGCATTACTCTCTGTAGAAAGGCTTTTTATCAGAAGTTAGCACATCATCTGCAAATCACACCCTGGTTGGGAAGTCTGTTTATGGTACACTAACATCATGGTTAGACCTTTTAAAAATGCAGATCACAATTATTTTAAATTCCTCTGTTTCCTGTCGGTACTACTGGTGTTTGTAGGTCTGCTGGAAGAGCATGTCATAGATACTCTATTTTTCTTTAAGCTTATTTATCATTCCAGCATCCAACATTGAAAAAAAATGCTGCATTCCCATTTCTTTTGGCTATGTTGTGCTGTAAACCAATCTAAAGTGCACTGTAGAGCATCTGTAAGAGATGCACTAATGTCTCAAATTTAATTTCTCTCTTATCATTGTGGATATTCTGACAAACTATGACCTGCATCCCTACATGTTTTTGCACGTTGAGAATCGACAATGCCAAGGACTCATTACAAATCCTGCATCCTGAGATCCACGTGCACAGAGCTCCCACCCACTGAAGTAACACACCCTCAGCTACCACAACAAGTGTGATTCTGCATAGCTAATGTTTTAATATGCTGAAGCAGGAAGTGTCTAAGAAAGAACAAAATGTGCATGCATGATGTTACCATATCTCAGAAAAAGAACAATGACTACTTTTGTGCAGCTTGAAACAATGAGTATGTCCCGGCACAGTCACCAAGACTGATACATTCTCACTGCGAGCACTTAGTCACACTTTTACATCAAAAACAGAAAAAGATCCTGTTTCCGCTGCTGACTCAGGTTCAAAGAGTTAAAAGTTGTGAGTAAAAAGATGAAATAATCACAGTTTACTTACTGCTCTTATTCGACTCTGCCACACCTCTATGTATTCTGTGGAGGAGGTGTTGACTAAGCTGGCATTTTGAGTCCAGGCAGGACATGTCCACTCTGGCATGGACAGCATCGCCATGGAGGGGGCCAGCAATGTGAAGGTGCCACCTTGGAGAATGGGCAGTCTGGTGATGAACATGGCAAAATAAGAACACAGGGTAAAGAGATGAGCATGGGATGGGAGTCGGACACAGGAATCGTAGTAGACAGGTCATACATCACCAAGTGTCAGATATTGTGCAAGATAGTTTGGGGTTAAACTGATTGGTCAACTTGGCTGTATTGGTAACCACCTCAGCAGGTAAGAAAAGCTGTCAGAAGTTCTCAGGAATCTCTGTCTGTATCTGCAGTCTATATTTCTTCCAATCAAATGTGAGGAAGTGGCTAATTTGAATCATGGGAAGACAGAGAGCGACTCCTTAATTATACAAACTGTTAGACTGGAGGTTAAGTAAATTAAAGTAATATGCTATGTAATGATCCTCATCATGCTGCTCGCTTTACCGTCAACAAATCCCATCACACTGCAGCTGAACTTAAACTTTCCAAAGCAACAGCAGCTTTTACAGAAGTAGCCTAAGACTCATGGGAATGGTAAACACACACAGCCAGGAAATATGTTTTAATGGGAAATAATAATGTTTTCATCCCAAAGGGGCACACATGATTAACATTGTTTGCTTTTTTGGTTTGCCTGGAACAGAGAGCCAACAAACACACCGATTGTTTTCCCTCACAGCTGACTTCCAGGTAATTGGAGAAAGACAAGAAAGCGTCAGTGGTGCTAAGCCAGGAGAATGTGGGTTTAGCGAGAACTAGATGCCGAGCGTAATAAGATGGAAATTCCTCAGCTAATCCAACTGTGACACCGATATTCCAACGGGCCGAGAGTGCACACACAGAATTTAGGTTAAGAGTTACAAAACACGGTTCGAGGAAAACCAGGCCTTGCGTCATGCTAATTCTCCTGTGTATGTGTCACCTCGGACCTCTGTTAAAACAACAGGAGAGGAGTAAGTTTTCATTCTGGCATTTATTTACACAAGACCTTCTCTGGTGCTAATATTAGCTTGTATCATTGCATTGTGTTATATTTAAGTAAACATGAGGATTGTCAAATGGCATTTTTCTTGACGCAAAAACCTCTGCTGGACTCAAAGCATTCATTTAAACATTTGAGGTCATCTTATTGCAAAGACTAAAGCTGCTTGATACTTTCTGTCTCCGGTAATCCCCTTAAAAGAATCCTTGTCCACTAACTAACATGGTAAAATATTCCATTGTTCGCCGTGCACACTGATTTTGGCAGGTCTCACAGTTCAAAAGAGGTCAAGAAGAAAAGCTGAAAGGTTGATCTGTTCCATTTGTTTAATAAGAAGGAGCAGCGTGATTAATTCCACTTTAATGCACCCTGCTGTACTGCTGGATTACTGTGTGAGAGCACAGACTCTCACAAAATGAGAAAAAAATAGCACCGACCAGATAAATCTCATCCAGTTAATTAAAGTAAATCACCCTGCAATTAGAAAAGAGTACAGGTTTCTGTTATTAAACCACACATTTAACACTCCAGCAACCCGGAGTGCAATCAATTACTGCAATCGTCCCTCTCATTTACTCGTTTTTCTCCTTGTTTTCTTACCTAACGCCGAAGACAACTTGCAGCAGAGTGCAGATGCCAGAAACGAAGAAGATGGTGCTGATGAGGTGGCTCTGTGTGAGGCCGTCATGCTGCAGACACAGACCCTGAGACAGGATCAAGGGGATGGCGATGATGCCTCCAAATGCAGTCAAACAGTGCTGAGGGGGCAAAGATGGAGAAAGAAATTGAGGGATTCTTTTAATCTGTGTTGATGTACACAGTGGAAAAACATGTGCTCAGATAGAAGGCAGCATCATCTATAGATAAACTAATCCTCACATGTTCGTCCACCACCGGATGTGACTGTGTAGGCCCAGTATGATTGACTCAACTGAAGCAAATTTCACAATCTGGCCTTCAGAAATAAAACCGTCCAACCAAGCGTGAAGGAAATGTCAAGCAGATGCTCTCATGTGACATGTTTGCATTGTTATATAACATCAGAAGCCCTGTTGAGTGTGAGCTCCTAATCAGGAAAATAAAAGAAGCCTCATAGTCAAACACGGCCTGAAAGCCCCTTTCCACTGATGTACCTGGATGCCTAAAATGATGCACAGGTACCAGGGAGGAACATCTGTTACACAGTAAGCTAGCTTGTTGTTGTCTTCATCCAGAGTGGAGTCCAGTTCTTCTCCCTGGTTGGGTAGATCGCAGAAACGTCCTTCCAGCTTTGAGTCGGAATAAAAAGACAAACAGGGGTCAGTTAAAGATGCATTTCAAATGACGGCACTCTGCAGCTGTCTGTTTTGTGCTTAAATGTGTTGTTCAACTAGGTAAACAACTGTGGAATACCCTTAAATCTTCCTATCTTAGCAAATCCTAGTAATTCAATGTGATCAAATTCTTTTTTACACGGCAGCAATAAAAGTAAATGGGTCATTTCCTTTAATTTGATTACATGTAAAACATTACAGTGTTGAATGGAAACAAAAGGCAGTCAGCTGAGTAGCTAATTTTAATGTGTCATGTAAGATTCAGAGCAAAAATGATTAAAAAATACTTTTGGGCAAAACTTTTATTCTGTTATTTTATAGAGGTCAAGCAAAAGGATCATTCATTTCTTCTGTTTCTTGCACCAAAACAACCACAAAGTGCTTAAATATGATGTTAAGTGAGGTAAACAACTGTGGAATACTTATAAATCTTCCTATCTTAGCAAATCCTAGTAAGGCAACGTGATTAAATGCTTTTTTACATGGTAACGATAAAAAAAAGGGTTATTTGCTTTAAGTTCCGTTTTATCACGCGTAGAACATTACAGGGTCGAATGGAAACAAATGCAGTCAGCTGAGTAGCTAATTTTCAACAGTGGGGATAAATGTGTCATGTTAAAGGTTGAAAACACTGTCGGGCAGCTCTTCTATTCTGTTCATTTCCATAGAGGTCGAGCAGAAATATCATCCATTTCTTCTGTTTCTCTCACCAAACAGTGTGATGCTTATCTTTCCAATAATGTGATTTTAAGCGTGGAGGAGCAGGAATGTAAACAAGCACATTCCTCTCTATCCATGGTGCTACTTTCTTAGCTTTTCTATAAAGTGTCAATTATTAACTGCCCATAGCATCTATTTTTGAACTGTTGTATTAACAGACAAATGCATGCATCATTCTGCACAAGTAATATTTCCAAATACAATCTAAATATTTTACTCTGACATTATTTAAAAATAAAATAAGTCATAATCTATACGGATGATTCACAGGTAGAAATGTCTCAATGTGATTCTCAGTCAAGTGGTTAAAATTATGAAGTTTCCACTTTAAAGTCATACGTAAAGTACATGTTAGATAGCTCCAAATCCTTGCAAAAAGTAAAGCAAAGGTTACACTTACTGCAAAAGCATAGTTGTCAAGACCGTTACTTTCCTTTTCCGGAGTCATTTCAGCTTCAGCCTATTTGTTCAGGTATTGGAAGTCTACTGAGAGGCCAAGAAAGAAAACAGAAAACTGAAAAAAAAAAAACCCATCAGTCAGAGGGGAGGGAGGGAGGGAGGGCAGGCGCAGAGGACCGGAGCATCAGATAGAGGAAGGACAGAGCTGGGAGAGGTGGGAGGACGGCTGGAGGGGTGGAGTGGACGGACGGCGTGGTATGAGAAAGCAGAGTTCAGACATGAGACTGCAGCTCTTGTTGATTGAAATGGGACCCAGCAGCAGCTCATGTGAACCGAATTACAACAGTAACAGCAGCTGACCAACCAGCGTCTGGCAGGCAGGAGATACTCTTTTTTTTCTCTTGCACACAGTCTCTTTGCTGTGTTTTAATCTGATACCAATAACTGTTTAGGAGGCCTGGGAGAGTGTAGAGTAGAGTACTTGCTGGAGAGAGTGGAGTCTGTTGGTTTTCATAGCTGAGGGAACAAATTTGTCACAGCAAAACTTATTGTTTACTGTTATTTCAGCCTGGAACTTCTGTAGTCAGAAGTACTTAACAGTTAAAATACAATCCTTAGCTTGTGTTTAGTCCCCTTTCCTGCCTGCCTACTTTCCTTTTTAATTTTAACACCAAACATTTGCTTTAGGAGGGCAAACCTCTATGACTCTCACGTGCTGGCAAACCATCACAAAGCAATTATTGATGAATCTTATTTTGTAAATGTTAACTTCATTTTCCAATTCACAATGCAGCTCGACTTGCCCTTAAATCATCTTAAATTAAATTACATTATTAGTGTAAATTAAGAGTTTGATAGCAGCCACCATCTCCTCGATTAAGATAGTTAAGATGCCCTTAAAGAACCAGTTGATGTAGTAGCAGAGGAAGATCTTTCCCACACTGACTGCTTCTGTATGGGAGTGTAATTTCGCATCCTGTGTCATAGGATGATTACTAATACATATCGCTCTTTATTCCAAAGTCATGATCCAGGTCACAAAGGGGCAGCTCTGGGATGTCAGTGAAACAGAAACAGCAAACATGACCAGATGATGCCGCTTTATGAAAAAATCATTTAAAATGAGATCATACATACACCCTCAGGGGACATGAATTTCTATAATGCTTCATGGTAATCCACTTAATCATTGTGGAAACATTTCACTCAAAACCACAAATGTCAACAGGCTTTATTGTCATGGCAACGTTCTGAATCACTATTGAGATATTTCAGTCAAGTGGTGAAACTACCAACCAACTAACGTACACAGTCATTTGTAATTATTCTGCCAGCATCTCAGCTAGAATTGTTTTCTTCTCCAAAAATGTTCTGAGGAACTTCTGCAGAGTTCTATTGATGTTTCCTTGTAGTTGCTAGAATGTCCTTCTCAAAGGTAGAATAACTAAAGATGTCCTGGAAATGTTTGGTAATAATATTATTCGACTGTTGTGCTCTAACGTTCTCAAAATGTGTTACACTGAAAACATTCTTCCTTTGGACTCATGGAACATCCCCCACCCCCATTATCCCTACTCTCACCCCAACCGGTCGAGGCAGATGGCTGCCTTCCCTGAGCCTGGTTCTGTCGGAGGTTTTTTTCTAACCCTCCCTGTTAAAGGGTGTTTTTTTTTTTGGTTCCTTCCCACTGTCACTTTGCACATAGGAAACCTCAAAGGCAACTTTCGATTGTTGGGTTTTCTGTTCTTTGTTTAAAACATGTTAAGTGCTACGAGATGACTTATGTTGTTAGTTGCTACTATATAAACAAAACTGAACTGAACTGAATTGAATAGAGGAGCATTTTACAGATTCTATAGTGTGTTCCCTCAACATCCCCAAAACGTTCTCAGAACATTGCAGGCAGATTGTTCCACATTAGTTAATCTATCAGATTAAAAGAACATTTTATGAAGAACGGTCTGCCATTTGAGGCCTTGATAATATTTGAAATACGTTTTTTGAACATTGGTTTGAGAATATCCCTCCTTTGTTATCATGGAACATTGTGGGAATGTTTTAGAGAATAAAACGTGTTCCCCCAATAAAGACATAATGTTCTACCTTTATATACATCACATTACAGGAACGATCAGTTTGCATGAAAAATGTTCCGTCATCTGAGGCTCTGATAAAATCTGGAAAAGCATTTTCTGAAAGTTGCACTGAGAACGTCCTTCCTTCCAGACGCATTATAGAAAAACGTTCTACAGTGTGTTAATCAAAACATTCTGAAAACATTGCAGAAACATTCCACTTTTATTATTGTCACTATTAGTAATACAATAGAGCCCTGTTATTATCATATCCTTCGTGCAAAGCAAAACTATGACTATATCCGGGCTATTCTAATATGCGGGCTTCAAAATGGCGGCGATATCAGAGCAATTATAGCATTTGTGTTGATCTATAGGCTCATGAGACTTGTTTCAGTCATCAATTTGTTAATTTGAATGGGCATAGAACTACATTAAAGTTGCTTGAAAAAAGAAAACAAGTGTTTAATACTATATTTATTACAAAATAATGTGTGATAATTAATCGGTTGCTTGCTATACCGTGACTGGGTATGATATTATCTATTCCTGGGACCAAATTTTGTGCATTTGCCTATGACTATACCCAGGCTTATGACATTATCCTATGACTATAAACGGGCATATTTACTATAATTACATAAGAAATGGTTTTGGATTTCAAAATTCTATGACTATATGCAGGCTATTCCAATAAGCGGTATGATATTAAGTGGGCTCTACTGTAGTAATATTAATAATCATCATCATAATCATAATAATCATAATAATAACACATTTATTTTGTATAGCACTTTTCATGACACTCAAAGATGCTTTACATAAACAGTAAAAAGAATAAAATAAACAATAAAAAGAATGAAAACAGGTATAAAAGCATAAACAGTTAAACATTAAAAGCAGTCTTGAAGAAGTGAGTTTGTAAATAAATCATTACAAAATCATTACAAGAATATTTTTAAAAATTATTATGAATTTTTTGGAACATAGTCTGTTTTCCATCCTCTGAACTTTAGTGTTAAAACAATATATCAAGTTTATAGCAACATTACTTGAAATGGAAACATTCATAAATATTTTTGAACACTACATAACAGAACTTGCAGACAACGTTATCCGGTGTTTTGGGAATGCTCTCTGCTAGCTGGGATGGCTAATAAAAACAGGCATAAAGTTGGCAGATAAACCTGCATGCATGAAGAAAATGATTGACGAGTGATTGATTATCTATAACTCTGTGTTAGATTACTGTTCTTGAAAATTTTCTTGAAAATTGTTTTCTGTAAATTTCAATACAGTCTGAGTAGAATTCTAAAAAGCAATTTGAAACTGCTTTACTATGAAATGTTTTTGTTTGGACTGTTCTGAACCGATCAAATAGTAGGACTGGGAGCTTGAAAAAAAAAGTGCCCCAAATAGAACAGCTGGAGGAAATTGATCTCACATGAAACTTTCAGACAGCAGGGAGTAGCAGCGCTGAGGCATCATGAGGTCTGCTTGGTGTGCATGTGACTGTATGTAATGTAGGAGGATTCATCACATGCCAGGTAGTGAGGGCCTCAGATCAGGGGCAGTATTCTTTTAAAATACCTAATAGAGGCTTTAGAAGAGCAGAATCATTTGTATTGTTACCCACATGTGTGTTAAATGGATTTTAATCTCACATTGATGGGTTGAATAAGCAGTCACAACACTACTGCCATCAGCTTATTTGTGTTTATTAATGAAAGCCCATGACTGTCCTGACATAAACCATCTTGGGGAATGTGTGCCAGTTTCGTGAGGAAGGTCTTTTCTTTCTTTCCTTCATGTTGTTTGCGTTGAACTTCAGCCTAATTGTTCACCATGTCAATCACATCACAGATTTTGCATCACAATGTAACTCAGAGGTAGATGATCCTTTCAACATGCGTGTCTGAGAGACTGTTCCGTAATCAAATTGGGCAAATGGTGATGTGCAATCAATCGCTGAGAAGGCTGGTGATCTTTTACAGAATAATACGTTGCACATGTTGCATTTAAAGGTTAATGTGGGCACAGACATAGCAGCAGAAGAAAAACATTTACAGGACTTTGATTTCCTCATTCACTGTAAAATTTTATATTTAGCATATGACATTTTACAATGCATTTATCCCTTTAGTACGTTTTTTTTTAAATCATAGTATAATTTACCCTTTAGACTCAGAATCAGAATAAGGATTAACTTCACTGGCCAAGTTTGTACACACAAATAAAGAATTAGATTCCAGCGCATGTTTGCGCTCTATGTACAGTAATTGGACTAAAAACAAAAAACTAAGTACTAAAAGTAAGGGGAAAGAATAAGAAAAATAAGAGCAATATAAATATAAACATAAATATCCATCAATGGCAGTATTTACAGTGTGTGTGTATGCAAAGTTGCAGGGTTCTGGAGGTTGTGTGGTACAAGTAGTGCAAATGTGCACAAGTGTGGGTTATTGCACAGTGGTTCCTGAGCTTCTGTGACTAGTGCGAGTTCATCAGAGTAGCGGCCTGGGGGAAGACTGTGTCTGGTGGTTTTGGTGGACAGTGCTCTGTAACGTCTACCAGATGGAAGGAATTTAAAAAGTTTGTGTACTGGGTGTGAGGGGTCTCTAGAGATGTTACCTGCCCGCCGATTGGTGGCCGATCCGAACCAGACAATGATGGAAGTGCAGAGGACAGACTGGATGATGTCCATGATGTCTTATCTCATGTATTTGTATTGTGATGGTGGTCACTTTACTCTTTCTGCTTGCTACTGTAGCAACAGAATTTCCACATGGGGCTCATTAAAGTCATTCTATTCTGTGCTATGCTACCAGATAAAACATGACCGTGTGCATGCGTACATCCCATTAGGTCCAGTGGTTATGCTACATTATGAACCATCCCCTTGTCCTAGACTAAACTCTTTGAAGCTTATCGGGTTTAATTGGACACTAAAAAAAATCTGAGAAATAATATTATGTCTTCTTAAAATTAGACAAAATTGTTGAACCGCACTCCGATATAATGAGGTCAGTGTCCTTACTGTGGCATGCTTGGAAGTCCAAAGGAGAGGCAACCAGGGACACTGTTTCATTATTTATAAAGAAGAAAAAAGAGCTTCCGGACTGAAAATATTTGATCTTATCTCGTGCCTCTCTTGTCCCGTAACCTTGCTGATTTTACTTACAGTGCAGCTTCAGGTTGCATGAGCTTAATTTGTTTCTGCACTCATACGTCACAGAAATCATACACTGTTATTCCTAATTTTAGTTCTCTTATCACCATATCTGAGGATAAGTGTAAGCTGACTGTACTTGATTCATTGTAAGATTTTTTGTTTGTTTGTTTCCTTCTATCAGAGCTTCTCAGAACTCCACACTGTGCATGATAAATTACCTACAGGGCTTTAGGGACATAATATGGGTCACTTTTTTTTTTTTAACTGACAAGTTGCCAGAGAGATAGAAAGGCTTATGTTGCAGCAAATATCTGTTAAATTTAGAATTAAGTTGCTGTGCCATTGCATTAAGAGGTGTCTGTGTGTTTTGTATGAAAATATATAGTTTTAATTTGTGTACTTTGAAAAAAGCATCATGCTTCTGAGTAAAAACTAAGTTCTACAGAGTTGCAACTAATTACTTGCAAATTGTACTCACCTGATACTTTTACACAAAAGGAGCATTTTTTTTTGATGGAAGTGTGACCATGATGGCTACAAATAGTTTTAACTCTAACACAAAGAATTTTTACTGAAGGCATTAAGTCTGAAACCAGACAAGTACTGCAGTGTCTCTATTTATTGCAGCAGTATTCCTCTATGTCCCCACAACTCTGATGCACATGTTGGAATCTTCACTCATTTTTACTTTCATTTTTCATATCCTTCCTTTCCTGTGAAAACCGTGTATCTCAAGATGTGATGATTTGGAATGATCATGATAAACTGAAGGATTGAATGTTTCTTTATGGGTTGAGAAAGTTATCTTACTTCGTAATCTAATAACCCATTTAAAACCCCCTCCATAATCAGCCAGAAAATGCTTTGTCACAAAACTGAGAATGGAACTGTTTTTCTGAACACATTAGAAACTGACTTTTTAGAGATATATGATTCTGACAGGGCAGTGATGCTGCAAACATGATTACCTTATTGAATATGATGTAATATTGTTGGTTCAACTACAGTAACCCGACTTAGGCTTAACTTAAAACTAGCTCTACCTGTAAAACGCAACATGTACATTATTGCAACAGTAATATACACAGATCAGGGATAACATTATGGCCACCTGCTAATATTGTGTTCGTCCTCCTTATGTGCTAAAAAATGCTCTGAACCATTGGGCATTGACAAGAGGACCTCTCAGGGTGTCCTATGGGGTCTGGAACCAGGACGGCGGCAGTGGATCCTTTGGGTAATCTGACTTGTGCAGTGGGGCCTCTGTCAATCAAACTTGTTCCACTTTATTTGGGTGTCTAAGTCTCATCAACACGGATGTCAAAATCCAAGGTTTTCCAGCAGAAACGCACATAGTAGTGTAATAATAGTAATAATATGATCAATGTTATTCACTTCACCTGTCAGTGGTCAGAATGTTGTGGCTGATCGGTGTAGCCTATTAATCCAAAAACCTCAGGCAAAACACTGACAGGGAGGATTTTTCTGTAGAAAAAGGTACTTTTACCTTTGCTCTTTGCTTATAATACCGACTTATTTTTTACTTAATTAAGTTTTTAATGCAGGACTTACTTGTAGTGCAGTATTTTAATAGTGTAACATTAGCAGGCTACTTTCAAGTAAAGCATCTGCATACTTCTTAAACTATTGGTATTGAGCATGATTAAAACAGAAAGATACATTTGGCTGCATTATAAGAAACTGAGGTCACAGAATTGTTAGAGATCGACCCACTGCGATTTAACTTACAACCTCTCAGCCTCTATTAGTAAAATCCTGCGCCTTAACAATGTGCAATGCTAAATAAAAAGAGTAATTCAATGGAATTCATTTTGGAGAAATACTGCATGGATGGAATGCACCTGTGCCTTCCTTTCTTCTCCTTTAATATAATACAGAACACCTCTTAATGTTACAAAATTGATTTCACTTAGAAGCCGCCACCACTAGATGGAGACAACTCCTTTTCTCCCACAGACCACATGGACTCGCTATCAACTGGTGTTCACAGAGCTTCTGAGAGAGGTGAACTGGAGTGCGAGGGGGCAAACTGAGGCCAAGGTGATAACAACTAAGTGTGCAATAAATCAGGCGATAAGAAAGAGAAGCGACAATTTAAATATGTTTTACAGTCGAACATTATCGAGGTGTTAAACAAGCTGCAGAACCACAGAGAGTTAGTCCGAGTCTGGTCTTCAAACCAAGAATTTGCTATTCCATTAAACCTCAGAGCAGAGTATAATAACTGAATCTTATTAAACTACTAGTGTCACTGACTAGTGAAGAGTGATAACAGTGAATAAGAATATCAATTTATGTGTTTACAGTGAGCACACCTTAAGTAATGACAGAGGCCCTGAAAGAAGATAATGTTAATATCAATGGATGCTGATTAACAGGTTTTTCCTAGAAGTCTGAGTTGCAAACTGCCAGTCGCTCCTCCTCCGTGATGGCCATGTGATGCAGGTCAAACACAGGCTGACAGCAGAGGAAGGGCGACCATATGTTCTCACCTTGCAGAGAGTAGAGTGCAACAAAGATCCCAGAGAGGAGAAATCTGTGAGTTTTCTCACCCCTGAGAGTTCTTTAAGGGAGAAAGCTTCACAAAACTCAAGGGATACTCCTGAAGTCTGGTGACTCACATCCGTATAAAGGGACGTATGATGACAGAGGTGTTGATGGCAGGGGATAAACTGCTTGAAATGTGGACTAGAGGAGACACAGAGAAAGAATCCTGCATGGATCAAGAACTGGAATCTCAGCCACGCAAGAAAATACCCCACTCGATCGAAGAAATCCTGAGAAGGCCCACATGTGTCAGAAAAGAGAGTCGAGTTCATCGGAACTGGTCCGTAATCAAAGAAAACAGGCAAATATCTAACCAGCACTCGTGTACAGGTATGTTTTTAACACTTATACTAAAAATTAGACTTGAAATTTGATTAGAAAATATATATTCCTGTTAATCTTGATTTTTATCTTTAGCATTAGAAACTCCACAAATCAGGCTGCTTGAGGAGCCTCCAAAAGCCTCCACAGACTGCAAGAGTGAGTATTAGAAATATACACGGAAGAGAAGAATGAACCTCCAGCATCTCATGTTTAAATGATGCTAAAGATGTAGGTGACAGTGACGATTATGCGGTTACAGGTCAGAGGAAAAAGAGGCAAACCAGGGTCACGTTCACACCATTTCAGGTGCAGGAGATGGAGAAAGTTTTCCAGCAGACTCACTACCCCGACATCAACGCCAGAGACCAGCTCGCCTCCCGCCTGCACCTCACTGAGGGAAGAATACAGGTAGAAAAATATGCTCTTTCTTTTGTTTAGTTTGGTTTTATTCCATCAAGAACCACTGTGGGAAAATGCTGTACTATTTTATAATGTGTGACCTTAAACACTGCAATGACAATATCTTAAAATGTGGGAATATTCAATAAAAGTCAAGATAAGAGCAGTGTTCTTATTTACACAACTTTAACAGCTCGGTGTTGCCTTGTAAAACCTTCATCGCCATTTTATTGAATTTCAGTTTGAACGCTAAACACACACTTTGTTGATCTATTGCCCACGTTTCTGTTGAGGGAGGTGAGGCGAATAATCTCAAATAATAGATCAATTATGATAAATAGTCATTGGCGGAGCAAAAGTAGTGGTCTTTGGACAGATGCTTACGTAAGGCATCACCTCCCAAATCATTAATGATAAGATTAGGCAAGAATGGAGAGTCCTGTCCTGTTTTTTAAAAAAGAATCATTTCTTGATGTACACACTGAAAATTACTAAATACAAATTGACCAAATTTAGGCCAATATGGCAGAAATAAATGCAATATTGAGTTAACTTTATGCAAGTGTTGATTTATTTATAACAATTAAAATAATCTAATTAAACTTTTGTTTGTGTATGTAATGTCACTTTTTCTTACAGATTGTTGATAAAAATTGTGCTCTTGACTGTCCCTTGTTCTTCATTTTCTTCAATTAACCGTACATTAATATATATATACTCAAATCACAAGACAGTAATATAAAAAAATTAACACTAATACTGGATTTAAAAAAAAACATAGGTAAAATTCAACTAAATGATCCAAACTGGGTGAATTTAACATCTTACAAAAGTGCTAACAAACTACATGCTTTGTTTAAAGCATTTTTAATTATGATTAAATAGATTTTTTATCACGCGTTTAGATATGGTTCCAGAACCGTCGAGCTAAATGGAGGAAGGCCGAGACACTGAATGACATTGAGGTGGTGACCAGACGGCACGTACACTCAACCAACCACCACCTGCTTTATTATGAGGTAACACAAGATAGACTCATTTAGTTAATAGTACACGTATTCCTCCACCTCATTCTATCTCTAATAGCGTCTTTCGTGTGATGTTTAATGTAATCTCTCTGTCGTCACAGAAGCCCCAGCTGCAGGCGGTGTGCTGGCTGCCCTGCTGCCTGCCTAAACCTCTTCAGTCCAGGCTGTACTTCAGATCAACGTCAATGCCGGCCGTGCTGACACATTCCCCAGTTCACAGGGCGCTTTATTTTGACATGCTGGGGACAGAACGATAGCACTTAAAGTATTCTTAAAAAGCCTTCTGTTAAAGTCTTTTTTTTAAATGAAATGTCGTGCAATGTGTTTTAATAATGCACAAAATGAAAGCAGAATTTAATCTGTAAAATGATTTAATTGTCAAAATGTGTTATGATGATCGTTTTTTTTCCATTTACCAATAAAGCTGCCTACTTCAAATATTCTGTTTCCTTTCTTTATTTAGTTTTTGCTTTTCTGCCTTTTTGGATTCGTTGAAGTGAAGAGAGGCAGAAAATGTAGAGAAAGACAGCAGAGGAAATGACAAAGCAGGAACCAGACTCACTGCTTGAAGGCATTTGCACCAGCGTGGACTACTTCCCAACCACTCGGCTATCGTGTTGCCCCCCTTCTGTTGGCTTTCTTAGCGATAAAAAGGTCTTGCGATAAGTCTGTACTGATGCATTTGAACCGATCAAGGTTTGAGGGCACTCTGTACCGTGACACGCTTCTTGTGTGGAGAGCCGTGTCGGTGTAGTGTTGTTGTGCATTTTGATTTTTTTTTTTCTCATGACACCACACTTCCTTGTCCGAGATAAGATACAGTGTTGCCATGAACTGTTTAACAGTTTGACTTTCTGACAACCCGTGCTTATCTTAATTCGGGCTTGTAAGTCGAGGTCACTGGCAAGTCACCTGGGGAAGTTGGAGAAGTTGACGAGTCAGATCAAAGGGGGAAACAGCAACTGGAGGTATTATGACTGTTGAAATGTGGAAATAATCATGACTTAAATGAAAAAAAGAGCAAAAAGTAATGTGCATATTAATGTTGTGGCTCATGTTTGTTTCCTTCTTGAACCAATAAAGTGCATTTCACAACCTTCCCCACCACTCACCTCTTCATATCACTGCTTCTTGTCTGCAGTGATATTTGGCTCCAACACTGACCTGCCGCCATCTTTCTGAGAAGTGTTACATAGGCCATTTTTCATATAATTACCAATTATAAGTAAGATAAGGCAGCATCGCCTTCGCTATCAATCCAATAAGTGACTCGACAGTGCCATAACTGATTACATTACCCGAGTATCGTTCAACTTTTCACCCCGCTCGTATCTGCTTTTATTGCATGTGTTTGCAGTAGGATAAGCTGCACTGCTGCCTACATGGGTGGGGTTAAAGAGAGGGGAAAAAACTAGTCGGTGTAAAGCAACATAAAAAACCCAAAACATGCTCTTATAACATAATTCTATCATAATGCAGGCTTTGCTATTACAATCATACACTGGCATTTAGAGTACAGTTTATCAGACGTACACGTGACATATGACATTCCATAAGATGATCTATCTAACTGCAATAATAAACTATACATGCACAGGCCATATAGAGGTCTGCTATCACTATGATATAGCTGCTGTAAATTTGTTTTTCATCGAATGTGTGCATATTGATTTCTCACATCTATTTGCTTTGTCCTTCCTTTATCTTTTATGACACAGCACTTTGTCACGTCTGACAGTGCTAGACGGGTCGTATTTCAGTGTTACTTTTCAAAAATGCCATCAACAAAACCACACGTAGTTACTACTACTAGGAGCCTATCCTTTTAAGCACAAGATGACATTTAAAACCAAGAAACTAGCTTTGACAGGACTCATTTCTGTATGAAAAGCATGGGGGTGTCAGTGAAACAAATGAAAAAAAAACTTCATAAAACTAAGATATGAGTTCACTTTGAATATTATAGATGCAGAGAAATTAGTTATACTAAATAAATACTACTCAAGTGTATATTTAATTGTCCTTTTTGACAATTTGCTGTGCGGCTGTTACATCTGTATTATGCATGTTCAGCAATTATAACATATAATGTATAATATACAGTGGAAAAATTCTATATAATAAGTTTTTACAGATTTTTTTAATGCCTTATTTTTATCGTAGATAAACGCTGGCAGACCAACTGGATGGGTATAATGTTGGAAATTCATTAAGCCTCAGTTCTGATAGTTCCACATGCTTATCTTAAATCAATAAAGTTTTATATCATGGAGTAAATTTTATTAGTAGAATTTAAATTCTTCCATCAGCAAATGCCTAAATAGAAAGTAGATCAGTGGAATAAGCTGAAATCACACTATCCATCCATCGATTATCTATACACCCCTTAATCCTCACTAGGGGGGCTGGAGCCTATCCCAGCCGACTCAGGAGAAGGCAGGGGACACCCTGGACAGGTCGCCAGTCTATCGCAGGGCTGAAATCACACTAACTAAAAGAAAAGTAACGTACGAACAAATGAGCCCGACACCTGTTTTCCTAAAAATCTCAGTAAGTAAGGCACTGTGTCAAACATGTTAATAGTGAATTTTGCATATGTATATATCTATGTTTTCTGTTTCCTTACATTCTACTAAAAATATCAGGCCCAAACTAATTCATAGCTCCTGAAACTGTCACACATTTTTAAGAAAATGCAAGCCTCTTTACCATCCCAAAAAGTCTGACTTTCCACCATGTTCCTGAGCACTATAAACTGAGAACAGCTGAGTTCCAGTCAGTTGCAAGCCGTGGCTAAAACCAAACAGCTTGGTGCACTTGCTATTAGGGCGCATCACTGAGAGAGAGTTGCACAATGTGGCTGCTCACATAACAAGGAAAGGCTATAAAGTTACATCCAAGTGTTTTTAGGAGCCAGAGGCCACAGTGCAAAGCAATAACCAAAAAGCACAAGGCGTTCTACATGATGAAAAATCTCAAAAGGTGAGATAAGAGGCCGAACGTGACTCCTGCACTGGCAAGAATGGGAGTGCAAGAGTCCGAAAAATATTGAAGGATCACCACCAAGGCCAAGTCCTGATGAAACCGAGCAATTCTGTTAACAACATCTCAAAGCAGACCCTAACAAGGCTGGTCTCAATGGACATTAATGAAGGCACTTGTCCAAGAAAGATATGCAAAGCTCACCTAGCTTTTTCAAAAGCTCAGCTGGACAAAGAAGAAAGCTGCTGGTCAAACAACACAGAAATTGAGTTGCTTGACATGAGGAAGCTCCCTACTTGACCACATGCAGACCTTTAGTGTAGACAGGAGAACAACACTAGTTTGTTTTTCTGTTTACTTTAGCTCAGTGGCTGTGGAGAAAACTGTACTTTTTATATCAAGTTTACTGATTAAAGTGAGCAGCCTGTTAAAAAATACATTAAGTCTGCCAAAGTTCATCCATCCATCCATTATCTATACACCACTTAATCCTCTGTAGGGTCGCGGGGGGACTGGAGCCTATCCCAGCCGACTTAGGCGAAGGCAGGGGACACCCTGGACAGATTGCCAGTCTATCACAGGGCTACACATAGAGACAGACAACCAAGCACACTCTCATTCACACCTACGGACAATTTAAGTAATCAGTTAACCTCGGCATGTTTTTGGACTGTGGGAGCAAGCCGGAGCACCCAGTGAAAATCCACTCTCCACAGTTTCTTCCTTGCAGAGGCCATCTTGTCCTGGAGGTTAACAAGTGGCCACGCCCCTAAAGCAGCTGTTTTATAGGTTCTCTGATTAGGTAGGAATCTCAAATGTGATTGGGTGATAGATGTGTCCTGATTGGCCTGTTTAAACTGGAAAGGCAGCTCTCTGCTCTTTATATTTGATTGTCATGGGAGAGAAGGTTTGTTTGGTGACACAATGCAGCACTCCTAACCCTTGAGTGCAAGTTGTGAAAGTTTTTTTAAAAAAATCTTTTGCAAATTTTGTTTCCTATTTTTCTTTTGGAGATGTGCTGTTTGCTTTTTGTGATTTTCAAGCACATTTAAAAAAAATTCTTTTGCCCTCACGATGGTTGTCTTGCACATGCATCACAAGGCTATCTACACCCCTCCTTGCAACATTTAAACACGACATGTGGCTTTTTTCCCTTTCTTTCAAGTGGTCCAGGCATCCTTGTCAAAGTAAATGGCGTCATGAAAAAAGAGAACAACACCACGGTTCTGGAGGAAAACATCAGGCGGTCTGCAGAAAAACTTGGCCTCATGTAGCATTTCAGCCTTCGAACACCACAATGATCTGAAATGTACAACCATAGTGGTCAAAAAAATGGTTAAAAGGAGACGATATGAACATTTTAAAGTTAAAACCTGAACTGAAAACCACAGTGATGGCAAGGAATCCCAATTTTGTGCAATTATAAGGAACCATTTCATTGATGTGGAGGCAAAATAACAACTTTCCCACTGAGAAATGGCATTTTTAGTAAAAATGTTCCCAAATAATACGCAGAAATAGGTCAGATATATCATTAATATCCATAACGTATGGTTTTAGCATCTTGTGTCACTTGTTTCCAGGCAGAAGAAAGCTACTGGTCAAATAAAAATCAGTCACAAATTAAAATGTGGCATGAGTATGAATAATTTTGGGCATTAACTGTTATGCGTCAAAGTAGTGCACAGGTGGCGCCCTCACACCCATGAATAAGCAGAAATGAGGATCTCTGTTTTGCTGAGTCTCATTCAGAAGACAGCACTGACCTGGTTTTCAATCGGAAGGCTTCATCCATCATCTTTTTATTTCTGTTTATCATCTGTCAGGTGTTGGTGACAGCAGTGTAGGGGGAGAGGTAAGATTTTTTTGATTTGGTGTGTTCAGTCCCCGGCTGCAGCTGAGGGGGGCGGATATCCAGCATCTCTCAGCCTCCGCCCGCGTCTCTGGCTCTGCCTCTGTCCAGAGAGGTGGAGAGACAGGGGAGGACGTATAGAGACACACACACACACACACACACAGAGAAAGAGAGGGGCGATGGCCGCCGGTGCAGGATGCGGGGAATCGGTGGATCAGTACCGGGCCGAGGTGGAGCGCCTCACGCAGGAGCTGGCCGAGGCGAACCGGGAGAAGATCCGGGCTGCGGAGTGCGGTCTGGTCGTCCTGGAGGAGAACCAGGCGCTGAAGCAGAAGTATGCAGAGCTGGAGACCGACCAAGAGACTCTCAGGAAGGAGTTGGAGCAATTACAGGAGGTAAGCAGGGCCGGATTGTGCTGCGTTTTTTTTGGGCACTGTTGGCGAGGGAAGCGCACTGCGGTCAGGTGTGTGGGATCAGCATGAATAATATGAGTGATGTCTTGTTTGTTAATGTGAGCTCAGCGGGTTTCTGTAAACCTGAGTGCCATCCAGAGAAAGAGAGAGAGAGGCCAGAGTGGGGAAGGAAACAGGATTCATCTCCATTTGCTCCCCAGCAAAGGAAGGAGTGCTTTGATGTCATTTAAATACGATGTAGCTGAACTGAAAGAAGTGTATGAATAATCCAAGCCACTGTGGATATGGCATCAGTGTCTGTATTGCAAGCTCAGGATTCTGCAAGCATCCAGTAACGCTCCACTCCACCTCCCACAGCAGTGCATTTCATTGTTTCAAGACTCCTTCACTGGGAAGAAAAGTCATTATTTTCATGCAACTCTGCTGGGAGCCTTTTGGTGTGATGCTAAGATATGTATTTTTCCTCAAGAAATCCCTCAGTAATTGCATCCCTATAGTTATTCACTACAGTTTGTGTCCAATCATCTAAATTACAAGATAAGGATTTCCATAAAGAATGTGCAAAGATACAAGAAGATGAAGGCACAGCAGGTTCTTTGAATTCACTCATTTCTGTGCCAAAATTTTCCACCAATTATCTGCGTTCAGGTCTTGAGAGGGCGACATGAGATTTAATGTAGGGGGGGAAAAGTGCTGCTGGGCTGAATAATGAATGCTGGGTGTGCTTTACTCATTAATGCATACATGTATATAGCAACAAGAGGCGGATGCTGACGGGGCTTCGCTCCTCAAGGTCGCTTGTGGAGATGCTCGAGCTAAAGGATGGCTATATTTGTGTGCATGTGTGTAAGATAAAAAGTTATCTATGCTTCGAAAAGATTCCGTGTCTGTGGCCTCAGGCAAGGCCAAGTGGCTAACTTTTGACTCCTCTGTCGATTTAATTCAGAAAGCAAATACAGTCATGCTTTCTGTCAAGGACTATGTTGCACTTCTTAAAATTCAGGAGTGAGCTCCACGTGTCTCAGCATATTAAATCCTTAATTTAAGTACTGCATTGACCCTGGTTCACTCAGCTTATATGGCCATTAAAAACTGCTACTATTTCTTAAAAATTACTGTTTTAGGTGTGTGAGTCATGTAAGTGGGCTTTTCCTGCACAGTTGGCTCATAATAAAAAAATCATGATAAGCTCACATGCCCGGCCTGTTACCGTATGTCAGGCAGCACTCACCATGTTCCATTATGCATGCTTGGTTATATATTTACACTGTATTTTCCCCCCATCCCACTGCTTAGTTTGAAGATTGTGTTTTGACTTGCATGCAGCATCAGGACGATCTTTGTGCAGATAACGGAGGCAAGTTGAGTCGAGGAGACAGGCCAGATACAGCCAGCAGCCCGGCACTGTCCGGCTGATATCTCACACTTATGGATTATTGGGTGATGCAGGGGATGATGGCGGAGAACATGATAAGACAGGGGAGAGGAAGAGGCAGGAAGGTGATGGCTGTGGGAGAAAAATAGTGGAATGAGTGACAGTAAGAGGTATTAATGCCAACAAATGAGGAAGCTATCACAAGAGAGCTTTGACAACTGTTTGCATTGTAGGTCTAATCATGATCCTAACAGCGTTCTTTCATCATACATAATTTGGTCGAACAGCTGAAAAACTTGTGCAGCGAACCTTTTAATCACCCATCAGCCTTGGCTATAATTCAATATAAAAAGCAGATGCAGCAGCAGCTCTTTGTTGTGTTCTGTCGTCTGTTCACATCTTTTATGTTTCTCCACCTGCCCGCCTGTCTGTCTGTGCCTCTCGCCTAACAGAGGAGGCATTTTTTCCATAACGTGATATTACTTCCACTGAAAAAAACACCTCCTGGTTCCTATCTGTTTGTCGCACACTTCTGTGAATATGAGCCCGCCGAATGCCGGAGTGCAGACCTGCCGCTACAATAACATCACGTCTGCTCTCGGGAGAGGTGCATTATAAAAGGGCAGGGAAGCTGCAGATGGAGAGTGGAATTGCTTCTGGGCCTGAGTGGAATTAAATGTCTCGTAACTGTTGACTGAAAGATTCAAATTCATTATAAGATCGCTCCTTCCTCTTTTCTCTTTTATTTGAGAGGAGACTCTATCTGATATTTGCTCCTTCTGCAAACAGCTAGTTCATTCTCGTAGCTCGTGTTTGGAAATTGACCTTTTATCCGTACACAGTACAGAAGATGTGAGTGTTTGCCATTGGGTGTGCAGGTGTGTTGCTGTATGTGCAAGCCAAGGTAGATTTACATGCATGTTCCTGCTGTGTTTACATGTGTGCTAATTGCCCTGGTCCTTTGCCCTCAGTCCAGGTCCTCAGCTGGTGGAGAGCAACTGACAAGAGCTCTGGTTGTGCTCCAAAAATGCAACTTGCAAATGAGATAAATCTAATCTTTGCCAGACACTGGTGCCTCAGCTGCTGTAATACAGGACTAATTTGAATGCTTTGTGTATCTGGCTGTGACTTGACAATGAAATGACAGCAGGAAGGCCATGATGATATAACAATCCAGGCAAATACAGAGCATTCCTATTACAAAAATCTGTTTTCTGGACATGGTTATTTTTATTGATCGCTGTGCTTTTGAGGAAAATACACCGATTAGGCATAACATTGTGACCACCTGTCTAATATTGTGTTGATTCCCCTTATGTGCTCAAAAATGCTCTGAACCATTAGGCATGGACAAGAGGACCTCTCAGGGTGTCCTATGTGGTCTGGGATGTTGGCAGTGGATCCGTTGGGTACTCTGACTTGTGCAGTAGGGCCTCTGTCAATCAAACTTGTTCCACTGCATCCTGTTGATGCTTGATCAGAATGGGGTGTAGGAAGTTTGGACAAATCAACTTGTTGGGCCACTGTCATGTTCCTCAACATGTTGTCTGATGTTTTTTCCAAGTGGTGGGGTGCATTTTCATGCCTGGGTAGGTCAGTGACATTTGGGATTTCCATTTGCATGAAGGGACAATGTCTATTTGGGTGTCTAAGTCTCATAAACATGGATGCCAAAATCCAAGGTTTTCCAGCAGAACACCACATAGTAGCAATATGATCAATGTTATTCACTTCACCTGTCAGTGGTTTTAATGTTGTGGCTGATCGGTGTATAAAGGCTCTCTTTCAGTGAAAGCCATCATATCAGTGTCTCTTTGATTCTTTGTGTTTACTTCAGTAAACATCTTGTAGCTGTCTGCAGGGCATAAGCTGAAACTGGACGCTAAGAGAATGTTTTGGTGTTGAAAGCAGAAATTGTTTTCTTGCTCTATAGTGTCCTCTCCATTCCTATACATTTTCTACCCTTCACCCAGCTCTTTCACTCGCCTCCCCGTGCTCCTCTGTGCCTCGCGGCCCAATCGCTCTCTCATTCCTTGTATCCCAGTGTGTGCTGTATGTCTCTGGATAGCTGCCTAAGCGCTGACGGAAAAGACGCCGCTGCCCCCGTGGTTCTGGCTTGTTAGTGCTGTCTCCGGGCAGATCAACCTCAGATAGGACACCGTAAGGATGCAGAAGGAGGAGGATGCCGTCACTGCAGAGCAAGATGAGCTCCGTGGTCTGAGCAACATCATATGGCTTTCTAGTGATATTTTCATCACATTGTCAACGAAGCTTAGATTCATCCCCAAGAAGCAGTCATAACTCATTTTAGCCTTTTGTTTTTCTTGGAGGTGACATGCGTCAGTCTTCAACATAACTTCCAAAAACATCTGTCCGCTTTGGATGTGTGAAAAATAACTTAGTCATTTCAGTTACTGTCATATCTCATCTCGGGGCTCTTTTAAGTTAGAAGCCTGCAGACGAATTGACATTTGTGATAGGTTGGGAACAGGCAGTTCACAGGTCAGTTCTGTTCTCAGCGCTTTAAGGCAGAGGAAAATGCCAGCTGAGATCTGCATCAAATTCTTCACATGGGAACTTCAAATATCCTCCCCCCCAACAAAAAGAAGATTCACTCATGAGTCATCGTGATATTTCCTTCTTGCAGAAACGGTAATGCTAACAGACTGTGTCGTCTTTTTATTTTTTCTGCAGCTGTGTCTACCTATCTTCATTTGTCCCTATAGTTTTAACATTCAGCATTATAGTTCCCCACAGTGGATACTGTATTTGTTGTCTCTGTCTTTATGTTACAGGAAGAAATTGACATTTTGGGAATTAATGGAAATTAGATTAGAAAGACTTGAGAAAATTGATGCCAATCTCATGTCTGTGCATTAAATATGAAGTCTGGATGGTGAAAGGCTAATCTTATTTTAGCTTAGCTTGGATGATTTCTCAGCCAAAATGAGCAGTGACTTTTTGGAGCCACCTCTACTTTCTGCAAATATTTCAATTAGTGAACCGTGATATGCTGGTAGGCTGAGTTTTTTTACATTTTGGCAACGCAAATGTGGAGCCAAGAGAGTCAAGATAGCGTCAACAACACAAACGTCATGTTCTAAGAATAGATTGTGTCCAGTAGGTTACAGTTGAGGCCGTCAACCCTGAACTGCAAAGATCCCCAGCGACCTCTGCTGTACCTCTACGTGATTTCTTACTGTCAATAATCAATGCTGACTTTATTTTCTAAAGTAGAAGGTCTGACATGAGGGTTTTCACTGGTTTAAAATGGGCCTCTGGGGCCGTACGACAATAAGCATGATTGGTCCACGTACGGTAAAGGCAAAGAATGCCTGTTACGCCTGAGTAAATGAAACCCCATTTAACAAAACTGGTTGAATAATTAGTTTGAAAAAGTCAATTTTCTTTGATTCCAACTTCTTAAATTTGAATATTTTCTGGGAAATACACAAAACTACATCGAGGAGGGAAAAATGGGCTTTAGGAATTATTTTTCAATGGGAAAGTTGTAGCTATTCTTTCATGTCAGCTGATATCGACCATGTTTCATGCTGTTTGGAGGCAAAAACAACAATTTTTGCTATATCAGAAATTAGTCAAAAAAGGTGTCTCCATCTCCCATGAATGTCATTAACTAGTTTTGGAAAAAGTCAAAAACCAACTCAAGTGAGTGTGAACAATTTTTGACAAACTGAAAAAAGTTTTTTTCCCCCCCTTCTTCTAATGCAAAACTTACAAATATGCCTGAAAACATACTACTGAAACTCGGCCAGCCAGAGAGTTTCTTTCCTCCTTTATGACAGTAAATGAGCATGTTCAACTTCTGCTTTGGAAAGCAATGATTAACATTTGTCACCAGTTTCGGACGTTTTATAAACCAAACAACTACCAAAATAATTGTTAGTTCCTTCCCTGTTGCTGGTTCTTTTCATTTTGACACTGGTGATTTTTACTTTGACCCAGGCTAAAATCTCTTAAGATGGCACTTTGTGGAGCACCAGAAATTCCTGTGTGCAGAAAAAAACCCTTATCGTAGTCATTTATTATTCTAAAGGGCTAGCTGTCAGGCCAGAAATAGCAAAAACACACTTAAACATGCTAGCGATGGTTGATTAGCTGTCAGTCCGATCCTCCTGGGATCTGATCCACTGCCACCATCTGCATAAGTCAACTTAATATCATGCCGCTGCTCAGTCATCAGGGACTGGTGATGAGGGGATGAAACTGTTGCTTGACGTAACCTCCTCCTTCAGAATATATTACGGAGCATGCTGAAGGACCAGCGCAAAGTCACGCTGTGTCTAAAACCTTCTGCAGCGAGGAACAGCACAATGTGAATATATTAGACATGAGGAGTCACAGATCAAATCTGCAGTTACAGGTAGAATTTAGTAGCTGAGAAGCAGAGTTAGGCGGAATGTTTGACCCTGCTGTGCACATCTGGCTCAGTCAATCTAGGAATTCAAAAAACCTGAATACTTATTAGCATTTCTTCAGCCATCCAAAGCACTGAGACAATTGCAAAAGAGAGCAGCTGTGGTTGTAAATCTATCTGCCGTGACTGGGGAGAAAGGATGCATTACAGGTTTTTCTCCTCCTCTTCCACATTAGCAGGGGTTCGTGGAAGGGCAGTAAACATAGACGGCAGGCCTGAATCAATACCTCATGAGCTGGTGTTGTTCCCCTTCTTTTCAGCCCACCATGCAGCCTCCTCCTACTTATCTCCCCTTTTTCCTCCCCCACAATCCCCTACGGTCTTCCTGCCCTCCTGGAGTGAAGTGGGAGTTATGCATCGATTTGTGCTCTGTGTGGTGAAAATGTATCGTGTGTGAGCTAAGCTGCGCTCCATTGTGTGCAGTGTAGCGTGCGTTGTTGAAATCGGAACATGTTGGTGCAACAGATTTAACGTCTTTACGGCGCATCGCACCAAACAGCTGGTGGATCAGTCACCTGGGAAGCTCTTATAAGACGTGAAGCTGTGTTTTGGCACCTTATGATGTCAAGCTGGGTAGCAGCCAGCTGTGAAAACGTAGCCAAGTCAGGTTTTAACAACATTCATGCGATTTACTGAAATGTGGCCCACTCAACGGTGACCGACTTTTACGCCCACTGTGATGATGTTTATTGTCATTGTCGGTGTTTTCAGGAAGTGCTGATCGTCAGGATAAATTTATGAGCCGCAGTTTCTGTGACGTTGACCCCTGACCTCAGCAACAGGCGCAGGGATGCAGCAGAGCATATAGATAAGGACCCCTCCACCCTCGTGTTTGGCCTGGAACATGGTTGTGTGTGTTGCCAGGGACTAAGGGGAAGGTCGTTTTCATTTGGGTCACACTTTACGACCAATTTCCTGCATTTAGCTTCTTTTTCTTTTGTTTTTCCCCCCTTTTGTATGTCTGCATGTGTAACAAGAGAGGTGTAAGGGGGGAGGTCTGGGTGCGGATGTTGTGATTGAGACCATGAAGGGAGGGGCGGCAGGATGGAGTGCTGCTGGTGGTGGTGGCGCTGAGTGACTCCCATCAGTCGGGTCTCTTTGTTGTTTCAGGTTTTTATGGTTGTGTTGACTTAATGGAGAAGTGGGGAGGAGGAGGAGGAGTGCGGGTGGCTTATTGTATGTGTCAGCAGAACACAAGGAGATGGCATCATCTGTCCGTCGCTTCTTTTTCTTTGTCGCCTCGTGACGCTCACATGAAAGAGAAAGAGGTGAATCTGCATAGACCCTCCAGCCCTGCAGAGAATATGTTTTTTTTTACCATCAGAAAGCTCGTTTTTGCTGCAGTGAAATATAGTAGGAGCAGGACTCCCCTGCCTGCAGCCTGCTGTATTGATTAGTCGTCTACTTTAGCTGTGTGCGCTGCAAACTCTGAAAGCATAGCAAAAAAATAATCCCCTCGCATGAGGAAAAAAAAACTTTTGTATTCACAACCCAAAGATCCGTCTATGCTTGTGCCATCTGCTGTCTAAATGTATTGTCATTGTTTACATGAATTAAATCTCGGTTCTCAAAATTTAAGACATCGCTGAATGCAGTCTTCTCTGCCTTGGTTTTTGTCTAGACGGAGAAATTTAATTTCAGCTACTGTACAGTCTTATTCAGTGCTTATCGTCTCTACAAGCCAGAGGAAGACAAGCGTCCTATCTAGATGACCAGAGGCCATTATATCCAGCAAAGGGCGCTTGGGAGCAAGCTTAATTCTGCCCGTCTCCCTCTATTGCAGTTCACATATACACTGGCATGCATGAGCACACGCACACACCCGAACATGCACTTGTGATGGGTGTGTGACACGGAATAGGGTCAGTGATCTGTCTCTGTCACTTGTACCCTCTTAGAGGATGTATAGGGTTGGACAGGTATTAAATCATCCCCCTAGTTAACCTATTTAATTAACACTGGCCTCCATAACGGTGGTGCCTGTCAGGAAACTAAAAGAAGGACATACATGCACATTATGTTGTTGTGTGCCTACTTTTATGTTTAAAAATGCTAAAAAAAAATGTTGAATTCAAATGGCTGAGATGCCTCATGTTTTGTACTGTGGTCACCAAAGCAATTATTAGCTCAGTTATTTAATCTGTCAGTTATTTTTAGCCCAACTGCAGACTCGGATTCCAAACAATCAGCCAGTTACCAGGCAGAATAATTAAAAACAGCCATTTTGACAAGAAATAAGTTGATTTTTGTTGAAAGAAGGAACAAAAATATCGATAAAATAAGTAAAAATAGAGATGTGCTGTGCTGTACCACCCTATTAGTCGCCTGTTTCAGCAGTGGATCACAAGGATTCCCAGAGGTCTGCAGGCCCGTCATGGAGGCTCTCCTGTGGCTGCACAAAAGCACTGAGTCACCCAGAGGCCCCATGTGTCAATACGAAGAGGGTCAGCGTGTGCAGGCGAACCTCTCCATTGTAGTCCGTGTTTGTCTGGCTTGGCTGAGTCCTCTTTATCAGGAGAGACCCACTGCAGATAGAGGAGACAATTTTATCAGTTCAATCTGCTCTGTCTCTCTCTCTTGTGCCCCTGGCTGCCTGTCTGGGTGTGTCTGCTGGAACTAATACAGAATATCAATCAGCCTGTGAGCTCTCAGACACCTCCTTCTATTTTATTTCTCAGCACCATCCTTATATTATGTGTTGTGTTTGTTTTCTTCAGTGGTTTCTTGCTCCACAAAAAAGGCCTAAAGGACACTAGGAAGGAGGGATGGAAGAACGTGTAGCACATAAAAGACAGAGTAGGTCGGCGTCCACACCGCCTACATTAGTGCTCTCACTCGTCTTCACCCCAGGCAAGTTCCTGAACACTCAAAGGACTGAGGAGACTCAGGGGGTCATAATGAAAATGGACTGCTGTCATTAGAATGCAGAGAGAAACCACTTAGAGACTTCTGGAGAAGAATGGATGAAAATACGCCATTAGACTGTGAGTGTTCAGGAACAGATGAATGCAGTTACATAGGAAAACAGGCCGTTTATAGTGTTACGTCTGACTCAAGCAATAATCATCACTGAAATACGTGCATTAGCCTTATTTAGTCTGCTAATGTAGTGCTCGTTAACCTCTCAGTGAATCACTGTGTTTATCAGGTTGTACCCCAAGGGAGAGGATTTGTCTCGGGCACAGTTCTACCTCACGGCGGTGGCAAATCCACTCAGTCTCACACCTGCACACATGAACATATGCACCTTCAGGAGGAAAAAAATATCCAATTCTGAGCTGGAATGATACTGAAATGTTATCTGGCTGCAGCATACGACCCACAGAAAGAGGACACATTGACAGAAAATGTGTATTTGCAGATGACATAGAGAGGCTCACTGTATTATTTCCTGCAGAGTATAAAGAATTAGTGAAATTAAATCTTGATAATGCTTTCAGTAAGATGTCGCTGTAGCTCTTTACACTCACCAGCCTGAATATAAGCCTAAATCAGATTCTGCCACTGTTTTTCGAATGGCATCAGCCTATTCTGAATCATCGCCTGAAAGCACCAAGTGTCACGATTCCAAAGGTGTAAACAGTTTTCAGATGACAAAACCGCAACAGCAACAATAGTCCTTTTCTTTGCAACAAGAGTGCATACACAGCAAATCACTATGTTTTTACCTTTTATGTCATCTGTAGGAGTGCAGAATTGATGAATCACTATGTGCCACACACTGTTTTCACTGCAAGAGTCCAACAAACAAAATTCTTCCAACTGTTTAGTTTTTTTGTATAAGAGAGGGGGTGAATTTATTGTGGTTAAACAAAAATTGCAATAATTTGTTGGTTGTAGCTGCAAATATAAAACAGTTGCTTGTTTTTGGTCTGAAAAACTGTGATTGGCAGTTCTCACTATGCTGTCACTTGTTTTAATCAACTGAACAATGAATCTATTAATCAAGTAATAATTGGCAGAGTGTTTGCTATTAAAAATAAAGTCCTAAAACCTTATAGTGTAAAGCAACAACACATCAAGGGATACAGTGTTTGTTTACTTCCTCCTTCCTTCCTTCCCTTCACTTCACTTGTCTGCACATCTTGAAACATTTAGGCTGCACTCTGCATTACAGCCTCCTCTCTTCCTTTTCTCATTCACTGCTTTTTCCACTTCACTTTCCAGCCTGACGGCTCTTGTCCCCTCTTCAGATGAATGGCAGCAGTCAGTGAAGTGCATGTATGGCTGCGCCCGTAGCCGTGTGTATTTTTCAGTACGTACTTGTGCGGTGGAATGGCTCGGAGGTTGGGCCGTGTGTTTTCGTGGTCGACTAGCTCGTGCTCTCCTGCAGGGCACATTAGCAAGCGATGGGGATGACACAGTTAGAGCTGGTACAGTCTGTGCATGTTTGTTAGTCCTCTAGTGAGTTTGCTCCCTTCAGATTCTTATTCAGTGGCAGAGCAGAAATTCCTGCATGATATAACGTCATCAAGGCCACCCTGCTGAGCTCAAATTCACAGATGATAAGGATGAAATAAGTCTGGATTCAAGAGGAAAGGATAGTAAATTTGAGATCTGCCAAACAAATCTTACACCCAGATGCCTCTTTCTACCAATTTGGTGGCCGTTTATTCATTCATTCATTCATTCTGGGAAATAATCCAAACATCTTCCTTATCAGGAGCAGACTTGAGCCAAATTGAATCACTTGAGCGAGCCCCGTCGTTTTTAACAAAACGCCACCCGTCCCCTGGCAGACCTCTCAGCTTCACACACTGTGCACATTGTGTCGGTGTGCAAGCAACAGATGTGACGCTATTGTGGATTTCTTGTAAATGGCATGGATTTTCCACCAGAGAGTCCATTAAGGCATTTTTCAGCTGTTATTTTTTCCCCACTTAAGTGTCAGCATAATAGCATATTGTCATCAGAGGAATAATAGGCTCCACTGCAATAAATAGCAATTCAGCGAGGAGGAACAGAAAGCAGAGCGACTCATCCTCCTTGTTATCTATGAAACATTCATGTCATGCTAGCTCCATGTTTATGTAGATGATAATTCATGAACAGAGGAGCTCCCTGCCAAGTCAGGAAATTAAAGCAAAGGATTTAAATGGTGCAGTAGAGCACGGCTGGGGCTCTTTACACTGCAATAATAATAAAATGATAAACATAGCTTCTGGTGGCTTAAAGCACACACGCATGCAAAGGAATGCCTGTGCTGCAGATTTCCATTTTAACCTTTATGATTTTAATTATGTTTATTCGTTATTATCAATAAAATGTCACAATTGCTGGATTTTTCTTAATGGGTTTTTAAATTATGTAATCGCTGTCAAGCTTCTGTTTTTACTTGTTTATGTTTCGTGTGTCACTGACCTCCATTCTTGCTGGGCTATGATTACCCAGCTTCCCCCTCACTTGTGGAAATGTGCTTGTGTGTTTTTATAGATGACAGATCTCTTGACTTGGCAGTTTTCCCTGCAGCTGAGAAGCACATGGGGACATCTCTGTGTCCTTGTTTAAGGACAAAATATGGCAGGGGAGCGTTTCCCGTAAACCCTCCTCACTGGTTCCACAGTTTATTCTTAGAGCAAATTAAACTAAAAGGGAATTTTATATGTTAATACGATTACGTTTCAGACTGAGCATAAATGTTACCAGTAAGTTTAAAGATGCACTACAAAGATTTTACACTTAAAGCTTATTTTGGTGATCTCACAAACACATGTTTATTGCTCTCTGTGGCCCTGAAGGGAGCTTTCTTTCGCTGGAAAGAAAAACAACCCCGATGATATCACTCTGATCTCATCTGAGTTATCTCAGCTTGTGGTTGAGGCTAATGTAAGTCCTGCATTGGTGCATGGAGGTGTAGGGTCAGAAAGAGAAGGGCATTCAGGAGACAGGGAGGCTTTAATCAAACATGACCAGCCGTTTTGAACCATATTAAAAAGCTAAAGACCGACTATCTCAGTCTCTATACTCCGAAATCTTACTCCTGCTGTCTGTTCCTGGTGCCTGTACTGTATTGGGGAAAGGGGAATTTAACTACGCTACAACTTTTTGTTTTGAATTAATTGCAAAAAAAATGCCTAACTCTTAAAAAGCTGATCTCCCTTAATGAATTCAATGCAACTTTATAGACTTGGAAGCTGCCACATTGAGATATACAGTGCATGTGTATGACTGACTCACACTGGTGATGATTGATGATCGCTTTGATGACTCGTGACATATATATTTGCAATTTTATGACGCTCTAATGCTCTCTTAATCTTTGTGTCAACCATAATTAAGTTGTTATGTCTATCTTTATATCTCTATATGTTTATAATCTGCTAATTTATGCTGCTGCCTGTCTTGTACAAGATGCTTGTGTGAAAGAAATTCTTCATCTCAATGAGTATTTTCTTGGCTAAATAACGTTTAAATTGCAAATAAACAAACAAAAAAAGGAAATATACAATTTCACTTTTGACTTTTTCACCTGCCTCTTCAAAGTTCCCTAACTTTATGGATGGGCGATGCATATGTGCAGCAACTGCACTGCTACCAGTATATTCCTAGATTACCAAGTATTGTTTACAGACAGGGACATTGTACTGAACTGGGAAGATTTCTTTTATCAGTTTTACTTGAAATGAGATAAGATACACTATCAAAACACTCAGTTTGTAAAGTAGAAACTCAGCTTTGCCCTCTAGTTCTGCTGTGCTGTTTACCTTCCCGGACTTGTGCACTACAGTCAAACACTGTGTTTGTCAAACGAAGCGAGTGAGTCAGTCATGCAACTTGTGTATTTCTGTTTCATCCAAAGTGTTGCTGTGGATATAGGTTGACACATCGCATGCTGCTTCTGTCTTGTGTCTTGCCCATCCTGTGTGTTCTTCATGCTCTCCTGATCATTTAGGAGATTCTGGGCGGTTTGTTTTGATCACTGCTGGAAGTGACGCAGTGCTTTCATCGTGGTTTTGTTTGAGCAAGTGAATTACTTGGCTTGGTGACAGTTCCGTGGCAGGATTTATAATTTATCACCGAGCAAGTGAGTGGAAAAAGCGAATGAAAACAAACAAATAAAACCACCTGTGCAGCAGTTGCAATGCTTTAACATGTAGGTGCAGATCTGTAGCTTTTTTTTCTCTCTCCTCTCTTTATCTATCTATATCATCATCCTCACAATGTTTGATTACACTCGCTCACACACACACACACACACACACACACACACACAGTGTTCATGATGCTGACAGCTGCGTGGCTTGTCAGCAGCAGTCCTGCATGTCTCTCTCCATGGTACTGAAATCCCTGACGTGGTTGGCTGGGCCGACCATCTGGACACGACACAACACTGTGTGTGTCTCTTTCTGCGTAGATGTCTGTTTGTGTTTATGTCATTCATAAGAATTTTGCTTCTTATCAGCTAAAACCCTGATTTCTGCTTTCCCGCAACTTATCATATTTGTGCAGTAGCGGAGATTAGAGCTTGGCAGGCTGCGTTTTCCACTTTGTGATCAACATTCATATCGCTGTCGTGTCTCAACCTGAGTAATAAACATGACTCATCCTGTACATTCATGAAATATAAATGGATTAGTGCAAGTAATTGATTGTAATTCACCTCTAATCCACGCTTATCACAGCACAGTTTAAATCCATATTTGATCACATTATTCAGCTGTTAATTTTTAAATGTGTACTAGAGCCTAGTGTAATGGTTGGCAGATTATTATTAATTTTTTTATAACATGTTGGTCCATTGTCATGTTCCTCATCATGTTCCTGATTATTTGATGTATTTTCCATGTGGTGGGGGGAATTTTCCTGCGGGGGTAGGCCAGTGACATTTGGGATTTCCATTTGCATGAGGGAGTATGTTTGTTGTGGGACAATGTTTATTTGGGTGTCTAAGTCTCATCAACACGGATGTTAAAATCCAACGTTTTCCATCAGAACAGCACATAGTACCAATATGATCAGTGTTATTCACGTCACCTGTCAGTGGTTATAATGTGGTGGCTGATCGGTGTATATTGATATCGGAATTGTTACTCTGTATTAGCCCCAAAAATCCAGTAGCTGTAAGTCTCTAGACTGTACAATGATAAACAATTAAGGCTATTCTGAGTGTTGATGTCAATATTAACATGAAACATCTAATTAAAATCCACCTTAATTAGAATTTGAATGCATAAGGACATAAATAAATCATAAAACGTGGTTGCTGCTTAGAATTCTTTCCCATATCCATATTTTTGCACTCCAACTTTCAGCCATGTGCATTAAGCTCCAAGCTTTTTGCTCTCTGACTTTGAAAATGTAATCAAGTCTGCATCCCTTCACTAGCTTTAGATTATCATCTATAAATAACCTTCTCGTTACAGTCTGTATTACTGATTAGACCTCCCGTTAATGATGGAAGTTTTGGTGAAGATTAATTGCTGTTGCAGAAATAGTCCACACCTCTCCCCTGCTGGGTGTAAAAATAGATTCCTGCTGTACATAAGCACCCGCAACATACAAGATCACACATCCAGAGGCCCTCCCCTGACTCCTCATTAGGGACTGCAGCAGAGAGGGGAGGATTTCAGGGTTACACTGTGCTCCTCCTCTAGCTGGTGCAGCGGTTGGCTTGGTCCCTCTGTCTGCTCCTTCTGCCATGGCCCCAGGGATGAATATCTATAGAAAGGGACTCTATTGTCTGGACTTTAAACATTGAGGCACATAAAGCTGAGAAGGAGCCTCAAGACTGAATACATTATGTGGTTTTCAGTCCACAAATCCAACCAGTGAGTGACTCCATATGAGGCAATTGTATTAAACTTTAATCATCTTTGCTTTTCTTCTTCACATGTTACATAGTCAATCAGGCCACAGATACAGGCATGCTGTAGATCCATCACTATAACATGCAGTATTTTCAGTGCTGTTCATGTAATTAGCATGAAATATACAGTCCTGTCTTGGTGGTATTTTTAGCCCACCAGAAGCTCTATGGTGCAACAGCTACAGGAGGGCCAGGGCACACTGTGCTGCTTTATGAGGAAACACTGAGCTACAGCCATTAGTGTCATTCACTGTGATTTCCTTTAAAGAGGAGGAACAGCACACAGATGGAGGACTTGGAGGACCACGGCTCATCCCGCGAAGGAGGGCTGTTATGAAACCATCTGCCTCTCGTTGTGCATCCACAGATTCTCTGGATGAGTAGCTGCTGAATCACCACCTGCAAATGAGTCCGCCTGTCTGTGTGTTTGTTACTTAGTGGTTCTTGCCTTTCCACCAGCTTCCCTGTTTATCAGTAGGATTAGTTGGGAATGAAGCCTCAATGAAGAACTAAATGTGTCAGTTGAGTATTGGAAAAATGGAAATATTGAGTATTGCTTGTTGGCACAGAGTGTTTGGCCAGTGTCTTTGCACATAGTGTTTGAGCTGTCTGACTTAGGGAAAAATCTGCATATTTACTTTCGTGCAGAGAATTAAATGACAAGATCAGCTCTCTCATATATTTCCTTTAAATATAAAGCTACAACCAGCTGCCAGTTGGCTTAGTTTAGCACAAATGGGAAACAGGGGAAAGATGGACTGACATCTTTTCATTGATTTACATCTTACACCGATCAGCCACAGCGTTATGACCACTGATAGGTGAAGTGAATAACATTGATCATATTGGTACTATGTGTTGTTCTGCTGGAGAACCTTGGATTAGTGTTGATGAGACTTAGACACCCAAATAAACATTGTCCCTCAACAAACACACTCCCTCATGCAAATGGCAATCCAAAATGTCACTGGCCTACCCCCGCAGGAAAATGCAGCCCACCACATGGCAAAAACATCAAACAATCAGGAACATGTTGAGGAACATGACATTTTTGACCACATAAGGGGAACCAACACAATATTAGGCAGGTGGTCATCATGTCATGCCTGATCGGTGTGTATGTACTTTGTTTAATCTGCACAAAAACCAAAGTGCAAAAATGACAAGTTGTGGTTTTAAAGGGGGGTATGTGCCAGACTATTTCTTGGCTGACAACCTCTGACTGAGTCAAAAAATGCTCCAGTCCATTACACTTCAAATTGTCAATTTTTCACCTCATTTCAGCTGTTTTCCTACTGATTCCAGTGTTTATGCTAAGCTACACTAACTGGCTGCTGGGTGTAGTTTTAAACTCAAGTTATAGGCATTGCAATGTCTAAAAATGCTCACTAATTTTGTTAAGCAATGCACTGAGAAGCTTCCCATATTGTCTTAAATGTTTTAAAAGGTTTTGTTTGAAATTTCTCCCAGCCAGGAGGCCAGATTTCCACTTTCCCTCCTGTAGGTCTCGTCTGTTTGCTCGGACCTTGACAGCCTCTCATGTGAGGCAAGAATGCGAGCTCATTCAGTCACACTGTGCCTTGAATTAATCAGCTGTTTTGTCCCAGAGGCCGTTCCTCTTAATCATTCACTACAATCACACTGTGCCTCCCTGGAGAGCAGGAAAGGGCACCAGGGCGAGTGAACAAGAGAGTATGAAAGAAAGCGAAAAATAAAAGAAAGGCATAGAGAGGGGGCTCCGAGAGGGAAAATGGAGACGATTTATAATACAGTATTTACTGCACAAGGGCTTTTAGTCATCACAAAGAGAGTCCTTGAGGACAGCTGAACAGTTGTCGTTGAATAGCTAATTGTTCTTTGTATTTACAGATGTTTTACTGGACTGATTATTACACCTATTCATTTGCTAAATTCACATTTGCAATTCAAAGGCAGAATAAAAGGCTTTATTAAATGTAAATAAACGTGTTGAAATCAGCGAGAATGATTACTGCTCTGTTTACCGCATGTACAGCATGTAAATAACACAGAATAGTGTGTCTATTATTTTAATTTATTTGAGCTCTTTGACCGTAACTGCAGCGATTATGTCAGTACAGTGTCGACAAAGACTGGATCTATTGTTTCGCCAACCTTTGCTGTGGCCCTGCTGGTTCCCTGATGATGACAAACAGCAGATCAAATGTGACCGAGGGAAGTGGTCAATAAAGTTAATTGGATGGCACTCAGATCTCCCCAGTGGTAAATCACATCACCTCATTCACTCACACGCAACCAGATGTTTTCAGTGTCATAGCAGCAGTTGAGGAAGCTCCAAACTCCAGCATCTGTTCTCAGGTATATTTCTGACATGTTTGCTTGCAAGTAAATAGAAAAACAACTTGTATGGTGGCACGAAATGACCAACTGGGCTCGCTTTGTTTCCAAATAATGGATACTTGTACCTTATAAATGATTCATTGCAGCAGAGGAAAGGGTTGTTATTATAGTGAGGTGAGGTTGGAAAGCCTGTCTGTGAATTATTAATACATCTAGTCCAAAATATATGACTCCCTTATCATTTCGGGTTCATGGTCGATTTGGTCGAGTAACACTCTCCAGGAAATTCATCCTGAAGACTGAAATAACTATACATGCTGTATTGTTTGCAGTGTCTTTCAGTAATTGTAAACCATAAAATATTTTTCAGACGGTGCCGTATTGATCCATTGTCTCTCGCAGAGGCCACTGCGGACACCATACGCATTTTTTCCCTGCTCTTATGTGTACAAAGTGAAGGATGGTTCATAGTAGTTATTGAACCGTTAAAGCAGCTGCTGCATGGAGGTTATGCAGTGTGCAGCTACTGGTGATGAAATGTTCAAGAAACCTCTTCAGAAATATAGTGCTGGAACGCAGCTATATGCAATACAAACACTATGTAATTCCCGTAATCTTGCATGTTTTTGCTCCATGCAGTTTTCTGAGCTTTTGCACATTTGTTACTGCATTAATTTAATGCAGCAGGTCTACAATTATTGGCTTGTTCTTCCTGTTGATGCCTGCTTTGATTTTCTCAATCAAGCCTCAGCTCCTTTATCATGACAAGTCAGCTCTCAGTGCTGTGAAAACCTGTGTCAGGAAAATGGGAACACTGTGTCTATTGATCACAGTGAAACATCACCCATACAGACAGACAGCAGGTATCCTTGCTGGGACAGCCCCTGCAACTTTGCTGTCAGTGCTGCCAGTGGGCAAAAGTACAGCAGGAGCATGCCCGGCAGCCATAACTATGAAAGATGCATTAGATTATTCCATGGCAGTGGGTGCAAATCCCCTCACATGGATTAGGAAGTTGATGCAATATGACAGGATTTGGATCAGTGTCATTTTAATTTTGACTGTACAACAGTAACTCCCTCGTCTTCTGACCATCCCTCCCTCCTTTTTCCACCTCTCCAGGCGTTCGGCCAGGCCTACACCAACCAGCGTAAGGTGGCAGAGGATGGAGAGACGAATGAGGAGACGCTGCTGCAGGAGTCGGCCTCTAAGGAGGCCTACTACGTGGGCCGGCTGCTGGAGCTGCAGACGGAGGTGACGCTGAGCCGATCCGTGGCATCCAATGCCCAGGCAGAGAACGAGAGGCTCAACGCAGTGGTGCAGGAGCTACGAGAGGTGAGTCTGTCAACACACAGAAAGTACACAGATGATTTATTGCTTGCCAGACCAGGAAAATACAGGCAATCGGGCATATCGAATATGTGTGGAAACAGCACTGCAGTAGCTGGCAGAAGAAGTCACGCATCTGAACATGCATTGATTTTAATGGTACCAATAGTATTTAGAGGCACTATTATTTGGCGGAGAGGTTTTTTTATATACAGATGGTAAAAATGTAAAAGGGAAAATGCTGTCTTAGCTGTAGTACTTTTCAAAAGGGTTTTATTTTCTTTTGTGTTGATTTCCAAATGTATATTTCAGAAGTGTATTGTAGAAACAGCATCTAATTTAGTTATATTTACAGTTTACTGTAAATTTACTATTTGGAGATTGAGTTTGGCTGAAAATGTCTTATTTTGAAACGTGAATAGATTTTGCATTTCAGCAATTTAAAACAGAATCTTTTCCTTCATCCCTGGTTGAGCTAACTTTGTTGTGTTATTTGTTTTTGATTGTGAAAAGTATTGCAAACTGTAAAAACAAACTGCGCGTAAAGATTATTTCTGATAGTTTAAATGGGAGTATTTTCCACAACATGCCCACCATTATGCAGAGTGCATTAACTTATGTGACATCCATGTTTCTGAAGGCCACAAGGTCACAGTGAGAGACAGAATGGGGTCAAACCACCCACAGAGAGTAAAGAGCATACATGTTGGTACATGCAAAGTGTACATTTATGCGAGCATATATGTCTGCAGCCGCTGTGTCGGGCAACGCAGGAGTTCGAGCTGGGGTCAGACACTGCGGCCACGACCCCATTGTGGGGGGCAAATCCGGTGCTAAGCTGGGGAATAAGTGAAATGCCCTGAGCTCGGCACATGTGTAGGGACAGAGCGAGCCAGGTTGCTCTCACCACACAACTGGCACTACACCCACGGGACGCACATTCTCATTCACTAAACTGAGCGGGGAGTGTTGTGAGGTTCAACTGTTGCTCTCAAAATGTGTCAAATGTCATGGCGGATGTAAGTAGAGTTCAAATCAGAGCATATCAAACTAAATCAATACTGCGATTAGAAAGGTAATTACCAGGTAAGCTGAGTGGATATATATTCAGTTGTTCCAAATGCCACCTGCATGAACCGTGGTTATATCTCTTTGATCATGTGTTTATGAACTGCCTTCTGCCTCTCTTTGAAATCCTCATTTGCGCATGCGATGCCGATTAATGAGGTGGAGCAGCCCTTTCATCGTAGAGCAGCAGGTGTTCCGACATTCACTGGAGGCTTCATTTGGCTCAAGTCACGACAAATCAAAGGGTTTTTTTTTTTTTTTTGCAGATTTGAAGAAGCCTTTCGGAAACACTGTTAACATAGATTTCAAGCAGTTGCAGGGAAAGTTGATTTTAGCAAAAAAAAAAAAAAAAGTAAAGTTTGCGTCTGGTGTTTGTAGTCTGCAGTTGTAAGTCAATAAGAACTTAAAAAAGTAAAATATAACTGGTTGAAATCGCAGCATAACTCTGTCTGGGAAAAATAAATATTATAGATAATATACTTAAATTAATCAACAGAATTAATTTAAGTATATTAATCCTTACATGTAGTAGGTTTTTGCAATGCATTGTACATAAAGTGAGGATTTTACAGCACACAAGTAGCTCTGTTTCTCATATATTTCAAGACACTAAGAAGGAAATGTAGGCCTAAACTTGGAAAAGAAACATTTTTATAACAACAATCAGTTTACATGTAAAATATGTACTGTACAGACAACTTAAAATGTATTACACCTTCAGTCTGTGCTACCATTTCATATTTATTCCCTTCTGTAACATCAATGCTAATGATGATTGACTGCAAATTGCCTCAAAGGGCCCTGCAAAGGGCCTCTGCTATGCTTACCATAATTTGTCAAAGCTCTCACAGCCACACAGTGCCATGAACTCCAGGTCAGGGGTTTGGCTGACCACCTCTGCCCTGTAACAGGCTCAGTGCCAGCGTTGTGTGCCACACTGTCCCTGACCCCGGCCGCTGCAGCCCCCTGATGTTCTGCCCTTCTATCCTGCCTCCCCCCGACTCATAATTGGCCTCTAATCCTGTGCACTTCACACCCTGCTCAGTGTCATTCCCCACGCTGTTGTGAAAATGTAATTGGACAACATGTGGCAAGGGAAGGTCATTGTAATTAGTAATACACCATCCAAAAATGTGTTTTTGTGTGATTTCCAGTCTCAAAAGGTTATCTTCGGATTAGTATGAAAGCATTTTCAGTGCTGTTGCAGAAGCAGCTCTACTGGGCCTCTGTGGACTTTGCCGTTTACTCCATTAGCTTCAAGATTATAGGAGCTGCTGTCAGCCACTGTTCAAATCAGAAGATTCAGTGTGTCATAATGGCCTTTAGTTTCAGTCCAGTTACCACTTCCAAAAGCAGCATTGTTGCCACTGCCAAACACACACACACACACACACACAGAGGTAGAGACTCACACACAGGGATTCTGGAGGTGTCTCAGGTCTATCCATTTCTCCCTCCTGTGTGTGCATCCACCCACTCCTGACACTGTCTCTGGGTCAGCACTTCTGCCATATGCACAGAGAGCTGCAGGGGGGCTGCAGGCAGCTCTGCAGCAAGAGAAGTGCACACATGCGCACACATACTGTAAATGTTTCATTATTATTTTTTTGTCTGTGCTTCGTATGAGCCCTCTGCCCAGTAGCTGCGTTGTTCTGTACACATTTAGTCATGTTTGCATGTAGAAATAACAACATAATTCCTATATATTCCACAATTCAGGTTTTTCTTTTCTGACTTGACATAAAAAGACTGTTGTTCATCTTTAGTAGTGTCTGCTACTGTAAAAAGACGCTAGGACAAAAAAATAGAGAAGAAAATGTTGAAATTACCCTTTATCACCATTATCAACAGGTACGCTTTCTTAAAAGTAAGATTGGGATTAAACTAAGTTGATGGAAGCTAACTTAGCCTTTCCCTATTTATCCTAGTTGTGTGAGTGCAGATTACATTGCTGAGGTCTCAGTAAATTCCCAGTGCTGTCAAGTAACTCCTACTGTACATAGATTTATGACTTTTGTGGTTGCTGCATCTCTCCCATTGACAGTTTATCTGGTCACACGTATGCTCAGGTTTCTGTCTGTGCACAGCCGGTTACCTGAACTAATGAGCTTTCTGGGAGTCTGAGTGTGCTGACTCACTGCATGTAAGATAATAAAAACTGTTATATAAACTTTATCCTCATGCATTAAGAGTATAGAAGTGAATACAGAGAAGTGTATAGGAAATCTCTTCTTCAGTGTGCAAAGGCATAGTATTATGAGGCATTGTATGTTCTCCAATTGTCTTTTGCATGAATTTTACAGTCTGAAGAGGCACTGAATTGCACTGTCCGCCTTTTTCCCCCTCTTCCTCTCTTCTTCTTGTGCCCATCTCACCCCCTGCTGGTGTATTTCCACCTTTTTTTATCCTCCAGAGTAACGAAATGCTGGAGTTGCAGCGGAGCCGGATGAGGGAGGAGATCAAGGAGTACAAGTTTAGAGAGACCAGGCTGCTTCAGGACTACACAGAGCTGGAGGAGGAGAACATCACACTGCAGAAACTGGTGTCTACACTCAAGCAGAGCCAGGTTAGCATGACTGATACCAGTTTGCACCCTGATAACTTTAAATTTTACACGTCATTGGGACATAAAATTTGTCACTCATATGTACACAAGCAGATTTAGTCTCTTGAAGATTTGTCATCACTTACTCACCCTCAGTATTAGTTCCAGGCTGCACTGGACCAAACGGTGCCCTCATCGAATTACTCATCACACTTTCCAGTAACACACAGCTGGACAGTGTCGTGATAGTTTGTGGTCGTAGACCAAATTTTTATTACCTTGACAGCAATGAAGTGAATCAAGGTCGTATGTCTAAGTCATTATTATGATCTAAGATGTTGTGTGGGGCCTAAACAAAGTGTTTTAGGGTTCCCAAAGGTTTTATTAAAAGAGCCTTTACCTGCTTGGCCAGCAAATCAATTATTTTACGTGCTTAAAAGAATCCAGCTCTGTTTTATTATTCATAACCATCCTTTACAATAAAAACAAAGATTTAAAAGCGCTTTTCATTTTTAATTGACCTTTTTTTAAACAAATATGCAGTTTAATTATGCAGTTAATCACGTCATTTAATTAAATATTTTCTGGTCCATTTTTTTGCTGTTCCCACATCATGTCCTTTCTGTTTCCCCCGCAGGTGGAGTACGAGGGCCTGAAACATGAAATCAAGGTGCTGGAGGAGGAGACTGTCCTTCTCAACAGCCAGCTGGAAGACGCATTGCGCCTAAAGGAAATCTCTGAGAGCCAGTTAGAAGAAGCCCTGGATGCCCTCAAGAGTGAGCGCGAGCAGAAGAACAATCTGAGAAAGGAGCTGGCCCACCACATCAGCCTGAGCGACAGCGTCTACGGAGCAGGGGCCCATCTGGCGCTCACCGTGACGGGTGTCGAGGGCCTCAAATTCCCCGAGGAGACCAATGGAACAAACGGCACCAATGGCAGCACCATCCCTGCCGCTAACGGCAATAATGAAGACATCAACCGGTGCAACGGTCACCTCCACACAGGCACGGGGTTGGCAAAGATGAATGGGGAATACCGACCGGGCCGGAAAGGCGAAGGCCTGCACCCCGTGCCAGACCTGTTCAGTGAGCTCAACCTGTCAGAGATGCAGAAGCTCAAACAGCAGCTGCTGCAGGTGGGTTATGGAAAAATGCCTTCTAATAGCGTCAAACAACCACATGATAAGTTCAGTTACTTTCCCAGTATTGACTTGCAGCCACTATAAATCCTGCTTCTTTGTTCAGACTCTTTGTCTCAGCGAGTGTTCATTTTCAAGGATGCAATTGACGTCACTAAGCTGTTGCTAAGGGGGTTGAAACCAGCAACACACAGCAGATTGGAAGACAGTTTTATTGATTCACTTTCCCAAATCATATTTCAGTTTTTTGAGTAAAGACTGATGGGGTTTGAAAGCAGTCCTGTGCACAGCAAAAATGACAATACAGGAAAAACTCCACAGAATACCACAGGCTTTAATGGATGTTTGATTTCCAAACAGTATTGTTTCAGCACATCCTGTGGTACTCTGTCCACTAAAATCCATAGCTGACATTGTATTTTTGCTTTTACTTTAAATTAGTGCTGTCAATCGATTAAAATTTTTAATCGCGATTAATCGCATGAATGTCATAGTTAACTCGCGATTAATCGCAAATTAATGGCACATTTTTTATCTATTCTAAATGTCCCTTGAATTATCATTTTATACAAGGAGGAGGCGGAGAATTCGCGTCAGCTGTGTTTGGCCATCAAGTGGTATTACAGACTAGATGTACTACGATGATAACTCAGTTTATACTGACAACACACACAGATAACTTTGGTCTTGTCAGTGGTCATGCGCGCACCCCAGGCCGCCGTCACCTGGCGGAGCATCTGGATCAGCGGCACACGGTTCGGGACGCGGAAAAGGAGACGATAGAAAGGCTAGCGAGAATATTGCTGCTGTACCACCACCAGCAGGAGATCCTGTCGGACTCCGACGGCGAACACCTCGCCCTCGACTTCGCCAACCATGCCCCCGCCTCACCCACCCCCGCCCGCGTTAATCTCGCGATAAAAAAATTGACGCCGTTAAAATTGATTTGCGTTAACGCGTTAATAACGCGATATTTTTGACAGCACTACTTTAAATCCATGACGACGGACATATAGATCCCAACAGAGAAGGAAAATGCTATAGAAGTTTTTTTTCCCCACAGGCCCTACACACTTATGTTTATACTACAAGCAGTTCAAGCTCTGGAGTGCAATGAGCTATGTCCATATAAACAGTATGAATAGAGCTCATATAGTATAGCAAACACACTCACATGCTGAGTCACCTGAGTGCAGCACACACTCATTAACAGGCCATTCTGGGGAATTACATGCAGTATGTTAAATGACATGAAAACCGTAGGTAGATCAAATTCAAGCTCAAATCAAATAAAGTCATTACTGTACATTTTTCCCCCTAGCTGAGCTCCAGAGGGAAAAAAAGAAAATCAGATTAGTGGTTGCTGTGTTAGCGGAGCCCCTTTCACTGTAAACACAATTACTCGCTAATCAATTTTCTCTCTGGAGTTGATTAGTCTGGGGAAAGACGTAAATGCCTGCAGCATCAGGCTCATAATTGCTGGTTGAACTATATAAGAATCAATTTTGAATTTCTCAATATAGACACTGTTGATGAACGTTCGTGGTTGCATCTTAGGAATTACTTTAGGCGCAAATTGTCATTCCAATTTTAGATTCTTACTTTATTTAGAGGCTTTGTTGTGGGAAAGTTTTATTATTTTAGCACAGAAAGGGGACGCCTGATTGAGAAGCAGTTACACAACACACCCACAGGTTTTGTGAAAAATAAACTGAACCACATGACAGTACATACTTTTGTCAGAAGGACAGTGCAGTTGATAATGGAACACTGTTAGTCTGTGTTACTGTAAAGTGTAAATTATCTTTACTAGCTTCCTAAAGTATGTTATACATTTGCATAACACAAGTCCTTCTGTAGCTGTTATTAGCTTTCCCTTTGCTTATCCTCCAAACTTGAAAGTCAGATATATTAATCTGTTAGTATAACTTACAGTAACATGTCAATCTGCAAGCTGCACACGCACACAGAATGAAACATCACATATGTATGAAACTGCGGTGCATTTTATTTTGTATTTCCATCCTGCAGGTGGAGTGTGAGAAGACAGCGCTGCTCATGAACCTGCAGGAGTCTCAGACCCAGCTGCAGCACACACAGGGGGCCCTGACCGAGCAGAGCGAGCGGGTCCACCGCCTCACAGAGCACGTCAACGCCATGAAGCGTCTCAATGGGGACAAAGAGCTTGATGACCCGCAAGAGAGTGAGAAACCCGACGGCGGCTCCCTGTCACCACCAGTCAACAGCCACCATGATCCCGACATCCACGGGTTTGAGATTCTGGAGTGTAAGTACAAGGTGGCAGTGACGGAGGTGATCGACCTGAAAGCGGAGCTCAAGGCCCTGAAGGAGAAATACAACCAGGCAGTGGAGGGGCAGGGAGACGGCCACAATGACGACAGGGTCCAGGCGCTGAATGAACAGGTTTGTTATTGTCACATGAATGTTTACACCGATCAGGTATAATATTATGACCACCTGTCTTATATTGTGTTGGTCCCCTTATGTGCTCAAAAATGCTTTGAACTACTGGGCATGGACAAGAGGACCTCTCAGGGTGTCCTATGGGGTCTGGAACCAGGACGTTGGCAGTGGATCCTTTCGGTACTCTGGGTCATGTAGTGGGGCCTCTGTCCATCAAACTTGTTCCACTGCATTTTGTTGATGCTTGATCACAGTAGAGTGTAAGAAATTTGGAGGTCAAATCAACATGTTGGGCCATTGTCATGTTCCTCAACATGTTCCTGATTGTTTGATGTTTTTTCTATGTGGTGGGGTGCATTTTCCTGCAGGGGTAGGCCACTGACATTTGGGATTTCCACTTGCATGAGGGAGTGTGCTTGTTGTTGGACAATATTTATTTGGGTGTCTAAGTCTCATCAACATGGATGTCAAAATCCAAGGTTTTCCAGCAGAACACCACATAGTACCAATATGATCAATGATATTCACTTCACCTGTCAGTGGTCATAATGTTGTGACTGATCAATATATATAATGGTGACTTTTGCAACAAAATTTTTGCTTTATTGGACAACATTCCTCAATTCAGATTTGTTCCTTTTAACATTTCAAATGTGCTGTAATTGTTTTCGAAGCAGGTAACACATTTGGAGCGGAGTTGTCGTGAGGGCCGGGAGAGGGTGGCGAGCCTGGAGGCAGAGCTCCGAGCCGCCACGAGCACCGCCACAGAGAGCCAAGGCATGCTGAATGCAGCGCAGGATGAGCTGGTGACCTTCAGCGAGGAACTGGCACAGCTCTACCACCACGTCTGTCTGTGCAATAACGAGACTCCAAACCGCGTCATGCTGGACTACTACAGGCAGAGTCGCATCACACGCAGCGGCAGCCTCAAAGGCTCAGACGATCCCCGGGCTTTGCTCTCACCTCGCCTGGCACGACGCCTTGCTGCAGCAGCTGCAGCCTGTTCCTCAGAGTCTCCGCGCAGTCCCATGGACTCCCCATCCAAAGACGCCAACCACAGTGAGACGACAAGCAACTCAGCAGACTCTTCATCCTGCCACAGCAGCCCTACACGCAACCACACTGGCTCCCCAGCCATCAACATCTCTCCCTGCCCATCTCCAGTGCCCTCAGATGCAGGAGGGGACCTGCGGAAGGAGCCAATGAATATCTATAACCTGAACGCCATCATCAGAGACCAGATCAAACACCTCCAGAGGGCTGTTGACCGTTCACTGCAGCTGTCCAGGCAGAGGGCTGCAGCCAGGGAGCTGGCACCTATGCTTGACAAGGACAAAGAGTCCTGCATGGAGGAGATACTGAAGCTCAAATCCCTGCTCAGTACCAAGAGAGAGCAGATAGCCACGCTCAGGCTGGTGCTCAAGGCCAATAAGCAGGTGAAAAGAGATTTCTATTTGCAGTTAGTGCAGTATTAAAAAGCTATGAAGTGTAATCTCCATGGAAACTGAATGATTAAATCTAAAATGTTCACCTTTGCAGACAGCAGAAGTTGCGCTGGCGAACTTAAAGAGCAAGTATGAGAATGAGAAGGCAATGGTGACGGAGACGATGATGAAGCTGAGGAACGAGCTAAAGGCTCTGAAAGAAGACGCTGCCACCTTCTCCTCCCTCAGGGCCATGTTTGCCACAAGGTGAGAAAGATTCTGAAAATACAAAACTGCTTAGATGCAACATAAATATGCAAAGGTTATGTTTAGAAAAAAATGGACAATTGGGTTTTTTAATGGGAATATTGAGTTGTGGCTAAAAATATACAGCTAAATCTTTGTTTCTGCCCTTTGTTTGTTCTCTGTGTAGGTGTGATGAGTATGTTACCCAGCTGGATGAGATGCAGAGGCAGCTAGCAGCAGCGGAGGATGAGAAGAAGACACTGAACTCCCTCCTCCGTATGGCCATCCAGCAGAAACTGGCCCTGACCCAGCGCCTGGAGGATCTGGAGTTTGACCATGAGCAGACGCACCGCGGCCGTGGCGCTAAAGTGCCCAAGATAAAAAGCAGCCCGCCTAAAGTAAGTCCCAGAGGTGCCTTCACAGCTCCCTCCAGTCCCACCAGGCTGCACAGCCACTCCATCATCCCCACCCACACCCTGAACACCTCCCTGACCCTGAGTAGTCCTCCCTCTGTAGAGCTAACCGCCTGTCCGTCCATGTCTGTGTGGACAGCAGACTCTGTTTCTGAAACAATCCAGAACTCAGCTTCAGCTCTGCATAATGTCGATTTATCCCAGCCCATCGTGGTAGACCCTGAGTGGCTAACCTTAGAGTTCAGACGACTCATTTATTCAAGACAAGACGTAGGTCAACAGCACCCATCTCACAGACCCAGCACCTATAGCCCTGCTTCGGTGTCATCTTTTCTCCGGAGACGGCGATGATTGATCGTCATGGTCATACCCAGCAGGAACATTAACTGTGTGCACAGTTCCCAGACGCCTCTGGATTAGGTGGGATGCAGAGAGAAGGAAAAACTGGTTTCATGTGTCTTTTGTTTAAACATGCAGCAACACTGAGGAGGAAGGAGCCCCTGACACTGAGCTCCATCCTCAGAACATTGTCACAACAGCACCGGATGGCCTTTTTGCTACCATTAAGGCTGACTTTTAAGTTGAACTACAGAGAATTTTTTTAATGAACAGCCACCAATTTGATATCAGGCATATTTCTCCATATTAGAATAGCTGCCGCTGTAAAATGTGACATCATGTGTTATTCTCCAGGACTAATAGAAAGTGTTTTAAAATGAAAACAATGCAAAAAATGGCCGCAGCATCTACTTCTATCTCAGTGACTCAGAGCACCTCTCTGTGGCAGGTTTAGTGAATTACATCTTAAAGTGTAATAAGTGCATGCCTTACTTTGTCACATCCATCATTTGTCAGAAAGCATTTGACAGGCCTCAAGTGTATTAATGTGTGTCTTTAATCTGCTGTTTGAGTTGTATGGAAACCAGTCAGACCTCCTCTCTGTGCCTCACCCTGCTCAGGGTGCATCTGAATCCTCTTTAAAACCACAGAAGAGAAAACCAACCCATATAAAAATCAACCCATGCACTCCCACACTGGTGAACAATGCACTTTACTCTAGTAGAAACCTCTTTTGCAGTGTCACCATTTTTTCCCACTAGATGGCAGTGTTAGATCACATATTTCTGCTCCCCGTTAGCGACTTTCCTGTCAAATGCTGTTTGACCTTCTCTCTCATTCCCTTCTCCTACTCTTAATTATGTATATCATAAGTGAATCCCTTTAAATGTTAAGAAATCAAGACATCATCTCAGTGTTAAATAAGTAAGTACAACTTTCCCAGTGGAACTAGTGGAGCAGGTGTTCTGAAGTTGAGCGGGATTGTTGGTCATTTGTCCCACTGTATCTGTCTTTCTCTTTTTGTGCTTTTGCAAATCAATACAATATTGAATTGGCAATAATGTTTGTGTGTGTAAATCTGTCCACGTCTCTGTCTCTGTGGGGGTTTTGTGTTTGTCTAGTTGGGCAGAGAGCGGGCCTGTCAGTGTGGTCAGATGAGACTGGCTTACTTTAGGGTTAGGTTATACTCAATCTGGCCTCAAGTGTGGTATTGTGCTGAAGTAGTGCCTGGAGATCAACTGTATATAGACCAGGATCAGTCACAGTTCAGTGTTCAGTCTCTTTGTCCCTGACAAGGCCTTCCCCTGTCTTGTCCACCCTGTTTCTCTCTGTCCTGTTGTCTAACTCCGAGTGTCACCACTGTATATCTGTCTAATTTATCAGTTTCTTGTAGATTGTCAGCAGCCTGCTGCCTCAGTACCGTCACTCTCCCCACAACTAAGGCGAGGGAGAGGCTCCCTAGTCCGCAGGTAACAAGCTGTAGAAGCTGCTAGAAGTAAAGTAGGCTCATTAAGCTCATTAACATCTGTCTCTCTCTCTCGCTCTCTCTCTCTCTCTCGATCTGTCTATATTATTTTAGAGTAGCACACCTGCATGTCTCACACTGAGTAGTGATATCTCACTAAAACACTTGTATTGCAGGAGTATTTAACACTTCTGACGGGGCGAGGGGGTGAAGGAATTCTTTTTAACTTTGCATGTGTAGTTTTGCATGGCAGTTTTGCAGACATGCTTCGATAATTATTGTCACTTTTATTCTTGGACGTTGGATGAGTATTATAGCTGTCTGTTTCTCTGGCTTCCTTTAAGGCAAACATTTTGACTTTAGAAAGTACAGGTGTACCTGCAATTATATTAGAAATGAGTCACATTAAGCCTCATCAGATTGCTGCTATCTATAATTAGCATCATTAATTAAACTTGTGTTTGACAAGTCAAGAGGTCCACTGTAAGGAGGGTCTATTAGAGTCTGTGACTTAAGCACCGCATTGAGCAAATAATATGTGAGTAGTAGGCCATAGGGGAATTGATGGCCTACTATATTTTTTTTATTAGACTGGAATATTCATATGAAGCAACTGCTGACAGATCTGATGCTGTGTTACTGTGCTGGGTAGCTTCCTTTACATCCCTGTTTTTATTTGTAATGTTATCAGCAGATGCTTTGTCCTGATGTATGAGAAGCCTTGTCGTTTGTCTCTAGGGTGGTTTAAAAGAAATGTTTGACTTTTTGGACAACATTGGAACTTTGGAACTAGATGAAAAGAAGACACCCATCTAATGTCTGTATACTAAATATGAAGCTGCCAGTATCAGTCAGCTGACTTTGCTCAGCATAAAGACAGGACGCATTCCAGTGCAGCTCAGTTCGCATACCAGTACCTCAAAAACTCACTGGTTATCGCACTAGATCTAGTTTGCCTTACCTATGCAAAAAAAAAAGGGCCTTTTGTAGGTCCGACACAGTAACTTCCAGGACTCTCCATCAATTTTCTGACTTTTGTTACCTATATGCTGTTTCCAGTCTTTGTGCTCATCTAAGCTAACTTGCTGCTGGTATCAAATTTGCTGTACAGACACAATTGCTATTGATCTACATCTAACTCTTGGCATGAAAGTTGAAGTGTTTCCTCCCTAAAATGTCCAACTTTTCTTTAGGGAAACCACATTAGACTTCTTGCTGCTTTTTATGTGTGTACATTTGTCTGATCTTGTGTAGCCCATAAATTGTCTGCCTTTTTCACACACTCTTATCTCTTGTCTTCTCCTGTGTCTCTGCCTCCTTCCAGTCCTAAATTTGCGGCAGACCGCCAGGAACGCCCAGTGGTCCTGTCCAGCAGCAGGAGCCTTCTCTCCCCTTGCGACCCCCGTAACTGCCTGGCCCAGCAACCCCACCCTCCCGGCACCTAACCACGCCGCTCCAGCCAACAGGCCCCGGGCCTCGGTCTGGTAGGAGTCCTGCAGAGACAGAGACACTCTGGATGGTGGAGTTCCTTCGGTTGAACTCCCCCCAAACCCAGCAGTCCAACCTGGTGCTTCCTGGACTCTGTGAACCTCCTCAAAGCGCGACGTGGCCCGGCTTCGGCAGGCCTCCTGGTTACCTGGGTCGCTGAAGAGGAGCGGGACGAGCTCCTCCTCCTCCTCTCTGGAAGTGACTTCCGGTCCTGGAAATGAAAAAAATAAATATAACAGAGGACTGAACTGAGGCAGAAATGCCAGTGACAACGCACTGGAATCTTCCCCCTTTTATTCCTACTAGTATTTATTTATAATTTATTTACTCTGTTGATTATTTATTTCGGAGATATTTATTACTTGTATGTTTTTGTGGGGGAGGGGGTTTGTGTCATTCTGCGAAATGGAAATCAAGACACGTTTTCCTGCTGTGATGAAGACGAATTGATCAGAGACAGTTTAGCACATTGACTACGTTACATTGCCAGTTTTCTTTCTCTTCCACACATAAAAAAACAATACAAACAAAAAGAAGAAGTTCTTCATTGACATCATTCTTTTTAAAACTTGCCTAACCATACTATACAGCATTTAAATTATTAGATTTTGTCAGTATAATAGTCAAAAACATAAACCATATATGCCATTTTTACATAGAAGTGTTAGAGTACGTTGGGTTTGACATTGCGAACAGACTAATGAACCATTTTATTACAAGACATTTGTTTTTTGTGGTGGTGGTGATGGTGATGGGTGGATTTCAACTACCTTTCTAACGTCAATAGTCCTTCTTGGGATGCTTGTGTTTTTTTTACACAGAGATTTTTTTGCAAATCGAAAGCATAAAGACTATTTTATACCTCCTTGTGGTTTTATTTATCGTATTTATTTTTACAGCAGACTCTGGTGATGCGTTTGTGTCTGTTATAGCTCAGATCTCCTCAGAGACTGGGATAGATGACGAGAGAGATGGGAGTGTTTGAGATCAGGACTAGGGCTGTTGGCTGCCTTGGGTTTTGTTGTTTTTTTTTTGCCTTTTTGAATTGCACAGGTTTTACTGACCATGAAGTGAACTGACCTCCTTCTTTTTTAACACTAAAGACCAGAGGATTCCCCGAAGGTCTAACTGAGTCGCCCTCATGTTGACATTGTATTTGCACCGTAAGGTATTCTCTGCCTCACTATATCTGTCCAAACACAGAAAACCATCATTATCCCATGACTGAAATGTTGATCAAATTGCCTTTTTTTTAGCATCTCCAGCTACACATTTCTGTTATCACTACACCTCCTTGTTTGGCTGTCCCCCACATGCTTCCTCAGAACAGTATGCAGTACTGTACAAGCACAATTATGCACTATGCATTGGAGCAATACAGTAGCACTGGTTGTAGACTGATCTGGATGAGATTCACTTGTTCTTTCAGCCATTTCTGTCATCGTGAACTAACCAGCAAGAAAGATAAAACAGCAGGAGAGAGAAACACAGGGCACAGTCAGAGCACTACTGTCAATTCCCTCTGACAAAACCAAGATATTGTTTCTTTTTGAAACACTGAGATGGACGTAACTTGTGACATTTGTTGCATAATTGAAGTCCCATCTTTCTGTACCTTTCTTATTCCCTCATAATGTCTCTGATGTTCCAGTCCTCCTCGCTGCACTGAATACTTTTTGCCACATGGATATGAAACGGATAGCTTAAAAACTACATAGCCAGTATTAGTGTTGTGATGACAGCATTTCTGTTACAACAGCGATGAATGCGTGGACTCTTCCTGTTCTCTGTTTGTGTAAATTTGTTGGATTTGTCTGTGTTACCGCTGTACATGGTTGCTTTTGCAACTGCAAAGTGATGAAAACATTTGTGGTCCGAAAAGTAGCTTCTGAACCCATGCAGGATCATTGGTGATCTAACCCTCATGGTTTGTTTGCACAATATAGCTGTGGATGGAGACTAATCCATTGACTGCAAGGAAAGAAAGAAAGAAAAAAAAATAACATGGTTTAAAAAGAAGGCTAGCTGTATGCTGTACTACAGTGGGTTTTACAGTTTCTCCGCCATTCAAAACAATGTTTAACTGGTTTCACAAGTAAATAAAAGACTTGTCCTTGGATTTGTATGTGACTTTGTGTTTGTGTCTTTTTCTGTCTCTTGAAACAAAATAGCTGGCTGTTGCTGAGGCTGGTGTCTGTAGATGTCGGTGTCAGTGCAGACAGCAGAAAGTAGGTTAAAAGTACTTTAAGTAAATACTTCTTGGACTTAAAGTACAAGGAGGAAAGTATAACAGGTGCACAACACAAGGATGGTGGCTTGAACCACTACTGAGGAATAAAGCAATCGGTTGCACACTGTAAAAAAATAACATTTTCTAACAACTTTAAACTGATTTTTTTTACTGATATTTTACAGACTTTCCATGTGTTGTTAAACTGAAGATAATATTAATTGAAGAAACAGAAAAAAATACATGCTGACTGAACAAAACAGGCCAAAATTGTAAATAATTTTACAAAATACAGATTTGCAAAAATCTGTATTTTTGCAAATAGTTATTGACCTTTTCACAATGTTTGACCCTAAAATTATACTATTTTTATTTAACTGTTTTGAAATCAGCAAAAAATATTATTTGACAAATATTTGTTACTGTTTGGGAAAAAAGTCCTATAAGGATTGAAAAATGGTAAATCCTTTTTTAAAATCAGTTATTAACCAGTTTTACTCATTTTAATAAATTATAGATAATATCAAGTAAAATCTCAGAAAAAAATATTAATTTCTCTTATTTTTTGTGCTAACTGTAAAACAAACAAACAGGTCAAAACTGTAAATAACGTGCACATCAAAAGTCTCTATTTTTACAAATCCTATTTTTTCCTTTTTAATGTGTGTTAGTAAAATTGCGCAATTTTACTGTATTTAAATCTTATATACATAAAACTATTTTTCAAATATTAGCTGTTATTTTCACAGTTTTGTTTAGTTTTTCTATTACGATTTTTGAACACTATTCCGATACTCACTATTATTCAACATATTTTCTCTGGCACCCTTGCTGTTACTTTTTTACAGTTTTTTCAGTTTTTCAAATATATTTTTTTTCACAGTCCCAACAGATGGCGGGTCGTTGTCTAGTGTTCTTGTATTTGTTGTTTGTCTGTTTGTCTCTGCCTTCTTTTCCCCCTCACACTCACCCTCACCCTAACCAGTCGAGGCAGACGACTGCCCTCCCTGTGCCTGACCCCTTCCTTGTACACGGGAGTCTATACTCTCCAACGTCGCCATTATCCATGGGTTTTAGATTGGTAAATTTGTTTTTTAATTAGTCATGTACACTGTAAGGTTTTAAGTCGTGATTTCTAGACTTTCGAGGAGACATCAGCAGCACCTGACATAGAAAAGGTCAACCATATGTTCTTTTTCGGAGTGTTTTTAACACTCGGCAAGTCCCGGTCAGGTTTGCTCTTTTGTTTTCTATTCACTTTTCATTTTCTTGCTCCATGTCTGCAGCTTAAACATAAAGATAAGAGCAATAATAAAAAGTTTCTAGTTGACAAGTGACAAAATTTAGAGCCACTAAGTTCATTTTAGGCTCAACTATCAAACAAATGACTGTTTAAGCATGTCCAAAACATGGCCATAGTATTTTCTCTTTCAATAAAATTATTCTTAGAAAAAAACTGAAGCATAAGAAATGTTATTGTAGCTTGTCACATGCTTTCCCTGTATGTGTGTCTCCAGCAGGCATCCCTACCACAGTGTGGACATTGTCTGGGTATGATAATAAGGAGGTTTGGGAGGCGGGCGGGGCTCCAGGAGGGGAAACACCCCCAGCAAGGTGACATTGGAGGGGGATCCGTGGATCAGGTTGGCGAAGTGTCTCATGTGTAGCTGTTAATTCCTTTACGCTCTTTAGCAGTTTTATGTAATTTATTGACAGACTGACCAGAGGCGCGCATGGGCTGCCGACGCGCAGCTGGACGAGTTCACTACGAGGAGGAGGATTTGTGTTTCCCCAACTTTTCTTAGTCGTTTTCGCTCTTTTTAGAGAACATTTCGCTCAAGGATCCGAATGCGTGAGCGGTCGGTACGTCGGAGAGACATGGAGGGCTTCAGCAGAGTGGCTTTCCGTAGGAAGCAGCGAAGTTTGGATCTTCCGGAGCCAAATGAAGCAGGTGAGTTTTTAAGGAATGTTGGGAAGCACTTTTCATGAAGCAGTTACACGGGATGATTTCATCTACTGCTGTTTTTATCATGTTGTGCGTTTTATCTGGAGTGATTTTGATCATTTATTTGATGTTAAGATGTCCAAATAAAATGTTCCATGTGCGCCTTTGTGCATTTCCAATCTGGGATCATACTGACTCAGTGACATAGTGGCTCTCAGAGATCCTGTATTTTACTCATCCTGTGTTTTTGTCAGTGTAGTTGGGAAAGCATGGAGTAGTCAGACTGCAACTACACACCTACATTAGGGCCCTTGTTTACACACCACTGCTGACTTACTGACTGCTAAGCAGGAATGAAGGCTTTCAGAGAAAAGTCCCAACCTGTTGTGTAACCATTTGCAGGCTGGAGGGCATGTTTTCTTTCCTCCTGGAGAACACCACTCACTTCTAAGCAAGTCCTAGATCTGTCTGCTCAGGATGCATGAACAATTTCCTAACAGACTCCCATGCATTTTCTATCTCTGCCTGTCTACTCACTGACTTCCAGATGGGTCTTTGCAGAGCTGCAGCGTGGCAGCTGAAACTGAAAATTTGCCCAGGCCTCAGTCCAAAATTCGCTTTCCATATTCTTCAACCAAAAATGGATCCGAATACTTGTCAGTCTTCCCGCAAGTGTGTTCTGTTCAGGCATGACTCTACAGAGACAGGAGGCCTCGCACGACTTGGTCTTATCTTGCAAAGTCTGCAGAGTGCTTGTGCAAACATGCAGCTGAGGATACTGTACCTGTGAGATGTGAACTTTGCTCTGCGCCAACGACTGTTTAGATCAGGTGGCTTCGGCTCAGTCACAGGTCTGAAGGTAATAAGATGTGAGTCAGGAAGTGAGGCACAGACCAGCAGAGATGTTACCTGCCAGTGAATCACAGCATATTTGCAATACTGGGGCCATATTCTTAAAATTTGTGCTCATCATAGTAGCTGCCACTTATATTACAATATATATATATATGTATCGATCAGGCATGACATTATGACCACCTGTCTAATATTGTGTTGGTGGCTCTTATGTGCTCAAAAATGATCTGAACCATTGGGCATGGACAAGAGGACCTCTCAGGGTGTCCTATGGGGTCTGGAACCATGACCTTGGCAGTGGATCTTTTGGGTACTCTGGCTTGTGCAGTGGAGCCTCTGTCAATCAAACTTGTTCCACTGCATCCTGTTGATGCTTGATCACAATGGGGTGTTGGAAGTTTGGAGGTCAAATCAACATGTTGGGCCATTGTCATGTTCCTGAACATGCTCCTGTATGTTTGATGTTTTTTCCATGTGGTGGGGTGCATTTTCCTGCAGGGGTAGGCCAGTGATATTTGGGATTTCCATTTTCATGAGGGAGTGTGTTTGTTGTGGGACAATGTTTATTTGGGTGTGTAAGTCTCATCAACATGGATGTCAAAATCCAAGGTTTTCCAGCAGGACAGCACATAGTAGCAATATGATCAATGTTATTCACTTCACCTGTCAGTGGTCATGATGTTCTGGCTGATCGGTGTGTGCTGAAGAGTGCATTTTGTGCTTTTGTTTGATGTGCTTTTATGTTTGGCCAAGAGTAAGAAAAAAATGCAGTGCCGAATCCAAGGTTTCAGTGTGGCCATAAATAATAAAGCGGTCAGTATGAAGCTTTGGCTAATCACTGTACATTTTTAACCCGGGAAGGCTGCTCTCTTCCAAGAATTAATAGGATTTGTGGTTTTTTATCATCATCCATTATGGTTCCATCGTGCTCCCTGGTATACTAGTACCGAGCTACTACAAACAATTCATGAATCCGTGGAGGATTTTAGCCAGTTAAAGCTCTGAATCCAACTAATAAATAAACCTTCATTGCCACAGTTAAGAGTTACAGTTTCCATTCGGTTCAATCTGACTCCTAATGATCCAACGTTTTTTATTGTGCCTGGCTGGCCACAAATGTGGTCTGAATATCAGCAGAGAGGCAGTTTTTTACTTTTAATGATCTGTCATGCTCCGTCCCCGTACGTCTGGAAGATTCACTGGCCCTTCAGGAGCTTATTTTACGCTGAAGAAGATGTTTTGTTGTCATTTCTGTCTATTTTAATCCCATCTTCCTGGATAAATGGTATGAAAGTAAGCCATTAAGTTTGTTGTTTTTGTATTTGAATGTAAACCACAGCACATTGCTGCCCCGTCAGGGCCTGTCTCATCTTGTTAGTGTGACAGATTTGGGTTGCGCAAATGTAAAATATAAATATAACAGCGCTGTACTCTCTTTGGATAGAGGTATATTTGTATCTGTTAAGTCTGCAACATCTGCTTTCTCTGCTGTGTCTTTCCCTCGTAAACATCATACCCCAGCCCAGTTCTACATGCACAGTGATTTATTCGCTGTTTGGTCCCAGTAGCTTTAGAGCACGTAGGCTTGTGCTGATGTTACAGCGAGGACAGCTGTATCAGTCTCCAACAATGGAGCTGTTTGTTTTTCCTCTCTGCCGGGACAGAAGCAGTGGGACTGTATGAATCAGAAGCTGTGTGGCCCGCTTGCCTGCTGGTGCTGCTATTGTTTTGCTGCACTGATGCCCATTCTTCCACAGCTGAACCCTCTCACTGTCCTCGACCGGCTTTAACTCACTTCAGTCAATCGTGCAGCTCAGTGCACGGTGGCTCTAAAGATGATTACGTTTTTATATGCCATGCATCGCTCTACCACATCATTACAAACTGGCCATAAATCACAGCTCTGGCTGTGGAGCGGCATTGCAACATGTGTGATTGGTTTGTGAATTCTAGACGGCCAGTAGGAAAGTATTTCAGTTTCTCCTGGTCTGTGGTTACATTTAAGTTACGGTTTTGTAAATAACTTGCAATGAGAAGAGGAGTCTCAACCTTATACAATAGAAACTATGATGGCAAGATGAAGAATTTACACATGTATACGTTCAAAACCAGAAGCACAAGTATATTTCTTACTATTATAAATATATACATACATTTTGCTCTGCATCATTAGCTGCTAAAGTAAAACTCACAATGATTGTCATGGAAAACATCAGCTAGTGACTTGATTTATTTATATGTAAGATAGTAATTTAATTAAAACTGCGCTAAACAGTATTTTATTTTAGCATCTGAAACAAAGGTTAGGCTTACAATCGTCATTTGTAACGATGTTACAATCAGCATTTAGAGGATTTAGAGGCAGCAGAAAGCATTCATATGCTGAAGAGAAAGATAGTTACCTCAGGAGCTAATGGAGACCAAAACAAAAGTAAAAGGAGAGTGGTGATGTGTCTGTAGGACAGTTAAATTGATTTCAAATCGAAATCTTGATTTGAAACAATACAATTAGCAAAATACAATGGCTAAATTTTCCAATATATGCAATATGACATGTTTGATGCAGGGTTTAAACTGTCTTCTCAATGGTTTCACAAATTCAGGCCATCCTCCTGGTGTGACAGTCCTGCTTTTGATGGTATCGCATGTGTTAATGCTCCATCACATGTTTTAAATCTGTCACACAGGTGTCAAAGTGAAGCTTGACTGTAAAGCATTACATTGCAAATCAAATCATAATATCTGACAATATCTATCAGAATAATCCTGATTTGATATTATCCCCAAATTGTGAAGCTGTAGTTGGATGCATGTTGTGATAAAATCAATAAAAGCAGGTTTAAATGCATTCATACATTAAATCTGAATGGAAAACAGAGAATTGCTATACAATGAACAGAAACTGTGATTCCAAATGGATTGACTGAGACTGAGTGCACAGATTCAATTTGTTAGGCTACATTAGAAGTTAAAATATGTAGATATAGAGAAGCTTTACACTTGAACATTACTGAGAACATTTCCTATGCTCAGTCTTCTTGGGTTTTCTTGGTTTGAGAGTGAAAGAACAAAGGGTGAGACAGAAACTGAAACCACACAGCAGAATAGTTCTTGGATTTCTATCAAACGGCCCAGTTTGAGTTTGAATGACTGTCTTTCACACGTTTTTCCTGATCCTGTTGTTAGCTGTGCTCTTCAGCATGTACTGTTCTCTCTTTGTTCTTTGTGCATTCAGACAGGAGGACATCTCATCCTGATAGACTGTCAATGTATTGATGTTCATCTCTCTGATTTTTAGACCTTATCAGCTCAAGTGTTCAAAGGTCTGGCATTGTCATATGATAACTGTTGCATATTGACTAAGATCCACCTCCTCACCTGTGTAGTTATTGATCTTTGTTAGTACACGCCTCGCTATCACAATGAGTTACTTTATTTCCTCATTTGGATCTTTCCCCTCAGTTTGCTGTGTGATGTCTCAGACTGTGATTCTACAAGGTGTGGAGGTGGTTGTTGGTTTGCCTCAGCGGGCAATCACAGTGGGCGTGTGCAGCAGGAAATGGCTGATACCTGAGCGTGTTTGCGTAATAAACCTCAGCAGTTGCACACATGTACTTTCGCGGTCAGCACCGCATGAGAGGTGCAGTTTGCAGATGTTCCAGTAGAGGGCGGTAAATGCTCAGAAATGTTTGACCCCATCAGGGTGACAGGGTTGAAGTTTGATTAGTGTGTGATGCAGACCCCCTGCAGAAGAACATGCACTGTATCCTGGGGTAACACTGTGCAGCTGCTCCCAAATCAATTACGGATAAAATCTGCATGTTTGTCACATTTGTCTTCATTAAATCAAGAGTTTCCTCCAGACAGCCGATACTGTATCATACAAATACACTGTAAAAAGTGTACTTGAGCTGTAGTTGAAGTAGAGTACTGTTTTCTCCTATCTTTCTGCTTTGATAAAGGCAGATTACATTTGTGGGTTCTATCAACTTCAAAATATACTTCGTGCCTTTAAACTGGTATTTTAATATTAGCTTTACTGCTTCTTTAGCATTGTGACGTCCATGTTTTTTCAAGTTTTTCTGGCGCAACTCAGCCACTGTGAGATTACAGAGAAAAGAAAAGGACATGACGATAAATAATGACAGTGTATGTTTTGCCTTTTATGTTTTGGTAAAGAAGTACTTCGAAACTTCAAATTGCTATTCCTTAAAATGAAGTTCCAGCAAAGCAAACTGTCCATTTTAAGGACTCAAATGATTTAAGTGCATCTAACTTAGACCAGTAACATTAATAGTACTTGTTAATCTAATTTAGATCAACTTAATTTAATTTAAGCAATTAATTTAAGCTGATCCAACAATTCTTTTTTTTTCAGTGTATAACTCTAATACAAACACACACAGACACACTATTCTTGTGATTCTGGGAAGACAGAGGGGGACAAGCCTGCAGGAAAAACAATGAGATGGAAAGAGGAAACTAACAATGAGCTACTTTTAGACTGTTTGTATGAAAATGTGTAGAATTTTAACAGAAAAATGGGTGGTAAGTCTTTTGACACTTCCTATACTGGGAACCATACAAGGTCAGCTTGTTCTCTAGTGGAATATGTAGTTTATTGTAAAACATTTCTGTTCTACCTCTAAGCTTTATCACCTGTGTTTGATTCACTGAGTTGAGAGTCTGAATCTCAATATGCTCAGTCACTCGGATTCTAAATATCTGATGTGTTTCGGCCTGGACACTGTTTTTCTTTCCATGCACCAGCCAGAGCTTCCTGATTGCAGTGTGTGTGTGTCGTTTCCCCCCCCTCCACCTCCTGACTGGCATTGTTAGCCTTAGAGGGTCTTCCCAGAAAGCTACTGTACTCTGTTACCTTCCGAGCTCAGCCTGAAGCTCAGGAAAGGAGAATTCGGATCTGTCGCATGGGCCTGCTGGGCACCGAGGGGACTGAGAGCCACTTTGAGGAAGTAATTTTACGTAGAGGAAGATATGGAGAAACCTTCTTTTTTTTCTTCACCTTTTGTGAAATTTTGAACGTCCTGTCTGCAAGAGGAGGGAGAGATACGAAGATGTCTGGATGAGTCATCTTTCACTTTGTCTTTCTTCACTTGAGGTGTAGTGTATAGTATAGAATAGCGTCCTGTCAAAGGGGTCTCCTCGGCTTGTTAGTGCACTGAGGTAGAGGAAGGAAGGAAAAGGAGAAAGTACCAGCCAGAGGTGTATTTTAAGATGCTTTCCATGTAAGAAGTGAAACTCTGTCTTTACATTCTTCACGCCTGGGCTCGGGCACAGCATGGATTACCTAAGCAGTAGATACCGGAGGTCCCGTCTGAGTCATGTTACCTTGGGTAGGTGATCTTTACATCCTGGACAACACATTGCAATTGAGGATGAACACTTTTAACAGTTGAGTATATATATGTTAGAAGGAAGATCTGGGGTTTCTTTTTTTTTCCTCCTTCTTTTTCAAAATGAAAGACAGTGGACTGATCATGAAACGACGCCGCAAGTATTGGTTTTGGAGCCGGAAAGGTAAAAACTCAAAGATGAGTCTGCTCTGCTGTTATGGTAAGATTTGGAAACTCCCTTTTTGGATTGATGCAGAAATTAAAAAAAAAAAGTGCAGGGATGAGATGATGTTAAACGTTGTATTTTTCCTGCCCATCCTCTCACAAAACTCATCTGTGACTCATTTTTCATCAGCATAAAATTTCCCCTCAATTCTCTCGCTGCTGCTCCGTTTGATTGGCGTTCCGCTCATCGTTATTTGGATCCAATTTCTTGCTGCTCTCCCACAAAGGCGATTTATTGTGCCGCCGTTCCTCCTGACCCATGTGTTTCTTGAAAATGCTGTTGCTGCACTCAACAAATTACCTTAAAAGCTTCCTCCTTTCTGCAGCATACATGTGTAATTCTTATTTTAATGAGGTTCTGTTAGCAGTCAGCGGTTTACCAGCACGAATGTTTAGTAAATGCACGCTGAGTCTATTACTTGTCATGTACTGTGAGTGTGCTTCGAGTGGTGATTCACTGAGCTCTGGTCTCCATGTGGACTGGGCCTTGCTGCTTTGGAGCAAAACAGCAGCATGTGAGGGAGCATTTAAACCCACCACACTGGAAAGAAGAGACAGTTTTGTTCTCGGAGGCCTGGGAACCATTTCCCCCTCTTAAGACTCTCTTCCAACCACTCTGGCCTTTTTGGCAATGTCCCCGATGGCCCCCCTCGTTACCCAACTGTGTTCGTGCAGTAGCGCATTGGAAATGAGGATGTGTGCTGTAACATTGCAACCCCTCAACTGTGCACCTTTTTTTTTTGGGATGCTGTGTGCGCTTGGCGAGTGTGGTTGAGTCACCCTCATTTAATAGCAAGCTATAGAGGAAGCAGTGTGAGGCATTCTGCTTTCATTCTCCATGGCAGGAAGGAAAAGGCTGGGAACACCAGCGTGCCCACGTCCTTTCACCACGCTTATTGTTTCAACGTGGGAGAGGGTGCGTATGTAGTTGGGTTCATTTTGTAGTTTCACTGGAGCCTTAAAAAAGTAGTTCTTGTTCGGGGGAAGTTTGAGATGTGTGTGTGTGTGAAATTTGAGTTTTGTTGTGAACTGTTGGTTTATGATAATTTATGGTCATTATTATCAGTGTTAATAGGTTCAGTGAGTAGCCAGTAGCAGGAGAAGGTGATAATTGAGTTTATTTGAGATGTGTTGGATTGAATGATCTTACTATGATATGTACCGATCAGGCATAACATTATGACCACCTGCCTAATATTGTTGGTCCCCATTATGTGCTCAAAAATACTCTGAACCATTGGGCATGGACAAGAGGACCTCTCAGGGTGTCCTCTGGGGTCTGGAACCAGGACCTTGGCAGTGGACCCTTTAGGTGCTCTGGCTTGTGCAGTGGGGCCTCTGTCAATCAAACTTATTCCACTGCATCCTGTTGATGCTTGATCAGAATGGGGTGTAGGAAGTTAGGAGGTCAAATCAACATGTTGGGCCATTGTCATGTTCCTCAACATGTTCCTGATTGTTTGATGTTTTTTCCATGTGGTGGGGTGCATTTTCCTGTGGGGGTAGGCCAGTGACATTTGGGATTTCTATTTGCATGAGGGAGTGTGCTTGTTGTGGGACAATATTTATTTGGGTGTGTAAGTCTCATTAACATGGATGTCAAAATCCAAGGTTTTCCATCAGAACAGCACATAGTACCAATATGATCAATGATATTCACTTCACCTGTCAGTGGTCATCATGTCGTGGTTGATCGGTGTATATATTGTAAATTATGATGATTTAATATGGTCTTCAGTGTCAGAAAAAGTGGAATTTGGGTATACATTCTAATATTAGGACATTGAAATCATATTAAATTGGCTTTAATTTGAGAGATATAATGCATGTAACAGTCATAAAAATATTTTAATCCAAAAATAACTACAAAAATGTAGTTAACAATTAAAGACAGTTACATTAAAAGTGTTTCATCCATGAGTGCATTACAGTTGTATGTGTTAGTAATGGCTCCGGGGCTTTACGCTCTGCTTGTTGTGGTTTTTTTGTTCTAATCAAGGCTGCAAATGTTCAGCAGTAATCAGTGTCAGCTGTTGATGAAGGATGTGTGTGAGGCGTAATAACCAACAGCCTAAATATAGCTGTGTTAGTTGGTCAATCTTTGTGGCTAATAATATAGCCCAGAAAAGACTCTCACGACTGTCTGATCTGCAATTAAATTATGTACAGACATTCATAGTCCCTAGATGATGATCCCCAATGAGCTGATGACCCCCTTGATTTTTGCTCTCATGTATAAATTTCTTCTTGACAAGCAGTTTTCTCCAGTTTCATTGAAAAGCAATGACCAGATATGTACTGTGGAAATTCATGGCCCCTAAAGTATAATACCTTTTAATAATGTAAGCGTCCTTTTTTACTTTCGTTTACTTTGGCAGCATCTGGTCAAAACTTTCACTTATGCACAAGAAACATCAAAAAACACAGGAAGGTTAACAGGATGCATAAAACACATCCACGCTTCCTTGAGGATAAAACCCTTTCCATTTTGGAAATGATTCAAGGCCAGAATGAACTCAGACTTTGCATGCAGTATCCTTTTAACAAGTCATTTAGACTCTACACATACTTGTTTCGTCTTCTTTTTTTTCTGTATTATGTAGTTAGCATAGCTTTTTAGGGGTTTTACTGGTTGATCTTACTTCCTCATTTTGGCTTCACAGCTCTAAATGTGCTTCGCATTTATAGAGCTTCAGCAAAACAGAATGTTGCACCTGGACAGAGTGACAGACTAGTAGTCATGTGAAGATACTGATGATGAGCCAAATTCAGCACCATTTGTTTGTTTGTATTCGGCGAGTCTCAGCGTGGTTGTCAACATCTTCTCTTTCTCCTACGGAACAGAATTTTTTCCCCTTCCTCCATCATCTGTTTTTCTCTGTTGCTGTAGACTCTTTATTCTCTCAAGCTTCTCTCTCTCTCTCTTTTTTTTTTTTATCTTTGTCTTTGACTCTTTCTCTCCCTATTGATCACTATTCCAGCCAGCATACCAGAGTTCTGATGTCATGCTTTTGTGATTGTTTGGCGACAAGTGACAGGAGGTGCATGCTCCGACAATAACAGACATGCTGAGAAATATATTTATCACACTTAAGACTGCATTCATATGTGCATATATCATATACATATTCATATTTTCTAACAGGTAAATAGGCAAAACTTGGTCTGTGTTTGCACTCACATACAAATAAACATCTCCTTGAATATTTGTTGCACTTTTGATGATGTCCTTTGCACAATGGTGAACATTATTACACCAAATTTACTTGAGCTTATTAATATTTTACCACTTTTGTGATCAAAAATGCTGCTGAAGGCACCAGTTGTGAGCAGGATGTTAAGATTTTGTTGTGCTTGTTTCAGTGAAACTTGCTTGCCCAGTGCTTACACACGCACACACACACACATATTTTTCCTTCTGCATTCTTGTTTCATAATGCATGAAGTTCTTAGAATTCAAAGTCTTCTTCTGGTCTTCCTGCTAAACAGGCCTCACGCATAAATGGTACTGGGTGTTTTACGGAGGGGAAGAAGGCCCTTGTGTGCTGCCGTTGTGTGCAGTTTTGGCTGTGGCCACCTGAGGGCTGATGTCGTGCAACAACACCCAACCAGAACAGTGTGCTTTAGCCCAGGACATGCTTATTGGTCATAGTAAGAAAGTCAGCATTAGCATTGATTCTGTTCTTTTCAAGCCACAAAAGTGTGAAAGTGAGCCTGTGTGCGCAAAAAGCCAGAACCATGAAACGAAAGCAGCAAATTGAAATCCATCTGTCATTAACTGTATCATTTACACCTCTGATTTTAATACTGTGACAGACAATAAATGTCTTCTGGGAAAGAAGACATCATATATTTGAACGTTTCAGAGTGAAATGTCAGCCTCCCACGCTGCCTGCAATCCATCAGAGCTGCGCACCTGATCAGCCCAGCCGGTTGAGATGAGATTGAGAGTGTTAAACGGTGGAAAGGGGAACGTAGTCAATCCTGTTAGCCAGGACGTGATTTGCAAAACGTTTGCAGAATAGTAATTCAAGCAGCTAGAGCAGAACCGTGGGTACATTCTGCAGGAGCGACTTTCACACAGCACTTTCAATGTTTTACCTGTGTGTAAAGAGAAGTAAATCAATAATACGTGCTGGAATGGCACTTGACTTCATAAAAGGACCTTTTTTTTTTTATAAGATCAACAGTTTTACACACACATGCAAGCGCTGGTGCTGCTGACAAACAGGAAAATAATGAAGTCCTTATCGCTCTCTGTGATCCCTTTCAACTCTTATTGTTAATTCAGGGTGGATTATGGCGGGATTTATTCTGTGTGTTTACTGTGAGGAAAGATGGGGAAGATAAGGGGGATAATGAAAGCATCCAAGCGTCCTCTGCTCCGAGATGCTTTTCTCGCTCTCGGCTAACTAATTGTTTAATCAATTTGGTGTCTGGACACACGATATTGTCTGGCCGAGTTATTATCTTGCTTGCAGTGCTGCTCGAGACCATCACCTCACAATCAGCATTGATTTTAGTGGGATTTTTTTTATGTAGCAGATTGACAGCAGGGTTGGCATGATGATTTGTGCGCCAGTCTGATTATTGGAACCAATCCAGGGTGGATTGTCGCTGTGACGCGAGGGCAGATGCCGACTCGTTGTTGCCTGTCGGGCCTTGGTGACAGATGTGCCCCGCTGCTGTAGAGATGGAGATTTAGCTCCTGTACCTTGTTTGTGGTGTCTTTGTAGCTTTTGTTCTTGCATTCGTGTGCGTCTGCAGACGACACCCATCATTCATCACTGACCTTCATAATGTGCACGGTCAATAAAAACAGCGAGGGGCCCGAATGCATGCTCAATATGTGTGAGACGTGCTCATTTTAAGTGATGTGGGTTTAATTAATGGAGCCTATGTGGGAGGCCTGTGGTTTTTTTGTACGTATAGAGACGTGATGGGTAATGGCCCGGAGCCACGCCGCTCTCCTCCCCTCTCCTCTCTCTTTTCAGGCCAAAAGAGATGGATGGTGTAGAGAGAGAGAGAGAGAGAGACGGACTGGAGTAACCGAGAGGTAAATGAATGCGATGGAGAGACAGGGGAGACGGTGAGAGGAGAGGGAAAATGCCAGCTGCAGCTGTGTGGAGGTAGACAAAAAAAAAAGTGTGAAATGGGCAGTGTGTGTGTGGGAGGAAGGTAGTGAGGCATCAGACAGGAGGAAATATATGCACATATATTGTGCTGTTACAGGCTTGAAAGTAGGGTCAGACAATTTGAAAAACAATAAACTGAATATGTGAATTTAAGTTTCAAAAGCAAAATAAACCAGTTAAGCTTTAGTCCTTTGAAATCAGTTTAAATTGAAGGTGTTTCTTTTCATTTTCAAGATTCTATCGTAATGTGAGCAGCTTTGACAGGTTGAATATCGAAGATGCTCTCTTCTGCAGAGCCAAACAGGAGGAAGAAGTCTGTCCAGGAGGAAATGATTTTTAAGTTTTATTTAGACACACTCAGCTGGATCTTGGCCACAGTACTAATGCAACACGAATTAGTATTTTTATAGTAATAAAGTGGAGGAGAGTTTGACGCTGCTGGCAGAGAAAACGCACGCAAACGTCTGTAGTAATAATCTTTCATTATGCATTTTATTACTTTTGAATTGGATACCAACAGATGGAGTTTAAATTACCTAGAGTGCATGTGTGTGTGCAGAGATTCAGAAGGATTCTTTAGACTGACATTCACAGTGTGTGAGAACAGATAGGTATGTGGATGCAATGCAGCAGAGGAAGGGCTTATCTGCCACCGAGCAGCGTGTGCATCAAGTGTTTGATTGCATTTCTCATACCGAGCGGTGTGTATTTGTGAGTTAGTGTCTGTTTCTGCACTCATTTGTCTACCTCCTTGAGTCTGTGTGTTGTGCAGACTCGGTGCATGAACTCAGTGTAAGTAAGATCCATGGATTGGTGGCCTGGCTTTAAAGTAGGCGACAGTAATGCGTGCATATATGCAAGTGAAGTCACGTCACACTGCAGGTTGTACAGTGAATACCTAAACAGGTCCATTAGTCACTGTCTGAAAACCAATACTTCCTTTAAGTGTCACCATGGAAACATCAGGACATACTTCTGGTGATAATGAATAAGTGTGTTTATTTGCTGACATGATATTCACATGTTTACTCCACCCTACAAGTCATTTTATTGCAAAATCCAACTCAACTCTCCAGCGACAACCACTGCCAGAATTGCCAGATGTTATACTAATCTGTCACGTAACTCTGCTCTGTATATCATAGCATCAATTTTGAGATAATAGCAGCACATATTTTCCTCAAATAGCCCAAATTAGGCTGAGCATTGCTTTCATGTTTAGTCTCAGAAATGTTACACAAGTCCTGAGAGTCTGTAACATAATTAGTACCAATTAGGAAGCCAACAGGGACGGTACACTGTGATACTGAGTTGTTGGAGGGCCTATTGCCACTTTTGGTGAAGAATCAACTGTAGTGCCTTACTCCGATCAGGCATAACATTATGACCACCTGCCTAATATTGGGTTAGGGTTAGGGTCAAAAATTCTCTGAACCACTGGGCATGGGCAAGAGGACCTCTCAGGGTGTACTATGGGGTCTGGAACCAGGACGTTGGCACTGGATCCTTTTAGGTGCTCTGGCTTGTGCAGTGGGGCCTCTGTCAATCAAACTTGTTCCACCTGCATCCTGTTGATGCTTGATCAGAATGGGGTGTAGGAAGTTTGGAGGTCAAATCATGATCGATGTATCTCATCCCTTGACAGATGCCATTAAAACAACATAGTAAATGTTATTCACTTCAGCTGTCTGTGGTTTTAATGTGGCTTATCAGTTACAAATCTGTGTACCGCTGAGCTAAACTTAAACATTGATAGTGAGTAAATATCTTATCTAACTATAGGATGTAGAGTACTTTTTCTATTTTTTCAAAGTTTTTATGGAGCAGTTTTGCTTTTTATGATGCTTAATTCGTAAATGATATAAACTTTTTATTATATAATTTATAATTGAACACATTTTTCATGTAACTTGCCCAACACTGACCAATAAACCCAGAATCAAACAACTGTCTCAACGTAAAGGCTCTTTTCTGCCTTTTCTCTTCACCCGTTGCTTGTTAGGGCCAGATCTTTAACTGTTTCTAATTTATGGATCCTGCAAACGTGCCACGTAGACCCTCCTCGCCTTTGAATCTGCAGGTGTCCTTGCATGTTTTTGTGTGCGCACTGCAAAAAAAACTGACCTGTCTGCAGTAACGGCTCTGCAGTAAACGGCCAGGAAGAAACTGAGCATATGTAGTTATTTTTGTAGCACCCTGATTTCCTGCATGCGGTTCACATGTACACACACACACACACACACACATGGAGTCCATAGACACGTGCAGGAAGTACTGCACACTGCTGATGGTGAGGTCTGGATATAGTTATTGCTCTCTGGACCTTTCAGTCACTAATTACTGTGCTGTGTAATAAGGCCCAGCCAGACTCTGTGTTTAAAGGTGTGTGTGTGTGTGTGTTAGACTAAGAGCGTGAGCAGGTCATTTCATGGAGCTGCTGAAAGTATTTAATTTTAATGGGGGTTCACGTCCGGCTCAGGTTATGAAGGCTTAACAATGTAGGTGGTGTTGAATCTTCACACTGAGGCGCGCTGGCTCCATGTTGAATGTTTAAACATTAGAAATTGGGAAGTGAAAAGAAAAAAGGGGACAGAAACAGATAAGGAGGAACTGGTTGAGGAAAAAGAGGCAAAAAAAAATAGGGGGTGGGTCGATTAATCTGTGACAGAGGAGAATAAAAAGGAGGTCAGGAGGGTGATGGCTGCCAGACTGAATTAGAAAACTGAAGGCTGCTTGACATGAAGACAGTTTGTTCACAGCTTAGTGCCCAAGGTGTGACTTTGTGTGGCTTTGTGTGTGCATCATACTCAACTAAAACCATGTTTTTTTCTCCCCACATAGCTTGTGAAAGCCACACTTTGCCTCCTACGCAATACTGTAACACTCATCAGTGCCTGCAGGTCATTTTTTTCTGACAGGTCTGAGAACAGTCAAGCGCTCTTTCTCGCCATGTCAACACTTAAGCCACCGCAGCCAACCACAACACAGATCTCTCCGCTCAGCACAGTTTGCGTGTGACAGAAAGCTCGAGGAAGACGACGCAAATAACCAAACACCTACTGCATGTATTTATGAGGAGAGTCTCTTGCAGTTCCAAAAAGGCTTTTAAATGCTTTAGTTTTTTCTTCTTTTGGTGGTTTTCTACGGGTTGATGGCACTATTAGACTACACGGACTTGTGAAATCATGTTACAGCCAGTGGAAAAAAAAAACATGCACGTCATCAAGCTAAAAAAAAATGTGTTAGTTCCCGAAATGAAGACGTTTGAGAGGCTTTCACGTGAGCTGTAAACGTGAGAGTTGAACCTGAGGCAGACTTTAGGCTTAAATTGGATTCGACTACTGTGAGATTTGACTCACTGCTGACTTTCAAAGGCTTGAGACCTGCTAAAGTGCTAGACAGGTTGTGCTCATTCTGTAAACTCTTACTGTCAATTTTCTACTTTCTTACACAGTAGCAATACTTTGAGGGAAGGTTTTCATTGAAATGTAGTGCAATATCTCCCCTAATTGCCACAAACTCTGTAGAACTAATGCAAAATAATATGCATTTACACCACTGTAGTTCTGCAGCTGGTGGTGCTACTTCTATAATCAGATGGCATCAAACTACAGCAGAGGCAGAAGGCACAACACGATGACACAGTTAAAACCTCAGTTAAAAAATGATAAAAATATAACATTTATTTTTGTTTCGTGTAATAATGTGATGAATGTTTATAGTCTTCTCATTGCTGCATGCAGGTTTGGTTGTTTTTGTCTGCAGGGCTTTTTCATTTCTTCTGCAGAGTGGAGGCTTCATGTACTCAATGTCCTCATTGCCTTTCTATCTTTTTATTGATACACCAACTTTTTTTTGCAATATTTGGCATTTTCTTCTCAAATTTCTATCATTAAATTTGAAAATTTGCATAGAAATATATGAAGGAAACTTTTCTATCATTTTATTTGTTACTAACAAAGGTTTTGACTTTCTTTTATTAGCGCAATGTTTTCCATGTTCGCCATATGTGTTGCAACGTCTGTTAATTGGTGCTGACTGCAATCTGCAGACTTTTAAATTGGCTTGATCACTATGGTAACCTGCTCCAGAGGTGAAGGTTTTGTTCAGAGTTTCAGGTTTAAATTGGCTGTCTTTCAGTGATTCTTTTTCAGATTGCACTCTGTATGAGCGATATAGATTCTCACAAGGGAGAGCTATATATTATATATGCAAACCTGTTGACCCCCTCTGTATCACATTACCACAGAACCCTACATGCATGCAGCTGGTTATGAAGAAAAAGCTTAAATTTGTCTCAGTGTTTCATCCTTATTTGCTGCCAAGTCCATTTAACACTTAATAGTGCAGCTAATAGAACACCGATTAGAAAACTGATTAGTCTAGTGGTATTAATTACAGAGATTATTCAGTCACTTTCAGTGAGTCGAAAACTAAAGTGATTTGCTTTTATTATTCATGGGACACTGTCAGACCTAAACGCACTTCTTGAGTATACCGTGTTTGAATGCATGAAGCTTAAGCTCTCATATGTAGCTGTCATCTTAGAAATAAGGCAGAGATTGAGAGTACACCGAGTGATAAAATGAATATATTACCTTACATGAGTCACAATTTTTCTACCAGCCTTCCTCTCTCGCTTTATTTGCAGCAGCAGCGGCGGCGGCGGTGCTTTTTGCCGCGATAAATTTTTCATATTCATTATAGCTCTCCATTATAAGAACCTGTCGCTCTCAGCTGAAGTAGGCGGAATGCAATTGATCTGTTTTGTGCGGAAGAAGATTCGAATGACGCGTGAAACGCCCCCTTTTATTGGAGCGTGCACAGAGCCAGATGAATATTAACACAGAGCCACCATTGAGATGCTCATCTCTGATTGGGATTTTAGGTTTTGTTGAACCACAAAGAAAGCCCAGCTATGTTGAACCTGCTTCGTACTGCACCCCATTTGATGGGGACATTTAAGTAAATAATGAATAAGGCAGGCAGGCCCTGCTCTGTGACATGAATTGAATATTTGATTATTAGGCGTATAGCCTGTGTATAAACACTGTTTTTGAAGCTTAATATTCAAAGATTTGCAACTGACTTTGAATAAGTCTTTACTTTATGAGAATTAGCTCTCAAGGACTTGAGACATGAGTTAGTTTGACTTGTCTTTTTATGCAAGTTGTATTCAAAAATGTAAAACAATCTCTAGAAAATGTTTAAAAAAACATCTTTGTTGAGCTTTTTTCGTAGTATTCACGCGTCTCCTTTTAGGACTGATTCAGTTGCCATGTGAGGAGTTGGTGGCCTTTATTTCTATTTCTCCCACTACCTCAAACCCACATTTTGCTGCTGAGTGTGTGAATCCTGACTTTAAAAAACACATCACTCACCTCTGAGAGCCACCGAAGATGACAAATGATAACTAAAATTCTATAAAACCGATACATCAGGCTTCTAACACAGACATCAGTTCTTCATCATCTCTGCCTACAGATGCCTTGTGTCTCTTGTGTCCCCTCCCCACCCCAGCCCAGCTTTCTCTTTCTTCTTGGTGAGGGGGTTGTTGTATGTCAGCACCTATATATGCTATAGCCAGCAGCAGGGACAGCAGATGAGTACGGCCATTGGCTTCTTCCCCTCTCACTGGCCCTCCCCTCGACCAACACAATGGGACCGCTTGTCCATGCGACACACACAAGGCATATGCGCACACATACACACACACACACACTCACACACACAGAGGGGGCTTTACTCTGAGGCTGATTGTCGCTCCCCCGCCATATGCCCCCGTCTCCGCTGGAATGTGATTATTTTCACTCGCAGTAGAGAGGAAGACGGAGCGGTGAGGACGGGGGTGAAACGAAGGAAAGCATCAAGAGGTTGAGCTTAAGGGCGAGCCAGTCTGTCACTGGGTGTCGAAGTGTGTGTGTGTGTGTGTGTCAGAGAGAGAGTGTGTGTGTCAGAGAGAGAGAGAGAGAGGGAAGGAAGGGAGGATGCAACCAATGCAGCGAGGCAGCAGTTTAACACGAGCCTGAACCTGCCAGAGCGAGCGACAGAGCGCAGGGAGAGAGGAGGGAGAGGTCTTTTCACTTCAGCCTCACAGTGGATTTCTTCACTGGACTCCACCTCACTGGACACGAGCAGGTTGGTGCAGCTCTGTCTCTCTTCGTCTCTTTTATAAAAAACTGATTCGCCAGCCAGCCAGCACCGGTCGGTACGCTGCATCCATTGAGCTCACAATGCAGTCGCGGGGCGTTGGGTTAACTGACAGACAAAATGTGTGTGTGACCACAGAGACAGTGAAAAATGCTGTTTTGCTATTCCGCACACACACACATAGAAAATCGCCCACTGAGGATGATGGTTAACAAAGGGAGGAGCACACATCACAAAAGACAAACGCTAGATCTCACCACAGGATGTTCCTCTGGCGGGTGCTGTAGATAAAGTGTGGCGGTGTTGGATATGTGTGTGTGTGTGTGTGTGTGTATGTGTGTGAGCTCTGTGGGTGCTCTAAGCAGTGGGAGCTGTATTGGCTGGAGGGGACTATTAATTTTCTGTAAGGCGGTGTTGACTGAGCCTCTCAGCTGCAGCCTGTCTCAAGAAATGCTCTAAAGACCTGCAACACACACACACACACTCATGTCTGTGCACGTTGATTTCAGTTAACTCTGTTTGCCATGATTGGCTTAATCGGCCTCAGCTGTCCACAGTAAGCTGTGGGAAAATATGTAAGAGTGTGTGTGTGTGTGTTTGTGTGTGTGGTAAGTGAGTGTGCGTATGTGTGTGTGTGTTGTGGCCTGCTCCTGCTGAACCCTGTACGAGCACAACTGTGATTTCTCATCATCACGACTGTAATACAATCTCATAATGACAGATGTAATCCTAACTGCTCAAAAATTGTTGCAGTAATTACTTTTTTTATGACCAGACACATAAAAAACTAACATAATATGCTTTTTTTTCTCTCTTTGGGATCAATCTCCCCACTTCATCTCCCCGCCGTTGTGCATTCACTGTAACTCATTTGGCAGGCTATCTCTGCAGCTGAAACCATTAACTTTATCTGCAGCAATATATTTTCTGTACTGCTTCCTCCACTCTAAGCCAGGCTTCCCGTACAGGCCAGCGGTGGCAGCGGTGTTATCAGATCCTGCTGCTCATGTTGCAGCCGCTGAGTGGTCCCTAACTAGGCTCCTCGCTGGGTCTGTGCGTGTGAGATCCCGATCAGGGGGACATTCCTTGAGCCTGGGTTCCTCCAAGGCTCAAGGAAGTGGCGAAACAAAGCCAAGAGCTCAGGTGAAAACACAGGGAGCATCCGTGAGAGGCTTCCTTGGCTCGACTTTAGGTAGAGAGCAAGTGTTTGGTGTTGGATTTCCAAGATTGGAGTGTCTGATCGCTCGCTAGACTCATCTATCATATGTCACATTAATAGCTTTCATCAGGAGAATATGAATTTTTCAGACAGTAATGAATCAAGTGTGGATGCAGGAGATGGTGAGCGTGGATTAAAGTTCAATTTTAAGATGTTTAAAGACAAAACTGCGGGCAAAGACATATGCAAATTCCTAAGTCATCAGACCTACGTCACCTTCTATTTTTTTTCTACTTGTCATCTTCCACTGTGTGTTATCTAATGCAGTAGAAGTATGACAAATAACTGGGAGACAGAGGTTAGATCTCACCTCAAGGGGAATACAACCTGTCATAAAGGCAGCAGGGACAGATTCATAATGTGACCAAAAATAGGACCAAAAAGGAGAGGGCCTGCTGTTTCTAAAGAGAAGCTGGAAGGAGGAAGGAGAGTTAAGATCCTCATAACAGCGAACACTAATAGAAGACCACAGTCATCCAGTTTGACATGTTATGAGTTGTTTATGAATTTTTGCAGATTTCTGTGCGTTTGGATATAAATCCTGACTCTCTGTGAGGTGCTCTGTCAGCAGCCGCAGCTTCGTCATTGTGGGATTCACCCCCCTCACCTTGCCTGCTTCTTTTCTCTCTCCTTTATTTCTTGTCCAACATTAAAAATGCTGTGTCATTGTCCTACAAAGGTATCATCGCTTCAGTTTTTGGCAGCTCTTGTCATTTTGCCCTCCCTCTGTGCATGGTGGTTTGTCTTTCTGCTGAGCCTCCTGTGACACAGACTAGAAATGCTGATACTGTTTGACACTTTATTCCACCTTGTCAGATTAGGTGTGCACGTCAAAAGCAGGCGATTGAGTCTGTGCATTTAAACACTGAACGAGCAGAACTTTTGACAAACATGCTGTCAGAAATGAGGAAGAAGGAAATAATTTTGGTTAAAGCATGGTCAGCGGAAGTTTGTGTCATGCTAAATGGTAGTTGTTGCTTTCTGTCTTTCCCTTTCTGCCTTATTAGTTTCCCCGGCCTTGGCTCCGGGCTCGCCTGCAGGCCTGCTTTCAGGGTTTGCAGGGTTTTTCTGTGCATTCCAGCTCAGCGCTGAGAATATGGGCTCCAGTGCCTCCAGTCAGAAGGGCTCATTCATTGTGAGCACAATGATCCTGTTTAAGACACAAGTCTTTACCCACGCTGTTTGATTGGCATTATATTCAGCATCTATTTACTTCATCCATAATGCATCGAGCCGAATCTGCTCGGCATTAATGAATCTCTCTTGTTTATCATTTCCTCAGGATCAATAGGATATAAACAAAGAGGCGATTGAGACGGAGCAAAATGAAGTATTCATCAGGAGTATTTTAATTTGAACTGTAATGTTTTGAAGCATTCGCTGAGCTGCCCTTCTTTAGTCACTGCTGCTCAGGCTTTCCGTTCCCATGCAGCACTATGCAGTTAGCATGATAACAGTAGCAGATGATACACATTTTTTGGGGTCATTTATGTAAAACACGGGCAGATAAAAGTCATATACTGTACTGTAAAAGATAGGCATAGTCTCTTGATCTAACAAGAGAAGTTAACATACAGATGCTTGGAACCTGCATTCTTTCTAATGGCCAGCAGGGGACGACTCCTCTAGTCGCAAAACAGAGTCCGATTGTATAGAAATTTATGAGAACATTAACCTACTTTTCCCATGATTTACTACCTCAGTAAACATTTTCCTAATGAATTTATAATTTCAATTGAGAGTTTCAAGTCTTCTTCAATACAGCATGATGTTCTTTTTGGTAATTATGTTGCTATATAAACTTAAATAGGTGATAAATTGGGTTTGCTTTAGGGCAGGGCTACCTTGCTACCATATGGTTAAAGTTCTCAGTTACTGTAGATCCGCCCACATTGTCACATTGGGTTTTTTAAAACCCAGGTGGCAACAAATTTCAAATTCATGGCCTTATAGTTATACCCCACAAACAAATATTCGACGTTACAGTGGCTTTATCTGTTTTTTATGTTCAGTTTTTGCGAAAATCTAGCTTCTTATTTCAAAACAGAGACTATCCGCTTTCCTGGCCTCGGTTGAAGTTGGGGTCATAAAGCTAACCTTAGTTTCCACAAAGAGATATGACTTATTACAGTGTGTTTCACCTGTGATGTTTTTTAAGAAGGTTTTTAGGATGAGGAAAAACATGCTTTTGGCAAATCTATCATGTTTTGTTCCCTAAATTTAATAAATAACAGGAGAAAGTTGCTTCCAAGCAGTGGAGAAATTCTAGACTTTGGATGTGCTTTTCTGAGCTAACCTTTTCTGAATGTAACCTCCAACCCCATGATGCAACACATGTTAAAGTCTCTGAAGTGTATTGAAAAAAACAACCTCAAAACCTTCAAAGTGTTGCTCTTTTTAAAGCTCTAATGCGCTGGATTTCATCATGTGCAGAAATCCAAAGCCTGACTGCTGATGACTTTAGCAAATAACAGTTGGGTCACAGTTTCATTCAAGGTCAGTAAACAGTAGAATGATAATCCTCCCTGCAAAATGAATCACACTTATTGCATCACTCTTATAAATCAGCCGTTGAAATATCGCTGGCAAGATATCCGTCCACCACAACCTTTCCAAAATGTCACATGCTGTTGCTCCCCTCGTGTAGTACGAGGTGTCTGTTGTGGTCCGCTGCCTCTGACTCGGTGCATTACTATAGTATTACTAAGTGCATTTCAATGTTTTGATGAATTGCAGCCAGCAGCGGATGAGCAAGGACAACTTACTCATCGGCATCAGTCTGTGGGAATTTCTCATGGGGGTTATTTTTGGAGATGGAGCTGTATTTTAGGTGCAGGAAGTCATTTACTTTTGCTGAGCTGATGGAAATTTAAATGGTTATTTTTGTAAACATTTTTCCTAAAAATGTCTTGCATGGACACTGAGTGAAAGCAGTTTGTAGGAAGAAGTACCCTCAGGGCTCTGCAAGGTACAAATACACTGATTTAACACATACCGTATGCTAATGCAGCTGGTTTTTAGGGTTTTATTCCCTTATATAGGCACATTTCTATTGCCTTTATCTCTGCATGCGGTCTGTGCAGGATATAGGTCACTTTTCGCATATCTGCACTTAATCTGCGAGACCTTTCAAGTCCGGTTGATTCACTCTTATCATAAAAGAGCCTGCTGTGAATAAGCATTGATGTTCATTTACGAACACATCGGTCTGCTGGGACCCAGTCAGACGTGGTAATTGGCCAGACAGGATATTGATTGACACATTTGGGAGCTCCAGCCCAGCAGCTGTGATCTGTTTTCCAAAGGTAGGCAGGCAGGCGGGTCATGAGGGGTGAGAGGAGGAGGAGGAGGAGGTGGAGATGGAAGGAGAAAGAAGGTGATAGAGAATAAGTGAAGGGGGCTGGAAGTGGAAAGAAAAGAGGCACAGTGAAAGGGGGGGGACGTAAAAGAGATAGAAGAAGAGAGACTGACTGTTGTGTGTTGATGGTATCGCATACTCTCACTCCAACAATCGATCTCTTTCTCAGTTTCCAGTGATAAGAGGCCATACTGCAGTTTGGATCTCAATTGTGGAGCTGCTAACTTTATCCCTTTTATTCATATCCACTCAGCTCATACCTGCCTTAGATGAGTTATGGCGGGTGGGGCTCGGTTCACAAGGTACACCCAGTCACCCAGTTGGCCTGCCCTCATTAGTGATGGGCCAGAGAGCATGTTCAGATCATGCTAAGAGCTTATCTTCGCATGCTGGGCCTGTGTAGGGAGCACGCTGGGAAAACCTAGAGGAGATGGATGGGATGTGATGTACACATTTTATGAGGCACTTGTTTAAGTTGGTGGAATGTGAGGAAGAAGTAAGAGGTTTGAAAGAAGTGTGTCATTTTTTTTTTTTCAATTTTCGGTGGGGAAACTTAGTCGGGTTTGCCAAGGAATACCACGGCCCACTGCTCGCATTCAGTAAGAGCTGATGATGTCTGCATTCTCGGCCTAAAAAGTGCCCACTGCTCAGCATCAAACGAGAGGAGAAAGTTAGTGACTAGTCGGTAAACACAGCGGAGTATTTAGCAGCTAAAGAGCCAGTTAATTCCCTAAAGAGAGAGAAAAAAGTAGCGAAAATGGGATGTTAGTATTGCTTAGATGTCCTGGGTGTTTAATTATCAACCATATAATATTAATTTTATGTTTGCAGACTTTTGTGCATCCCTTAATTCTTTTGCTTTAAAGCTGCTATAATTATACACCGATCAGGCATAACATTATGACCACTTGCCTGATATTGTGTTGGTCCCCCTAAAAAATGATCTGAACCACTGGGCATGGACAAGAGGACCTCTCAGGGTGTCCTATGGGGTCTGGAACCAGGACATTGGCATTGGATCCTTTGGGTACTCTGGCTTGTGCAGTGGGGCCTCTGTCCATCAAACTTGTTCCCCTGCATCCTGTTGATGCTTGATCAGAATGGGGTGGAGGAAGTTTGGAGGTCAAATCAACATGTTGGGCCATTGTCATGTTCCTCAACATGTTCCTGATTGTTTGGTGTTTTTTCCATGTGGTGGGGTGCATTTTCCTTTGGGGGTACCAGTGACATTTGGGATTCCCATTTGCATGAGGGAGTGTGTTTGTTGTGGGACAATGTTTATTTGGGTTTCTAAGTCTCAAATCTAATGTCAAAATCCAAGGTTTTCCAGCAGAACCACACAGTAGCAATATGATCAATGTTGTTCACTTCACCTGTCAGTGGTCATAATGTTATGGCTGATCGACAGATAATCTCATGACCTTTTGCATGTGAAAGGGGGTTGTTCTAAGTGTCGAAGCTGCAGAGATCCGCCACTCATTGTTTGCAGTTTCCACTTTAATGTTTTGTTTCACTTTGTTTTTTCAGCCACAGCAGGTAGCTGTTCTCAGCTAAGAACGTCTTCCCCTACTGCTGACAAAGTTAGCAACTAGCAGGCGGACATAGTGAAGCATTTTGCAGCTAAAGAGCCGGATGTTTTGTAAAAGAAGACCCAAACACGAGACAGGAGTGAATACTGGGCTTAAATCTGAGAGATGGTATCAAGAAATAGGCTGTAAAGATTTTCCTGATTAGTTTATTCTCTGCACAAGAGAGATAAATTGTTAAATGGAGTACATCATACTGTATTTCCATGTTTGCGCCATCAGCTGGGGTCTCATCTGGTTTTCTTGACCACATAAAGGCTTTTACGGGGTCTTTTAGTTTACCCTCTATTATGCTTGTGACAGAAAGCCATCACTCTTTGATAATTGTCCATTATGGAAGGACGAGACAGGGCTGAAACAGACGCATCTGGTCTCTTTCAGCTGCCAATCTCCTCTGCGTGAAGCATAAAAAACCTCCAACACACACACTCACACACATATTATCACCAGCTTGAACATCAGTATGATTAAAGGGGTGTGACTCGGCATGTTAATATGGTCTCTCCTTTCCATTATTTATGAGGTACATTTGAATGGTAGTTATCTCAATCTAGGGCAGCCATGAAAATGAAGCCAGGGGTTACTTTGCATTCTTGTGTCCTTATGGGCAGAAACGGTTCTTTTATATATATTTAATTGCAACTATTTCTCATCATTATAGGCTGATAAGTGCAGGCTCCCCTTTGTAATTTAGTTTCTTTCATTTTGAAATCTCCTCATGCCACATTCATTCCTGCTGCAGTATATCTGGGCTGAGATTAGGTTAAAATTGGGCTTTGGGGAGTTAGTCAGGTAATACAGTTAGAAAGTTTAGTTGGGATGTATTGGCACTGAGGCAAGATAGATAACATAATAGAAAATATGCTTAAAAATGGGCTGTCAGAGTATTTGGCAGGAGTGCGGATAGTTAAATATGAACTGTTACGGCTGGTTAATTTTCATCTTTCTCAATTGTCCCTCCTTCCTCCTGCCTTTCCTCACCAGTGATTTAGTGTCTCAGCCCCCCTCTCCTTTGGTTTCACCCCACCCCACACTCTGTCCTTGAATGCTGGCTAACCCTCAAAACATGAGAGATGCTCAAAAGGTGACCGTGAATCAACATCTTGAAGGACGGCTTTTTCCTCCCTCCTCCCCTTCCTGCTATTCTCTTGCTTCACCTGGCGACTCTGGTTTCCAGGGAACCGGTTTGTGCAGTGACGAGGCGAAGGTTACCCTGAAGGCTGGCTTGATGGGTAAATACAGACATGGACTGATCAGCCAACAGGGAAGCTCGTGCTGTCAGAAGAAAAAGGCCTGTAATTTCCTCATAGATGCTGATAATACCGAGGCGAAAAGAGGCTTTCCGAGATGGATAAACATCATGTGGTTGACAGGACAGGGAAAACCCAGCCATGCTCGATCGGAAAACTGACAGGTACTGTAGAGATGTTGCTGTTGTTTTTTTTGGCAGCAGGGCGGCTTAACAGTGTAGAAAAATACAGTTGTTACAGTTTCAGTACAGGGTCTAGAGGTGAACGCTGTTGGTAGACCACTAAGTGGAGGGAGTGTTACTTTTAACACAGAAACCCACACAATCAGGTGCTGCTCGAGAAACTTCATAAGCGTGGGTGCAGTCACCTTTAAAACATTCTAAACATGCAGTTTGTTTATTGATGAGAAACCGTGCTGACATTTAATCACACCCGCCAAAGATGATGTGAACAGCGCCTATGGTAAAGGGGACTTCTACTTTTAATGGTTTATGGACAACAGGATCGATTAAGTGTTGATTTTGGTCTCCTCACAGGATCAATTAAACAATACAGAAATTCTGAGCCAGCCTTATCTTTAAGGATATGTTTAGCCCAGATAGATAATGTTTCTTGTGTGTTTTTCTGTCATGATATATGTGTGTGGTTTTCTCTCTCTACAATCCTTCACATGTAGAGAAATCTTTCATCTCTGCTCTGGTTGGCGTCTGTTTCTGCTAAAACATCCATCACCCATAACAAATTTCCTGGCGTGAGCTATGTAAGAGCTAGACGTGTTGAAGATGGTGGAGAGAACAAAAGCGGTGACTGTGGAGAGGATCAGGATGTGGGTCAGACCCGGGTCATGAGTCATTTGGTGTTTTCAATCGTCTTGTTGCTATAGAGCAGGTAAATGTAAACAGCAGCCGCCCGATTGACTTATAAGATAAAAAGTTTGTCACACCTCTTTGTATTGTGAGATACTGCATGTATGTTCACACGGATCTGAAGATTTGATAAACGTCACTAACCGTCCTGTATAAACAGATCACACTGTAGCAGTCGAGGAGAACACAGATAAGCCCCTATCATTACAGAGTGAGATGAATAAAACACAAACCACAACAGTGCATAGTGGTAAAGTCGCTCTCTGGTCAGTGATTAAACCAAAATGTTTTAATCGCGTCCGACATTAACCCTGTAACCCTCAGATACCACTGTCTGGTTTGTAAGGCATGCTGTCTTTAAAAATATCGACAAAATGACAGCATTTATCAGAGCAAACACTGTAAAAACAGTAAGAATCGACTGATTTTCAACCAAGCAAACAGTCCTTGAACTCCTCATCTGTGATGCTTTGTTTGACCAAATCTAAGCTTAACATGTACAGGATATTTAATTAAAAAATCACTTTATTCTGCATGTATACTTGAACTGTTTCTCTCACCAGATTATGTAACGGCAAAATGTTGTATACTGCCCGGTGCCTCCAGCATGCCGTGTTTAGGTCACCTTCAAATCTGCTCAGACACGGTTAAACTATTCTGCGCCACAAGACGGCAAGTTGTAATGTTGGAGTAATTCAGCCATGCATGTTCCAAAATAATGATACAGAGAGCTCCACCCTTCAAGTTGACAGGATTGGTTCCTTCGATTTGTTATATATGAAACCCCAGAAGCCTAAATCCATGTTTTTGAGACATATAGACATGTAAACAAGGTAAACACTCGATTTACACCAGAGGGAATCTTTAAAGTGGCTGTGAAAGTTCCATAATTTTTGAATAAAGTCTCCAGTTGTTTCAAAAGATCCAACAGTTTTCATTGAGAGACCCGATTGGAATATAAAGCCAAATTAGACTTTTATTTTCTTAGACTGTCGCCACAAGTATTTGCTGCAATGTGCCCCCTTTGCTGATGCCTGGTTAGTTCAGACAGACCATCAAATGAGATAAATGTAAGATTTTTATCCCAGTTGTCAGGCTGTGTTTAATATAAATGTCACAAGACAACATGACGTAATTCCATCCAAAGCTCTGTATGCCCCCTCACCTGTGTAATTTGTGTTTACTGTAACTGTAAAGAACCACAGGCATCAGTGGAAAAACCTTACCAAGCCTTCTCAGTTCCACAATTAGTTATTTCAGTAAATGACCCTTTTTCCTGTTGTTTTACTGTAATTCACAGACTTTCTTTTTCAGTAGAATCCTGTCAACTTTTACTGCTGCATCAATGGGCAGATATGGTTTTAAGTTTCCTTCTCAGTATTCAGACCTTCTGGTGACCTGTGTCCTGCATCGCTTCCCAAAAAACACTGTATGGACTGTGCGGTAGATTTGCATGTGCATGTGACTACTGGTCAGCTTCTCTGTCTTCTGTTGTGGATGTCAGAGTTTCTTCTGGGAAGAGTTGAAACATCAAGACTATAGAATTTTTAAAACAAAAAACAGGACGTTGACAGTTAGGAAGAGGAAGTTTTGGGGTCAGGTCAGTAGCTGGGCCGGCAGACTCTCTCTTCGTCATGCATCATCCCAGAAACCCACTCATTGACCTTCTCGGCCCTCGTGGATGCAGTCACTTAGTTTCTGGCATAGCGCGTGGCATTTTCTCTTTTGAGTTTGTGTGTGTGTTTGCAGTGCTGACTATAGTAACGCATCCCCCCACTTCAGGAAACAATAGGCGTGCGATGACTCTGGTCACATGGCTGAGAGTCAGCCGGAGGAGGGGATTTTAGTGGGTTGTCTATGCGGAGAAGTGTCTGATATGTACGTAATGCTTCTGATAAGCTGCTTATATGTTTTATATTCTCAACGGGGAACTTGTATAACAGATTGGGGTTCAACTTGTGAACAGTAAAATAAGTTTTGTGTGTGTGTGTGTTTGTGTGTGAACAGCAGGCAGGCCTGTCATGAGGAGTCCAGATGGTGGGTGGAGAAAGCCCTCCTTTAATCCTTCAGCCAGGATATTATACCCCCCTTCACACACACACACAATCACACAATCACAACGTCATCTGCACTTCCTCTCCACTGTTTGCGCGACCTCCCGCCGAGATTGTCCACTTTTCTTTTACGTGTCATTATCCACACTCCATTATGTCATGTCAGTTCCGCACTGCTGTGTTGTTGCATCCTAACGGACGCAGTCATAAGTACTTGATGCAACATCTAATTTGGTAAACAATGGCAAAGTGATGCATGGACAGTCTGGAGGAGGATAAATTTAGTAACAAAATGTGTGTAAGTAGAGACATATTGCTACATTATCGCACTGCCTTTTTTGTCCTTTTTTGATTTTAGAGAAATCAGATCTCATATTGTTTCTTTGCATTGTGACAGCATCAGATATTTTCCTAATGTCTAATTTCCTAGTTGATTAACTGTAAATTTATACCAGTTGACAAGTCTAAAAGTAAGAAAACTCTCACAAATTATCAAAATTGAGCACAATTCTATTCAGTTTTACTTATATAGTGCCATTTTTACAGCATGTCATCTCATAGCACTTTACATAGTAAGGGGAAGACCTTACAAATTTTAAACAGGGAACAGGGAATCTAACAATCCAACGTTACCTTTGAGTTTCCTATGAGCAAGCAGTCGGCAACAATGGGGAAGAACAAAAAAATACTGAAACAAATTCAGACAGAACCAGGCTCAGGGAAGGCAGCCATCTGCCTCGACCGGTTGGGTTGAGTCAATGGATAAAATTAGACATTATCTGGAAAAGATATTGTGGATAGATATTTAAGAGCCATTTGGACAAAAATAAAAAATTGTGTAACCAACTAGTATTTTTGGTGCTGATTTATATGGTAGCATTCCTTTAGTCAAATAATTGCAATGCTAGAAAACATTATACCGTGACTCATGATGGGTTTTTGATGATAAATACCAATTTCGGTACTTGGGTCTTGGGTTTCACTGAGTCACCAAAGTCTTTACAATTCATGACTGTTTACAAAGATTCGATCAGACTCCCACACAAAGTCTAAATTGCAAAGATACATTTATTAGTGCATCCTTCCAGTGCTAGACCTTCATCAGGCAGACCAATTTGCCTGATGAAGGTCTAGCACTGAAAAGTGTGGGAGTCTGATTGAATCTTTTGGATATGCGCTTCCCTCTCCTACGCACCTGCCTCATCAAATACACATGCAAAGAGTTCATTTGGTTTAAATGACTCTGTTTACCACATTTCATGACAATCCACCCAGTAGTTTCTGCAATGTCTCTGTCTAGACCATGTGGCAACCTCTGAGGCTGAAAAGCGAGGAAGTGCCTGAAATTGCAGTTCCTCAAATGGCCACTTGAGGCTGGAACCAAAAGCGAGTCAATCCTCACAGACCCCCATGTTAAAATGCCCAACTTTGCAGCACAAATAAACATGTTTACAGCCTGGTACAAGAAACAGATGTGATCTCTATGGGTAATTTCCACCTTGATAACAGATTCACAGGGGTGACTTTTTATATAACGCACCCGTTTAAATTGTATCACAGCTTAAAATCATGCGTAATTAAGAGCAGGATCACTTTCCTTTGGCTTCTACTTCTTTGCTAGTTTTTGGATTAGCTGGCAAGTAAATGGAGTCGAGCATGTGGGTAACGTCATGGAGGGGCTCATCCATCTTTATATTCAGTCAGCACTCAGAATCAAGTCATGCATCGATCGCCTCCAAGTTGGCTTAAAGTAAGATTGCGGTGAAATCAACTGAAATGCAAAATATTCTAAATAATAGGTGTAAATAAATTTACACAAAACAACATTAAACATGAGTTACGCCAAAATGCTGTAATTTAAACACTTGAGTCTTGTAGTTTGCTGCAATTTCATTTTGCTTTCCTGCACTACATACTGATGCCAATATACATTATAATTACCAGCCAACCAATCGTATTGTCCTGCTTTAAAAAAACAAAACAAAAACACATACATTTATGATACCTTCCTCCTAATGTTCGGCTTAAAAGAAACCCTTAAGAGAAACAGCAGGAGAAAGTTAATAAAACATGACTGATTGGTGTCATTTTAATCTTTACTGTGTCGTAAATGCCGCCGCATTGTTGGACAGTAAAAAGTACAGTCGACTCAACTTTCTTTTGTAGTGTTGCACAGCTGTAATATGTGCTTTGTGTCACTTGCACATGTTGCATCCTGTCAACATTTGCACTGATCATCCCACAGATTTGATGCCTCGTATTAGATCACATTTCTGTGTCTGTGTGCTATAGTCTGTTTAATTGCATCTGAGATATATATGTGTGTGTGTGCATTTGAGGGCTTCCTAATACTCGTGAGCCCATTATTGTTTTTACGACCGTTGCTATTTCCTCTTTAATCTTTTATGTGCATATTAAACGGCTGTGTTGAAAGAGTGTTAGCACTCCCCACAGACGATGCCCTACATATCACAGACAGACTAATTAGGGGTTTCTATCTCCGAGGGGTGGTATTTTCCTTTTCATTCTCAAAACAAACACAAGTCTATTTCAGATCCTGATAAATGCAGCTGCCAGAACGGAGCTCGGAAACGTGCAGCTTTTGCTACAGAGTTGAATACGACTGCTTTATTGCTGCGTCTGCTGTTTAAGCCAGAGAGCCTGTAGGGAAAATACAACAGTACGGCATGCTTACTCCTGTCTCCTATCCCCCCCATCTTCATTTTTAACTCCTGAGTTGGTGCTCCTCCTAAATAAAACATGGGGTTGCCTGAAACTGCTCGAAGCTCCTGCCTCACATGCGGGTCGAAGGATTAAAATTATCCTTCCTGTTCTCGGGTTTGCTCGAACTCAGCAAGTGTGTTGGCTTCTGTATGTATTGAATCTGGTGTTTTCTTTCTGCAGAGAGGAAGGGCAAAACTGCCTGTTGCAAGACGAAAAGCGCTGATGAGGAGGCCTGCGTGGCGGTGAAAATCGAACACTCCAGAGGTAGGAAGCGTCACCTCCACTCACCTTACTGTCTCCCTCCATCATAATCACCCTTCTTTTAGGTGCAAATATGCAGACTTGATGATTCTGCACAATTTGTTCAGTAAATTGTCTGAACCCCAAGCTTTTTCTGCTCCTTATTTTTAGTAAATCATTCGGGAGTTGGAAATTGAATGAGATGTTACTTTCAGATGTCCATATCTGTTGAAGTGTATGTCCAAGCCTCTGGGACAGGAAATTAGCATACATTCTACACTCTAGGACTTGAAGATACAGACATCTGAAAGTGACATCTCATTCAATTTCCAACTCGCGAGAGATTTTTTGAAAATTCCTATTGGGTAAAAAATTATGAAAATGTTGAAATTTCAGCTTTAAAAATGAGCAGATGTCACTTTCAGATGCGAAAGATCATTCCTACAAAGTTTCAAGAGATTCAGAGATGGTCAAGCAACCACCCTCACTAAGTTGACACCTAGTTTAAAAAACAGTGAAAAGTGGAAAAATCCAGTGATTCTTTGTGTTTTTGCAGGTTTTGGCATTGATAAATGGTGTAATTTTGGCATTTTTTTAAAAAGATGTCATGCCTTTCAAACCCGCCGACAGGTTTTGGGGTTCCTAGGGTTAAGGGCTGTGCAGGTATTCACATTTTACATGTGTGCACATGTGACAGGGATGCTAATTTCCTGTTGTTCATTGTCTGTCTTTACTGGTGTTCAGGTCGTCCCTTCGTGTACGTCTTCTTGTTCCTCAGATTGTGAGGTGTGGGAGGTACAGCGCTGCCGCAAGCCCCTATTAAAATGCAAAGCTTTGTTACTTGTCAATCACTACCTCTGATTCACAGCAGGAGAGTAACACGTATTTGCATTCCCAATGAATAGCACGCAGGATTTTCAGTTCTTTTTAAGCTCGACAAAATTGAGCAAGACCTTGTAATTCTTCTAAACAAACTAGCCACAGTGACGTGAACGTTAATATGCACAGCGAAGATGCCGGATGATGCTGTGAAGGACACTACAAATGCTCCTCCCTGCAGCTCTCTGCTACGCAGGAGTGTGAAGAAAGCTGCAGGCCTCTGCTCTATTTCTGTATCAAACTTGTGTGCGTGTGCAGAGTTCATGGTCTGCTTCCGTTTGATGAATGGGTGCCTTCCTCCAGCCCCCTGTGTCTTCCTATTTTTCACCTTTTCTCTTTTCTTTCTATCATCTAATTCTCTCCTGCAGAGACTTCTATCCTTTCACTCCTCTTCCATCAGGCTTTTCATCTCCTGCCTTTTTGTATGTTTGTCTCTTCCTGCTCTTATTTCATCTGTTTTACCTTCCATCTTCTCCTTTTACCTCAACATCTGCAGCTTTCTCTCCATCGCCCCATCTGTTTCCCCTCTATCCTCTTCTTCCATCGCATTGTCCCGTTGGTTTTTGCGTCCCCCTCCCGAAGTGCTTCCTGTTTCAAAGCAAGCTGGGGTTCTAATCTCACACTCGGATTAGAGGATAAGGGAGGGTTAATCTGAAGAAAGTCTGGGTAGTTGAACAGAAACGGCTAATCCCTCTTGCCTGGTGGTAATGGTTATCTGTCACTTTGTCTGCCACACACACACACACACACACGGAGGTTGTGCCAGCTTGATGGGCACAATGAACGCCTTGTGCACCAGGATGCAGCCAGACGTGCACTGTAACTACACACTCTGTAATCTCGTTGAGTGATTTAGGGCACCAGAAATGGTTAGAAACTGGGGTTTGTGTGTTTCTTTGTGTGTGTGTTTTTGCACATGTGGAGGGAAGCAGCAGTTAGTGTGTCTCTTACATGTCCCTATTTTTCCCACTTTAACTGTGTCAGCAGAGCATTCAGCTGTGAGGATCCTACAGAAGCCTCCCTGTTAAAATGAACTAACCTGGTTATGCTTGTCTCTGTGCAGCAGCCTGATTTCTTGCCCGGGATGGCAGATTTCTGTAATTGAGGTGAAAGAACCAGGTTAATGCGGCTAGATATCAGCTGGAGATTTCCTGGTTACGCATGTGTTTTTCCGCTTGTATGTGATAGAGACGTCCAACCGGGAAAGAGTTGCTCTCACAACAGAGCAGAGGGATTAAAGCGAAAGATACTCCCTTTAGAGATGGGGAGCTTGTGTCTCAAATAATTAAATCCAGAGTCACACTAAAATTAAACAGATCAGATTAGTGACCTGGATTTCGTGAAAAAAGAAGCATTTGAGTGTAGATTGGTGTTCAGAGGTCGAGTATCAGTGGCAACAGTCTGTTAATCCTGTCTGTAGTGTATAAGATACGAGTGAAACCTGCCAAAAACAAGGCGGCAGACATCTGCAGAACTCGGCTGTTGGCATCTCTTACCGTTGCGCCACTGAGATGTGACATGAGAGTGCAGTTTTGGTCATTCTTGCACAACCATTGAGGTTTCTTTCACTGTGGGAAGATTAAACTTGAGCACTTAAAACAGGTGTTTTTTTACTTCCAGTTATCTGTTTCAAAGTGAATCTGATCATAAACTGAGCTGTTGCCATCCTGGAATTACTTAGAAGGGAATTCGGCGAATGGAATTTCTACCGGTCCGACCGGTTTCCTGTAAAAGCAAAATAATAGCTGTCATTCCTTCTAATCCTGCTCTGCTGACACAAAACGCACTTCAGTGAGCATGCAGGTGTTTGACAAAATGTGCTCTGTTCACATGTGTATATGTCATATAAGCGAACACACACACCTTCCACCTACTCCCAGGGCGCAGGATGACAAGAAGACTTTCTGTCATATTATTGCCGTTAGCATGACTGAAATTAAGCCTCAAGTGTTTTTTTTTCTTTTCTTTGAGCCATGTGATGGTTCAAGGTTGATATATAACACTGCAGTTTAGCAATTACTCAAAGAGCAAACACCTTTCAGCATGACTGTCACATTCAGGGAGCCGCTCTGCAGCACAGGATAGATAAAGAACATGGAGAAGTCGAAGTTGCAGTTCCGTGCGCTGACTTCTGCAAAAGGTACAAGTTGTTTTAATCTCATAAATAGCCTCGTCTTAGGAGCTTTGTTTCATTTTCATTTGGGTTAAGTTTGATGTAAACTCAAGTGTTGGTTGTGAATTTTACCGGATGCACGTTTCACACTAGTTTTAGCTCGTGTTTGTCTTGTTTTTGCTGCTTTAAATATTTGCACGAGTAGTGCGCCTCAGGAGGAGAAGCGGATGGGATAATAGATTCGATGCTGTGGGGCTTTGTTTAGATTTTTAGCAGGCGGATGATAAAGCTGGTGTGAAACAGTCCCCGGCAGCTTCGTGTTTGTCAGTCATTGATCAGACTAATTGACTGATGCCAGGGGAAGGCAGAACCAGAAGTGCAGTTATATAAGCTCTGTTTCATTTGTTTCCTTCATTTGTGATCCGATTAAACAAATGAGACCAACAAGTGAGAGGAAGCTGGAGAACATGCAATCACGTTGTACCTGCAAGGGCTGTTTTATTGGTTTATTACCGTTCATTTACACCCGTTAACAATAAAGAGAAGTGCATATTTGATCTTCTCTCATTGGTGCTGTTTGTACATTCGTAGTTGTTTAAAGGCTAAATCTGCAGAATCTGTCAGCTCAGAGGCTCGTAGTTGTGTGTTGCAAACCTCTGGAGTGTCTCGCTTTGTAGTTTTTTTTAAAAGCCACTTTAATAAGGGGTGTGCGAGCGAGAGTGAGGGAGGAGGAGTCTTGTGCTGTTCTGCAAGACTCCTGGCTGAGCTGAGTCACTCACAGCAGCACTGCCTGGGAAGATTGCATGGAGACTAAACTCAGTGCTCTTCTGGGACGCTCTCTCTCACACATCACCTTATCGGAGTGAAGATCGGCTCTACAGCTGTTTTCCTCTGTGTCTCAAACGCAGGGTGAGTTTATTCACGGGGTGTTTCATTTGATTGCTACACTTTCTAATGCTTCTTCTTGGATTGCCTCTCCTGAGTGTGGCCTTTTAAAACTTTCCTTTGCATGTGTTCTACCACAGGCCACCTGATCACACTTTGACAATGGCTAGACAGACAATCATGCATGTCTTCATGTTGACCTGCTTTGTGATGTGTTGATTTATGGGACACTGTTGCAATGTTTACACTCCCAAACCGCCTGAGCCTTTAATATGAGGAACACATGTAGACATAGTTTCTACACTTTTGTCCTTCCAGCAATTGCAACCTGCTTTATGACCGAGTGGAACGTGAAGGATTTTTCCGTAAGATGTTTCGAAGATGTCTCCTTTCTTGATTCCTTCAATCCACGGTCTCCTTGAAGTAGACAGTGTAAAAGCCACCCATCTTTAATATTCCACTGCATGTAATGCGAAGAAACAGAATTCGTAAAGAGTCCTCTCAGACATTCTTTGTGATCCGAGTGTCACGCCTGTGGGGCCACGAGGCGAGAAGACAAAGCCTCAGTTTCAAGCTTTTTCAGACACTCCTCTGCCTGGCGTTGAGAAGCTGGCAGGGTGGGGACACACTGCGCCACGCAGACAGGTGTGCCCTTTGTTTTGTACCTGCAGTATCAGCACACATTTTGCCAGAGGGACACATAAAAGACGAGTCGGACAGGCCTGCTGACAGGTGATGATGTTGTGAGCACATGGTAGAAATATCTCAGACATTCACTTGAGTTGACAATAATCAGCTGGTGCCAGCTGCCCACCTGCAAAGACACGAGGAGTGTAATTTAAGTTAGTCTCAGTCTTAAATGCTTAGAATCAGCAGGGAAGCTACTCCTTTTGGAACTTTTGGATTGATTCCCATGAAATTGTAAACAGTCATTCATAGTTATCGGAGAATGAATCCTACCAACTCTGGTGTTTTGTAACCTCTTTTCTACTGTAACACCACCACACTAAAATGCAGACTTTGTAGTTTTGAGTTTTCCTTCTTGGCATCAATTGGTTGGATCATCATGAAGTTTGGCGCATGTTTGCCTTGGAGTGAAATGCAAAAACCTTGATTCTTTTTTCACTTAGTGCACAGACTGTATACAAAAGAGGGATGAAGAAGCTGTGAAGTCACCCATTGGTTTGTAGAATACCATTAATATGCCTTGAGTTTTAAATTTTGGCATCTTGATCTTTTAAACCTGGGCGTGATTAGCCAGCGGTGGATCTGACTGAAAACCCGAAGATGTGCCGCACACCCATACAGCAGCATACCCTGCTTCATTGTCTATTTCACTCTAAATGGGGCCATAATTTTTCAAGATAAACACCGTGTCGTATTGAAAGAGACCTGAAACTACTGGGACCATGAACCTGTTAGGGAAATGTTTACTGAGGTAACAAATCAAAGGAGAAGTGTGGTCATTTTAACATAGACTTCTATACAATCAAACTTTTGTTTATTGCAGTCACTTGAGTCGCCCCCTGCTGGCCAGTAGAAAGAATGAGGGTTCTGTAGTGGCTTCACTTGTCAGCCTTTCAGTCTTTTGTATGCAATTTATGATCAAGTGCAGTCTTCTGGTCAAACCTTCAGTTTGTCCAGTTGAGGATCAGATACCTGCAAAACAAATTACATTTCCATCAGGCTCTGCTGTAGTTGCTAATTAACTAATGTTAGCATGCTGGAACGTTAAACCAAGAAGGTTCTGGTTGGTACTTGAAGTTTATATGTTATTTGTTTCATCATTCATGCACACAAATTACTCTGTTGTTGCCCACTCAAATCACTTCAGCTGCAGAGGCTGAAGCTCAGAAGTCATTAGGGTTCACCACGGTTGTAGAAAAACATCTCATGGCCGCCCATCCAATACTCACTTAAGTGTTTGCCCAACAAACTGGCAGAACGTGCTGTGCCCGGAGCCAAGCTATTTTAGGCCCTAGTTTGGATGATACATTATTTTGGGACATTGCTTGTTTTTTTGTAGCAGAGGAAGGTATTTGTGCTCAAGTGATACATTCCCTTCGGCCTCCTTCGCCGGCTTGCAGCAAACTTATTTCACTTCTGCTGTGATGCGTCAGAGCTGGAGGGCTGTGGATTGGAGGCGAGTGCGGTGACTTTTTATGCCGTGTTACCGCCACAACACTGACCACACATGCACAAAACTCACTGAGCTCAGGTGAACCACACAGAGGGGATCCTTTCTACTTTCTGAGAATTTTGACATTAGCTCCGTGCTGTTGATAAACTCACACAGTAAGGGAAGAAGCTGTTCCTGCTAGATAAGAGCCGAGCGTATTTGTGAAATCAAAGATGCCGGTTGCTCTGCAAACGGGCGTTTTGCATAAGTCTGCACTCGTTACTTCTCCTCTGCACCGCTGCTGGTGGTTGACCTTTACGAGAGCATTTCTCTTTTCTTGGACCTGCTGCGTAGCTTTGGATTTATTGAGATAGATGCCTTCGGGCTTGCTGGAGTTCTGTAGTGAAATAAATTTTGCATCTTCAGAAAGTAAGGGGCTCGTTGCCATGGTTGCGCGTCACCATCCTGCAACAAGGATAGAGACAAAGGTTTCAATTTGACTTGCCAAGGTCTCTCTTCCTGGATTGCTCCAACTGTGTTTCGGTTTCTATGAGAACCACATTACCTTCATACAGTAAAACAGCGTATAAAGACATGATCTGACATCGCATTTGACATGGGTTGTCCTCGTCCATCAGGAACTCCCCCACTGTTTACATCAAAAAACGTCTCGGCTCCAGACAGCAGGGCTCCCTCCCTGTCACCCAGATGGAGAAGGAGAATCAAAGTGTTTTCTGCTGGGTGGTGGCTGACTGCCTCTAATTTACTGTACGCAGCGGTCTGTCACTTGTGCCAAGGCAGTTTTAATGAGAAGATGCCAGAATGAGTGTGTTACCAGGAGCAACAGTTCCTGCCAAGCGCTGCAGTTATGAGAAAGGAAGTCGAGTTCATCCTATTTTTACTGTAACAACAGCAGCGGCTGCTTTTCATTCTTCTCATGATTCGGATAAGAGCTTTAAGGTGGATGATCTGATCTTAACTTCACATGTTTTTCCATGCAGTTGACATAAGATTTGGTGTGTGCAGGTTAAAGAAAAACCATTTGTGCATTTACATCTCTGTTTGCATCTCACTTTCACTTATCTCGGACAGCAACACTTAAAATACCCATACAACTGGCTCACGTTAAAACCTAAAGGGCCGAAAGGATTTGCAGCTCTTTGAGTAAACCACCCCTCAGGGACAGAGCCGGTTCTGCGGATAGTGGACCTCCTGCAATCTCTCAGGATAAATACCACATGTGAAGTGCAATTTTGCAGGCAGCGACTTCGTTTTGGCCCATATATTTATAATATGGTGCGCAACTTGTTGCTGGATGTTTTCTTACAATCTCTTAATGTGGCCTCAAGGGGGAAGCCAAGCACCTAATTAAAGGAAATTCCTGAGGCTGCTTTCATAATTGATTGGTAATTTTGGGGCCCATGTTTAGAATGTCTGCTCTCCCAAACAGCGTGGGACCGCTTCCAGTCAGACAGTTGCTCGAGCTGTTGTCTTTAATTACGGTCAGGCTTTTAAAAATAGAAGCGGTGACTGTATGACTCTGTGGTCATCTCTTTTTTTTTCTCTTTCTGTTTCAGGATTGGTAAAGATAAAGATCAGTCTAGGAAAAATAAATGTGGGGTTTCGAGCTCCATTTTTGGCTTGTAGTAACAACATTTTTTTGTAAACAAACTGCATCTGAAAGGGTACACCACCTATATAGTGCGTATATTTTTCGCTGTAGCACCAGTCGTTTATATGCTGCAGGGTTGCAAATAGCATTTTTTCATTATCAGGCAATCAGCCGTCTATTTCCTTGATTAATTGAGTGAGAAAATGGTAGAAAATGCATGCAGACATCTTCAAATAGTTGTGTTCTTGCTGTAAAAAGGACTTTAATAGCTAAATAGACTTATTTTTTCTGTCAGTCTTCTAATCACTTCAACTAATCGCTTCAGCTCTAATTTATTTGAGGAATTTGTCAATGAGGATGGAAGATAATTTTCTGGAATGGCATCAGCGTGCATGACGATGTTCTTTTTTCCACAGTGCCAACTATTTTTAGGCAAGAAGAGACCGAGTCTATGAAGATATTAAAGACCTCTTCTTAATGATTTATGGCGCAAAGGATGGAAAATTTCTCTTTCCGTATTAGAATCACTGGGTGCAGATGAAGACTATTCTTAACTTTCTGCACCCTTTATGACTGGAAACAGAACGGACGCAAAAAACAGAAGTTCAGTTTTTACCAAAGTGTGTCCTTTATGCTCCAGTCTGCAGCTTTTTGGAGCACATTTCGCTGTTTATCCGTGCTAGTTAGCAAAGCACGAAGCCGCATTGATTTCTGCTTCCAACCTATACATCAGTGCCTTTTGTTAAATCACCCACACCTGTTTAAGTGGCCACCTTAAATGGAAACTAATGGACTGATGGCGTGTAAAATAATGAGAATGCATACACTCTCCTGGCTGTGTAGGTCCATATAAGGGCCTTTTGCCTTATAGGCTGCTCTCCTTTTACAAGCCAGTGTGTGCTTTAGGTTACAGAGAGAGAGAGAGAGAGATTTAGGCTACTGTAAACACTGCCAGTCTGTGTCGGCTGCTCCAATAAATGAGTCTGTCTTCTCTATCTAAACACCGATGCTGCACCATCTGTGGCCAGCTGGCTGGAAAAAAAAAGTCTCACTGGTCCTGATCATCAACTGGATCATTAGCCGGATAATCAGCTGAAGTGTTTGACACTCTCTAATATTTGGTCTTCAGCTGTTTATCCTAATTATATTTGCAGCAATTAATGTTTAGTAGATGTATCTATCATTACATGGCACAAACTGAAGCTTCTGGTAAGGTGTGGTGGCAAAATCTGACATGGAAAGATACAGTGACTCTTTAACTTTGACTAGGGTTGTAGAAGTTTTTGGCATGAATGTGTAACCTTTTAAGACCTCCTTCAACGCAAACCCAGTTTTTAGCCTTGTGAGCATGTACTAATAGTGATTTTATATGCTAGAAGACACATCATGAGCGAAATAAGCACCCAACACCATGGCTGAGCATTTCCGCCTTGGAACTGCAGTTGACAAATGGCAGTCTCAAAAACACTGATTCTAACTTCCTGAATTTTTTTTACATCACAAACCTGAAGAGCCAATCCTGTCAATTTGCAGATTGGAGCAAAAAAGGTGCGTAAGGGGCCTTTAATCCGACATTAGCAACACAGTAGTAGCTGTTAACACTATTTTACTGACATTTTAAAAAGCAAGACATGGAATGCAATTATATTCTGACAGATCGACTGATAGGCCACCATGTACAAGTTGCTCTTCTTCTTTGTCTTCAGAATTTGTTTCTGAATAAGTAATGTGTGGTTCAATTAGTAGAATATCAGAACTTGCCATTGTGTAGACTGGAGAAGTTTTACAGTGTTCAACAGGGCAGAATATTAGGCGAGCTGGTGTGCTTGAGCTGCAGTGAAAGGCAGAGTTGTGGGTGGAGGTATGGTGGAGGCTAATTTGCATATTTATAGATCAGTGCATACTTGTGGCCAAGGGATGTGGTGACATCTTTGGCATTTTAAGACACAAAGGGATTATTTTCATGCAAAAAAAAGCTTATGAATATGTAATTTTGAAGAACAGAGATGAGTTTTTAGGGTTGAATCTTTCACAGGAGAAGATCTACATTGATAAAATTATCAGATTCAACCCCTTGAATTTCTACAATTTCATTTAGCAGATGCTTTTATCCAAAGTGACGTACATAGGTAGGCAGGGCAGCATTAAGGACCTTGCTGTAGGGTCCTTACTGGACACCTGCGCCCTGATTGGGATTTGAACCACCGATCTCCCATGCCAAGGTCAGGGGGTGTTAGTCACTGAGTCGTCCAGCTACAACTGATGTTCACAGCATTCATCTGGTGAAACAAAATTGATATCTTCTCTCAGTACCCAGGACTCCAAATTAGAGCAAATCAGAAGAAATTCCTGAGAATTACTCTGGACCATAATCTTTAGTGGTCTGAGCATGTTGGCAGTATAAATAAAAATGGGAGAAGGTATAACTGCTTGCAGAAAATGTTCTTTTCTGTCACTTGTTTAGTCACGAAAACTCTCTTTAATTCATTAGTGTTATGTGATTTGGGGTGTTGCTCAGTCACACGGTCTGTTGCTAATAAGAAACCTTAACAGATTGGCATTACTGAAGCTAACTACATAGAAGAGAAACTTATATATGGTTTACTTCTGTTTGTAAAAAAAAAAAAGCTATTTAATCTGGCCCACTCCACTCATTTTCTGCTCAGCTCCAACATCCAGATACAGTACATAATTAGGTCACACATTTCTCAAGTAACTCCAGTTTAATAACTCCACTCGTAAACAGTAATTTTCTCCAAAGAAGTTATTTCTGAAGCATTATCCAAATCCCCACCTGCAAGAAATCCACAAAAATACCTGATTATACGGCTGACTGTGCCTAGTATGATGATGCTTATCTTGGTATTACCTTTGGTTGCTTGTTAGGAGGCTTTCATGTGTGTTCGTATCTGTTTTTGTTACGCGTTTTACGATTGTGGACCCCGGGAAGTCTAGCTGTGGCGGAAGCTAATGAGGATCCAAATAGCAAACAAGCACACAGAATATCTGTGAAAACAACGGGTTCGAGCGGTGATTATCTGATAGTGGGGTTTTCTGTGATATGCAAAATACTGCAGTCTTCATATGATGCGTTAACTGTGCAGAACTATTCTAATAAGGCAACAGAGATCAAACGTTGTGCAGGAAGGTGCATGGACGCAAGCGGCACATATGCTATCAATTAAATATCAGCCAAAAAAAAGGCTGAACAGTGATAAATCGAAAGGATTCGAAAATTTGAAAGGAGGAAGGAAAGGATGCAGTCATGGTTATCATCTGAGTAACTAATTGGTAATGACGTCGACGATTTACCCTGGTGTTTCATTGGGATAAATTGCGTCAGTGTTCAAAGCAAACAATGAGTCACTCCCTGATAAAATGCAATTGTTCAGAAGCAACATCACGAAGTATGAATTAAGAAAAAAATTCAGTTTTAAAAAGCCATTTGCTCGTACCACCATGAAGAGTAGACATCTGTGAGTTTGTGGGGTGAACTTCTGGAATAGTCTGGATGATGATCACAAAATGAGTACAATTAAAAAACAGTTACTCAAGAGGTATAAAAATACAAGGTTTGATGCACACCGGAAACAGTATGATGTGGGATATGTAGGTACACTGATCAGGCATAACATTATGACCACCTGCCTAATATAGTGTTGGTCCCCCTTATGTGGTATAAAATGCTCTGAACCACTGGGCATGGACAAGAGGACCTCTCAGGGTGTCCTATGGGGTCTGGAACCAGGACGTTGGCAGTGGATCCTTTGGGTACTCTGGGTTGTGCAGTGGGGCCTCTGTCCATCAAACTTGTTCCACTGTATCCTGTTGATGTTTGATCACAATGGGGTGTAGGAAGTTTGGAGGTCAAATCAACATGTTATCCTACTTGTTTTCAGACATAATTTTCAGACAGAGATTTGGTTTGATGTTTTTTTTTTGTATTGTGTATTTTATTCTTTGCCTTTACGATACTGTGACTGTGTCGGAGGGGGAACGGTAACAGTGTGCATCTTCACTCTCACTTCATTGATCTTGTTGTGACGGACGTGTCTTCTGTCTTTCTCTTTGTCCTTCAGCTTTAGGCAGCAGCCCGGCGAGAAATCTCAGCAACACCCCCAGCGTGCAGGCGTGTCTGAGTCGAGCCAACAGAGGGACGACTGAAGCGGCCAGGGGAGGGGTCAATGGAAGAGGCTCTAGCGGCAGGCCTAGGCTGCAGTCTAAACCGCAAGGTACACATTAGCAAGTCGCAGCAAATTCAGCGGCAGCAGAGTGGGAAGGTCAGAAGGCGGATTTGCCACAGCGAATATCGCTCTGTGATTCATATGTGAAACTATTGACACACACTGACTCATTGTTTGGTGTTGGAGAGTGACCTTTCTGCTGCTTTAATGTTGTCCTTCTGTGTGTACACTCAATAATTTATCACCTAAGGAGTTACTGTACACTGCATGGTTGTGCACAAGTTCATAAAACAGTTTAAACAGGAGTGGAGTTATATAATGGAGTTCTTTGGACTCGGGGACTCGTTCCTCTTTTATTTGAACTAAGTAAATCATTGGACACAGATAAGACTGAAGGCAGGGCTCCATTCCTCTCTCTCTCTCTACTGCTGTAAATCAAGCAGGAAATGCAATTGCAAACAATGATTTGCGGACAAATAAAAGTCAAACTAGTGCTATTTGTTTGCTAGCATTTAGGATTCTTTTTTTTATGACTCACTTTCCTGCAAGTAGGGTTAGGGTTATCAGTTGGGGTGGCTTATGCTGCCCCCTTCAGCTCCAAATTGAGATTACACTGACCTGTAACCCTGTTGTGAGGCTCCCATCATTAGCATTCAAGTTATTTGCTCATGTTTTTCTTGCTCTCCAGTGCCTCCAAAGCCGCCACACCTCCAGAGCCCAGTGACGGAGCTCTCGTCCCCGCTGGGCCGCATCCAGAAAGCACCGCTTAGAGCCGCCATGGAGGAGGGAGGGGGGAAAACTGGGGCTGCGAACCGGGAGAGGGTGAAGGACAAACACTCCAAAGTCTCAGATCTGATCAGCCGCTTCGAGGAAAACAGGTAGGAGCTCTTAAATCTTTCTGATGACGTGTGTTTGTCTTTTTCTTGGTGTCCACAGGCAGGATGTACATGCTGTAAATGAAGGAACTGCTCATTTAATGCAGCACTAATCTGCTCTGCAATTGCTCTTCAGTATTCCCCTCACTTAAGTAATTTTGCAAAACACTATCACACAGTCTGTGACCTGCATAGCATTTTTTTTTTAATTTTTATACCAGGATAGATTGGATGTGGTTGAAGAACTCCATCCACGTCACCTTGTTGCTTTCGTAACAAAAAACAGCCTCGTTGTTGTAATCGCAGTGACGGAAAACTTTGTCTTTCCTAATGTTTCGTGCACCGGCTATTTCGAGGATGAAAAGCAGAAGTCTCTCGATTAAAACTCCACAGCCCTGACTCATTGATTGTGCCTCAGACGAGAGCTGGGGAAGAGAGCGAGCGGAGATTAGTCGGTGCCTGACAGGCCAAGCGTTAGCGAGGGGGGGGGGATGAAAGGAGATTTGTACAGGCGAGGGCAAACACAGGTCCTCATTCAGTTGTGGGACGGGATTCAGTGTTGCGAGATGAAACCCAGGAGAACGAGGTAGGAGCTCTCCTCTCAGCCTACATGCATCTACTGGGATTTAGTTATCTCATACTTAGATGGTGATTTAAGTATTCTGTTGGGTTTTACGCAAAAAGAACAGCAGCTGAGTTGTTTAATGTAACTCGGAAGTTTCTTATCAGTTTTGCCTTTTATGTGCCTTTTTTTGTGTTTTATTAAAGCTCATGTAAGTTTTGAATGTGACTGCTGTCTTGTCTCTGTGAAAGAGGCCCAGTAAAAGTGGTGCAACAATGGTGCCCTTGTCCCAACCGCTCGTACAGTCGCACCCGAAAAATATGCAGTCGGCAGCAGCGGCAGCCCACTAAAAATCTCACTTCGCCTTTTCCTCCTAACTCATCTCTGGTCTGAATTTCTTTAAATTAAAAAAAAAAAGCAGACTTCCAACATCTAACTGGGATTCCAGGCTCTCTCCACACCTTTCATCACATTTTCTCATGTGAAATGAGGCTAATCGGAGCAATCCGGTGCATCTTTTTCATTCACACTCTGCTGGGCTACGGGGAGGCGGGGATTATCCCTCTAGTGGCCCTAGAACCCAAAGAAGAGAAAGGCCCACAGCTTTGGAGAACAGAATTAGCCTACTAATATACTAATCTGGTTCACATGGCACTTGGCTGCCTTAAAGGCACCTAGACAGCCACATGGTGAGTGAAGCTGCTCTTAATTCTTGTCTGGTTCAGCCTGTTTTAAAACACTGTCATGTCCTGGAACACTGATTGTGCTATTTATATGCAAAGAGGAACTGGTGTGTGCACCTACAAAGTGAAGTGTTTCTCTAAAGACGGTGTATCTCTCCGCAGCTAATCGTGGTGTTATTCCGTCTTCCTCTGAGGGGTGAACATATATTGTTTCACGCAGCTCAGGTGGCCGACGGCCCACGACTGATTCATCTGTGGAGTGTTTCACCAGCCTGTTGTTGTTCCTCTATTTATACATACTTCCTGTTTCAGCTGGGCAGTGACATTCAGTGCAACAGAGTATGTCGATGAGGCTACAAATCAACTGCTTGGCTGAGTGTTTTTTTGCATCACTAACGGTTAGAGTGCAGATGTAGAAATTTTTACGTGCTGTACATCGCGTTGGTGGCCATTTTTGCAAAACAAAACTGAGATCAGCGAAACCGAGCTGCGATACAGTGGCTACTGTTGCTGTTTGTAGCAACACTGGAGGTCCGGTGGGTCACTTGCAGGGAAGCAGCTGCACTGGCTGCTGCTACAGGATGTAGAGCAGCTGAATGGTGACATTGTATGTGCATGCGTGTTTGTTTTTTGTCTTGATCTAGCTTCCATTCCTGCGCTGTAATTCAAGTTGTCTTGTGCAATCTGTTTTTCCATTTCATTCATGTCCAAGCAAAGGATGAAATCAATCTTACGGCACAATTTATAAAGCAGGTTCTGTGTGTGTGTGGAAGTAGGACAGCATCTGCCTCTTGGGATAAGTGTCGTACATCTCCTCCTCCTCCTCCTACTACCACTCCTGTCCTTCTCATTACTGTACCTCCATACCTCCTCTGCTCTGCCCTCGCTTCCTCTGTGTTACAGCAGCTTTCGGCAGCTTCATAAGACAGCAGGAAGTTTATGCTTCTCCTCAGGTTTATTTTTAACTCTTACGCTCATGTGCAAAAGCTCTCTGCTTACTGTCATGCCCCCTCACTCTGATAACACGCCGGTTCGAGCAGGCCACTAAACAGCCTCCTGTAATCTTTATTCTCTCCTCTTCTTTTTTGTCGGGAAGGTTGTTAGTCGACTCTTTTTCTGTGTTCTCGCCGAGCTGACCCACTTCCTCCTTTGTCTTTTTCCTCTGTTCCTCCAGCAACACAGAGAACAAGAGAGACGGCTCGCCGCTCAAACACGCCAGCAAGTCCTCCAACTGCAGCCCGGCTCACCGGCCCCACCAGAAGCAGGCGGACAGTGGCAGGACTCAGGAGAACCACTCCTCGGCGCCGGCCGCCAAGCAGGATGCCTGCAAGCCAGCAGCGAACGGGGTGCTAGTGCAGATGGAGCAGGGCAAGGAGAAGGAGGAGAAAGAGGAGAAGAACCACGAGAGTGCGAGGACAGAGACTGCCGAGCTGGTTAATGGAGATATGGGGAGCGCGGAGCAGAGTGGCGATCATTCATCAGCAGCACACACAGACAGAACTGGTACAGAAAGCCACACTGAGAATGAGGACAGTGGGACTAAAACAGAACAGAGCGAAGAAGGGAGCTCAGACCAGAAGGTAAGGACAAGACTGCTGGTTGATTTTTCATGTTTGCTTATTTACCTCTGCACCCAGGTGTTGTGTTTTCTTGCTGCTCAGACTCAGAACACCAGCGTTTATTAAGTTTCTCAGCTTTCAGTGCAATTAAATCATCTGAACTACTTCACCTCTGGGTCACTCCAACATTGCAAGGATAGAGTTACAAGGGAAGAAGTGTGTGTGTGTGTGTGAGAGTGTGTCTACATCGCCTTCATTACATTTGTGGGCGTCTCAGAGGGGTTATTTTCTGTGAAGGCCTGAACAGATGTCGAACATTTGAGCAGCTGAATTGGTGCCTCAACGAACTACGCCTCCCCTCCCCTCCCTCCTTGGGAAACTGTGCTGTTGTCTAGAGATTATAAATATCTCAGGTTCAGATCAATCTTCTGTCTTCTGAGTGATGAAAACAATGTGGTATGGGAGATGGGAAAAAAGCCACAAGCTGTGCCAAAGATTATAGTACTCCGAGCTCGTGCTAAACGCTCCATGGTTAAGCGTCCATGCCTCTCCGTCAAAACAGTACATATTTATGGTGGTGTTGTTGACCTGAGAGGGAGCAAAGTTAAAGCTTAACTTAATTGTTCTCGGTCTGGACTTTGAGCCCTTCCGTGTGCTTCTCGTAGCCAAGTAAGACAATCGATTGATTCCCTTTGAGTCGCTCTCTTCCAGTTATTGGATTTGTAATCAAATTATTATTTTGTGTAAGACTTCTCCTTGAGTTGGCTGGTACAAAACAACTTTTTCAGTACTTTATGTGTGCCTCTGCATTTCTGGAACAGGGGCACTTAAAGTAGAAGTACCAATAAAACCACAATAACCATAAAAAGTGGCAATAAAAATACTTTACTGCATTCCGGCATTCGAAATCTTTCTTGAGCCCTGAAGTGTTATGAGCAAAATGCACTTTTAAAAGTTCTCCGCTAATTTTGATTGACAGTAGACGGTAAAAACGCTTAAAATACGAGGTGTGGCCTTAAAATAAAGCTGTAATGTTTTTTTAAAATTTAATTTGAGCTGATCTAAACTCTCTATTCCTTTTATAGAATATGGTTTGTACACTGTGGTTCAACTTACATAAGCTCGGTCTCATTACTTATTATTGTCACGATCGATGCAGAAGAAGCAAAGATAGCATCTCTTTTGTATTCAGTCTTCCTTCTTTCATGTTTGAACCCTGGTGCCTACATCACCCACAATTCAACTCAGCCGCAGCCGACAGTTTACTGAGACATTTGGGTGTTTTGTGCTACTAGCAGCAGATATTCTGACATGTGACTGCAGGAAAGGCACAGATGTGTTCTTAATGACTGTCGCTGATGCTGTCGTGTCTCTCTGGGACGCTTAATGGAACTGAGACATCACCGGTGTTATTACTTCCACCTGTGATTTTCCTGCTTTGAAAAGAAAAAAAAACAGTTCTGTGTAAGTGCACAGCAACAGATCTTGTTCAAACTTGTAGCCTGTTGATGTGTATTATCATTGGCATTTCCCTTTACAGTATGAAAAGTGAAAGTGTGTGTTGTGCAGACAAGTGACCCCTGTGCATATTATCAGATGGTTGACACTCATGCATTGACTTGTGCACTTTGAGCAGCATTTTACTGCAGTAGCTGGTCGAGGATGAGCTGATTTTAAGTACTTTGTGTGCAGCTAAGTAGTTTTGTAGGTCCTTTTCAGTGGGTCACAAAATATATCTGAGGATTAATGAGACAATTGATTCAGTGGAGTTCTGCTAGACAAAAAAAGTTTGGTTACTACTAGTTTAATCTTTAGTACTGTATTTCATAAGCTTATTATATGTTTCTTTATGTAAAATCCTAATCTGACAAGTATGTTTTTCTCCCGGGAGTGTTGCATAACTAAACAAGAAGCTTAAAAAACTTCAGTAAACTGCTTAAACATACAGCTTAAGTAAAAGTATTTACTTCCTACTACTGTTCATGTGAAACTGCAGCGTTCAAATGAATTCCAAAGTATTCTCTCCATGATCCGCCTCGCTTACGAAGCACAGTGAACTGCATTCTCGCGGCACTTTACCTTGAGAGAAATAACTTCTCAAACTCACCGGAGAATTTGCGACACTGTGGATGTATTGAGAAATGTGGAAGCTTGAGGCTGATTTCTCTCTCAACCGCCAGCGTTTGAGAGTAAGATGCATGAAATGTTCCACTTCAGTTGTCACTGTGCTGGTAAAATGTACCAGTGTGCAACAAAAACATCACATGTAATCATTGTACGGTGTTCTTCTGATGCATTTGTGGCTTTACTTTGGCGTAGTTGTTGGCGTCTCACCTGAGGTTTACTTGCACAGGTTGCCTTTGTGTGATTTGGTGTCATTTCCCTTCTCCCATTTTTTCATTTCCTGTTTTGAGAGTCCCCCCCCGCTACACCGCAGCCCAGTGATAATCACATGCATACCAGTGATACATGCAGCTCTGTGGAACAAACTGCATTTTAACACAAGGCTCCAAAAGTCACCGTGGAGCTGAACCCACATCGGTACAATAAATGCACCAAAAGCCATGAAACCTTTTTGTGTTTCCTGACTTTTCGCTGCAGTTTAAAACGGCCACTTGCAGGGAGACGTGACGTCACACTTTAAAATGGCAAAGATGTGGGAATAAATAACTCAGATTAACTCAATTCTCCATGTTGATACCTTATGAGGTCCCCTTAATCATGGAAGACAACAAGATTAGAGTCTGAAACCATCAATAGGCTTCATACTCAACTGTATGAATGATTTCACACCTCAAGAATTCAATCAGAATTGATTCAGTTCCATCATAGAACGTCATCTAAAGCCGCTTTACATAGGAAGATTAAGACTCTACAGTGTTACAAAGAGAACCCGACAATTCAAGATGTCTCCCTTCAACATATTTAAATAATTCCAATAATGCACCTTTTGTTTTTTTTCAGGAAACAAATGAGCAGAAGTTGTTTAAGATCGCCAGCGAGCTCTTGCACACAGAGAAGGCCTATGTAGCACGACTCAACCTGCTGGATCAGGTGAGGAACTCGTTCAACGTCCACTTCTGCTTCTTTTTTTGTTCCCCCACCATGTCATACAATCAAGGGGCTTATATTTGCTGTGTAAAGAAACCTCATTTTACTGTAACTGTATGTGGTTCTTCAGGTGTTCTGTGCTAAGCTAATGGAGGAGGCGAACAAAGGGACGTTCCCCGTGGATGTAGTGAAGAACATCTTCTCCAACATCTCCTCCATCAACGCCTTTCACAGCCAGTTTCTACTACCAGACCTGGAGAAACGCATGGGAGAGTGGTGAGTTTGAGCTCAGAAATGTAAATGATGAAGCAACTGTCACCAGAGCTAATGAATGTGGTCGAGATTAGCAATTCTGAGGCTTTTTGGAGTCCAAAAATTGAAAAACAAAGTCATGCAATCCATCGATAAGAGATTCACGTTGCCTCCTTCCCTGCAGGGCGTCCAAACCTCGCATCGGGGACATCCTGCAGAAACTCACACCCTTCCTCAAAATGTACGCAGAGTACGTGAAGAATTTCGACAAGGCCATGGAGCTGCTGAAACAGTGGATCGACCGCTCACCTCAGTTCAAGGCCATAATTCAGGAGATACAGGTGTGTGCAGTGAACCAGAATCCAAATGACAGTTAATTTGTTAGGATCTGATGGGGCTGAAAGTGAAAATAAGAATTTTTATGTGACTTTCAATACGGAAACACGCCGATCAGCCACAACATTATGACCACTGACAGGTGAAGTCAATAACATTGATCATATTGGTACTATGTGCTGTTTGTATTTTGACATTTCTGTAGCTGTTTGCCCGAATTTAAATGAATTTGATTGTGGCTTTTGAAAATAAGACAACTTTTGTTAACTAAATGCCACCATTGTGTTTCGAATTCAGTTTATCCACCTTGTTGTCAGGACCAGGACATGAGAGCACCAAAAAATACTAAACATTTCCTCCATTTTGACCAGTTTTAACCTGGCACTGCCACCAAAAAGGATGGTTTTACTAAGTAGGTTTTCACATACGAGGCCACAACATTCTGACCACTGACAGCTGAAGTGAATAACATTGATCATATTGGTACTATGTGGTGTTCTAATGGAAAACCTTGAATTTTAACATCCATGTTGATGAGACTTAGACGCCCTAACAAACATTGTCCCACAACAAGCACACTCCCTCATGCAAATGGAAACCCCAAATGTCACTGGTCTACCCCCACAGGAAAATGCACCCCATCACATGGAAAAAACATCAAACAATCAGGAACATGTTGAGGAACATGACAAAGGCCCAACATGTTGATTTGACCTCCAAATTTCCTACACCCCATTGTGATCAAGCATCAACAGGATGCAGTGAAACAAGTTTGATTGACAGAGGCCCCACTGCACAAGCCAGAGTACCCAAAGGATCCAGTGCCAACGTCTTGGTTCCAGACACCATAGGACACCCTGAGGGTCTTCTTGTCCATGCCCATTAGTTCAGAGGATTTTTGAGCACGCAGTTGGTCATAATGTTATGCCTGATCGGTGTAAGGTTCAAATGAAGCGTTTGTGTGATGATGAATGCTTTCCTGTTCTGTCCGGACAGAGTCAAGAGGTCTGCGGCTGTCTAACGCTTCAGCATCACATGTTGGAGCCGGTGCAGAGAGTCCCTCGGTATGAGATGCTGCTGAAAGACTACCTGAAGAAGCTGCCTCAGGACGACCCTGACCGACGAGATGCAGAAAGTGAGTTGAACTAGTACCTGAACTTCCAACCAGGAGTTGTCATTTTAAAGAATCTTTCAGAATGTAGTGTCTGGTTCTGTTAAATTAGAGCAAAATCCATTTTTCTTCTCAGAATCGTTGGAAATTATCGCCACAGCAGCTACTCACTCCAACAGCGCCATAAGAAAATCTGTAAGTGAAGATGCTCCTTAAGTCTCCTGATTGAGAAGCTCTCCGGCACTTTCCCATCTGACAGAAATATATAATCTCTTGATTGTTTAGGAGAATCTAAAGAAACTGATGGAGATCTACGAGATGCTGGGAGAGGAGGAGGACATCGTTAACCCCTCCAACGAGTTCATCAAAGAGGGCCACATCCTGAAGCTGGCAGCCAGGAACACCTCGGCAATGGAGCGATACCTCTTCCTGGTGAGAGAAAAACCGCCGAGCACACGGACATTCACGCCTAATGAAGGACACTGCAGGGAAATATGCTGAGGCGAGGCTTCACCCGCACCAGTCAATTGAAACAAGCGAATCATTTCATGGCAGGAAACACCTCTTGCAAGGACACATCAGGGGCTCGTAAACAAATCTCTCAATTTACCGAGATTGCCGGATGATGTGATTATGTTCTGGTTGTTTCTTATTAGCTGCATGCAGAATGTGTCCCGGCTGTGTAATTCAGGTTACCTGCTGAGTTTAAGGCTGCTTTTGAAGTAAACAATTAGAGAAAGTGCTGTAGTGCTGATCCATCCGTCTCAAAGTTTTCCCTTTTTCCCCCCTTGCCAGTTCAACAACATGCTGCTGTACTGCGTGCCCAAATTCAGCCTGGGAGGGACCAAGTACACGGTGAGGACGAGAATCGGCGTCGACGGCATGAAGGTCCTGGAAACGACCAACGAGGACTACCCTCATACCTTCCAGGTGTCAGGGAAGGAGAGGACATTGGAGCTCCAGGCAAGGTACTGTTTGAGCAGAAATATCCCACATAGTTCACAAAGAGGTTTGAGAGTCTTGTGAAACCTTGTGAAAGAGAAAAAATATCTAATCTCCTCCCATATCAATGTATATAATTACACACAACTGGCTTCCCATACTGTATAATGTCATATATTTGGAATACCACTTAAACGAGCACCACCCCTTTAAATCTCCTAAAAAAAATCCAACCACAGCTAACTGCTATGTTGGTTTCTCTTGGTGTTATAAGAGGAATTTGAAGTGATGGTTGTACTTTTTTTTTTTTACTGTTTTAAAGCCTTTTTCCTGTTTTTTTTCCCTCCTCCTCAGCTCAGAGCAAGACAAGGCATCCTGGATTAAGGTACATAAAGAACAGTAATTTTCAGTTTTTGTTATGTATTCTTGAAGCTAATTTCGTTTGACGCCCGTGTTTGACGCTGCCCTTGTTCTCTCCCAGGCTTTCCAGGAGACCATTGAGATCTTCCAGCAAAAAAACGAGTCATTCAAGAACGCGCAGAAAGACGTAGAGGAAGTGTCGGTGAGCGTTTTTGTCAACGTCGGTGAAGCTCTCGACACGTTTCGGTGCTGTCAGACTGAGACTGTGTTTTTTTTTTTTAATTTTAATACAGAAAGCCGAGCTGGGGAAGCGTGCTCCTCGCTGGATCCGTGACAATGAAGTGACAATGTGTATGAAGTGTAAGGAGCCCTTCAATGCTCTGACACGGCGGAGGCACCACTGCAGGGCCTGCGGATACGTAAGTACTCCTGACTCGCTTCACTGTGTAACGTCTTTACACCGAAGAGGTCTAATGATGAGGCAATTTTGAGGGTCTTATACTTAATATTTCATTTTCATGCTCCTTTATACTACAATACATTTCAAATGGGGAATATTGTAGTTTTTGCTCCACTACATTTAACTGACAGCTTCAGCTACTTTATAAAAATAAGATTTTGCCTACAAAACATTTGAAATGCTTATAAAATATAATGTAACAGTATGTAAGCTGAATTTAGTCAACTAATTACTATATTTAACAGGAAATAAAACATTTATCTGACCATTTTCATGATCCTGCTTTGATCAAGCTTTCGCTGTGTTTTCTTTTAATTATTTTACTTCAGTTTTAATTGATTCTTCATAGTTTTGAGGTTTAGAATATTGTTCAACAAAAGAAGCATTGCGATGTTGTCAATATACGGTCTGTGTAGCTGTTTGTCTGAACTTTCACAAACTAAATCAGTCGATCAGTGGAAAAGATAATCGGTAACTGATCTACTTTTAAAATTATCATTAGCTGCACTTCTATACAAAATAGTTTTTAAAAAAAAAGTTTCACCAACTAAACCAGTGAAATGCTGCTTATACACTGTTGCCCGTAAAGTTGGAATAAAATGTTTTTTACTTCTGTGTCTTCTCCACGAATGACGAAGGCGGCTTGCTGGCATTTTCCGATTTCTACAGCACAGATTAAACTCGACTGATAGTTAGTCGTGGTCGTCCTGGAGATTTTTGTGGCCTCAAATGACCCTCCTCTTGATGATGTTTGAGGATTTTACAGACAGCACTCTGCGATATTCCAAGGAAATCAGCAATGTTGACTTGTTTGTGTCCATCCTGTGGGACTGAAAGCACTCTTGGGTGCATTGCCAGCTGCGTCAGACGAGGCATATAGCCTAGGGAACTTCTTTGTCAAATTTGGTTGAAATTATGCAGCCAATTCTGAAAACGTGGACTTACTGCATAAAGATTTTAATCAGGAAAAGAACAACAAAGCCATGGACTCAGTATGTAATCACTGAACCTGGTCAAAAGTGATTACTGATGTGTATAAACAGGAATAAAAGAGGAATGTGTCTGAAAGATAAATTATTCCAACTTTATGGGCAACAGTGTACATTAAAGCTCCATTATTATCAATGTAATAATATAACAAATAATACTACTACTTTTACTTTAAGTACTTTAAGTACATTTGTCTGCACATACTTTAATATTTTCCTAATTTTTAACTTGTAATTTTTACATTTTTTCTTCCCTATCTCCTTAGTATTAACCATAGAGTATATTATGATAAAAACTCTATATTTCAATCTCGCTGCCTTCATCACACACTTGGTATTGTGATATTGCCTGAAGACTGACAGGTGTTTTCTTTTTCTTCCAGGTGGTGTGCTGGAAATGTTCAGACAATAAGGTGGCGCTCGAATATGACGGCAACAAGGTGAACAAAGTCTGCAAAGACTGCTACTCCATCCTGAAGGGAGAGGGGATTGCCGAGGGCAAGAAGAAGGGAATTCTTGAGGTGACGTTTGAATACATACACTCTAAGTTTCCAGTTTATTAGGTGCAGCTGAATTAAAACTGTTAATATAAAACCAAATCCATCTTAGTGAGAGTAGGTCGAATAGCTGAAACAGAATCATCACATCTTCAGTTCTTTTGTATTCTTGTACTGATCTGTTGGATTCTCTTGGCTGTGCAGATCGAGGCCGGTCAGTTCACAGACAGCAGCATCATGTGTGGCTTCCTGCAGTACTCGGAGAAGAGCAAACCCTGGCAGAAGGTTTGGTGTGTGATTCCAGAGAAGGAGTGTCTGGTGCTCTACCTCTACCGAGCTCCGCAGGTGAAACAGCAGGAGCAAAAATGCAAATGTGTTGATTAACCAGCCTTTTCACAGGGCTAACGTCCTCTTCTCTGCCTTTTTTTTTCCTCTCAGGATGTGAAGGCCCAGAGTTCCATCCCCCTGCTGGGTTATTCTGTGGATGACATCGCCCGGCCCACGGACCCTCCGGCCAGCTTCCGCCTCTCCCAGTCAAAGTCCGTCCACAGCTTCGCCGCTGAAACCGAGGATCTGAAGCAGCGCTGGCTGAAAGTGATTCGAGTGGCAGTGACGGGGGATTTGCCAGAACGGCCTGACACCAACGGCAGCAACGCCGAAGTGTTGGACAACAACAACACACAAGAAGCCAGTACCGACAGCTCATAAGGCTGTGTTTTCTACAAACTGCTGCTTTTTTTTTGTTTTGTTTTTTTTTACATGCAAACTGCTGTTGGATTGCTCAAGAGAGAAATGGGATGTGCAGATGTGTGCTGCATGCACAAAAGAAACAAACACACACACTCCATTCTGTCCTTGAATCTTTAAACACAGCAGTGGAAGCGTTCGTGCTGGAGAAGCTGCCTTTCCCTGTATCTCCCCTGATGCTCAGTTTATGCCTGGATTTTCTTCTGCGAGATTCACTGCTAGAGCCGTGCTGGATTACTAACGGACATTTCTGGTACAATCAACACTAGAGCAGAGGGGCTCTCAGGATAGATCAGCTTCCCTTGAACAAGCACTATGTTAAGGAAAGCTCAAACTCAGCCTTTACGGACCTGAGCCAGTGGACTACCACGGACTAACTAAGCACCCTGTCGAGGATGTGAATCAAAGTGAAAAGGCGGTCCAAACTAAGTCTGCTGGTGCTGTAATTCTGTGTACCTGTACAGTATGATTTGTTTTTATTTCAAGAAAGGAACAGTTGTGTTTTTATGTACAGAAAATAGTCCTAAACTTTGTTTCTATAAAATAGAAAAACATCTAAGTATGATATAAACTATTTACAGTATTTCTTCTTTTCTTTGCTCGAGAAGATGGTTCCAAAATTGTAACATTGATCATGTGTTTGGATAATGACGGTCCTGTCTCTCCTCTCTTATCCCCAGTGAAAAATTAATCAACAGATTAATCCTAATCTGGATGCACTCTGGCACAGTCTGTGAATGTGGAGTCTGTTAAGCTAAATCACTTCAAAACACAGGTCCCCTGTTGTCCAGCAGTCTAAAACAAGAGCTGTTTGGTTGAATTTGTGGGTGATGTAGATGGAATCTTTCAGTTTTTACTTAATTTCCCATAAATTCAACCAAGAAACTCCTTATATATAACAAATGTGAATGTCTGTTTTTAGCTCATCTTATTCATTGAATACCTGACAAGCATTTGCCACATTAATGTACCACTGATCACAGATGTGCAACATTGCCCACAATGCCATTTTAATAATTATAATGAAGGTATATAGTGTGTACCTTATAAGGATTTACTACCATAGATTTGTCAAAGTTGTAAATGCAACAACTTCCTTGTCTGTGAATTCCCCAATCTTTCAAAGTCCATTACCCATTTGTTTAATGCAGAAGTTAAACCTGTTAATAGTACTATGACATTATCAGGGTTACAAACTATAAAGCAAGCGCTGTTATACTTCGCCCAATCCTATGACCTGCACAGTGTTGTATTCAAAATTGCACATTGCAATCATGCATTCTAATACTTACAATCATTTATTAGCAAAACTGAGGTTGAACTTTAAATGCTTGTCGATCTAGAGGACAGTCAGTCCTCAGTTCTTAGGGAGAGAGATGAGCGAGGATCATCATTATCTTTGTGCGGCAGTTTTCTGTTTAGTTGTAAATGCAGCACAATCAGGCATAGCAAGCTGGTGCGACAAATGTAAATGTGTTTTTAATGCTGTAATTAATTTTATTATTTAAAGTAATTTATAGAGTATGACAAGCATGATCTGTTAAACGTAGCACAAAATCGTTCCCTCTCACCGTCAACTAAGAAGTGCATTAGGTAGATACTATTTTTTCTGAGAGCAAAAGTTTTTTTTTCCACTAATCCATGAAATGTGTCACAGCGACCAGTTGCAGTACTGGACGGACTGCAGGGGGGGGAAATGTGCCTATATTTTCCACAGTGTTCATGCCCATGGTCCTGTTCGCCGAGTTTCCCCTTGTGCTCGATGCTGGTGCTCACCCGAGTCTCACCTTGCTGAACTCCTCCCCCCACCCTTTCCTCAGTATTCAAATAAAAAAAAAGAACAAGAGCACAAACTTTCTGTCTGTTAGATCTGAATGTATATCCAGATTTGTATGTGTCCTCTCATCCCCTCCCCAAAGATTTGAGAATCTACGCACTTTACGGTCTAAAAAGTGTACCTTCAAGGAAAATAAAATGAGATTAAATGATTTATGTGGAGCTTGTTTGGTAGTAAAATAACTCGGCCGACAGTGTGTGTTGTAGCGTATACAATCAGCCTGACACTTGTGGTTACTTCTGTCAGTTGTGATGCTACTTTCACAAACAGCGACTTGTTTTGGTTCCTTGTTTTGCTTCTCCTGATAAGAAGATTCTCACAATGAGTCAACCCAGACATTTCCGCAAGTCAGTTGTTGCTTTTTTGTTTCTCCCAGAAGCGGTTAAAGATGAAGCCAAAAGAATTAGCGATAACAATCTAATGCAAAAATCACAAGTTATCAGCAAAGCGAAAATGTCACAAGTCTGAATCAGCGGAAGCAGGAAGGACTTTTCTATTTATACTCGATCAAGTATGTGTCAGCAGACGGTTACTCTAATTTGCCATTATTAAATATAAGCTGTGCTAATAAATGCTGTAGTTCAGGTGTGTGAACTAGACGAGCATTTAACAGATTTAGAAAACGTTTATTTTCACAAAAGGGGAAAAAAGGAGACATCAGATCAAACAAATAATATCAAATTTCCTCTCAACAAGTAAAAATGTCATACGTGTCTTCGGCAAGTCTGCATTTTCTCACTTCTTCAAAAAATGCTCCTTGCACAGCGTTAGTTAGCATAATTAGAATTGGTGGCACAGAGTCCACCACATTTTTATAACATCCCACAGTAGAAATGATCGATGCTGCCAGAATAACTAACCGAAAGTCCTTAGAAGTTTTCTGGACTTGCTTATCTTTCTGCATGGTCGAGGTTTCAGCTCGGTAAGAGAGGGAGAATCTGGGTTTTGGTCAGTCTTTGTGTATGTCTGTTTCAGCTTTTGGGCTGTCGGAGGAGGCCGCGGATCCTGCGGACGAGGGCCTGGATGAAGGTGTAGCGAGAGCGCACCTGGCTGTACAGGCCCTCCACCTCCAGCAGCTTCCTCTGCAGAGCCTCCCCGAATCCTGCAGCCATGTCGCTCTTCAGCTGCGCTCACACAAACGGGAGACAAGACAGATGGGATTAGGAATAATACAGGAGTAGAGAGACTGCATACTTAGGTCAGGAGATACAACAATTATTAACATAAATTGATGTTTGTCTAAGCCTACATTCAAATTGTAAACAAAGATCATGTCTAAGTGTGCAAAATATACATGCAGCTAGTTGCCAGTTTACAGCTACTTCTTACCAGGTCAAGGTCTTGTTGACTGACTCTGGACAGCCCAAGTCCACGTCCTCCACTAGCCTGCAACCCGCCAAAGGAGTCTGAAAAACAAACTTAACATAAACAAACCAGAGAACATGGGAAGACTAACTGGTTCTGCAAACTGTCAGTTCTGCTCTCATCAGCCGACTAAAAATAATTTTCTTTATAAACTGTCTCAAACTGAACCGAACGCATTCCTGGCTCATACGTGCATATTATCTTGAACATATTTTCTCACCATCTGTTAGGCGTGATCTGAATAAACCAGCTCCAGGCAGCAGGGAGTCCTTGGGGTCAGTGGGGGTACAGTGCAGCAGGTAGTACTCCAGGTGGCGCCACAGCACAAATAGGCAGGTCTCAATAACGTCTGAAGAAGAGGCAGGTCAAGGCATTTTAACTGCACCTCACCATGTGGCCTTTCTACAAGGGGTTATTTCAGTTCTTGTCTCCTTAATACAGTTACAGAAAATCAATTGACAAAGAATGAGCAAGTCAATTTTAACTCTGGCGAGCTGAAAAGAAGTCAGAAACGTATTTAGTTTGAAGCCATTAGTACTGTGACTACAGTTGTCTCTGTAAAAGCCAAAGGATACAGGAGCAGAGGGCCAGCAGCTTGGCTCTGTTGTTAATAAGCTGGACCAGTCGTCTCTTGGCCAGCAAGTTCCTCTGGACTGATGAGATTTTCTCCACCCCTCCTGGGCCTGACACCAGGCCTTGGCACAACTACAGAGAAGAAGTCAGTGGTTAGAACTGAAGACAAAGCACAGTGGAGCCAATAAGGTGCATAAAATAAAGAACGACAGAGCTATAGTAAAATGGAATTATATGTGGGGAAACTGACCACGATGAGTGCCAGACAGATGAAATAATGAATTAGTTCAGCCTTACCTCCTTGAGCTCCTCGGGAGGCAGCTGATCCAGGCTCTGCAGCTTGCCCAAGCTCTGTCTGTGACTTTGATGGAACCTGAAGAAATCCGCAGCACTGTTCTTTAGCAGGTACAGGACCAGACCCAGGCTAGGAACCCGGGAGTAAGCCATTGATGGCAGAGTGGATGACAGATCTTAAAAAATAAGAGCCACAGTTCAGTGTTGTACTTGTGCAAGTGGAGCAGTGTTTCTGAAAATAGAAGTTCTGGATTTCTAAACTGTTTTTAGATCCTGAAAAGGACATTTCACAAACAGAAGAGGACCAGTACTGTAAAGGCAGAAAACATGGCTTGTTTAACAGTGATTTAAATCCTTCTTCCTCTTCTTAAGTATGGGCAGAGTATCACTGACCGGTGCGTCCTCCATCCCTGCCAGCTGGCTCACTGCCCGACGGGCTGAAGAGGCAGATGCTGAACTGAGCCTGGGCTGAGCTCTGCAGCAGGAGGGTTTGGCAGTACTCCATGATGTTAGCACACACCTAGGGACGGAGGACAGCATGGCTCAGGTCACTGACAAAGCAGAACTGATGAATAATCATGGCTATGAATGCAAATCTCCACAGACATTCTGGTGCTATTTTTATCCCTTTCCCAAGTGTTAAAATACTCAAAACGCATACTTGGTAACCTCCTATTCATAAATAGGAAGTTCGGCACTGAGAATCCACCTGGTATTTCTTATTCTGACATTTATACAATGATTAATGTCAGACCTGTTGCATGGCCACTTCCATCTCTTCCCGTTGCTCTGCAGAGTCTCCAGGCGCAGAAATCTCGGCCTGCTTTAGCAACCTCTCCCGCTCGCTTCCTGCCAGACGGCTGAGCAGGGACAAACACAGACGCTAAAAAAGAAGACACGGCTTACGTTAGATTGTGTATTCCCACGCTGAAAAGCTGGTGCATTAGCGGGGATACAGACGTAGGACTGGGGTTGGAGAAAAATCAGTAAATTAGACCCTCCAGGATGACAGTTAACAACAAAAAAGGAAGCTGTCTAACCTGGAATCTGTTAATGTGACCCTGGAACTCCATAAGAGCAGCACTGTTGACCTCTCCACCCATCTCAAGGGCACCTGAGACACCAAGCAGTACATGAATATCATCCGCCAGGTTACCGATATGTAAATATGTGATTTGCAGAATGGAAATGAGGAAAATATAAAACACAGCAAAGTGAATTTAAATAGCTAGGCGTGACCGGCTATCATTGTTACCTGGCAGAGCTGTCTTACTGATGATACCAGTAAGTAAAGAGAGTTCCTGCAGAGCTCCCATGCTGAGCTCCTGGCAGCGCAGCAGGGACTGGATGGTGTCTGCATGGACTATCAGCCACTGGAGGACCTAAACAGACACAGACAGACAGACAGACAGACAGACAGACAGACAGACAGACACACACACACCCTTGTTGTTAATTATACACTTTCAAATCCTACTTTGCGTTTGCTAGCCAGCTAATCACAGATGAACCATTAATCCCAGTAAAAGATCAACAAAGACTGTACAAGAACAAGACAGAACTTACTAGCACAGTAAATAGAAAAACCCATCAGTTGATTTGAAAGCCATGTTATTATTTTTAAATTACACCATTTATCTGAGCAATAAACTGTAAAAACAGGAGGATGTGTCAAACATTCAACTTTCAAATGGTCCTTGAACTAATTATGTGTGGTATTTGGTTAGGTTAATACAAACAAAAACAATTCAGTTTCTCACTAAGTCTGATACAAAATATATTGTTTGCAGAAATCGGATTGATCAACAGTCAATTCAGGAACCTTTAATCTGAATTACGCTGAAGTGCAGACTGTGTTTACACAGAGCAGATAGGAGACAAGGATGGAAACAAATAAAAAAATGTAAGTGGAATTTTTTCCATTATTAGTAACATCCGTGGGCACTTGGAAAAATGTTTTACAAGTTGATTCAAGACAAAAGACATTTACATCTACTTCATGCCATGGTTGTTCTGTTTCCATAGAAGTGCAGAACTTTATATTGCAGTGAAAATGAGCCCACAGTGAATAAAAATATGACAGCAGCAAAAAAAAAACAATCCCCACAAACAGTTTGGGTTTCAGACAGTTAATATATTTATCCTATAAAGCTAAGAGCTGTGTCAGAGAATTATCAGTCTTTTGTGCTCACCTGTGCTGCCCCCTGCTGGTGATTTATGGAGGTAGACGTCAGGATCACCTGAAAGAGCCTCAACGTTGGTAAAAGAATCTGCCTGTAGCGGTCCATAGGAGTTGGGATGAAACCTGATGGGTCCCTCATCACCCTGTAGTCCACAGGGGATCAGATACAAACATAAGTAATAATAGAAATATACACCTAAAGACAGAGCTCATCTGGACAAGTCAGCAAAAAAGATATGTAAAATTTCCCTTGAAGGGCAAATTGATGATCTTCTTCATCACCCTGTTCAGTCCTACAACTGTTTGATTTTTCTATCTACAACTAAAACACTATCAAATTTGGTACTTTATTGAAGAATTATCAGTATATGGTGTTTAGTTCTTGCTTAATATCCACTTGTGTAAAATCGGTCACTTCATATGTGTAGGACGAGGGTAGGAATTTGTCGGGAATTTATTTTCTTCGCAAAAAAAATATCAAAATATACATCCCTGTGTCGCAATAATAAAAAGATAATCCAGCCACTCTTTCCTCCCATACCTGTGTGCATCACTGTCAGGTACCATGTCAAACACCTGACACTCAATCAGCTGCGCCACCAGCCCACAGCGCAGCAGCTCCACCGCTCCCTGGCCTGTCTTAGCCACTCGAGTCAGAAGAGCCTAAAGACACACAACGGTGTTAGTGCCTTCATAATCCTGTACTTACAGAGGCTTTAGACACACTCTACTGGCCCTAGGGGGCTTTTGCAGTCACACAATATGCAAATGCTCCGTCTCTTTAATGATCTCCCTCACCATCTTGCTCTCATAGATGTAGAGTGGTTTGAGGAGGGGCGGCTGAGGTGTGAGCAGGCTCTGCAGGGCGCCGTCATCCTGTCTTAGGCTCTCCACTAAAGACCGCAGGTAGCCGCTGTTGCATACGTACACCAGCCACTGATTCTGACGGTCTATAGACAGGATACGGTCCAGCACTGCCAGAGCCAGCATCTGATAGACAGGAAGAGAGAAGAAAAGTCAGGCTCAGTATTACAGAAGTGATGCAATCAGAATTGGCAGCACAAAAGCATCACAAAACTCATAGTGTGAGGCTGAAACGGGCAGAAACACGCATTGTACAGATTGGATCTTACCCTGCTAATTTCATGGCCGTCACAGGCATCCCTACACACGACTTCCATAAGAGCCTTGCCATAGCTTTCAATTATGGCGAGGTTCTCTCTCTGTAGTTTAGAGAAACCATCTTCAGGGGCCGTGAGACGCTCCCACATTGCTTTCCCGGCTGCAAGCAAGAGATTTTCTCAGATCATCACACAAAATCTGGACACTGCTCCTTTGAAATTATACAGTGCTTCTGACATCCTTTGTTAGAAAATATCTGCATGTATCCGTCTGTGTCAGTCTATGTCTTCAACATAATTGAAGTTAATAAAAATGAATATAATATATATGTGTGTTGTACCTGTCTGCAGAGTGTCTGGTTCTTCAGGTTTCTGGGCGATTTGCAGATAGTACAGCAGAGAGCCATACAGGTGAGCACGCAGACGCTGGTATCCACCTCCTTAAAGTGTAAAACACATTATATTACATATATATTGTATTATATATTCTGATCAGACTTTATCCTGGCAACATATGCCATGTGAGAAATGTGGGTTCATGAGTCAGAAGGGTTTCAAGTGATCACTAACCAGTACAAAGGATGAAGTCCAGCAGCTTGCGGAGGATCAGGTGAAGGGCAGAGTTGGCGATGGAGGCAAAGCCTGAGGATGCTTCTAATCCCACCCCCTGCTGCTGTTCAGACAGCACTGATTGGCTGAGGTGGGCTGTCAGAGTGAAGACTGCCCCAGCAACAATGGGCATCAGTTCTCCTGCTGCATCCTCAGATAAAACCTTGACAGTGTAGAGCAACATTTGAATGTTACAAGAACTTGAATATAAATGGAATCAGCACAGAATAAAAGTCATAACATCCTTTTCATATATTACTATATCTAAAAATGTAGTAAAATAGCACTTCTTGATATTTTTGCTACACTAATTTTACTCTTCTTGTGCCAAAACATCCATTACAAACCTTATCATGCAGGTCCAGCAGTAGATCTCTGATGATGAGCTGCCGGTCGTCAGCAGGTATGAGATCGGCAGGGCAGGCGGTCAGCAGCGTCTCCACCAGGCTCCTCCAGGATTGTAGCGCATGTCGCTTTGCGCTCAGACTGCGACGGACGCGGTTACGTTCCACCACTTGCTGGAGGATGGAGTTCACCTCCTGAAAAAATATATCCAGAGATGGAAATGACAACTGGAAAACATTTTTGCTCCAGCTTTAATCTCCAAAAGGCATAGTGATGGGAAATCCAGTTACATTTTTAAAAATCACCTGAAGAGCAATTAATATCCAAAACTTGAAGTACATTTTTCAGTAAAAACTGGACACTAAACTAAAAAAAATAAAACACAAAAACACACAAAGATCCTACTAGCTGAAGTTCACTCACTTCCATTAACAGGGGCCTCTGTCCAATTGCTGCCATTCCTTGCAGTGCGTTCACCTCAGCGACCAGCACTCTATGAAGCAACTGTAAGGAAAATTAGAACAAAGTATGATACAAGATTCAGTGGAAGACCAAACTCAAAGAGTGCTTGAAACAACACCTCAGAGAAAGAGAAAATCACCCACCTTAACGTTGCAAACAGTGTGTCCCTGCTCGTTGACATGCTCGCAGTTGGAGATCACCTGCTCTATCTGAGTGCGCTCGAAGAAGTCCAGCTGCAGCAGCTCAGGCATATCCTGACTGAAATCGATTGCGTCCAGCACACTCAGCAACTTCCTGCGCACTGATGACGAAAAGTCAAAGTCAATCTGGTGTATTTCATAAACAGAGCCTTAAACGACAGCTTATATGAAGGATTCAATTAGCAAGTGTCTCAAGAGGACATAAACATTAATTGCATACCACTAACATAGTTTGAATTGATTGTGGGCTAAGCTGGCACAAACCTTTAGAGACTGTGTCAAAATGCAGGAAACCACTGACGGATCTGGTCTCTTCTTCCATGCCTGATTCCCCATCAGCTAAAAAGAAACATAGGAAGTTCTTAGGTCTATAAATTAATTTGCTCTGCTGTGAAACTGAGTTTGAGTACACACGTAAGGGTTTTTGCACATATTAAAGTTCTTTTAAGTTTCTATTAATAATGGCATCTGATAATAATTTCTCTTAACATCATTTAAAATTGAACCAAACAAAAGGGTGCATATGAACTGCAGTGAACTCGTCTACTGAAAAGAGCAGCAATGTGTTGGGAGAATTCCGAGAGTCCGTTTTTGGAGTTTGGGAAAAACCAATATTTCACAATACACTCCACATACCTGTGTGTTGAGTGTGTGGTTGGTCATCCAACAGGAGGCTGATGAGGCGTTGCGTATGTGAACGCTGGCGGTTCAGCGAGGTCACTCTCAGCTCGATGGCAGCCGTTTTCATGAGCCAAGACATCTGGGAGAGGGCAGCAATCTGGTTGCCTGAGGAAAAAAAGACAGCATGATCAAGGTAAAGACAAGAAAAGATAATCGCGGTCATTGTATTTCCAACAAAAATTTACCCATTTGTTTTGGACAGGAATTTCTGGCTTCAACGGAAACTCGCCTGCACCAAAGTGATAAGCACTGAGAATCAAAACAATTGTGTTTTTTAAACTGTTTTGGGAATTGGAGTTTCATTTGCTCAAGCATGAAAGACATTTTGTTCATCAAATGGTCAAAAATAATTGGAAAAAGCAGATTTCCACCAAATAATGTAACACAGGCTTAATGCCTTTACTGCACATGGGCCCATTATGCTTACTGACATAGTCAGTCAAAAGCCCATCTGAGCCAGGACAAACCCTGACATTTACATTTTATTATAGCTTTGTGAAAAATAAAGTGAACTACCATTGCTTATATCTAGGATAGGTTTTTTCCCCTTTCATTCCATTCAGGATACAGAACAATCCCTAACTTCTATTAATGGTACTGCTCTGTTATTTCCTGCCTCTTTTGTTTCATGCTGGTCATTCAATAAATGTCTAATTCTCCATTTTAAGATCAATGAGAAAAGCAGGGATTCTGAGCTCACCAGACAGGATGAAGGGGAGGTGTTGCAGGTGAGAGAACAGGAAGTCCTGGCTGGTCCTCAAATAGCGCATGGTGGGTCCAGATGTGTCTGGGCACGCACACAGCTGGTAGATGACCTGAGAAACGACAAAGAAAAATTCTGATAAATTGAATTTATACAGACGTTTATCCTATTGAGCGAACATGTCCTACTGTGCAAGATCTCTCCATGTCAGTGTCTTATTTTGTTATTACCTGGTAGCAGAGTTCAGCCAGATGCGGGGCCTCCTGTGTGAGTACAGGTCCTGATCTCTTCTCTGTGCCTCTCTGCAGCAGACTCAGGATGGCGTGCAGGCAGCTACGTGGACAACCCAACACACCTGTAACAGACAAGCCACCAGCTAAGAGATAATACTCCTCTGAACCTATAAAAACACAAATTGTGTCAAAATCACAACAGCTATTAAAACACTAAGGCCAGACCCTCACCTGGGTCCTGGAGAGTGGTTGAGGAAACAGGCTTCTTGACTTCATAGCCCAAAAGATAAAGAGCAAGATTGGGTGTCTTCAGCTCCAAAGAGGTGATGAGCAGGTTCAGGATATGGATCTGGGTTTCATGTCGGATTCTTGCCACCTTCTTTTGTGAGTCCGAGTCTGAGATGCAGAAATTTGTACAGCTTTAAATCTCATGAAATGTTGTTGAGACAACAAACAGTAGATGAGGAATGTCTTTCTCACCATCTCCTTTCTCTGTTCCCTCCTCTGCCTCTTCATTGTCCAGACACTCCACAAATCCTGCCATAAGCTTGTCACTCACAGCCTGAAGGACAGGACCATAAATTTGTCTCAGCTTCAAACAGCAAAAGCTTCACACATGACCACAGTGAAGCTGACCTACGCAGACCTTCTAAAAAAAACACAACCCGACCTTTTCTAAAGTAATTGGGATAGCAATATTTTATAATTTATATACTTAAATAAGTACATGACTGGTACACTGGTATAATGTACCAATTTTATAGAAAGAAAAAGAAACTGAACTGCTTATGTTGGACTTAATACAAAAGATACAGTTGAAAATGCAAATTACCTCTCCAAAAAATTGAAATAAGTATTTGTAAGCATCTCAAGTGCATAAATCACATTTAAGGGGCTATCTTAAAAGTAGAATCATGGATTTCATTTTACTGCTTTTGTTTGCTGTTGAACATTTTGTAAACTGCTGTAGCTTTGAGTAAGAAGGATTTTTAACTGTTAAGACTTGCACATACCTGGTCATGTGTAAAATCTCCCACCAGCCTAGTCTGGATGTTGGGGTAGTTGGCAATGCGGCGCAGGATCTTGGCACTCTGGAAGGCAGCCTCTGGGTTTGAGCTGCTGTGATACAGATACCTGCCAAAGACGAACAAGGGTCACCACTAAGTTACACCCATTCTAGGCAAGCAGCCAAACCACAAGTGTAATTACTTGATACATAATCAGCAATCAACTCAGTAAAAATACAGTATTATAGCTTCTCGGAAGACCTAATTGTTTGTACCTGGCAATATTGACAATGTGATCGGCCCTTCGTGTTTGAGGACTGACCCCCTGGAGGAGCTGCTCCAGAGGAGAAACCAGCAGGGAGGACTGGCTCTCCCTGAGGAGGTCCATGAACACCACCTCCTTCTCCAGAGCCAAGTCCAGAAGACACAGGCAGTGCAGCACTGCCGACTCCAAGTGCTTCTTACCTGTAAAGGAGTGTGTTATCAGAACAACCACACATACACAAGCCATCCTTTTTCCTTGACAGCAGCAGCGTATGTTCTCTCACCAGGGAAAGGTGCATAGGTGTCCAGCTGGCGTACACCCTCCTCCAGCAGGCTGAGGCAGAGTGCCAGCATGGGCGAGTCGTTGAGCAGATGGAACATAATGCTGTGGCCGGGGGGCTTGTGGGCCGGGACCTGCTCCCCCTGCAGCTCCACCACCTCCTGGACAAAGTCTGATGGCTGGGGCTCGTAGTCCCGGAGGAGCTTGTGGAATACCTCCAGGACAGAGTCAGCTACCTCCCACTGAGACAGAAAAAAAAGTGAGTATATGCCTGCGTCAGCTACACGTCTCCACTTTGACAGTAAAAGAGAACTTCACCTTCTCGGCTGGACGACGATACGCTCTGGTGGGGAAGGGGAGGAATACAGAATCACGCAGAAAGTTCAGGTAGGGCTGAAAGCCTGGAACGCGTAGCCCCGCCCCCAAATTAACAGGCAGGCTGCTCTCGACCAATGTGCTGATCAGATGACAGAAGCCTCGTGTCAGTGGGTACTCCTCACAGCTCGACTCGATCTCATTTAGCTCGACCTGGGAGCCAAAAAACCAAATAGGAAGTTTATCACACTGACAACACATTAAAGTCAGTTTTTAATGTCTACATAAAACAAATCATCTTTGAAGAATTTCAGCAGTGGAGCCCCCATTAAAACCAAATTGTGTAAAGTGCTTTTTTGTCCCCCACAACATAGCATTTTAGACAATAACACACTGATTTCATAAATGCATTACTTTATACCACAACACAACATTTCAGTCCAAACATCATAGTTAAATTTTATTCTCTGGTCATAATCCAAATTCTTAATTAAAACGGATCCAGGCATTCCCAAGTTGTCTAATTGGTTGTGTTACAAACTCAAGAAACATTTTGAGGGAGACACAGAACTGACACAGATTGAAAAAAAGAATGTTTCAAACTAGGACAACTCAGCCTCACATCTACCACCTCAAAGACCCACCTCAATTCCTGCTGCTTGTCTCTGTCCTGGGGCTCGCACTGTCTGAAGGATCTGTGGTACAAGAAAACACAGTTACAAAATTTAAATCTGAGAACTCAGCAAGTTTCAGCACCCAAAACAATGTCAAAACACTATCAAGTGTTTCAGATATAAATAATAAGATGGAGTGATAAATGCCATATTGGCCCAAATAGTGGCCCAAATAGTGGCCAGTATGGATAAGTATAAGATTTTTTCACGAACCAGACAGCTACATATTTAAAGTGTCAGATACTCTGTTGTTACTTGAAGCCTTCACATTGTGCTAGTGAGTGTTTTGAAGTATGTTAACGGTGAGTCTTTCAAATTTGCTCTGCCGTTAAAGAGCTTTATTTTACCAGTTCAACCTGCATGAGTTTCAGAAGGCTTGTGTGACAACTGATTTGCCGTCATGGTGAAAATGAACACATGATGACTGAGCTCAAGGTATTTTCTGTACCTGGGAGAAAACCTGTCAAACACGCAAGAATTACAGCAGAACGTAAGATGAGCTCAAAAAGACAGTCTAAAATGCTTAGTGTCAGAGAAAATGATTTTGACTGCTTCCAGGAGTCTGCCTAGCGAGTATGTGACATTTATTACCATATTTCATATTTGATTTATGCAAGAAAAGATGCTTCCACAATGAAGGCTCTCTTCGTCTTGGAATAATGGCATATAAGGATAGTTTTTTGTGTCAAAGTGTTTCACATAGTCAAAAAGGATTTTTTTTCAAAATCAGATGTCAAAAAGAGGACTCCTCTTATAATAAGCACACTTTTTCAAATAAGGCCGTTTCACCTTTCTTGTAAAAGCCATCAAGTAAAGTAGTTAAATTCTACCTGTGTGTACTCCAACGACTGCCAGAGTGAAGCAGCGATCTCTGGTGACTTTCCAAAGGCTGCCAGGCAGTGCAGGAGCTCAGCCTTCAGGAGGGGAGGAACGCTGCACTGTAGCAACCCCAGCATCACTACGACCGGGGTCCACTGGGGATGCTCACACAATGCCAGTCGTGCATTTTCACTCTAGGAAGGGAAAAAAAAGAGGAAAAAAAATCAATCACTTGACTTTCACTTAATAATATGGACAAAAAGTCCAACATGGCCATCATCCTTGCTACATGTTGTACCATACCCATGTGATGATGGTGGTGAGCAACTGCAAAAATGAAGTCAGTCCTTCCATCTCTCTTTGAGTGATGCCCCTGAGTGGTGGGTGGCGGTAGTGTGCTGCGTCTGGGTTTGGAAGGTCTCGTCGCAGGTTCTCGTGGTACAGCATGAGGGAGTGAAAGAAATGTTCCCAAGACACCGGACTGCCTGAAACTCCCTGGATGTTATCACCTGCACAGGAGTTTAACACAACAAAAACACTTGATGCACTAACTGAAGAAATGTGTCTTCTGGATTAACACAAAGTAAGCAATTCCTCTTTGCCTAAAGGCCAAACTCCTCAACAAATAATCAGTGATTTCCATTTGACATATCAATATATTCACATTATGGTGACAATCTGATCTTACTGTGTGTCGCTCCATTGGTTTTAAGCAGACTGAAGCAGTAGTGAGCACATTGAGGACCATTGGCGAGGCCTTTCAGCATACGGAGATAGGAGACATAGAGGGTGGAGGGCAGGAGGTCTCCCATCTGACGCACAAACTTGGACAAAACCACCTGCATCAAAGAACAAGAAGAGAAATGCTACCTTTAACAGAAGGAATTAAAACGATGTGCAAGACTTGCTTTTCTGAAGAGGAACAAACTACAACTACCTTTCATTACAATTCTCAAAATCAAGAGGATATTTTTTAATGGAACTTATGTACAGAGCATATGAATGTTACCTGTTTATGTGGAGGCCTTTGCAGGGCCATTCCCAGGTAGGATCCCTGCAAGGAGGTGTGCTGGAGAGACTCTGTGGGACACCAGAACTCCAGACCCAGCTCCAGCCCAAATAGGTCTTTGCTGTAAAATTCCCCAATCTGATAGGACAAACAAGCTCAATCAAAAATATTACCTAAAATGTACATATTTTGGCTACTATTTACTCCTACTATTAGCATCTGTCATTGAATAACATAACTACTTGAACGAAACGTTTACTGATACATGTTAAAAAAATACTAAATAAAACAACTGACCAGAATCATGAGATGGTCTAAGTCCTTGCGCAAAGACGACGGAAGCTCACTGTCCATCTGCAGAGACATGTGCACCAGACGGGCATCTTCATCAGCACGGTTACGAAGCTGCTTCACCTGTAGAAAGCAAAGACGTGATAGTACAAAATTTCAATCAATATGCAAAACAGAAACAAATTCAATCCAGTAACTAATCAGACACTTACTTGTGACACCACAACATTATATCTATATAAATAAATGTTTACCTCAGTAAAAGCAGACAGTAATAGCCTCTCTCACCTTCATTGGCATGAGCGCCAGAAAGTCTGTAATGAGCGAATGGAGGCGGCGAATGAAAAACTCTTCCTGGGCAAAACTCTCACATCCCAGCATGCCCTCTTTCATAAACAGGAAAACATCTCCCAGCAGAGCTTGATCAGCCAGAGCCTCATCTGCTTCAGTGAACTCGACGAGAGCTGCACAGCACACACAGAAATTATGTTAATGCTTACAAACTTAGAGAATTGATACCCCTTCAAAAAGCTAGATATTTAATGGAGGCTGAATAACAACAAGTCTTACCAGAGCCCTGTGGTAGCTGGGAAAGGACTCTCAGAGACAAAGCCCAGGCCAGTCGACACACAGCCTGCAGGCCGGGAAGCTTCCATGGTTGACTGTCCATCAGGCGACTGTGCACAGCAGACACATACTGCCTTTCTGTTAGCAAAGGTAGTGCCTGGAGCAGATCTGTAGGAACACAACACACAGACAACCCTTTAACACCTATAAAAGCAAAACACTGACACCAGCAGCATTTTTTATTCAGAGCTACAAGCAGCTTGTTTTTAATGGATTGAAGCAGTGCCTTAAACAAACATTAAACTATATGAAATGTACTCACCTTCTCTATCTTCAGTCCCTTGCTCTATAAAGCTGACATCCAAGCAGTAGAGTAACGCCATAACAAGGGCCAGGTTCACACTGTCCAGTGAGCCATCAGCTTGAGCTGTCACTGTCTCCAGATGGCCAATGAGAGCCAGGGTGTCCTCTTTAGTCAAGGGTGACTGGCAGGTCCATGAAAACAAGCTGTCTGCAAGTGCCTGTCGGCATTCTTTGATGAGGTCAGAAACCTGTGACAGAAGCAGGAATTAAACATAGTCCACATTCTTCCCTCACTCGATGTTTCTACTTCAGGTACAACCAGAAAGTCAGTAGCTCTGCACTGCTTCTGTATGATTGAAAATGAATGTATTTGATGATTGGTATTTTTGTTTTAAATTGATACCAAAGATTTGCTCCCACCTCCTTCCTGTGCTTTTCATTTCCAAGGCCTCGCTCTTTCTGCAGTCGTTCAAACTCACGCGTCACACTTATCTCTGACACCAGGGTTAGGATGCGTTTGGTCAGACCCTGGCTCATCAGCTCATCTGTAAATCGTGTTGTCAAAGCCACCAGCTCTCCACTGAATGACAAATCAAATGAGAGCACATGTCAACAAAAGATTCATACAGACGTTAAAGACAAAAATAACTCACTTACAGGACAACAACATATCTATTATTTGGGCCTTAAAAAGCATCTGTCCCTGTCAAAATGCACTACTAATGAACAGGGTTATGACCTTAGATCCAATGTGAAGGTCTTGCCATGTCGTGACTGGATGAGTGTGCGCAGAGAATTGGCCATGCAAAGTTTTCCATCCCAGTAGAGTAACACGGCCACCAGACCTCGTGTCAGACCTGGAAAATGGGGCTGCTGTTGTTCACCTAGAAAAAAACAAAAATATTCAGAGTATTAGTTATGTTAAATAAAGATAAAGATAAAAGATCAACTTTATTAATCCCGAAGGAAATTCTGTTGCCAGAGTACAGTAGAAGCACAAACACAAAGAGAAGAACAGTGCCTTAATAAGAAAAATAAAATACAATAAAATAAAATAAAAAATAAAATAAAATAAAATAAAATAAAATATATACATATATACAGTAGTTTGAAAAGTGACAAGTGTGTTTAAAATCTCAGTGTCTGTACTTCTGAAACCCACACCAGGCTTTGTCACTAAATGGTGGATTTGATCAAGACAACCCTACAACAACATAGCAGTTACAAAAAACAGTGAATGCTGTATCTTTACCACAAATAGAGCAAAATGCACTGTCACCAAATTTACTGCATAACTTTCTTTATAAATTTGCTCACAACTCATATCTGTTCCTTAAGCCCACTTTACCTGCCAGAAGAAGCTCCAAAGCTGCCAACTCTCCGATATCAAACAGGTCGCTGAGGATGAAGGCTTCTGTCAGAAGCTGTTCCGGAAGGAGCCTTGCCCCCTGCTGACCTTGGATGGCAATGCCTTCTGTGCTGGCTTTACGCACTTTTTCTCTCTGCTCGACGCTCTTTGGCTAAAAAAAACATAAGACCAGATGTTATTAACATTACAGCCCAGAAGAAACACTGTATATCAATGCATTAGTATATCACAACCGAGGCAGCAGGCTACACAAGATGAAAACATTTGAACATTCACATGTAACATTGTTGTTTGTAACTCACCGGGTTCTTAAAGAGTGACAGAAAGTGCGGTTTGTGTTTCTTCAGTTGCAGGTCCAGGAGGTGGACGCTCTCCGGCTGTTTCCTCAACACAGCTCCGTCCACTGTTTCCCATATCTCTTTTAGTGGCCCCCACAGACTGGCACCTGGGTGAAAAAAATGGGCTTTCAAAGATCGTGGCTCATCACACAGGCATGCACAGACTGATTTCTAATCATCCTCCTTCGCCATCCTAAATCAGAATTAGCGGCTTTGTTTAAACCATTTTTTAAAACCTAATTTTATAGAGTTGCTTTAATGTGACAACATCTTTTGTTATTGATTGTCATAGTTTAAATAACCACAAACCTCCATCAGCCTGGTTTTTCTGGGGTTCTATTCTTGTAAATATCGAGATGTTCCTCTCCACTGTTTTATGTGTACTCACAGGGAATCTTTGGATTTACAGGATTTCCTGTGTATAACTGTGTAGGGTGTTAACTATATTTTTTATATTTATAAATTTTTGTTAGAGTATATAATATTGTAGGGTCTTAACCTTAATATATATAAACTTTTTCTATAAATTTGTAACACCAATTTTATTTTTCTGCTCTACATTGGCTCAACGGCTGTTCAAAATGTGCAACAGTCTTTTTTGTTTTAACTTTTCCTTAATTATATCCTGCTTTTACATGTCTGTAAAGGTACATGTTAAATTAAATAAAGTCATTATTACTTTTGACAAAACCAGTAATCCTTTATAATGTGACCTACTAAATTGCTTTAGGAAAATGTTTATACCGTGAACATCCTCCAGCAATGGCTACTACAGGTGCAGATATGCAGTATAAGCATATAAAGACTGAAGAAATATGTCCACACTATTTACTTTAGCAATGTATTCTGGATACAATTATCCATAGTCTTAACTGTTTTCAGATTCGCTATATAATTACATTTTGCATTTACTGGTTACTGTGCTACTATCTACAGAGGTCTCCCAAGAGGTATAGCTTTTAGTGCACAGTTAGCATTGACTTACTACTCATTGACAGGTGTAAACCAAGACAGAAACCAGCTCAAATTGCATAAAAATCCAAGTAAGTAAGACGTAGCATAACAGAAGAAATGAAGTAGTACAGAAAGCTATACCAGGTACCAATACCAAACACTTATTTGCTTGTTGCAAGTAGATTAGTTTCACTTTTATTTCCAAAGAAGTAAACTCGGCAGCTAACCCATCTAACATGTGTTGCTTCAAAGAAGTCATATGACTCCACTGCTTAACTTTCAATGTGAAAATGCTTTAAATATAAATGCTTTTGCCCATTAGCTAATTCCACTATCAACGTGAGCTAACCAAACGTATATTTGCTATGGGCAAGGCTAAGCTAAGTTAGCCTAACAACTTGAGTGATCCAACACCATGTGGTCAAAACAAATGGTATTCGATATAACTGCAGCTAAAACGCGGATATATTCGCGCTTATATGTATGTCAACAATTATTCTATGCTGCCAGAAGTAAACTGCAATACAATTACTTAATGAAAATAGAAATAATACCTGAATTTACCGCCATCTGTGCCGCCATGATAGTCAGAAAAATTGGACAGAAGCTTCTGGGTTTGTGCCTGTGTGAAATTTAAAATGATTAATTTTGTAAAGCTTTGGTCACGTTTGTTAACAGAAAATATACCAACATGAATTAAAAGTGTATAGTGGGTATTTAAGACAGTTATATATCTTAAACATTGCCGTAACTCTAATACTGTAATATTTTCAGGCGGGGTCCTCAGAACGCTGGAGCCAACCAGCTCGGATCCGCTAGGCCAGATGGGAATTGTAGTTAAAATAAAGTAAATGGCCAATACGTGGATTTGATTTTTATTAGATACCCTATACATTTAGTTATCTTCGAAATATTATTTTCTACTTAACTTTAATCAGCAGTACTTACGCATCGTTGAAACATGTTCATCAACTTTATGCGGGACCAACATGTGTTCTGCCCAGTTTCCGTCCGTACCGTTTAGACGTTACACCAACATGTCCATGCTAGTCTGACAGTTGCGAATCTGTGACCGCTGTGGTGCCAATTTGTCATTCAACACTTTAAATCGTTTGTATTGTCATAAATGTAGCACTGCATAAAAGCAGAGGGTTTGGGGGATATTTTAACCGAAGCCAAAACCATGGCCCGGGTCGTGAAAGTGTTCCGGACCCTGCGGAACCATTGGAAGAAGTCCACATTTGCTGTGTGCGTCCTGTCCTACGGTGGATACTGGCTATATGGTAAACACTGGTGGGTATATCAGGTTATGGATTTAACACAGATTGGAGTGTTAGCCTGTTCATTTGTTTTAAATGTTGTGTTTTGTGTTCTTTTAGTGACAGTGTCGTGCGCAGAGAGGCTTGTCTGTTGGCCAGGGTAAGACTGCACGTACTTTTCCTCATTGTAAGTAGCTCTATTATCTGTCTTAGATGACCGTTTTATTTTGAAGGCATTTTCTATAGGGTTGTTGCTATTTCCTGTGAGTTCCGTCGGAATTACCGGTGCTCTTATTTTGAAGGACAATAACAGGAAGCAGAAATGAAAGCGGACGTTCGGTAAACAAAACGTTTGGAAAACGGCATAAGGAAAAGTTTAAAAACGATCATATTACTGCGATTATTTTTGTTCAAGCACCCTGCTGTTTGAGGCACAAGGTTCGTGTTTATATGATTCTGAACTAATACGGTTCTGAAACTACTTTTAAGTGTTATTTCGGTAGTTGTTAACTGTAGCATATTAGCTTTAGCTGTGAAGCTCCCGCGTCTCTCCAAACCGTATCCTGGGCTAGGCTATCAGTGCGTTTTATTCCTATAAGAAATATAAGAAGTCAACAAATTAAGGTTAAAATGCATTTCATTTATATATGTCATGATTGAGATGAAAGGAGAGACATACAAATCCATTAAAGTGTGTTTATTTGTTATTTTGCATTCTGATTTGAATTTGTCATTAAAGGAAACGGTAAAATACATGATGGCATTAATAAGTTAAAATTCATAGTAAATTCTGTTGCTTATAATAAATAATTTCAAGGTCATGATCTTACACAATTTGAGCATTAAAGGAGTTAAGGTGAGATGTTTGTTGACATACATGTATACTGATATTTCTTTTTGTTATTCTCTTTTAGCTCTTACGTTGTTGACATGTTGTTGACATGGTGTTGACATAGTTCTACTTACTTCTTGAGAAAATAAAACATCATGAAACATCAGTTTGAGAGCCAGACCATTCTTCAGCACAGGGGTTGCTTACAGTAAGAGCTTACCTCATCAGTCCCACCACGCTTCATGTGACGTCAAGACAACAATGGAGGGATTTGATGTGATGGTCTAAGTGACTCTTTCTCACAAAATGGAAGCATCCAATACTTTACCTCTAGACCTTAGAGACCTCGACCAGGAAAAGGATGCCGGTCAGGCCAACGTAGAGGAGGAACTTCGCCGATCTGGTCGCTCACGGATTCCCACGGAAAGGATGCAGGCATTTCAGAGAGAGGAGGCTCACAAAAAGGAGAAAAGGCTCATACACCTTTATGAACAATGGAAAATTCAAGCACGTAAGGCAAGAGAGCAACTTAAGCAAGATTTAACGGAAAGCCAACTTGCGTCTCTTATAGACATTTTAGAAAAGAGTAAAGAAGCTATCACCAACATGTATGTTGAAGTCAGAGATCATGTCACTCCATCCAGTGACACACGTCGTCGTATTGATGCATGCGACGCAGTGACAAGAGACATTGTTAAAGTCGCCTTTGAAAGGATAGCAGGTGTAGATGGAGAATTTGACAGTGAAACAGTTAAACAAAGGCTTCGTGAGCTGGTAAAAAAGGACTATGCTCGCTCCATCTATGGCTCCACAGTCACATCTTCAAGCCAAAACTCTGTAAGTACCATGGTAGAAGCAAAAAGGGCAGAGGCTGCAGCAGAGTTAGCAGCGAAGGAAGCAGAGTATGAGATGATGTTGCAGGAGGAAAGACAAAGAGAAAGGATTCAGCTCCTAGAGGAACAACAAAAAAGAGATCTTGAGACTGAGAAACGTGAGCTTGAAAGACTGAAAGCAGAAAGGGATGTGAGAGCAGCACGAGCTAGATTGGCTAGCTACAATCAGGAGATAAAAGCAGAAGGAAGTGTCTGCTCAACTGATCACACCTCAACGAGTCAGCATGTGTTTCCACTGCAACCTCAGTCTTCAACTCCCATCTTACAGTCAGCAAATGTTCCAAGGGCTGTTCCACCTCCACAGACAGATATATCGTATCTCGCTCAAACAGTCCAAGATGCTATATCATTAAACAGGTTCCCTATACCAGAACCACCTGTGTTTACAGGAGACCCCATCCAGTTTATTGAGTGGAAAGCATCATTCACAGGGCTCATAGACAGAAAGAACATTTCCTCAGCAGACAAACTGCATTATCTAAGAAAGTATATAGGAGGTCCTGCTCGAAAGACAATTGATGGCATCTTTTACAGGAGTGATGAGGATGCTTATAATGATGCATGGACCCGCCTTAACAACAGGTATGGTCAACCCTTTGTGATACAAAGAGCATTCAGAGAGAGACTAGCAAACTGGCCGAAGATTCAGTCAAAAGATGCTGAAGGATTTAGGACATTTGCTGATTTTCTTCATGCATGTCAAGAAGCCATCCCTTATGTTAAAGGTCTTGACATCTTGAATGACTGTGAAGAAAATCAAAAACTGGTCAAAAAGCTACCCGACTGGGCAGCATCAAGATGGAATCGGCAAGTCACTCAAGTCATGAAAAATGTACAGGAATATCCAACCTTTTCTGAGTTTGTTGCCTTCATGTCAATGGAAGCAGAAATTACCTGTAATCCTATTACCTCCTTTCGGGCTCTTCACTCAACAGAGTCGCCTACAGAAAAACATTACGTTAAAGACAAGAAGACTAAATCCAGTGTTGTTCACACACAGACAGCCACAGAGACAGACAAACAAGTGAAGCCAAATACAGTGTTCAAGTCATCATGTGTTTTGTGTCAAGACATTAAACACCGCCTGCACGCCTGTCCCGACTTCAAAGTCAAAACTCTGGATGAAAGAAGAAAATACATCAAGGAAAAGAAACTGTGCTATGGTTGCTTAAAACCTGGTCACAGTGCAAGGGACTGCCATCACAGACACTCGTGCGACATCTGCAAGAGGCGACATCCATCCTGTCTTCATGACTACAGCTACAGCAAAGGTAAAGAAGTTGCTGTCTCACATGAAAACTCTACAGAGGAGGCAGCAACCACCTTGTCTCTCAGTAATGTAACTGAGGAGTCACTTAACAACACTTCGATGATTGTACCAGTATGGGTTTCTTCAGTCAACAATCCAGGTGTGGAAAAACTTGTTTACACCTTGCTTGATACTCAAAGTGATACAATCTTCATTGATAAAGAAGTTAGCAGTGAATTGCAAATAAATTCACATCCTGTGAAATTAAAGCTAACTACCATGATTGGAAAAGATCAATTAATGCAAAGTGAAAGGGTCTCAGGCCTCACAGTGCGTGGCTACAACTCAACAGTCCTCATTCATCTCCCTCCGGCTTACACCAAAGACTGCATTCCAGTGAATCGAACAAACATTCCTACACGTGATACAGCAAGGCATTGGAATCATCTAAATGCAATTGCAGATGAAATTCCACCACAGCTAGAATGTGAAGTTGGC